>VTON01000035.1:0-1200000 GCA_009617725.1 Hydropsyche tenuis
TTCAAAAAAAATTATTTTTTGTTAAAACCAATCGCGAAAATCAGTTGAATCGCTCGTTTTTAATTAAGCGATAGCAAAATCCTTTTTCAGGAACGTAAACCCTTTCACAAAAACAGATATAATGAATGAGTGCCAATAACGTAATAAAAGGGGGTATCCAAAAAAAAAAAATATTCAGAGTATTCAAATCGTAATATATTAGAATTCTGCTAGAATTTTTTTATTTTTGTCGCTTACGATATCGATTGATAAATTGAATTTCAACATTCAAAACGATTTTTTAATCCAATCCTTTGTATTACATATACAACAATTGGCATCATCATTTCCGATTCCGACGACCGATCGCAACCACCACCCCGTTACCCTGAAACCGACCCAACATTCACCGATCCATCACCAGAGAACCGACCAAAGGACCGCCGAACACACACACCTTTCTAATTCCGCTAACGCCTGCCGAATTCCTCGCGACTGAAAGGCCGATAAATGAAAAAATCAACACCACTTAATGGTAAATAGCGAAACACGTAAACAGGTTCGGATTGTCAACGGCTTTCGGCCGGCGCAGGTGGACCTCGACTCTCCTCAATATACGCGCGAGAGCGTGTGCTCAACATTACTACAATGTAAGCGAATTTTTATCGAATTCGCCACCGACAAGGCCGCGTATCGGATCGCCGACGATAAGTGTATCCATGCTTTCGTGATTTACAATTTGGGACGAACAGCTGAAATAATCGGACGCCGCGTGTTTTAAAACAATGTTTATTGTGTCGTGCGTTTCGATGGGGCCCGGTCGAAAAACTCTGATTGATAATGAAGAGATAGGATAATTAGTGTGGTCACGTGTGGGTGTGAGATTGTGAAAGAAATGTGAAGAAGTTTTGAGTGAATTGGATGGGTGGTGAAAGATGATGATAATGTAGGAAATTCAAAATGAGTGGAAGAAAATTTGAGAGGACTTTAACCAGAAATGGATATAGCGAATGATCATGTTCACGGTCGTAGCCAGATTTTTAGAGGGGAGGGAACGGAACTTTGTATATGTAAGCGGTTCCAAACGATAAAAATATTATTTTTCATTTGAAGTATAATGTGTGCAAAAGGCATTCAAAAAAATTGATTCACATTTATCACGATCGAGTGATACATCTCAACATAAGTCTAATAATAAGTATAATCTGTCATTATTTTTGAAATTCATGAGGAGGGGGGGGGGTGCCTCTCCATAAATACGGCCTTACACATTGCACAAATAATCAATAGACAGTTATGAGACAAACGAAATGTGCATCTGAAGATCGAGATCACAGATTCCAATACATTATCTACTTATCAACCAGTTAAAACTCATACGCAAAAAGGATCGATTCATACAAAACTCCAACAAAACAAACCAATTCCAACAACCTTTCATATACAAATTCAATTCCTCAACATCCCGAAAAAACCCACAGTACCAACCTTCGCTCACACCCACAAGCCTAGAACCAACCTATCATCCAAAACGAACACACCACACGAGGTGAACATTCCGAGGGTGACGGCCACGACGACCAAGACGGTGGTGGTGGTGGTCGGCCATACGTACGCTCGCAGTATTTAACATTTTACCTGTTGTCGGTTGGGTACGGGGCACCAGGTGCGCGCTGACAGCGACCACCTGCCCCCTCGCGAGCTGATGGCCGCCGCCAAAACAAACCCTGATTTGAGCGGATCGATTCGCGCCACACCAACAGGTATCCGTGCCGTCGTCGCGTTAAGCGAAGGGTGGGTCGGCAAAATTTTCTAGTGGGAACTTCCTAGTGGGAAGAGTCGGAGGCTTCGCAGGTCGTCGCACTGCTCGGGGTCAGTTTTGGTGATGGGTGTGTGTGTGTGTGTAGGCAATGGCGGATTTCGAAACGGTGTAACGGCGGGGTGGTGGTGTAATAAAGCAGTTGAATGGTTTGTGTTTGTTGGGTTGTGTTGTGTGCGGACGATAACTTTCCGGTTTTCGGGTAATCGGATCGCGTTTTATATACGTGGGGGGAAGTGGATTAATTTCTTTGGCGACGCGAAATTTCGACGTTGAGGACTTTTGATCAATGATATTGTTGCTGATTGGTTGATGAATTGAAAATCGTGTCGAGATGTGTGAAAGATTGTTTGTCAAATATAACAATTATGATATAGTTATTGAATAAACCCCATAGTTAGTAATGAAAAACACGCGGTCTGTGAGTGTTAACGATTGTGACCGGCAATTTAATAATTACAATTTTATTTATGAAATTATTCTTAAATATTTTGAACATGATTGAGCACACCTTACGCGTCCACCGATTAAAATTTTTAGATTGCCAATTCATATCACGTTTGCGATTTGAAATCAATCACTATTCACTTCAATACGAAGATCTTCCCAATCTTGTTTTATCTCAAACTCATTGTCAAACAAATTCGCTCATCTTCCACAACTCTCCTTAATTCCTTCCTCAACCAACTAATTCACACAAAACCCACACACATTCAAAATCGAATCACACACACAAACATCAAACCTCCCACAAAAAAAAATTACCCAACCCAAAAAAAACCAACCTTGAATCCATCACGACCGACCCCACCCTAACAAGATGCAATTTCATGCACTTCAACCCCCGCACAAAATCACAAAACCCGACCTCGAACCCGGCACCAACAACCAAAACGAGCACCCTACTTCCGGCCCGAACATCGAGCCTCATCCCGTCGAAAGGGACACCCTCGAGCCCCTCAAATAGCAATCCGATAAAGACCGCATAAAATATTCCTCTGTTGCGGCAATTATTCGCGACGCTTTCACACATACACACGAGACGGATCCGTGGACCGCGTGTATGTATGTGCGACCGTAAAAGCGGTACGTATAACGTACGTATCCATTATGTGCAATTACGGGCGAATTACGGGGTCGACTATCGCGATAAGTGGATCATCATATCTCGCGGATCAATAAAGTTGCGACGACTATGACACGGAAAACGGCACGTGTCTCTCGCTTTGTACGCGTGTGTGCGATGGGTGCCGTTCGAGGAGTCGCTGATCTTGTTGATGATGATGGTTTGGGAATATGGGTCGCGGATTGATTGTGTTGAGTTTTTGGATTGTCGAGAAGTTGAGTAGATTCGTGGGTTAATGATGGGTTGAAGAAGTTAGAGTTGAGGTGTGTAGTTTAGAATCGGTATATGGGTCGCGAATCGATAGTGTTGAAGAGGTCTTTGTGGAATAATTAATGGATGTTATGATGATTCTTTTAGGTCGCTTTGAAGTTGAATGGAATCGCGATTATTATAGGTTTTTATTATATGTGAGGTGTATAGTAATGGACACTGTGATAATTGTGAGGAAATAATGCGATTGTTTTTAGTCCAACAGAATTGTGAATCTTATAGGTTAAATATGATTTTGAAAGTATGTAGTTGGCGAGTAAATAAATAAGTCGAAATCGATAGTGTTGAGCAGGTCTTTGTCCAGTAATGGGTACATATAATGATGATTTGATCTATTAAAATTATCAACGATTTTTTTTAATATTATTTAGCAGATAAATTGATGATGCATCCAATGACGATTCAATAAATATTCTGTATATTCAAAACACGATTCTTCATACACCACTAAACTAAACATATCGTATTTTCCTTAAGCGTTCCAACTTTGCTGAATTATTTCGAAAAACTTCAATCGAACAACAAAGTATCGAAGAAAACCATAAATTAATACCCAACTCTACACCGGCAACTTTCACTCATACCTACAATTACAAAAACGACACACTTGTCATTTCAATTCCACCACAAACCCCATCATTAAAACTCCACCCGAACATCACACATTGACACACACAACCACCGAATCCAACAACAAAGATCGACCTCAACAAAAACACTTACTTCCACACAAAAATCAAAACGCTTTCTAAAAACGACCGACCATATCCTGAAACTATTTCAGACCATTTTCGAAAATAGGCGAACGACCCATTGTTCGGCTCTCGGGGGGGGACGTCGACTTCGCGAAAATAGTTCGACATTTTATAATCTCGAGAGATTGTTCACCGTCGATTCTTGTACGTTTCCGTTCCCGAGCTCGCGATAAGTGACCGGTTGAATTCCGATCAGGGAATAAGCGCACTGACTCATTTCCTGGTCGAATCCCATTTTGGGACGACGCTGAAGTTTGTTTGTTATTTCGCTCGTATCTCCGGTTGTCCCCTTCACGTGCCTCATTATCGATAATGTACGTATTGTGATTTGTGTGTGCGAATCGCACGCACGATGCGAATTATAAAAATATTATTAGCGCGTTGAAAGTAAACTTTATTGTTATCGTGTTAAACTTGGGTTTAGTGAGCCTGTTTTGATGGGAAAATGAATAGATTCGATGTTTAATTGTTTTGTGGATGGATTTATTTTGATCTGATGATTCTAGTTTGAAATAAGATTCTAATTGGATTGATAAATGCAATGTACATAATTAATTATTTTTTTGGTAAGTGAACGAGTTTGCGGATTGAAATTAAACATCATTCAAATAAATCAGACATATGTAATTAAAAATTGTATAAAAGTATGTATAGTGAAATTCTATTTTTAAAGAAATTAACAAAAAAATGGTATTGGAGGAAAAACGTAGATACGGGGTTTAAAAAAAAAAATAATGCAAATAAAACGAAAACGCAAATCCCGGGCACATAAAATCAATTTTTTTTTGTGTAATATTAGTAAATCATATGCAATAAAATTATATAAAAACATAATAATTCCATCATCAATCACACAATGACAAAGTTCATACAAAAAACCTTTCCAAACACAATTTCATCAACATCAACAACCTTCTTCCACCACCAAAATCTCCCCTCCAAAAACCCAATCATCACCAAAAAACAAAAACCATCAACCGACCAATCATCGCGCACCCGTCATCGAATCACACACTCTCCCAACGACAAAAAGGTCCACAAAGCGCTCGGCTATGCGGACTAATGTGACGCAGATAATAAGTAATTTATTATTAATGCGTCTCGACGACGAGCGAGAATAAAGAGTGGTGTATCGCACACCGCGGCCGACATTATCATGACAATCGCATAAAAATGCCATAAGGCGGTTTTGTTCTTTTATGGTGTATCGGTTAGATGTGTGTTTATATCGCGTTGCCAGCGGAGAACGGTTCACTTTTCAAAAGTGCGACCTCAATAGTCAAACGTAGAATTCGTCCGAATTTGTAACGTTTTTTGAAATTTTTATTTATGTGTTTTCGAAACTCTTCGACTTCAAACCTTTTTCATTTCGAATTGACCCTTTTCCGGTTCAAATTAAACCTTTTATAAAAAATGTGCAGTTAGTAATGGATAATGCGAGCATTCACCATATCTAGAAAGTGCATGAGCTTGTTGAAGGCTCAAATCATAGTCTCCATATTTGAAAACGATGAATCCATAATATTTCAAAAATAAAATTTTACGCTAGGATTTAATTGGCAGACCTATCAAATAAAATAAATTTGGCGGAAGTAATTAACGAGTCGGTAGCTACAGTTACATCTTTAAATTTCAATAAATATTTTATGAATATGTACCTCAAATTACCTGCAATTGCTACCAAAAAAGTTTTATAATATTTATGTATGTATGTATGTATGTATTTATAATTTCAATAAAATAATTAAAAATATCTAATGATTTAATTCAATTTTTAAAGAGTCAAATTCGTTTTGTATAAAGATTCGACTTGAAATGAAAAAGGATCAATTTGAAATGAAAAAAGTTTAATTCGAAACGAAAAAGGGTAAATTCGAAATGAAAATCCTGTAATATAAAATTATTCACGGCTTTGCCAAAAATTTGATAAATAGCTGTTCGTTCAACCCGACTCGCAATTAGTAATGCCAATTATGCGACATAATAATAAAATAATTTTCCGTGCGAGGCGATAAACGGGAAAAAAATTCGTATTGGAAACATTAAAAACGTGTGTACGATGTGACATTTAGAGGCTGACTAGTGGGGACACATGCTCCCTCGGTTTCCTTGAACTCTTCGACGGGAAGAATCTGAATGAGGAGTATACAAGACAGTTTAATGATCACCGGGATAGATTAAGTGTACGTACTCGCTTTTTATTTTTTGTTTTGTTTTGTTTGGGAAGGATCGTAAAAACGACGATAAGACGCTAGAATAGAATGCGTTTCTGAAACTATTAAATGCTTCTTTGATTTTATCTATTTATTTTTGAATGAAAATTAAGATTAGGATTTTCAAAATCAAATTGAATTCTTTAGTAAAATATGGTGAAACCCTGTTTTTACGTTTTCAAAGGGACCAAAAAAATGTTATTAGGTTTCAAATATTTGAAAAAAAAATTATCAAAAATTATTTTCAACGAAAAAAATCGCTGAATAATTGATTTTATTCAAAAAAAATCACGCATTTGAAACATATTTTCGCATTTGTATAAGCTCTTTCGACGATATAAATGGATTTGAACTTTCGATGTCATCGCATTCATTTTTTGAGCCGAGTGAACGGGTAAACAAATAAAAAAATACAATTACAAATTAACAAATATCCCAACAAGCGATCGAAACCACTTGGACAGATTATCAATTAACGCGAATTAAATTAAACACTTCCTTAAAATAAATACAATTTCAGGCGTAAATTGCGGGAAACAACCAACTAAAAAAAAAATGAAACGTATCTGCAGAAATCGAACGCAAATATAGCGATAAAACGCGAATCCCAAACAAAAGAGTTTTCACTGTATTTAAATTTTCATCAACTGTTCAACTTTGATAGAAAAAAATACTGATTTTAAAATAATTAAAGTTAAGCACCGTGTTTTGATCAGTATACGGATACATACACATACACACAAATTTATTTTTACATCAATTTATACCCAAAACTCCTCAAATCTATCACATATTGATGACACACGATTCAAACACCACAAAGAACAAATCTTCCAAAGAAACCCAACATCTTCCACCAAGACAAACGAAAACACACCAACTTTCGAACATTCCCAAAACATCGCCCACGGACTACACTGAACCGGGAAGACTTCCACCTTCAGGAACTTCCCCTATGCCAAATCCACACCTCAGACCCCGAGGGCGAGACTCCGCCACCTGGGGGCCCAGACTCCGGCACTCGAGCGGAGTCGCACCGTCCGCCGGAACAGAAAGTGGTCCATTCGAGAACGAGCCCCAAGGCCATTTCATAACCAACTTAACCGTCGGCTCGGTCTCTTTCTCCGTTTCTCGCAAACGTGTGTGCTACGATTGAAAACTTATTCGGAATTTCGCACAGAACGAATCGTTCGATTCGTCATCGTGGATTAATTGCTTTTTTGACATTTGTGCAATTATCGTTTAGAAATTATTGTATTTGTATTGCGAAAACGAACTGAACTATGTTACTGTGTACATACCGGTAATGTATGTAAAATGAAAAATTCGTGCAGATCGGACGATATGATTCGATATGGTATTCAATATGAAATTCACAATCAATATTGACATAATCGAAAAGAAAACATCGGCGAGCTCGTTCTTGTGACGAATTCAGCTTTGAACTTTGCCCGAATTAAACATTTGTTAAAAATTTGACTAGAAGAGATCCTCCGGAACGTTATTCTCACGTCCCATACAAAAGCTTTAACGAATGTCGCGAAATAAACACACAAAATTGCACAAATGGATTTTGAACAATCAAAAACGTACACAAATGACGGAAGAGGAATACGGGACACGCGGGGCGCCCAGCCTTCGATTCGCCTCGAATTAACGTGACATAACCTAGAGCCCCCACAACATCCGCGCTCAGCACAAAAACGTACACGTTAACGTTCACGTTACGTACACACGGCAAAATTGTGCAAAACGGGGCCCCGGCTCGGGGGCGGCGTCCGACGCGATGCTGTCAATTGCGCGAGATGCGCGGGGCGAGGCGGGGAGCGGGACTGACGCGGCGGCCTCCTAAGCAACGTTAAGCGGAACCCTTCCGGGGTACCCTCCGGCTGGGAATCCGCCCTTCGAACGGGCGTCGGTTCTCGATGTGGCGGGGGGCGGGGCGGGGGTGCGGGGCGACGGCGCGGGGACCAAAACAAAGGCGGGCGGGGGCGCGGGGGGGTGTGCGGGGGCGCGGGGGCGGCGCTCCGCCCCCCACTGACCTGTTTGCTTGTTGGCGATCTTGTTGAAGCAGTTCTGGAACACCTCGTAGAGGTGCATGGGCTCGTCATCGCTCGTCGCCATTTTGAGCAGGACTGCCGCGACCGCCGCGGTGTTGCCACACGGCAGACGCCCGCACGCCTTCGCCACTCCGTCGCTTCTCGCTCGTCGGCGACACCTGCGGACGGTTTGTGCGGTGTTATGGCTTTTTTCCGTTTTTTCGGAGAATTTCGCGTTCGCGGGTGGTCCGGTTCGGTTTAATCGGACACTTTTTGGGTGTTGTTGATTTTTTTCGAACTAGAATATAAATTATTTGAACATTTGTGTTTAATTTTTGCAAAAAAAAAAAATCGAAATTCTATTGACACGTTTTGATTTGTAACGAAACATTTTATCGATAAAAACATCATTGTTGAAACATTCTTTCGTTGAAAATTCCCAATTTAAAAATTCTCATAAAAAAGATTCGTATTAGATCTCGTAAAAAAGTTGTCGTTCAAATTTTGGACGATAAAAATTGCAATTTTTGAAAAATTTTCATTCGGAAACAATTAGAATGTTTTGTGTATTTTTTGAAATTGTCAAATCCCACTATTACAGGTAAAATAGAGTTTTAGAATTCTACGAAAGTGACATGGCAGAATAGATCGATCGGTCTCGCATTTTTATCGTTTTGCCGCTAGTTAGATTCTTTTCAACGGTAAAATTTCATAATCTCAAACATGTTCCAAGTTATAATAGAGTCGATAAGTTTCAACGACGATTATACCTTTAGCTGAAATTTTTTAAACTACATACGAAATGAGGATGTCTGGGGTTTAGCGACGTTGTTTTGTAATTTAGCTGACAGAGATGATACAATTTTGTGGAAGATTTAATTGACTCGCCTTAGAATTTTGCCAACAAATAATATTGAAAATACATACTCTGCGATAGCGTGCACGTCGGAGTCTAATTAAAACACGACGGTCGACATATATTAAATGTGATTAACTTTGCAAATTATATAAAAGAAGGAATAAACTTAATTCATGTTAATACTTATTATGATACTATTGTGATACTTAGTGACTACTTACAATTAGTAATAGAGACGCAAAACCAACCACTGCTGACTATTTCTTTTTTTGTACAAATGTAGAACGTTAAAACCGTATTAAACCATTTTTAATGCACTTTCGATATATTTTTATCGGTTCTTAAACATTTGAGAGTCAGTGTGTTCTACGGTTGATATTTTCTGCAATCGGTTCGTTCTGCTGTCGTATGTTAATCTAGGTAGTACATATTGTGTGTTCTAGTATCCACGTATGGCGTCTATGGATGCGTATGTTTGTATATACAGCCCGCCGAATAATTAATTTGGAACGCAAATCATTACCTTTACCCAAATAAAATCGCGGTAGGGCTTATTTTCGGAGTAGGTCGTATTTTCTTAGAAACACGGTAAGTGCGTAGGCGATTGCAGAGTGCGCGCAATAGGCGACGCGATCGCGGCAGTCATTGAAACCGGCCGCATGTCGGAGGTACAGGCGGGGTCGGGGGCGAAGGCCGAGGGGGGAGCGGGGGGGAAGGGGGCCGCAGGCAAGGTGGAGCCTCCGCCCCCTGGGGGCTCTTACGCCGGCATCCCTCGTGCAGATTTCATAGTAAGCTCGTCTCATGAACCAACAGTTTCCTCATCCACGAGTTGCATTGTTTAACGTCTGACAAAGAATAAATGTGTTTCGTTCATAAGCTCATGCTGTTTTGTAACACTTTTCGCTTTTCATGTGTTTGATTTATAAGTGTGGGTTCTGTGCTTTTCAGGAAGATGTAGATGCTTTTATGGCTTTGCCCGATAACGTAGAGAGTGTTGAAAAAGTCTTGAAACGTTTGGACGAGCAACACGGAAAATACAAATTTATGGAATTCAACTTAATATCGAAACGGAGAAGGCTCCAACAACAAATACCTGACCTGTCCAGGTCGTTAGAAATGATTAAAATGTTGAAAAGTCAAAAAGACAGTATTGATTCTCAATTTTTATTAAGCGAACAAGTTTATGTTAAGGTAAATTTAAATTTTTTTCTATGTTTTGTAAAGGTTTATTTGTCAATTCTTCATTGTTTCTTTTTTTTTAGGCTAAAATACCTCCCACAGAGAACGTATGTCTATGGCTAGGTGCTAACGTCATGCTCGAATATACTTTAGACGATGCCGAAGCCCTCCTGACTACCAATATGGCCAACGCCAATAGGAACCTCGGTTACGTTGAGCACGATCTCGACTATCTCAGGTAGAGCCCGTCACTGACCGTATAAATTACACCTTTCAATAAATTCAACGTGCTGAACCTTACGAACCTTTCACCTTTGTAGGGATCAATTCACCACCACCGAAGTTAATATGGCGAGAGTATATAATTGGGACGTCACGAGAAGGCAATCCGCCGATAAAACTAAAGCTTGACGGACACCCTGAGGCTTTCTTAATTTTACACGGAGCTTATTTCTATCACAATTGCGTTTTAAAATCTTTTTAATAAGTTATTTATTAATTGTCATTAACTCCATCTATGCAAACTTAACTTATTTTTAATTTTCCTACTTATCATTATAAAATATTCACACAAAAGAATGTGCTTATTATTAAAATAAATAATAATACTATTTTTGTCAATTTTTTTTATTCCAATTTTTTACATTGCAAAATAATTTTCAAATTCAATTTTACTTTTAATCACAGATTAAATTGACATGAATTTACGTAATTTTAATGATATGTTTCGATCTGATGATGAAAAACTATTGTATGTGTTTCGTAAGTCTATACAAGCTCATTTTAAATTTTACTAGATTTTTTAACGTTTAACCAAAACATAAACTTTTATATTAATATATGAAAGCATTTCATTCAACATTATATAATTTCTTAAATTTACAATAAGGAAAGGAGTCATTAAAAATTCACCAAAAACTAATTATTTAACATAACTATTATATGTTATGTTGTACAAAGGGGAAAAATGTTATTTTATAACATGTTATACTACATTTTTCTGACTCAATAAAAATTTGTTGAACCTTAATAATAAAAACAAGTGTTAAAATAATATTTATACTATTGAGACTGCTCTATTTTCGGACGGAGCGCTAATTCTGCTTCTAGTTCTCGTATACGAGAATTCGCCAACACCAAATGTTCGTCGGAGGAAACGCAGATTTTCTTGCGGAACAACTCCAACGCATTATCGCCTTCTTGGATCTGCTCTTCGTAAAGTTCTGTGAGCGCTTTCGTCACTGTTTCAATTATGCCAGATCTCTCCACTACTTTTCTAAAGCGCTCTTTTTTGACATCGAAAGACTGAAACAACGAATTACAATATTTAAAAAAAATTCTAAATGTATTATGTTTCAGCAAATAAGGATAAAATTTAAAAATAATCGTATGCAATAAAAAATTAAATAACGGTAGCTAATACACACAACTCTTTTTTTTATTAACTTACTCTGTGGCGATTCTGGCGGTGTTCGCAGTTATAATTACATGGTTTTTTCACTTTAACACGGGGTAAAAATATGTATTATTCAAGTTAAGATTCAGAACAAACCATTATACAATTGTAGTTATTAAATGAAAATTTACGTTATTTTTTGAAGATTGCACATATGGCAAAATTTTGATACATTGCACTTTTTTTATAAAGTACATTTGGACAGGAATTCCATCCAAATACACTGGTGGAACTTATCCCCAATTTTTATACGGATACCATACTTTTTTATATGGTAGTCTCGGGAATGTATCCTCAGTGTAAAAAAAGACTCAAATGTATTTATACATCTATCAAATAATTGCATTATAATTCAGGGGAAGATTTAGGGAATGGGCAGAGTAGGAGCCATTAATAATTTTTAATGCATATTTCACGGAGTAGCCACACACACATATAACCCCCACTAAAGAAAATCCTGGCTATATATGCATATTTTCTTAATAATAAGTCTTTAAATCAGCTTAAAAAATTGATCTAATTCGCATGGGTGGAAGCAATAGCCCCTACCTTATATCTGCAGTGTATTATTTTATAATGGAATCAATTTGAACTCAAGCGGATTGTCAAGTTTTAATCTAAATATCTTTCAGATCCAACTGATTAGATAAAAAATATAAATTTCATAGTTTGATACTTCAAAAAAAGATGATGAATTTAGAATAATATATAGGTACCTAAACATCACGATATAAATGTAACAATAATACGAATTGGATGTTGAATCATGTGTTATTCGAAATTATTTTTGCGAAATTGATCAAGCAAATATAGGTGTGTCCGATAAGGCTTTAGATACGATAAAATAGCGCAAAATGTATACCTTATTGTGGATATGAGCAGCCATCGTCGAAAGTCACCTTTTCAGGCGTCAAAAATACGGCAGTTTCACCGCGCCGGCTCGGTCGGCACTGGCAACATGGCGACGTCATTTGCGCTCCGTTTTGGCCATTGTTGCCAATTGTTTTGTTTTGACTTTTAAAATAGGCTCAAAAGGAATAGGATAGAGCCGTTATGTGTATATTGCGGGGATTCGAACCGTATTTTTTTTCATTCTGGTTGAGCTCTGATTGAGTTTTCAAAAAAAAAAAACCGACTTTCCCAAAAATTCCAAAAAATATCTTCTAAAAAAACAACATTTTTTAAAAATATTCAAATATTCAGATATTTGTATATTCGAATATTTTTCACTTAATCGAAACATATTTTTTTCCGGTTCACAATCAGTTTCGGTTAGAAGCGCTGGTATATTGTTTTAAAAATAATTTAATATTGGTGGTGGAAAATGTGTGTATTTTTTTATACGAATAAATTGTTTCGTGCTTATAAGTTTTATTTGAAAAATGTTAAAAGTATTATGAAGTATTATAATTTATTTCTTATTTAAAAGTTAGAAATGGTAAAAAATACATGAGTGTTTATGAATAATATGAAATTAGTGATATTATGGATAATATTTACTTACAAATTTTTTTATATGGCACATATTTATTTTTCTTAAATATTCATAAATAAAATTCTGTTTCAAATACATTTATGATTTGAAAATAAAAATATACCATTCTTAAAAAATAATACATTCGCTTAAATTATCTTTCTAAAAAAACATCTTATTGTTATTATTATTAATCTATTTTTGTTAAAACAATATTATTTCCCTACATATAACATAAAATTACACTATAATACAAAATTTTGGACGGATACGATAAGCAGAAAATATAATAAATGTACATAAAACATTACTTAATGTTTTTTTTTCAAATTAATCCTAAAAGTGCATATCTACATAAATATATTCATTAAATTATTAATCTTTATAAACTACACAAAAAGGAACTCAGCAGTTACTCCCATAACATGTACATAAAATAGTCTTTAATCTGATCACATTTTATATGTTTTTCATTTGACTAGAAACATGAAATTCCGAAATATTTTTGATAGTCAAGAATCATAGTATTTTCAAAATTATATTACATTCTACCTGTGTATTCATTTTAACACACAAACGTCGCAATGATTTAAGGCGAATTTTATTTTATTTGTTTAGACTGATTTTTCAAATTGACATGAAATTAGAGATGAATTTAAAATATTAGTTACAGAAAAAAAAGATTAAATCTCTTCGATATTATCGCCATTTTTGATAGTAGTATAGTGCACTTTTTTAGATATGGCTTCCATGAACGGTGTTAATTTCGTACGCAATTTATACTTGCTCATGTATATTACCAAAATGATGACACACAAGACGAAAATCGTAGTCAACACCAGCAATCCAACAGCAGTCTTCTCCCTCTTGGTTGAAATTTTCTTTTCAACCATCTTGCAAGGATTTACCTTCAACTTCAGAAGTGATCCCCCAGCTGAAAGATTGGGTCTTACACAACGAAGTTTGTCTTTATCACGTACTGTAACATTTGTACGTTTAATCCAGGTAACGAAATCTGCTATTCCACATTCGCAAGTGAAAGGATTGGTTTTGAAGTCCACAACGAAGTTCACATCTCTTCCAGGCATAGAGTTGACCCTGTCCATTAGATTTAACTCTCTTCTAGTTAAAGATTCGATTTTGTTACCTTCCATGTCAAGAAACCTTAAATGCTTCATACACGTCAGGTTAAAATTTAAATTGGTCAGTCTATTATCACCCAAGTGAAGATCACGCAAGTTGGGCAAATCGCAAAATACTTCATGATCGCGAAAACTCCTTATTTCATTTTGCTCCAGATGAAGTTTCATCAATTTAGTCAAATTACTATTCACAAAAACATCATGCAAATCTTCAGCTAGAGCAGCGTCAGTATTATCTAAAAAGGCATTAGTCAAATGTAGCTCGAGAAGATTGACAAAATTAGAAAGAACTCTGGGATGATGATGATTCAATTCAATATCATAATCTGATGATATTACAATATCGTTATGATTCAGAATTAACCTCTCCACATTCTTGACATGATGATACGACTTCCCTTTGATCTCCCTAATCCCATTATTACTCATATCGACGACTCGCAAATTCTCCAAGTCATTAATAGTGCCGAATATATTCCAAGGGATTTCCGGGATGTGATTTCCGGTGAAGATGAGGACTTGAGTCTCGTCAGGAAGATCAGTGAGGATGTCGGTGTCGTTAAAATGCTGATTCGTGCAATTCACCACGAATTGATCCACCATCGATTCGTATTCCATTCTCCCACAGTTGCATCTTTCGCCGAATTTCGGTCCGCATCCTTTACTTGACGATTTGCCGACTAAACAGACGAAGAATATGATGAAGTAGAGTCGTCGTTTCATTCTGTAAATCAAAAAATTTCCATTGGGATTTATGTCGGTGAAGCAAATGGCGACGAATTCTTAAATAAATAATTCCGCACGCATACGCTAACGTGATGCCCAAACTAGGAATCGGAATTGAATTGACAAACGGTTGTTAAAATATACTGTGCAAATTTGTTTTGAGGTTTTTTTTTCATTTCGCAAGACAAAGATCATGTTCGATCGGTTTTTATTATTATCAGTTGAGTTTACGAAATCAGCGTTCAGAGTCCGCGCCATTAATAACGAGAATAAATTAAGAAATCGTCAATTTTGGGAAAATTATCCGAAAATACAATGAATCATGAACTGTTGCGAAATGAGAAAGTCGAGCAAATAGACCGTATTAATCATTATTCGAAAATTATATAGGTTCTCGTTGCAAATCAGTATTTTAACTATAAAAAAATATTTCATTAGCTTCTAATTATACGGACACGATCGCAATAAAAATAAATTAAAATATAATGCGTAATTTGAATAATTCAATCGACGTTTTTAACTGTAATCTACCCATTATATCGAAATGATGATCTCATCGCCTTTGAGGTTATACAAATCAATCCCACCCACATATAAAATTAATACAATTTGAATAAAAAAAAAAACAACAATTTCAACATCAAAATAACAAATAAGAAAACCGATAGAATAAACGAACTTCATTCTAAACACACAAAAAGGACAAATGACAAACCGCAATCGCCATACAATAACGGTACTGTTGGGGAAAACTAAAAAAGTTCACCTGGTGGAGAACAAAGCGGACGAGCCACAGGAAGTCCAGATCCGTCCAGGATTCAGGAAATGATGCTAAAATAAACCGACGGTCTTTCGAAGACCAGAGAACGTCTCTCCAAGTTCAACTGGAGGTGGAAGGCTTCGAAACTCGGCGTCGAAGGCTGTGTGGAAACCGACGACGCTTTGTCGACCCACCACACCTGTAGAATGCATACACCGGTGCCACAGGTAGGTCGCAGCTTGTTCCAGTGGTTCTCAATATTCGGTGTTTATAATAAAAAAGATTAATTTTTTTTTTATCAGTCTGTATTGAGTAATGATGAAAATAAGATGACTATTGATTTTATTTATTAATCGTGCTAATTTTCACTTAACTTTGATGACCGGTTGCGACAATTGCGTTTAATAAAAACATATTTCATATGTATAATATTGCATTTTTTATTGAATTATAGATTTTTCGAAATTCGAATTATTCTGTAAATATTTAACTGATTATAAAAGATGATTTCGAAAACTAGTTTTCTTAATTGGGAACAAATGACACTATGCAATATTATACTACTTTCGAATTATGATCGCTATTATTTTTTCGAAACCGTTGCGAGATTTTAAAATTGAACTGTTGTTCATACCTCGAATGTTAAGATGTGCATTTGTGCATCGTTATCAGATAACTTTATCATACACAGCAAGTTCTTTAACTCGTTGACACTGGATTTTTTTTATATTTGTTTTTTCGTTTAATAAAACGTAAATATTATCAAACGAGATTGTCTTTGTGAATTAATCTCCATTGAGATCTTTTTTGTTTATAAAAAACCTCCAGAATTTCTCTTCGGAATTTTCACATAAGAACAATCGCGAGAGTTGTGCATTTTCAATTATTTTAAATTATCATTTAATCTCAAAGAAAACGGCAAATTTATTTTTATTTATCTCAAATTGACACGATGAATGTTTGCTAATGAAGCGTTAAAGTAATTTGTTTAAAATTGAAATGTTAACTGAATTATGTGCCGAAATTGGGAAATTTTGGTTTTCGACATCCTGCAAGTATGCGATATGAATGCGAGTGTCGAAAAAAATAACAGTTATAATAAAAAGTCGGGTTCGTTGCGTGTTATGAATCAGTAATTTTTCAGAATTAATTGTTTAAGAGTATTTTTATCATTTTTTCTTCTTTATTTCATCAGCGTGGGAAGCTTTTTCGTAACCGAAAAATATGTCATTCAGTCTTAGGAAATTATAATGAAACAATGAAATATAAAAAAAATAAAATATATTGTAACATATATTAACAATAAAAATAGTACAACAAAATAATACTGTAATATCTATATAAAAAAAGTTGGAAATGTTTGTTAGGGAATAAATAAACATTAAATGGTAACAGATATTGGGGACTTGTGGTAATTTATTAAGATTACATTCATAATGTATAAATACTATATTTGTAAAAAGCTTACAAAATCTTTGAACATTTAAAAATACATATATTTATTGTTCGATTTTATACTATGCTTCATAAAATTTATATAAGTCACTAAAAATTCTCATCGGCTAATTTGCTCGTTGCGAATAAGCTAGGCATGTCTTCGGACACAAAATTTATTTACATAAATGGCTTACACAGGGACGGCTTCGATACAACAAAATAATCAAAGATTGTTTTCAAATCTGATAAAAATTTTACATCGAATAACAAGATAATATCATAAAATATAAATGAAAATTAACATAATGTGAGTATTCAAAAGAGTAAAAATATGTGTTACATTTAAGACATAACACGATAAAAATTAAGGTACTTTCACCATCACCAATTGAGTATTTCATAACTACAAAATAATAGCACAAGAATACCGCGATTCCAAACGTGTACGGGCGTATTAAAAAACCTGTTTGGTGATTGCAACCGTGACTCGCCGCTAGGGAATTTGTCTTCACATACACCTATGGCAAACGATCGTCTTATTTATACAACGTTTCCTTAAATGCGTCAAATTCTAAACTCGAAAAATGGCAGGACAATATGTCGAATTAAGGGTCGGACTTAACGAACAACATGAAGCGGGAGGGTGTCGTTTTTGGACGAGACCCTTGCGAGGAGGTGGTCTCCCAAATCTCTTTCCACTTCGTGCCAAACGTACTTTCCGATGATGGGCACTTCTTCTAGGGGAGGTCTGAAAGCTACTAATAACGTTAAGCAGGCCCCGTCCGTCGTTTCTTCGTCGGGTCCTGCTGGAGAATGTTCTACGGAGAGAAGACCATGGGGACGATGTTGGGGAAGGTCTGCACCGAATATTTCCACGAGGAATTTTCTCAACGTCGAGTGGAGATTGCGCGAGGGATGAATCTCGACTGTGGGTAAATGTAGCGCTGTTTTCTCCCCGAGCAAAACGTGGACTTTGTTCGTGGAACGGCGTTTGATTACGGCTACCAAACGCAGCAAGTTGAGGGTGTGAGGTCGAAGGGCCGGCATAAGGTCGGGGTGTCTTCGTGATGCCGATTTACGAGCTCGAGCTTGTTCCACCAGGGGCAACAGATCGGTAGCTCTTAAAGGCAGTTGTTCAGGCTCCGCCACCCATTTAGCCTGAAGAGATTCGGCATCAGCCCTCGCGGGAGTCTTCAACTCACCCCCGGTAGCCTCTGCGGTAAAAACGTACCGAAACCATCTCCCCGCAGCACTTTCGACAACCAACAAAGTGGTGAGGCGAGCCTGCAACCCAGTTTCTTCTTCGAGTTCGCGCAGAGCGGCATCGGATAACGTTTCATGAGGATTCGCCCTTCCCGCGGGTAGATACCATTTACCAGCACAGGCACTCTTCGCTTCCTGCACCATGAGCACCTCGTCGAGTTCATTGAGAAGCACACATGCGACGACGATAGTGAGAGTTTCGGGTAGGCGAGGGGGCGTGGCACTGGCCCCTCCCGGGGGCGGAGCGCCTTGAGCTTCGGCGGCGGCCTGCTGGTCTGCGACGGAGAAGTCGCACAGCAGGGGCCCCCGGCCCTCCTCAGCCGGCAGGGCGGCGAGCGAGCGCCTCACCTGGGCCTCCACGTCCGACATGGGGTCCCCTTCACCAGCCGAGCGCCAATGGAGACCAGAGAGAGCTCTGACGGCTCCTCGTGCGACGCGAGACGACCACACCTTCTCCGGTGTCGGTGACACCGTAATAACTCGGTCGTTGCGATGCTAAAGCGATTTCAAAACTAAATGCGATTAGCGGTGTTGTTGTGAAGGGGATTAGGTGGATATTCGTATTTAGGTGACGGAATTTGAAATGTAGAAAGTATGGGAGGGCGACAGCGAAACGGCTATGGAGAGTGGAGAATGCGTGAACGTGTTTACGCGAAGACCAGTTTAGCCATTCGTTTTTACTAATGTTTTATTTTTTGAATGAAAAAGGTTGTAGTTTAGGATTATGTGTAAGTTGTGCAAAATTATCAGGAATCCGGAAACGAACCGTGATCGAAAACTGAAATTTTGATGGAACGAAAGCCGGAACTGAACCAGAAAAAATATTGGTTTATTTCAGTTCAGTGAAAAATATTGGAATATTTTTAAAAAGTGTCGTTTTTTTAGAAAATATTTTTCAGAATTTTTAAGAAAGTCGGATTTCGTAAGTGTACGATGTTTTTGAAAATTCGGAGCTGAATTGAAAACCGTAAACCGGAACGAAAAAAATTACCGTTCGAAGCCCTAGTTTGTTAAATTATATAAAAGTTGTAAAATTATGTGCAGATTGTGTAATTTCGTTGAAGTACATGAATTTTTCGTGATGGTTTGGAAAACGGTATCGGTCGTAATTCGACGTCTTACGGACAAATCATTAGTTGTCAAAATCGTGAAGGCGGTTTTTCTCATAGACTCGAAGTTTATCTGCGATGGAAGACTGTGGGCATCCGTTATGGGATATCGACGAAGATTGCGAAGCTCCTCATGTGTAATATTCGTTAATTTATTTTATAATCCTTTGCTTATTAGGCGCGTAAATTATTTATCGACGAATTTGTTTTTTTCAAGCTTTTTATTAGCTTGCTCTGGTTCAGAAATGTTGTTTTTATGGTTCAAAGTGCATTATAGGTGCTTAAATTAATTAGTTTATTTTATGCGTTATTTATGTATCGCAAGAACGAAAATTAGATTTCTTAATGCATTTTGCAAATAGTTTGTACATATGCATATTGTAGGAAAATTATGTTTGATAGTTTTTATGAATTAACTTTAGACCATCTAAATATGCACATACTAACAGTTCGTATAGCAAAATGTGCCATGTTAAAGTAAAAGTTTGTTAAGTAATTTATTTTCAAAGTAAAATGACATCATATTAATCTAATTTATCCAAACGAGTAAACAGTTTACGAAAAACTAATCTGAAAAATTTTCAGTTTGAAATGGGAAAAGGAAGTGATGTCTCCGAATCAGTTCGACACTCTTTTGATCATGGAGGGTTCGTCAGCAGTTGAATTTGCAAAGAGATGCATGACCGAAGGGGTGGACTTGATAAATAAAATTCCTTTTGCAAACGTACAACTTTACGAGGACAGGAAACATTCGTTAGTTTTGTGCACGTCCCTTTGCGACGATAATATTATAGTTGCCGACGCAACTGAACTTCTGTTGCCTTGGATTCTAGCAGCTAAAAATGTCATAATTTTGAAGACAGTTCCGTTGGTGTATTATAAAAATTCAGACGACACCGAAAACACTTACATTATTAGAGCTTTGCACACTAAACAATCTATCGATGTCCCGAGTGATGTAAGAATTTTAGAGCAACCTAATATTTTGAACGGCATTGCGGCTGGAGGTAATTACTTTAATTATTTTTTTGATCTTAAAATTAACATAACAATATTGAAATATGTTTTATTCTTTCAGTTATAAACTATAGGGATTACAAGAGTTTGCCGGCTTCCATTTACGCATATTATTTGCAGACCAACGTAATGGGCCTCGATGCACAAAGCGCTCAACCTATTCAAAACCTGATGAAAAAATTAAAAATTCCCTGCGAAAAAGTGTTCGCTACAAAATTAAAATCCCTATCCAACCTTTATGTGTAGTAAATTAGTTCTTTTAAATAAATTTTTATTTTTTCTATTTTGTGTTTTCATTATGAATTTTAAGAAAAGCTTTATATGAATAAAATTTATTTGACAATTGACTAAAAAAATATAAAATATGTAATGAAGTATAGTTTATTTATCAAATTTTTTTAAATACTTATAAATTAATTTAATAAATTTAATCGATTTCTTGCAAAAACACTGCAAGTGCAATATCTAAAAAAAATAATGGAAAATTCAAAATGAAACATTAAGATAATTTTTGTTAAAATTGATAAAGTTTAAAATTTGTAAAATTTTAAAAACGATAAGCTAGCAGTGTTGTGTAATAAATATTGACTTGGTGTTTCTGCATTTGTAAATATTCGAGATTGTTGAAGTTTTTCTTTCATGCCATATATATAAAAGTATTGATGTCATCATCGTCCCTCCTCATATATTTTTGTTCTATTAGCCATTCTAATTGTTCCTTTATCATTTTTTTCGAAGGGAGGAACATATTTTTAAGTATATCGATAAGTTCAGACTGCAAATAAAAATAGAATAATCAAATTCCGTCACAAATTAAAGCAAAGTACAATTTGTTAGGAAAAAGAAGGCAACTTACTTGTAATGAAGAATTAGTTATTCGTTTTCTCATTTTGAGAATTTTAATTATTGCTTCTTGAGTACGTAATATTCTTAATTGCACTATTGAATGATTATCTTCGATTTGAGATTTTTCTGTACTAAGTTGCAACCTATTTATTAAATTTATTTTACCTCTCCTTTGAGGTTTTCCATTTTTTATAAGTGCAAATTCTTGGTTAATCCAAAATTGTGTATTTTCTATAAAATCTTTCGAAGCCGCAACTAGCGGTTCATATAGTAATAGTTGCCTTTTGAGTTTCGGAGACGCAACTAAAGACCAAAGCGTTCTTCTCAATTCAGGATCGGACAGTTCCGTCGCTAATCTTAAATTTTCATAAGTGATCCGTTCCTGAGGCCGTTGATTCCACGCGAACAATACTGCCATTTGAAAAGTGGTGACGTCAAGATCGAACCTCCCCACCGAATTCGCAAAAGTGATGGTTCCGTTGCTCATGTGATGATACCATTGTAGTTTTCTTCCCGAATGCTTTTTCTTATAAAAATCTTCGACTTCCGGAATATAATCCTCCAATTCCACGGGCAAACTGACCGACACTCTTTCCGAACCCCTCGCCCAGGCTCCGGCGTTCAAAATTTTGATATTTATGGCATCATGTCTGGTTGTTGAGGTTTTAAAGAGCGTATTCAAATCTTCGCTAACTTTAATATCTTGGAACATTCGAGCTAATTTATTTACATATTCCGCAGGCATGCCGACTTCTCGCAACCAATCCACCATGTCTTCCTCTTTTTCGGAATCTGCACTAGAATCTAAAATGAGTCGCCTAGTGAGGTGAGCCTTGTGGTAGCGCATGAAAACATCCTTATTTTCTATATATTTAAGCACCAACAAAACGTCCTTAAGCCTAGCTTCGATTTGTTCACTGGTTAACCGTTTACTCAGGGGAGTCCTTCTTAATAACATATCACAATAGTTAGCTAATAATTCAGGGCACTTGCTCTCCGGAATGGTAGATTTGTTTCCTCGATTGTTGACCGAGGAGGGTAGTTCTAGTTTGAACACGGTAGTGTCGTTGACGATGCATTTGTAGGCTTTGTCTCGAGCGGTGACAAATCGAGAGTCGTCCTGGAAGGCGTCCTTGATGAGGGTGCTGAACTTTCGGAACAATTCAAGCAGCCTTTCGACATACTTTTCCGAATCTTGGGTGATGACATCGGCAGCCGCGACCATGTCTGCGAGACCGGCCTGAACAATGTGAGCTTCGAGATCTTGCAGCATTGGCTGAACGCCGTCTGGTACCCTGTTCAGAAGCCGGAACATCAGGTGTAGTTGTTGAGTCTCCCCGGCTCTTATGAGGGGTGCACACTCGGCCAAGAGGGTTGGGAGGTGGGCGCTGATGAGCACATTTTCGCAGCACCTCATCAGCAGGGCGACGCTTCTGCTCCCCGGTTCCAAGTACCGTTGCGCCCTGCTCTCCTCTTCTTGGAGTTTGTTGTCGGCGTACCTCATATAGGCTTGCACGCCGTTCGCTTGCAGCTGCTCGTTTGCTTTCAATTTGTAAAACTGCTCCGTGGCTTGGATGTAGGCCGCCTCGAAGTTTTCTTTGTAAATTTGAAGTTTGTCATCCGGATTCGAACAGAGGTTGACTGTAAACAGAGAAATAGAATTAGAGGGTGACTTGAACGTAGATAAACAAAGTTTGCTGGTTAAAAGTTGGGATTTTGTAATCAAACAAAACAACAATTTCAAGAGAAACATCAAAAGTTCTTAATTTAAAAATATGTCGGTTGCTAGTTATACATTTCCCCTATTTTCCTGGTGGATACTGTCCAGATAGAAATTTCTTATTTTGAGGCAAACTGTTCAGGGACCCAATTTTCCACTTTTTCGTATGTTTTGAAGTACTGCTTAAAAAGTGCATGTTACGTGATTGAAACTAGAGATAACCTGTAGGAGTAAGGTCTGGTGCATAAAGAAAATTAAAGATTAAGAGCAGACCTCGACAACCGTTTTTGATTGTGGGTCAAAATCAGCCGAAACTTAAAATATGTAGACATTTCTTTTCAGGAGTCTGGTTTATAGTTTGTCTCTTGAGACGAACATGAGTGTTTGAATTTTCGATTGTTAATCTACCTATGTTCTTACTTAAAATAAATTTCACGTGTGAAAATGTTTGTTCACAACCATTAAGTAGCACTGAACGCGGCATTGAATGCAAAGCCCAATTTTTTTTAAAGATAAAAACATCATAGAAAGCATGATCAACATGTCAATATCATAAGAGGATCCTTTATTATTTTAAATCTTTCCATAATGTTTGAATTTATTCGTTCATAACCTTTATTTGCAGAACTGGCATAGGTTATTTGCTGACCTGTGGGTTATAGGTTGCCGATGTGTGATTTACAGCTTGTTATAAACAACAAAATTACATACCAAAAAGATACGACTGAATTTGAAATATTACATATCTTTTAAAGCAAATATGTATTTTGTTATTTTGTTGTTTTGACGAATTGTCCAAGGACGAATCGTCACTTGGACAAACTGTCTCGGAACCACCTTTAATTGTAAGACACAACAAGAGTAAATTTGCTATACCATAAGACTCCCTCACGCCGATAACGAGCTGAGCATCGAACGCCTCCCCGTTCCGCTCGGCATGCACGAGCCTCATCGCAGCGTCCTGCAACCTCTGCTTGATATCATGAAAGATGGTATGGTTCCACGAGTCGAGCATCAGCTTGCGCACGAGCGCGTCGTCGTTGTGGGCGCGCTTGTGCCCCAGCGGCTGGGTGCCCGGAGTCTTGTTGAGCAGCGAAGTCTCCAGCTGCCTGAAGGGCGTCGGTAAATAGCCACACTGGTCGAAGAACCGCCGCCATTCGCTGATGTAGGCGGCGAGGAGGGCGTGTTCCTCGCGCGCAGCCAGCACCCGGCTTCCAGCGGCTTTGATGAAGGCCACCACGTCGGCCTGGAGGGCATCCCTGACGCGTGCAGGGCCCCGTTCGTCCCATAGGCAGACCTGGTGCACGCAGTAGAACAGCTCCTGCCAGTCTTTTTGGGAGACGGGTTCTTGCTGCAGCAGCCGGAGCACGACGCCGCGCATCGTCGGCCACTTCTCGTCGAAGCACGGCTGCGCGCCCGTCTGCAGCATGCGTTCTTTAATGGGGACGATGCGCTGACTGCGACGCTCGAAGAGTGCTATCGGCACCGAACGACAGTTCTCCCTTCGCCCCCAATGCGCACTCTGCGTTTTTTCGAACGTCGACTGTTCTGACCGTGGGGACCGTTTACGATTTTGAGAACGAAATTGTAACAGTATACTTTTAACAATTTTGTTTAAATGGTATATCTCGTTGACGAAAGTTTTGAATTTGGGCAACGTGGAATAACGTATAGTGGGGATTGGACGTTTGCGCAAATAACACTAGCGCATATAGCCGTTGATGCATACCGATGCTAGCGTACAATCCGCGTTTTTTTAAATAATTTTAATTTCGCTTTAAGTAGTGTTGATTATAAAATACGTAATTCAATATACCTAATCATAAGCAGGCTCACGCCCGCTGTAAAAAAGGCCTTCCCGATATCTTTCCATTCGCTTTTATTGACACGAATGGAGTGGCTCAGGATTCCTGAGCCACTCTCACAATCGGCCATGCGACGCCACACAACTTGCGTATTTTGTTAACTTATCTACCATGTGGCCATTTATATAGACGTTTAACGCCTCTCGGATACCAATTCAGAATTTTCCTTGTCCAGCGACCATCTTCCCTTTGTGCAATATGGCCCGCCCCCTACCATTTTAGTTTTTTCACGCACTCTATTTGATAGAGCGCGTGATGGACTGTCCTGTCACGTCTGTGACTTTAGTCATTTTACGATCTTTCCGCGAAGATACTTAACATAAATAAATATATAGTTCAAAAATGAAAATATGTAACTAGTGAAATTTAAAATGGAAAAATGGTGCGAGTCGAAAGTTATTTAATTGGATTTTCGAAAATGTACTCTAGAGACGTGTGCGCTGGTGTTGCGTACGCTAGCGTCGAGTATGCAAGTGTTATTTGAGAAAACGTCTAAAACCCACAATTTTGAAAGGGACAATAAATTGGTCACAGTATTTACATTACAAATTCACAGTAAGTATATATTAAATGTCAAATAAAACGTCAAATTCGCAACAAAATACTTTTTCGCCCGACAAATAGTTGCTAGTATCAAAAATACATTTTTAGTAGTGAACTTATTATAAAAACTAAACATTAGACCCAGTGTACAATGCAATGTACAGTAATTTAAATGTTTTTCTTATGGCCCAGTATGATTTCCATACGAAATATTATCCAAAAAAATATTTGATTTCAGTTATGTTTCATAATTTTTTTTGTTACTGGCAACTTTACTGTGCGAAATTCTAAATTATACTGCTCAAACTGATACCATTATACTGGGCCGAATATTGGGGTGGCCAGAAGCTAACTCACACAAAGCGAGCTCACACGAAGCGAGCTTACACGAAGCGAGCTCAAACGAGGCAAGCTCACAGGAAACAAGCTCACATGCTTTCGAAAATTTTCAAATTAATCAAATAAGTTTTTAAAATATTTTTTTATCATTAAAACTCCTTAACACACCCGATACTCACAATCAGTCAAAAATACGTGTTTGGAAATTAAAACACGTGAACGAAAAAAGGTTCGCTACCAATAATCAGGGCTGTGAAAAGGGTTTCGAGAGTTTACGTAAATGATTTTATCAAAATGAAAATAATGATATTACAATGGAAATCGCTCAACGCGAGAAACCCGGTTAACAAAAAATATTACTTTGGTACTGACAAAATATTATGGACGTATACTGTTACGTCTAACGTGAAATTCTTTTAACACAAAAACGCATTTCGGTGCTTTCAGTTTCGTGTTAAACGTTTTTCATTTTAATTTGAAAATTTTCGAAAGCACGTGAGCTTGCTTCCTGTGAGCTTGCCTCGTTTGAGCTTGCTTCGTGCGAGCTCGCTTCGTGTGCGTTTACTTCGTGTGCGTTTACTTCGTGTGCGTTTGCTTCGTGTGCGTTAGCTTCCCCAACCGAATATTAGTAGCGATTTCGAAAAGCGAACAAATCGAATTTCCCTTCGCTTGCACCGTGCGCTGTTAGGCGACGGGCGACGGCAGAGGGATCGGTCGTGGCGGCGTGTCCCGGTGACCGACGAAAGGCGATCCGAATCGTCGCGATGGCGACGGCCTCTGCGGCCTCCCCGGCAGGCGCCGGGCCCCAGACCCCCGCGGCGCCCCCCGCCGCCCCCGCCCCCGCCGGCCTCCAACTTGCACCAGCAGGACCTCTCCAAACTCGTCAGTATTCCACGTTGGGAGCCGTAAACTTTCGTCTGCCAGTCGCGACCACGCGACGGCTGACGCAACCGTTCGAGGCGGCCTATTTTCCGCTTTTCCGGGTTTTCCGGCCGTTTTCGTTGTAAGGAGTGTGGGTTGCGGTCCGGAAAATGGCTTTTGGCTTTTCTTCGTTCGTTTCGGGCACCGTTTTTCACATAACCTCTCTTTCGATCGTTGCCCCGAATACACCTGTCATATGCATGTGTTTTGTGACGGTGTCGAAACTGTGAGGTGTTTCGGAGGCTTTTATTTTGTTTCATCTCCTCGGTTTTTGAGCGAATTACTTTTATCGGTTAGCTTTAAATTTTTTTTATCTTCAAAAAGCTCTTATAAAATTGGCAATATTTATCGTACCCAATATGGATTTTGTGACATTGCGTTCTTCAAATAGACCAAAATTTAAACTAACCATAGGTAAATAATTATTGAACATCGACGAAAAATTTAATTCATAAACTTTCTCTTGCACGTTTTTATCTTCGATTTGTCTAACAAAAAGTCGATACGGTATCCTAGCTAACTAGAATATCGACGAATATGAAAATTGAGTAAAATTTCAGAGCATAATCAATTTAAAAAGTAATCGAAATAATTCTGGGGGGGACCCTGCTATCACCCCACACCATTTCAATATAGCGACACTAATAAAATATTTTCAATCTGTATACTCGGTCGAATAAGATACGTTCAGCTCGAGTCATCAATGCATTCAGTAAAAAATACGTTCAGACCTTTGACTGACTGAAACATGCAACATTAAACAATTACGTTTATTTTTCTCTGACTGATTGTGAGAAATGTGGCCTTTGCCCGACCAACACCTACGTTTAGTTTTTCTAAAAGGAAAGCAGAAGGGAAACATGTTTAGATGTCGTTAATATAATTTGGGTTGGGGTGACGCTATATTTTACCCCAAATTGTTTTTCAAAGTATTCATTTTGACATTATTTTTTATAGGATGTCACCAAGTTGACTGCCGTGTCCCCGGAAGTAATATCTCGTCAAGCCACCATCAACATCGGAACCATAGGTCATGTAGCTCACGGAAAGTCTACCGTCGTCAAGGCTATATCTGGGGTGCAAACTGTCAGATTTAAGAACGAACTCGAACGGAACATCACCATCAAGCTAGGTAAATATTTTTTTATTTTAGACTGGGCGTTTAAATTTTTCCGACAATTAAAAGTACGTCAAAGCAGTACTAGTTAGAAACCACCTTATATTGTCTATTTTTTTTACTCGTCCTATTTGGTATTTGTGCCATTGAGAAACTTCATAAAACATGGAGATGCGGTTTGTTTTGCAGAAAAGAGATCCAAACGACAGAGTATCGCGCGACTAGTAGAAAAAGGATCAAAAGAAACGAACCCCACGATAAAGAATACGAAGTGGAAAAAGTTTTGGGCGTAAAGTACGAAGAGGAGGTTTTATTTTTTATCAAGTGGAAGAGTTGGCCTTCTTCCACTAATACTTGGGAGCCCTTTGATAATCTGCAAAATTGTATTTCGTTGCTACGTTCTTTCATTTCACATCAAGAAGTTGAACAAAAAAAAGCATTACTTTTGTTGAGAGATAAATTGACAGATCCTTCGCTTTTAGACAAAAATAATTTAGAAAAACACTGGGCTTTTAGTGGGTCTTTAAATTCATGCGAACTCGACGTGAATATGCACTTGATTGCATATCTAAGTCCCAATACTGAAAATAAAAAAAAAATATCGTTAAAAAGTGTCCTTAAAAAAAAAATTAAATCAATGTTGGCTGCGAGAGCTAGAGAAGACCAACTACTCTTGTTAAACGCCTGGATGAAACACGTAAATTCTTTCGATGACAAAATTCAGATCACCGTGGAGAATGACGTCGACTTGACTGGACCTCCAGATGATTTCACTTACATCAACGAAGTTAAATTCCATGATGAGATTGAGTTGCCGGAAAAAAATCCCATGTATTGCGATTGTGTGACGTGTGATATTAAAACTAAATGTTCGTGTGGACATTACAGTGGAGAATTCCCATATGACAAAAACAGGCGATTGAGATTAAATATTGGAGACCCAATTTTCGAATGTAACCCACTATGTCGTTGTTTCCCTGATTGTCGCAATAGAGTAATACAAAATAAAAAGTCTTATAAACTTTGTATTTTTCGAACATCTAATGGTCGCGGTTGGGGTGTAAAAACACGCCAACGTATACCCCAAAGACAGTTTATATGCCTTTATATCGGTGAATTGATAACGTCTCAAGAAGCTGATAAACGAGGGAAGGTTTATGATTTAGAGAATCGTAGTTACTTATTCGATCTGGATTTCAATTCAGATGATTCTAAATATTCATTAGATGCGGCTTATTATGGAAATGTTTCGCATTTTATCAATCACTCTTGCGATCCGAATGTAGCTGTTTGGGCTGCTTGGTGGGAATATTTGGATCCCGATCTTCATATGCTTGCACTTTTCTCTATCAAAGATATTGAAGTTGGTGAAGAATTATGTTTCGATTATATGCAAAGTTTCAACGAATTGCAATGTGATGTAAACGAAAATAAGGATGTTCAGCAAAAATCGAGTGATTCTAATGAAGAAACCAACAATTTTTCTTCAAAATCTCCTTCTAAACTTAGTCAGAAAAGAATGGATAAAGGAAAAATTGGGCAAAAAAAATTAGCAAAATGTAAATGTGGGTCGAAAAATTGTCGAAAATTTTTGTTTAGTTAAATTTTAGGATAATTTTTTTCTATATTATTTTAGAACTATTTTATTTTATAGTAATTTTTTTTTTAAAGATTGAAACTTTTTTTCTTATAGTATCATTTTAGTTGTGAACTGAGGTATAATAATAATAAATTATGTTAGTTGTTATGCTATGTTTTTTGAACAAGTTTTTCATAAAACTGAATTATAATATACATTTTGAAGTGTATAAAGTATTAAATAGTGATGTTAATTTTATTTAATATTAAATATAAATATTAAATGCACAAAGAGCAAATAAATACATTTAATTTTATTTAAAAATTTAATTAATGTTTTGATACTGACAAAATATTGTTATTGTTATCTTGATTATGTTTTCCCATCTTGTATGTTTCCATTTTCTGGTTCAATTTACCGTTACCGACCGGGGACGTCTATTGGCGTCCTTAGATACACATGAATTTTGCTGTTCAAAATCACTGATTTTTTATTTAGGCATCGAAACTTTTAAAACCTAATGATTTCATAACTGTGGAGCCTAGTATCAATTCCTCCCAAATCCGTTTTGGTAAATTTTCGGCAAACAATGAAAAACTTATTATTTATTCACCATCGTTTTTAACTATGACTTTTATATTTAAATTATTCTTTGGATTGTTTGGAGCAAATTGGCATGTATATTTTCATGTAAATTTTAATACACTACGCAATAAAAGGGAAATAAATATGGAGATAGGAGATATTCATTCTAAGGATCAGGATTTTCCAGCGATTAGGCTGCCTTTTCCTTTTCCTGGTTAAATTCTTAACTGATTCCACCTGTAGGATCCTGTCTTCGTCCATTTTAAATCGCCAGAAACAAAAACAATGTCACTCTGACTTCACTCTGATGACGGCCAACAAACTACTAAACGGTCGCTTTGAATGCTGCGTTCCTATTGGTGGATTCGACCAGTTGATCTGGCTGATTGCGCGTGCGTGAGGATTTGGGAGATATTGGTCTTAAAATATTAAAAATCTACCAAATTCCGAAGGATTTGGTAGATTTTTATATGAAAGAATTGTTCATTTCAATGGATACTATATATCTGCATTAAAATCTCAACTTTAAAAAAAAGTGGATTTGGGAGGAATTGATACTGGGTCACACAACTTTGTGGTGCTCTTATATTAGTATTAGGCTGTAACAAGCAAAATGTTTAATTTTTTGCAACAAATAAAACACTATAACTTTTTCAATTTTCAAAATTTATTTATCAAAATAGGATCAATTTACCCCAAGAGTCTTCTGTCAACGATTTTGTAACAAATATCTTACGTGTTTATAAAATTCTGTATTTTTGGAAGCTACAAAGTCATCAAAGCCCTTTTCAATGTCGCTTGGGTTTTCTGCCGGAGGAGTGAATTTAAATAAAAAAAAAATGATAATCGGTCGCAGAATAAGTAGAAGAATAAGCAGAGTATCTCATGTTTTGAATTTTTAATTCCATTAATTTTCAATCCGTTATTAAAAAGATATGAGGCAGTGTGGTGTCATGAAGTAATCATTTTTTAATATTTTATAAGAAATTGTTTTATGTTTATGTTAAATGATACTGTAATTCATTAGCGAAACTCATAATATAAAACGAATATGAGAGCTGTGCCAGTGATTCTCAAAATTCTTCATTATTATTTTCTATGTAATATTTGAACGTGTTTCTAGATTAAATTAATAAAAAAAACTAGTTTTATTTTTCATTTACACAAATACATTCATAATGAATAATTTCTGAAAGTTCTTAAAAATTAATAATTGGTAAAAAAGTTAGAAAAATTTAAATAAATTGCGCTAAAAATGTGTAATTTGTTCAAAAACATGCGTTCGTCAAGTGAATCCAGTAGCCGTACCGCCCGGTCGGTAAAGTTTCAGTCGATTCGGTTATTTGTTCTCTTAAACTCCCCATAATAAAAAAAAACTTTAAAATGAACCTTTTTTTTCATTTGATTTTAGTTAATTTATAATTAAAATAAGTATAATTTTTTTTATTTCATTAAATACCATTTATAAGAATGTGTGAATTTTATTTAATGAAAAATTATTATTTTCAGGATATGCTAACGCGAAAATTTACAAGTGTGATAATCCCAAGTGCTCAAGACCTGCTAGCTATATATCTGGTGGCTCTTCCAAGGACGATAGCTTTGTTTGTCTGAGACCAGCTTGTAATGGTCGATTCCAACTCGTTAGGCATGTGAGCTTTGTCGACTGTCCTGGTCACGACATTCTTATGGCCACTATGCTTAACGGTGCTGCAGTTATGGACGCTGCCCTTCTTTTAATCGCCGGTTAAAATCTCGACTGTTTTTTATTTTTACCAAATGTGAACTTGTTTTTATGTATTTATATGTTTGCACTGCAGGTAACGAGTCATGTCCTCAACCGCAAACTAGTGAACATTTGGCTGCAATAGAAATTATGAAATTAAAACACATCTTAATCCTACAAAACAAAATAGATCTAGTGAAGGAGGGGCAAGCTAAAGAACAGCATGAACAAATTCTAAAATTCGTTCAGGGTACCGTCGCTGAGGGTGCCCCGATCATACCTATATCGGCACAATTGAAATACAATATTGAAGTAGGTTTTTGTTTAAATTTTATTTTCATATTATTTTGCTTTAATTTGTATTTTAATCTATTGAAATTTTAGGTTCTTTGTGAATATATCACGAAAAAGATCCCTATACCTTTGCGTGATTTTTCTTCTCCTCCTCGAATGATTGTTATTAGATCTTTTGATGTGAATAAACCAGGGTGTGAAGTTGTAGATTTGAAAGGAGGTGTTGCTGGCGGTTCTATATTACAAGGGGTTTTAAAAGTCGGGATGGAAATTGAGGTAATCTTGATTCTATTTATAACTTCGATATTACATAATTTTAGAAGTTTTCTTTTCAATGTACTGATTTTAAGTTAGTTGCTGGAATATTTTCCGTTGTAGCTAAATTGTACTATTTCAAAAGTGATAGAATACTTGTTTTACTTAAATTGTTAACAAATCAATTAGTTTATGTAACGTTTATATTCTTGTGTTTTTCGAAATCTGAAAATCAAACTATTTTTTTAGGTTCGCCCTGGACTTGTGAGCAAAGATGCTGAAGGCAAGTTGACGTGCAAACCTATATTTTCAAGTATAGTCTCTCTCTACACAGAACAAAACGAGTTGCAATTCGCCGTCCCTGGAGGTTTGATAGGAGTGGGTACGAAAATTGAACCTACCCTATGTAGAGCTGATCGTCTTGTAGGACAGGTAAAATCAATAGAAGTTTTTACACTTATTTTAATTTTAACAAATTTTCAATAGCTTATAATTCTTATAGGTGTTGGGTGCCGTCGGCACTTTGCCTGGAATATTCGTCGTTCTCGAAGTCTCTTATTACTTGCTCAAGAGATTACTTGGAGTTCGTACTGAAGGTGACAAAAAAGCTGCTCGTGTTCCGAAACTCACTAGGAGTGAAGTAAGCAATTTTAAAGTACAAAAATGCCGTACAAATGTAGATTTGTTTTTAATAAATAAAATGTCTAGGTATTATTAGTTAATATTGGTTCGTTGAGTACCGGAGGACGTGTAGTCGCAACCAAAGCGGATTTAGCGAAAATTGCTCTCACAAACCCTGTGTGTACTGAAGTTGGAGAAAAAATTGCACTCAGTAGAAGAATTGAAAAGCATTGGAGGTAATTAATGTTTATTAAATTTCGACATCAGTAATCATAGCACAGATTCAATATTCAATTTCGATTTTCAGATTGATTGGTTGGGGTCAAATTCGAGGTGGTGAAACTATAGAACCAACAAAAACTTAAATTGTAAACAATTTCAATAAATAAAATAACTTTTTTAATCAAATCATTCCTTGTTTTAATTTTTTCTAAGATGTGTTTTCAAATGTTACTACAGGTCATCGATTTCAATGAAAGAAAAGTTGTGTTTCAACATTTATAATATTTAACTAATACATGATGCGAGAATTTTTTGGATATTATTTGCTATTTAAGCAGGAGCTTTGATAACATCGGTGTAACGCTTAACTTTAGATGCTACACTCATATCTACATATTTGTCTCCGATGGATACAATCATGCCTCCGATTATGGATGAATCGACCTTTGCAGTTAACAGGATGGTTTCGTTAGCCTTCAAGAATTTCTGTAACAATATCAGAACATTAAAACAATTTCGTTTGATTGAAAATATTTCACCTATGTGTTTCGATATAACCTTGAGGGCTCCTTCGAGGTTTTTACGTTGAGCATCGTCGAGGGGCTTCGCAGTGGTGACTTCGCATACAACCTCACCTCTGTGCGCTGCCATCATGATTTTGAAGGAGTTGATCACGTTCTCTAATTTATTGAGTCGTCCGTTTTCGGCCAAAATTTCTAACAAGTTGCCGGTTGCCGGTGAAAGAGAAATCTAAAAGGATAGGAAGGATGTTATTTTTCAGATCATTGAAGTAAATCAGGGGTTAAATAACACTGATATTAAGTTACCTTTGTGGCGAGGTGTTTCAAGGCGCCGGCTTTGAGTGAACGCTTGATAGTGGGATTAATGATGAACTCTTTGAGTTTAGGATCACTCTTCATGTCAGCTTGGAATTTGATGAGTTCTTTTTCAACTTTGTCCAACTGCTTCATTTTGCTAGCGCCGGAATAGAGGGCTGTCGCATAACGTCCCTCCAATCCGAAAACTTGCACTGGTGGTTTCACCATTTGGCTGGAAGTTGCAGACGAACTCAAGCATCGTACCTAGAATAATAATTTCGATAATAATTTTGTATAGAAAACATGCTTTCATAATTGGGAACGTAACACACGGCATTTTAGTAGCTGTAACATATTAAAGCGTCTCAATTGAAACGTGTTAACGAATTTATGAAACGTTGCAATCGTTGATCAAAATCGTGTAGAAAGTTAATTTTAAAAAGATTGCGCCCCGTTAGCGATATTATATAATAACGTAACCTTAAAGCGAGATTTATTATCAGTACCGGCTATGAATGCAAATGTTTAAAAGGGAAAAGAATAAATAAAAATAATTACAATCGGAGTGAAGCGTGCGGAGGCCATGGCGATTATTGGAGCCGGTCGAATTCAGCTGGTTCGAGTTGGACAAATTGACACACGACGATCCGACTGACGGCTAACGGCTACCGCTACATTACTTTTCGCCCTCATTTACATTTTATCGATCGATAAAATTTTAATAGTCATTTATTTAATTTAATTTAGTATTTTATTAAAAAAAACATTTAAAAAGTCAAAAATTGATTTATATTTGTATTTTATTAATATGTGTATAATAAAATGGATGGCGTAAAAATAAGTTTTTAAGACAGCTGTCAAACAACAACGGCTTTTGTTTGCGGTTTATTATAGGACGGCAGGGCGTAGGCGAAGGGTCGGTGTTGAGTTAAATCAGTGTGCGAGATATGGCTGCGGACGAGGGCAACGCGCTGGAGCGCGAGCTCAGCCGCATCTCGCTCGCTTCGGCCGCTTCCGCGACTTCGGCGACTTCGGCGACTTCGGCAACTTCCGCGACTTCGGCCACTTCGGGGACTTCGGGGACTTCTAGCGATAGCGACCGCGATGCGGCGTCCAGTCCCAGCGGTCCCTGTAGTCCCTGCAGTCCCTGTGGTCCTTGCAGTGCTTGCGCTGCCGGAGGTCCAGATGGAGAGAGGCCCGTTCAATGTGCTCAATTTTCTGCCACGAGCATGGCTCGGATGCGTTCTTGTCTGCAGGAGAATCATTTCTGCGACGTCGTCCTCATCGTCCAAGGGCAGAGGTATGGATGTCGCTCAAGTTGTGTTCTATAATTTGTTCAGTTAATTTATGCAAATATTTCATTCATTGTTTTGCTGAAAATCAGTATTGTTGTATGTATTTTTATTTTTACCTTCGGTTACAAAAATAGATTGTATGATGTTCGCTTTGTCTCGGTGCAGTTGAACCTTTGTGTTCTATATATATCCTTTAGATCCTGGCCTTTTATTTTTCAGAGAAGTTTCACTGTTTAAGATTTATTCTTTGGTGCATAATTATGAATGTTTTGTTTTTTGTATTGCAGATTTCCAGCGCATCGTCTCGTATTATCTGTTGCTAGTGAATATTTTTCTGCGATGTTCACTAGTCAGCTGATCGAATCGAAACAAAACGAAATCGTTCTCGAAAACGTAGAGGTCGAAGCGATGAATGCTTTGATACCGTATTGTTATACTGGTGTCATAGGTAAATCTCATTTGAGTTTCGCTAGCTTTTTAACTTTTTTCATTGTTCATCCTTAAAGAAAATTATGCTGTCTCGTTCACAGATCTGCAAGAAGAGACAGTTGAAAATATTTTATCTGCCGCTCGTCTGTTACAATTAAACGCAGTCGTCAACGCTTGCTGTGATTTTCTTCAACAACAGTTAGATCCGTCCAATTGTTTAGGCATAGCTATGTTTGCCGAACAACAAGCTTGTATTCCTTTACAAGTGCAAGCTTCTGAATTTACTCTCCAAAATTTTATGGAGGTATTATACAATAGCTTGTTTAATTCTGTACACATATTTTTTACATATAATGGAGTCGATGTTATTTTGTAGGTTTATAAAAATCAAGAATTTTTGAAATTGAGTTCTGAACAATTGGGTGATCTTTTGAAATCCGACGATCTCAATGTAACGTCCGAAGAACACGTTTTCGATAGTTTGATGACATGGGTTTCCTTCGATCAACTCGGTCGTGAATCTAGTTTGCACGATTTACTCGAATACGTTAAATTGCCACTTCTGTCACCTATAGTGAGTTTAAATTATTATTATGTTTAAGAAAATTATATTTGATATTAATCTGTATCGTTTCATGTGTAGTTCCTTTTTGACTGTGTGAAACTGGCATGTGCTCATTTACCGAAATGCCAACCTCTTATTATGGAAGCTTTTGAATGGCATTTATTACCTGAAAGAAGACCAATGTTGTCATCTAACAGAACCAATCCACGCAAATCTACCATGTGCAAAATGTTGGCTATCGGGGGCATGGATTCGAATAAGGTACACTCAAAAGAACAATACTAGCAACTTAAATAATAGACGTATTACTGATTAATTTCCTAATTTACAGGGTACTGCAAGTATCGAAATATACGATCCCTGTACAAACTCATGGTCTCAATTTATGAAAATGGCTGTACGTCGATTGCAGTTTGGGGTCGCCGTGATCAAAGATAAATTAATATTGGTCGGCGGTCGTGATGGTTTAAGAACTCTCAACACAGTATGTGATTATTAGGTTGATTTGCAATCAGGTTGTATATTTTTAATTCATACTTGGTTCAATTTCACAGGTCGATTGTATTGATTTACATTCTATGACCACTACCGCCTTATCGCCGTTACAAACTCAAAGACACGGATTAGGAGTTGCTATCATGGGAGACGGACCGAACGCACCAGTGTATGCCGTCGGTGGACATGACGGATGGAGTTATATAAATACTGTCGAAAGGTATTATCGATTCTCAATTTCATTGTTTATTTTATAAATTTTGAAATAATAGTAATATGCCAATGTTTTAGATGGGACCCTGTATCGAGAACTTGGTCATATGTTTCACCGATGCTGGGTCAAAGAAGTACTTGTGGAGTTGGAGTGCTTGATGGAAAATTATATGCGGTAGGAGGACGTGATGGTAGTGCGTGTTTACGTAGTGTAGAAGCTTACTGTCCGTATACCAACAAGTGGAAGCTATGTGCTCCTATGAACAAAAGGAGAGGTGGTGTTGGCGTAAGTTTGTGTATTTTAAATTAAGCTTTTGTTAGTTATGTATGATCAGTGTTTTAAAAAAAAAAATCAATCTGCAGGTAGCTGTAGTTGGAGGATATTTGTACGCTCTTGGCGGACATGACACACCAGCTAGAAATATAACACCTATGATATTTTCTTGTATGGAGCGTTATGATCCGAATTTGAATGTTTGGGTCATTGTTGGAAATTTTTCTAGTGGTCGAGATGGAATCGGTACTTGTTTATTAGGCGAAAAATTGGTTGCTGTCGGTCAGTTTTAATTTGACTCTATATCGAATATCTATTAAATTTTAAGCTTTATCTTTAATTAATATTTATATAAATATGAATTTGAAGGTGGATATGATGGATCGGAATACTTGAAAAATGTAGAACAATACGATGTGCTGACCAAAGAATGGCGTCCTCTTTCACCGCTTAATATTGGCCGTGCTGGAGCGTGTGTAGTTCCTATGCCTTTGTCTTTGCGGAAGCGTAAAAATACGGTAACAATTTGAAATTGTGATTTTTTCTATACATGTATTTTAATATTTCTCAATAAATTTTAGAAATTATTTGTGCAATACTCAAACACATTTTGCTCATATTTTTTATAAAATTATATGAATGTGAAATCAATTAGTCTGAATTCGATATTACAGTTTTTTTTTACTATTTGTGTATTTACTATTTTTAATATTGTTTTCCACATTTAAAATATATTTATGATTTGAAAAATATTAAAAAATCGATCTTTTTATGAACGATTGATTGATGCTTCAATAATGAGTATCAATTTTTCTAAAAAAATATATATTTTTTTAATTTTGTGATTAGATTTGTGATACTTTTTCGACTTATTCGGATAGATTTGGCTTTATTCCTGCATTCATTTAAAAGACTGAATTTATTTCTCCAACTATGTTGTCCATGAATGATATTATTCAGTTAAATGCATTGTGAACTATATCATAGTATGTGTGAGAAAAAATATTTTTATAAACCACTTATTGATCACATTGATTTCAAAATATTTTTAATTTGTTTTAAAATTGAATATTGCCAAATTATATTATGTAATAAATAACAATTCAAAAAAATATTAGACATTTTTAGTGATGTCCTAACTTTATTTATTTAATGATTGATCATTTTAGATCTAAGGAAGTTTAAGATGGAGAAAAAATTTGTTAAAATATAATAGTTTTAGTTTTCAAAACCTGTAGAGTAGTTTGTTTAATTTTTTTACAATTAATATTTAAAATTTGCATTTTCTTTTTTCATATCTCATCAAATCCGTATTAGAAATCAACGAAATAGTGAATGCTTGGATGTATTCATTGTCATGAGTAGCGTAGCAACGTATTGGCAAACTGGCAAATGCTAAGCGATGCGAAAAAATTTTCACCTATGGCGTTAATTTTTATTATTTTTTCAATAAATGAATAAAACGCTTTATCCCCAGATATCTTTATCCACACGTATCTTCGTTCTGCGACAGGGTAAAGTAAAAAAAATCAAATAGAATAAGTATGTCGTTTAGTGTGAGTTTCGTTTAATTTGGATAAACAATTTGCAAGGAATAAAAACGGGCATTACTGACAAAAATAACCAATTAGTAGTTGAAATATGGTCACTAAAGATTTTTTTATGAAATAATTATTTTCGATAAAAAAAAAATAATAGAGGGGCGCCAAATTTATTATTTGTCCAGGGTGCCAAAAACATTGCTATGGCTCTGATTATTGTGATGATTTTTTTAAATAGCTAATTATTTAAATATTTGTTTATAAAGTGTAATCAAAATATTATTTTAGACATTTATAGTTTTAAATTTTCATTATTATTCTGTTTTCATATTTCTGGTTTTTATGTAGGAGATGTGTGAATATAAAAGTATTAATTAAATTTATTTTATGGATATATAAGGTCCATGTCCTTAATTAAATATTTGATGTATGTTGTATTAGCATCATTTTTTGTGTGCATTACTTATTATAGAACAGTTATAATCTATATGTGATTTCTTTCCTGTGGAATAATTACATAAGTTCTTGTAACAGAAAAGAAAGTCAATTTTTGTAATCAACAAGTGTACAAATTCAATACTGTCAATAACATTGTCTTATGAAATTATCCCGCTCAATTTTCATTTATAGTTGAAAATAGTGTTTTTTTTTTTTCTATAAAATAGTTTGATTATGTAGGATTTTAGTGTTAATATTATATAAAAAATTGGAATATGACAGTATTAATGTTTTTTATTACATTCAAAATTTTTGCCAAAATAAATTAATTGTCGTTAAAAGTTGTAATCAAGTTTATAGTGTAATCATATTTTATTTTTACATATTAATATTGATAAGTTTTTGGTACGAATATTTTTACTACTTAAAATAATATGAAAAAAATACTATTTTTCAGTCTTCCATAAAGTTTCCATTCAAATAATTTCATCTCACAAGTGGGAGTTATTGAACATTTCAATTTTTTTTGTATTCCGTATTATAAGACTGAATTTATTATTTTTGAAAAAAATGACGGATCTCAACAGTATTTGATCAGTACCTGAAAACAAACTTGTAAATTCCAGGGTAAGATCATTACTATATTTATCTCCTCATTCTAATATTTCATAGAAAATATATGAATACAGTCAATTAAACTAAAAAAAATATGTGAAGTATTATTTTCTATTTCGATCATGTAATGTAACATTTTTTTACATGTTTTTACTAAATAAATGGATTGGGAATATTCAGCGCGTTTACAAAACCACCACCCATCATTCCCCAAAGTAAACTGCACACATCCGAAAGATTGAAAACGTGCACCACTTCCTAAAGCATCCACCCATTTCATCAAAATCCGGATCGAATCAGTATGCAAGCGGCGGAGCGTCCTCGGCGGCCATTTTGCGCGCGTTCGCGTTTTCCGACTATGACGTTTCAGCGGGACGTGGGCGGGCGCTGCACCGATTGTGGCCAAAGATGGGGGCCCCGGCGGGGGCGGAGGCGTAGGCGAGCTTTGCAGCGCTGCAGCTTCCCGCCCACGCCTTCGCAATCGGGTTCTGGAACTTTCCAAGTCTGGAATTTTCAGGATAGTTCTGACGTTTCAGGCCGACGTGCTTTGTTTTGAATTTTAAAGGGGATGTTTCGATGTTTTCATTGTGATCGAATTTATGTGGATGAGGTTTATTTTTAATATGGAATATTGTTGGGTTTTGGGATGAATTGGTTTATATCGATTGTTGAAGTTCAGTGAAAGGTGATATGATTAGTATAAGGGTGCGATAGATGGTTTCAGTATTGAGTTTCTTGAAAGTTATCTTCCTTTATAAAGGAAAATTCAGTAAATGAACAGTAATGGATGCTAAAAGTAAATGATAAAACTGCACACGAAGATATTTATGAAAATATAAAGTAATTTAACAGCGCATAAAATTATTTTACTACTCTTTATATTTTACTCATATAACTAAATACAGTAGAACCTTGATTATCCTGATTAAATGGGGATTGAGATGGTCCGGATAGCGAAAAATCCGGATAAACGAGACAAGTAAAAAAAAAAATTAAATAAAAATTATGAATTTATTCGAAATTATTTATGGATATTTTTGATGTGCACAATTATGCACACAACCTTTAAGTATTTTTAAACGTATTTACAATCTATTTATTTTTGGTTATTTGATACTGGCAAGAGTCGCCTTCAGGAACGCACACGTGACACTTCGTTTGCATTGTGGATCGTTACTCGTTTCCCGCGATTATTTTGTCAACCACAACCTCCGTTCCCTCTCTCAATATTCGTGATATCAATTTAAAGTATAACGCTCGATCTAACTTACTCGTTTAGTTTCTAAATCTACGATTCTATCCATCCGCACGTGTTTTTAACATCTGTGCAGACCTTTTCATTCCATAGAAACACTTAACTAAAACCTTTTTTTTTTTATAACGCCATTCGGGTTTCCCCAACGCCTGTAAAACAATATTTAATTTACGCACGTATAACTTGTGTCATATTCCATTATATCTGGTTTGTTTTGTGCGCGTATTTAAATTGACACGATCTTAATCGAAGTGCTTATATCTCGTTTCGCGGGTGAAAATTCGATTTTACAGTGCCAGAAACAACACGACCTTCGGAAAGACGGTAACAATTCAATTCAATCTTTTTCATTTTCTTTTCTGTGCTCAACTGAATTTAAATTAATCTCATTAATTGTTCCATTTTTTGTTCGTGCCCGAGTCTCATTAACAGTACGCCCTTTCGCGCCTAAAATTCACGCACATTAATTTCTCTCGAAATAGAAAGAGAGAAGAACACGTTTAAATCGACCTTCTCTCTCCCTCAATCTTTCAAAAAAAAAAAACCCCCGACAAATACGTCCACATTGAGTTAGACGCCTTCAGGAACGCACACGTGACACTTCGTTTGCATTGTGGATCGTTACTCGTTTCCCGCGATTATTTTGTCAACCACGACCTCCGTTCCCTCTCTCAATATTCGTGATATCAATTTAAAGTATAACGCTCGATCTAACTTACTCGTTTAGTTTCTAAATCTACGATTCTATCCATCCGCATGTGTTTTTAACATCTGTGCAGACCTTTTCATTCCATAGAAACACTTAACTAAAACCTTTTTTTTTTTATAACGCCATTCGGGTTTCCCCAACGCCTGTAAAACAATATTTAATTTACGCACGTATAACTTGTGTCATATTCCATTATATCTGGTTTGTTTTGTGCGCGTATTTAAATTGACACGATCTTAATCGAAGTGCTTATATCTCGTTTCGCGGGTGAAAATTCGATTTTACAGTGCCAGAAACAACACGACCTTCGAAAGACGGTAACAATTCAATTCAATCTTTTTCATTTTCTTTTCTGTGCTCAACTGAATTTAAATTAATCTCATTAATTGTTCCATTTTTTGTTCGTGCCCGAGTCTCATTATCAGTACGCCCTTTCGCGCCTAAAATTCACGCACATTAATTTCTCTCGAAATAGAAAGAGAGAAGAACACGTTTAAATCGACCTTCTCTCTCCCTCAATCTTTCAAAAAAAAAAAAAAAACCCCCGACAAATACGTCCACATTGAGTTAGTACGCCCTCTCACTGCCGCCACACGTACGACGGCACAGCGCTGCTAAGGTGCCCGGATCGCGCGTCCGGCCGATCCGCGGACCCCGCGACCCGCCCGCCCGCTAAGGCGGAGCGCCCGACTTTCCAACCGCGTGCGCGATTTTAAGTAAACATAATGGCGTCGAATAATGGTACTAATTGCCGGAAGCTAATGAACATTTGTACATATAATGTTAGAACATTATCTTCGGAAGCCAGTGTGCTCTCTTTAGAGCACGAATTAACTAATGTAAATTGGGACATCGTAGGTTTAGGGAAGTTCGACGTAAAGACGAAAATCAATTAATGCTGAAAAGCGGGAACTGTCTCTACTGGCGAGGTTCCGATACCGGAAGAATAGGGGGAGTCGGCTTCCTAATAAATAAAAGTATAGTTAAATCCATTCTAGAAATCAATAGTATTAGTGACCGGATTTGCTACATTACAATTAAGCTTTCATCAAGGTACTCGTGTCAAATTTTCCAAATTTACGCACCCACGTCAGGCCATTCGGACGAGACCTCAGAAGAATTTTATTCTTTATTACAAGACGCACTAAGAAATAACCAGCATCATTACAAAAATATTAATGGGCGACTTCAACGCTAAAGTGGGAAGAAAACCGATCAGGAATCGTCAATGGGGAACTTTGGTTTCGGACAAAGAAACGAACGCGGTAACCGCCTCGTAGAATTCGCGGAATTCAATAATCTTAGCATCATGAATTCGTTCTTCTGTAAAAATCCCAAGGACAAATGGACATGGCAAAGTCAAAAGGCGACAGGAATGAAATAGACTTTATTCTCACTAACATCAGAAATATAGTTACAGACGTTGCGGTCATTAATAAAGTAGACATGGGGAGCGACCATCGCTTGGTCCGCGCCATAATTTCTATCAACCGGAATTAGAGAGGGCAAAATTAATGAGTAACAAGACCAATTTTGAAAGTAATAATCTGAATTTTGCGAATCTAAACACCAATAAAGCCGAGTTTCATCTACAACTATCGAATAAATTCAATAATCTAGACGCGGATTTAGGGCTGGACGACCTTAACAGCAATATTTTGACCATCCTTCAAGAGACAGGAGTAAACGTAGGCGGCACAATTGAGATTAAAAGGAAAAACAAATTCTCAGAAGAGACACTGAAACTCTTTAAAGAGAAGAAAAAACTTGACCGATTAATTAATAAGTCAAAATTCGATTCACTTAGCAAAGTAGTTAAGAAGAAAGCAACTCGCGACGTGAGGGACTTTAATGAGAAGACGGTTAATGAAACCATAGAAAATAACTTATCTCTAAAAAAATGTAAAAAAAATCTATCGTTAGGTAATAGCAAAATGCTGGCCATTAAATCCAATAATGGCACAGTAATTAGGAAAGGGACAAAATATTAAAATCGATCGAAAACTTTTACGCGGATCTATATAAAATGATCAACCCGAGGAAAATTCCTTCCAAATAAATCCAGAGCTAGCATCTGAAATCCCTGAAATTTTAATTAGCGAAGTAGAAAACGCGATCTATCTATCTAAAAGCGGTAAAACCCCGGGTAACGACCGTATCTCCATTGACATATTAAAATGTGGAGGCCGCCCTCTTTTCACTATTTTAGCAAAACTGTTCACAAAGTGCATCCGCGAACAAAGCGTACCAGATGTGTGGAACAATGCATCGATTATATTAATCCACAAAAAGGGCGATAAAGAAGACATAAAAAAACTATCGCCCTATAAGCCTACTTTCAGTAGTCTATAAAATATTTACTAAAATAATTTCGGAAAGAATTAATAACGAACTTAACTTTAACCAACCACCAGAACAAGCTGGTTTTCGCGCTAGTTTCAGCACAATGGATCACCTTCAAGTCATAAACGAACTAATCGAACGCGCGAACGAATACCGTCTTCCGTTGTGCTTCGGGTTTGTAGATTACGAGAAAGCATTTGATTCGGTCTGTCATTCCGCAGTATGGAACGCTTTAACCAAGCAAGGTGTACACCCACACTACGTAAGCTTGTTAGCCGCTATCTATAAGAAAGCAACGGCATCGGTCAACATAGGCGAGACATCGGACCAATTCCCCATAGAAAAAGGCGTACGTCAGGGAGATACAATCTCACCTAAACTCTTCAATGCGGTCTTAGAAAATGTATTTAGGGAACTAGACTGGGACAACCAAGGCATCAACATCAACGGCCGTTACTTAAGCCATTTGAGATTTGCGGATGACATAGTAGTCATAACCTCGAGCGTAGTCGACTTAGAAACAAAATTAAACGATTTAAGTTCTGAAAAAAAAAAGTAGGGTTGTCAATTAATCTTAAAAAAGACAAAATATATGTTCAACGACTTCTGCACGCCAGACGATTTTAAAATTGGAGAATGACTATTTAGAAGCAGTAAATGTTTACCCATACTTAGGGCAGTTGTTGTGTATGAGTGGAGGGAATGAAAAAAGCAATTTTAAGACGAATGAAGGCAGGATGGAGTAAATTTGGTAGAATGAATTCGGTTTTAAAGCTAAAATCCCCATATGCCTTAAAAGGAAGCTTTCGATCGATGTATCCTACCAGTTTTGACGTATGGATGTGAAACATGGACTTTGAACGAGAGAATGATAAGGAAATTAAAATGCACGCAGAGAAGCATGGAACGTTGTATGCTTGGTATAACTAGGAAAGACAGGAAAAGGAATTCGTGGGTTAGAAATATTACAAAGGTAACAGATATTATCGAAAGAGTTATGAAACTTAGATGGAATTGGGCGGGTCACGTGGCCAGACGAATGGATCACAGATGGACGAAAGAATTACTAGAATGGTATCCTAGAGGTTGTACAAAAAAAGAGGGAGACCAAAAGGCAGATGGATGGACGAAATACGGAGAATGTGCGGAGTAAACTGGATAAACGTTGCTCAAGACAGGGAAAAATGGAAAACCTTAAAGGGGACCATTTATCCAGAAATGGATAAGTGGCGGTTCTTGAAATAATTGGAAGATGATGATTGTATGTTAAAATTTCTGAATATATTGTAAAGAAGACAATACGAAATTCACTCCCTATCCCCAAGATGTGTGCTAAGATATAATTTCTGAAAGAATGTACTATATTATTGATGTATGAACAATGCTACTGTAGCAAAACCCTGACCAACTCTTACTAATTTAATAAACCATGTATGTCTGGGTTGGTGACACAGTATCACGTTAGACACCTAACTGAATATCGTTGACACGATCCAACAACGCATGTTCTCTTATGAACTTTATATGGTAATTACCTCGTAGTAGTACTTAGGATATGATTGTCTGGCCGCTCAATCAAACTACCGGTTATTAGATTCCCTCTCTACTAAGTCCTAGTATCCTTATTTACTTATAACCTCTTCGTACATATTCAAATTCCACAATAGGAAAATATATATCGTATAACAGAATCATTTAATTAGAACGTTTTTGAACCTCAAGAAATTCCTATTAGAATCCATCGCCCTACTATAAATAATTAATTCTTCTTAATTTTACTACAAAATAAGGGATAATACTAGTCTCAAACTAACATGCTTGCTATCTAATTAACTAACTAACTTGTAAATCTGTTCATAATCATAGTTAACTACGACATAATTTAAATAACTATCTAATTTCAACTAACATACATTATAAACGTTATTCAATGACTAAATAACAAGTAGCGTACGATCAAAGTAAAATTTTTAGAATATAATAGTTAAATTATAACTTATTCTATCTTATTACTAACTATTTACTAACCGTCTAATATTAACTAACTCTTTTACGAACAGAACGCAGTAATGCATTTGGTGGGGTGTTTGCAGGACTAAAACTTTGTCGTACAATTAGAATACACTGCATGTTCACCTAGTTAAAATCTTTCTTTGGTAATGGCGAAGACCGATGACGTGTGTTTTACGGAGGTCGAAGCCAAGTAGGACCAACGGTCTTGCCTCGTTTGACAAACTGGTGGTCATTGCGATCGCAAAAGTGGTCAGCGAGGACGCAGTCTGCTCAGTCTTTACCTCGTCTGCCCCGCGGGTGATCATTGCGATTTGCTTAGTGGAGAGTCAGCGACCACAAAGACTAGCACATAGGCTTGCGTACCGTGGGTCTGAGAACCTCTTCCGTTGGCATGGGCGGATTGGATCTTATGGTACATGTCCCTTATCGCTACGAGGTTGGCTCTCGGATAAGGTATATAGCCTAGACCCCCAATATTTGATGGGGAGACCTTGTCCTGCAGTGGGCACTAAACCGGTCGACAATGATGATGATGATGATGATACTGGCAAAATTTGTGAACATAACTTAAAATCGTAATGGTAGTATTCATCGGTTTCCAAGATAATAATTAATGAAGTCGATTTGAAGTGAAATTGATTTATTTTGTATAAAAAAAATGATTTTACTATCACTTTATAAGCTGTTATAAAATTATTTTTAAAATAAAATTCCTGTCAGATTTTTTTTGATCGCTTTCATAGTAGAATCTGTCACGAGTCACTATAATTTTGTTATATACTAGTAATTTTTTGGACGTGTTTTATGTTAAAAAAATCGTAAAATCTGCTATTTAAAAAAATAAATATTTTTTTGATCAATCGGATAATTGAAAATCTAGATAATCGAGGTCCGGATAATAGAGGTTCTACTACATCCTCCATCACTTACCGCATTACTGAAACAATTATTTAAACAAAATACACCAACGAAATATAACACTTTCATATAAACAAACGTTTTCAGAAGTGAAACTTTAAAGGCACTGAAGACAACTTTTCCAAAGTCGGTCGATTTCCAAAGATCGCTACTCTCAATTTAAACTTAAAAACGCAAACTATGACATTTCATACGTTCAAATTTGTAAAAAAAATTCTGAAACACTGTACCCACCTGATTGAACCGGTTTAGCGGTTATTTCAGTGACGAATGCCTCTCGTTAGGCTTTGTTCGTCCGGCCGCAGCACAGTTGTGATTGGAACGAATCCATTCATTTGACGACAGGTGTTGAGTACATAAACAGTTCCAACAAGCCATCGAATATACATACATATATGAAATAGTGATGGTTTCAAACGATATTTCAGGACTAGATCAAAATATTTGTTATATTATTTCGTAAGAATGACATTCGGCAATCTTAATTATATGTATTCTAGGTTAGCAGGACGTGTGTCGCAATCCGGTCATATTAGGAGATGTTTTACTTATTTATCTATTACGGTCGAGCAAATACGGGACTAAAATAGAAAACTCCACGTGAGGCGAGATTAAGCTCGTATATCCAAGCTTTCCGCGATTCTCTAAGCGAGATTTATAGGGGTTGACACGTCTCTGCAACAAGAAACGTGTTCTTATTATCTGAAAAAAATCTTGCTATGTATCGCTGTACAAATAGGCGTATTTTGAACGAATTCCGATCCTTTTTAATACTTAATCCATCTTTAGTTTATTGTGATTGAAGATTATGTCATAAAAGATGTTATGATTGAATAGTGGATAAGTTCTGTTTGAGTTCAATATGAAATTTTTCTATGAGTGTCATAACTATCTTTAAAATGATTAAATGTGAAATATAGTTATAAAGGGAGTTTTTATAATTGTAGCAGTAGACATAGATAATGTATAGAATATAATTATTCAAAATATCTCTTTCATCTTGGATTTTGAATATTAAGTTTCATATTTTGTGTATTTTTGTATGTAAATCGTGATGATTTGAAGCAATGAGTAGAATATACGTATCATTTTACATTACATACATACATACATACATACATATATGCAATTGTAACATTTCTTCGAGCAATTAATATTTTAACAATGTCGTTAGTGAGCCAATTAAAACTTCGATTCGGAATGTGTTCAATTTACATCGACATTTGTTCATGAAACTTTGATTCATTATAATTTCAGTAGTTATCATACATAGAATCCTATATCGAAAAAAACATTTGAAAACGATTTTTTTATTGAAAATTACAACATTTATTTATGAATGAACCAATTTATGAATTGATACTCATCACCATCGTTCGATAGTAAATTTATTCTATAAGTATACGTATATCTTTCATCTTATTATCTCAATTAACCTTATTTCCCTTGAGAAAGGTAACCGGATACGATATTATCTTCCTAAAGAGCAGATCTATTCAACGCATTAGGATGTGAATAGAAATTATAACATACATATTCAAAATCAACAGGAATTTCTCAAAAATAACTCGATCGGGTTTAATAAATAAACATATTATCATAAACGACTTTAATGATCCATCGGAGAAATATACAAGCCGATATATCGCCGAAAAGTCAAATATATTATATAATAAATGGGTTCCTAAGGACTAAAATCTACACATTACACGTGTTAAGCAATGTTCTGAATCTGTATTTGCATAGGTTTAATTTCTGAGAAGTAGACGAATGTGAGGACGAGAAAGTTCCCTAGAAGTGTAATATATTATAGAATTGAGGATGTTGTGCTTTGATTGTGCATCGTTCGTGGAAGGTTAGCTCGTCTCGAACTTTAAGGGTTTTTCGTTAATTTCGATCGAAGTTTCGAGATTTCAATCGTTTGGGTTGCATATTCAAAATATTTTATATACGCGAAGAAAATGTTGAAAGTACAATAATCGTATCTGGAAGTGCTTCGTGAGCTTTTCCGAACTATTTTTGAAACAATTTATATATTACTTCGTATACAAAGTGAACATTATTCGCATTATATTTCGAAGATATGGACACATTATTTTCTTGAAAGCTTTCGTTCGACGACTGAAAGTATCTTAGGGAGAATCTGAAAACATTGTATTTCGCAGCAATTTGCCGCTGCAATAAAAGCATTTGATATGCAAATTGAGTTAAGCCACAACGTACTGTCTCTCACATGCGACGTATTGTGGACTAATTCGTTTTACATATTTCAAAATTAATTGAAACAGAAAAAGAGCTCGCATCAGCGCAAAAACAACTATGTATTTTATTTTATTTTTATTTTTTATACTCGCATAAAATTTTCATATCAATGTACGTAGAGAAGGAGGATGAGGAGAAAAACTCGCATGTATATACAATTTTTTATTGAAGCGATAAAGTTTTATTAGAAAATAGAAACGACACGTCGGTATTATGCGAAACAGTGAAACTATCAAGTAATACAATTTTTTTTATGCTAAGACACAGTCGAATTTCAAATAAAACAAAGTGCAACAAAATAAAAAAAATACATTCGGTTATTATAACACAAAATATATAAAAAATACTATTATCTAACTAATTGATGAAAAAAAACGAGATGAGATAATTGCGAAAATAAACAAAAAAGAAAATCAGTACCGGTTTTCCTATTACGCAAACACCTGGCCAAAGTTATTCGACCAAGAAGGTAAATAAGAAGAGCGTTTGCGCTACAAAGGGCCACAAATTGGTAGAGGCTGGTCCTAATTCACCGCTAATAACACAATTAAACATTCTCAAAGGTCGAAAGTCGGTAAGGGACAAGTGTCCCGTTGGGAACGGGCCTCCTCCTTCGCTACAGAAGGCTCCGGAGGTCGATATTGTCATCGGTTCATATTCAGATTTGGCGATGGGTGTCATAAAGTTTTGGCGTTTTTTGTTATGAGATTTTATTGAGTCGTAGTAAATAAAGTGCTGGAGTACGTAATTATAGCTTTAATCAATATTTCGGTTGAGCATGCAAGGAAACATGCAATTTTTGAACATACTGAAACGCAATTGTAATTATCTAATCAAGTTGTTTAAAATATAATGAATTATTCAAAAAAAATTGGATTAAAACATTTTTTTTAGAACCATTACGTTGTAGAGAAAATTACATGAACAAAACATCGAACAAATCTTCTGGAAAACCATAAAAAACTACCCACTTTCGATTCAATTGAAAATACACCCAATCCTCTTTTTATGCGTTATTTTACACGGTTCAGAAATAACACGGTTCAAAAAAGAAGAACCGATTATTTTTTTAAAACGATTTTTTCACTATAAAACGGCACAAAAAATGGATTATTATGTCATAATGGTAAGATTCGGTGCAGGCCAGTATACTGTCATAATTATTATATATGTACGTAATTATAGTTATTAAATCAAATTTTTCGATGATTTTACATGGCGAAATTTTTTCACATTACACAAGGTACATTTTGAATGGAAGTTCTATCCAAATATACTGATGAAACATATCTCCAATTTTTATATAGTCACCATACAATTTTTTTTTATACAGTAGTTTCTGGAACGTATTCCCCGGGTAAAAATAAAATTGGGTGAACAATAAAAATTTCAGAAATTCACAACTAAAAAAAATAAATTCAATAAAAAATCACAAACTTCAACCCGATAAAAACGAGCAAACCGCTAAAGCTCCTTCGCACCATCAACGATCCATCTTCTCACATTCATGACGTCATCACCAGCTCGTCTCCAAGAAACGAGGAACCTGGCGGTCGTCAGGTGTTGTTGTTCGGTGATAAATCCCGACGCGGCCATAAATCTGTGTCTGAGAAACCGCGGTTCGCGAGCACTTTGTGCATTCCGCCATTATTGTCGTGTCGTTACGCTTCGTTTTATATTTAGACGCTCAATTACGCTGGTTCGTGTCGTTTCGATGTGGGAAGAGATCGGTGGTAATTAATTTGGATGGCTTTGGAATGCGGTCTGAATTTGGTCGATTGGTATTGGTGTTTTGTGAAAGGAAAATTGTATGAATGGGTGGTCGGGGAGTTGCGTTTGTTCGTTCGGGAAATGTGTGGGTTTGTGTATTTTCTGTGTTGTTTTAATGTTAGGAATTGAATGGTTTGAATTTGATTAAATTATTACGGAAATTATGTAAGTGCCTTGATAATTTTGAGTCTTTTGTGTATGAACTTTTTTGTTTATTGTAAGTTAATAATGTATAGGTTCCGTATTGTTCGGAATCAAAAAGGTTTAAAGTATAAATCAGAATCACATTTTTGCAATAAAAATTTTATATAATGAAAATTATACATCTGTAAAATTATTTTCGATGCATTTCTTCCAACTCACTCTCGTAATTAGTTTTTACGTTATTAAATTAAAGCACATTTACGCGTTGAAAATATCGCCAAGATTTAGTGGTGCATATTTGAATGTCCAAATTTGTCTATTATAAACGATCTAGAGCAAAATTTATTTTACAGAAAACATGTTTCAAAAATCAAAAAAATTGGATGTATGGTTTTCAATTAGTTGCATTCATGTATGTGATGCGATTTCATTTGTGCATGGGTTAACAAGATAAAATATATAATATGTGAACAAAAAGAGGGAATGGAAAGCTTACTCGTAACATAGTCCGAGGTTTTTAGGGATTTTCCGATAAAAAAGTGAATGACTTTCAATATTTGCATTTTCCGAATGTCTGTTTGTAGATTAAAATTATTTGTGTGTGCATTTTTATGCAAATGTGTTTCTATTTGTTCGGGCCGAATGACTCAAATGGAATAAAAAAATTATATTTCGTTCGAGTTCCTGTTAAAAATTCAATATTTTCTCAATCAACAAACAGATTTGTCATTACATCATGAAAATTTTGATACAATCATTATTTGATTTACATCTGTATTAAAAACTAGTGATGTCATAATAAGTTTGATTTCTTTTTAAAATTATTCGAAACTATTGAACTATTTGGTTCATTCGAATATTCTGATCATCCTACCATTATTTCAATAAGACAACCCAAATACTATATGTATTATATTTTACTAAGAATTATAATACTTCATATCAAAAATGAATTATAATGAACTGTTTTAAACATTGTAACAGCATTAAAAATATATGTATATACGTAATATTTGCACGGTTTGTTTCATCACAAAAGTCGAAAGTTGCGGTTGTTTGTTTTAAAGTCTCCCCTAAATGGGTTAATGTAAAGGAGAAATCGTTAGCCGAGAAAAACATTCAGAGGGAAGAAAATTCTTCCGAGCTTGAGCAAACTTTTGTACAACATCAAATTGGCAAATCGACGGTGAAGATTTATTTAAAAAACCTATGGGTAGCGAGACTAAAAAAACATAAACGAAGCAAAAAAACAAGAACAATGGGAAGTCGTATTGACCGAACCGTGGGCGAAGAAGACCCGAAGCCTGAATAATTTCAGACCGCGTCGAAGGTTTTCAGTCGCCATCTAAGGTTTTCAGTTGCACGAATTCGATCCGAACCTGTGAAAATTTAATGAAATCAAATGAAAACCGGGAGAAGAAGCAAGCGAAGCAAATTCGAATTCTAAGAAAACCAGATTTTGTTTTTATAATGTTATACATACCAAGAAAAAAGTTTTTATTTATATTAAGTGATAATAAACATAATATTTCCGCATACTTAATCACACAACTTTTAGTATCCCACTCTGTCGAATTAAACTCACGATTGATTTTTCAATATATCAAGTACATTGATAAACTCGCATTGTGCGTGCGTATTATTAAAGTACCCGAAATCACATGTTGCAGAACAATTGATGAAATATCCGAATCGTCCATATTGTTAGTTTTTATGGTACATTAGCATACGGGAACATACTATAAATTGAATCGGCCCTCCGATAAACATCTTCAGCCGATGCCATCGATTGCGCGGCCTGGAAAATGGTATTCAGTCGTTACAGTTATCGGAATCGTTCATCGCGATTAGTTAATCTATTTATAGGTTTCACAAACAGACACATTTTTTGTCGACGGAAGATAAGCCGATATACGCTTATATTATAATGCGTACAATTAATAATGTAATCGGCTAATTCGGGGGATCGCTCAGGCGCGATTGCGCCGTTTTTATTTTTGGATTTTATTGAAAAACTTTCATAGGCGCGACGCAAATCTGGCGCTTAATGGATGTCTTTGTAAGAAATTTTCAAATTTAAAGAAAAAATCCGGGAAAATGGTTCAAAGGGATGGGGATGTTGAAAAATTTTCATCACTCGCTTATCGAGTTAAGCGGCCGGCGTGGGTGTAAGGGAAAAGCCTCCGAGTCCATGAGAACTTTTTATTGCGCACTTCGCTTCGTTTCCATATATATTTTTTAATCTTCCTTTACAATTTTTAATCTGCTCGCCACTCGGAGTCGTCGCGTTTTCCTCGAATTTCCATACAATCATAGCTCGGGTTGCATTCTCGTGCAGCCGCGCGTTGATGTCTTTAAATATAAATCGGATTATCTGTTGAGATTAAAATTTTATTTTTATATAAAGTATTGTTATTGTAATAAATTTAATATCTTACATAAAAAAAAATTATATAATTTTATTATTATAACACGCAATATGTGTCGGTGAACGGAGTGACGCATTTAATTCTAGTGACGCGTCATTCTATCTGATTTTATTACGTACTTGAAATTATTAGAAAACATATTAAATTTATATTATATTTAATATACACTTTGATTAACATGTTCGTGTTGCGCTAAAAATAACTGCTGGACGAGATTATTGGAATGGAAATAACAAATGATGAATTAGTAACGAAGAAAAAAGTCCAATTTCACAAGTCGTTAAACTGAAAAATTATTTTTGATTGAAAATTCGATACGTCCAGAATTTCCCGATTTTTTTTCTGAACTTATAATATCTGTGGACGGAAGCGGTGACATATTTTCCGAAATAAATTACGATCGGTTTATTTTCGAAAATAAAGCGAAACGTTATAACGCAATATCAATACATCACCGCTATATTGTCTATTATGCGAAAGTTTCTCATTATGATGTAATGTCGACAGTGTCCAAAAATAGTAGCGAAAGCGAACGATGAAAATTTCATTCACGGTTTAATATTTGTTAATAAAATTTTCTCTCGATTATCGTCAAAAATAATTGACAGGAAAGTGTTGCCGACACGGAAAAACAAATTTGCAATTTGGCAAAATGGGAAACGACGTCGACCCGCTCCGGAAATTTTATTCGATTTTTCATTTTTAATTCATCACTACTGAGCGGATATTTTTCATTTTATATTTTCCATTTTTGAATTCCGTCAAAGCTCAGATGACACGTTGCGAAAATTTTCCTTCTATTTATTTTCCGCATGGCGTTAATTAAAAAAGAACAACGGCGGCCGAACGAGGAGTTGTCAGATCCACGGATGATAAAATTTTTTTCGAAATAGTCTTTTGTACGTTTCGTGTCGTTTGCATCGTCCTTTGTTCTTTTCAGAGCAAAACGACAGTTACGTTTAATTATATTGTTGGCGGTCTGATGAGCTTTTCAGTCAAAGAAATCAACTTTTGAATGGTAAAATTAATTTAGTATTATTTAAATGATTGTTTTGACTTTTGATACTGCTGGCTTTTGTTGGAAAAATGATGTTTTGTTTGAAACGATATCTATATCTGTGCTTCACCTTTTACCTTTTGATTTTGATTTTTTTTATATACGCTGTCGTAAAACGTAAACATTTCGAATTCGGTTTACAATAAAATTGAAAAGTTTCAGTTTTATTTTTGAATTTTTTTTAGATGCGCACTACTTTTTACTACATTTGTACATCGAATTTATACAAAGGTTTTTTTTAAATTTTCCATTCGAACTATAGAACAAATATAGTTTTTTTCAAATGATTTATGTAGTTATATTGTTTTAAAAAAAAGTAAATTTGAAAAATTTTAATATTTCGATGAGAATTTTAAAAGTGTTTTGAAATAGAAAATAATGATAAATAAAAAAAATCTCTAGTTTGAGTATCAGTCACAGAAAAGTATTTAAGTACAAAAGATTACTACAAACAAAAAAACTCGAGTCTTTGACATGCAGCGGTATTTATAATAAAACCACCTTTATGTAAAAGTTAAAACAAATATTTTTTTATATTTAAGTTCTTATTGCTAAAAGTTTCCCTTACCATACGACTTGGGCTACCACGGTATAACACCGTAAGGTATAGCCTAACCTATCACATAATTGATAAAACCTTGTCCTGCAGTAGATTACTAACAGGCTGCTAATGAAAATTATTGCTTAAAGTTAATACTAACATTTTTAAATTGTCTAAGTGCCGAAGAACTTCAACGCTCCTTTTTCAAATAAAAACCACGAATCATTCGAACTAAAACAATCAAATAATAAACAAATCCAAAGTTCATCCCTCAAAAATAAATTTTCCATTTCATCCAACCCCAAACCCAATGCAGCACCAACCAATACCTACACCAAACTCCCCCCAAATAAACAGAATAGACAACCACCCCCCAAGAAATCGCACCTACCCGTTCACCTTGCGGCTTTTCCGCGAAAAGCCCGCCAACTAACGATAACAAATAACCCACTTACCTGCCCACGCGCATGTACCTGCGCGAAAGCGCATTTCTCCACAATTCGATGTTCCGCTGCAAGACTATGCTTGGTTGTTTATTTATTTATTCGGTGGGTCACCGCACGGTTGGGGCGGTTGTGCTTTGTTGTTGCGTAATGAATATTTCAGGTTTTGTTGCGTGAGCTTTTCAATAGGTCGCAGTACATGAATTTGCGTGTTTGATTTGGATTTGTGCGTGTGGTTAGTTTTGGGTTTTGTAGATAGATTTTTTATGCGCTGTAAAGGGCGTTTCTTGTTTTGTAGATTTATGTTATATTTGTGATTCGATTTAAAAAATGTATATTTGTATAAATATTTTGATTAAAAATGGTTTAGTTTTGTTCAATTCAATCACTGAAGCTAGACGAAAATATATACATATTACATAATGAGGCGATCTATTATTAGATATGTATGTTATATTATAATATGACCTAAGAAAATTTTTTTAGAGATTATTTCAGTATTAATTTTCGTAGAAAAAATCTATTTCTGATCATGTAAAACATGTTTTAAAAATGGAAAATCAAATTAGGAGTAAATTGAAACATTCAGAAGTCAATAATATTATTAAAAATTCAAGAGTTATCAAATCAAGTTGCATACATTTTGGAATAAGAAATAATTGCGACGAACATCTGATTTTATTTTCTAAACGAAAACATCGTTAATCTCCAATTAAAAATATTGACATTTTCAAAAAATTGCAAATAATTTCACAGAACATAAATAAACATCACGTTCCCTTGTATATTATCGTTTCATGAGGCCAAACAAATTGTTATATTATATTTATTCAGTTATTAGTAAGTACATAATCCGACAACATGTAATTTCGGATTCAGCACGTAATGTAAATATATATTATTAGTTCCGAAACCTACGTATGGGCGGGTACGTGTTGCAGGACAATAAATGGTGATTATAATCGGTTTCCAGGAAAGGTTAGAGAGTGTTCGTTTTGCTCCCAGATAAACGAAATTTATTATTTCATTTCGGGGAACGGATCCTTTAAAAACCCAAAGACACAGGTATATAATCACCATAAAAGTATTCAACGATTTTAAAGTTGGAAAAAAGCATAATATCGAAAAGTTTCTTCAATATAGATTGAAAATGTTTAAATCAAGATTGGATACGAATTTAAACGAAATTAATGGAAAAATTTATGAGATTATCCTTTTCAGTTAATGAAAATATCACGTCCTCGACCGAAAAGTGGTAAGTGAAAATAAGAAGCAAGTCCTTTAGTATGAGGATGTACATAAACGCTGGATCCGTGCCCAGGGGGTTACAGATGACCATGGAATTGACCATGAACGCAGCGGACATATAAAATCATAAACTTTCACAGTTTTCAGCGGAAATGCCCTCACGGGGATTCGTCCACTGCGTGAAAATTACGTCTGAAACGCGGAACGGTTGCCGGTGGAAATTACGACTACATTTCATTGTTATAAATTAACCTCTCGGAAAGTTGGACTGTTTTTATATGTGAATTTAAAAAAAAATTTCGCCCGTCCTTAACCGTGATTATCTGTGCAGATTGAGTGGAAGTATATGTTGGTTTGAGTTATGATTAAAAAAAATGTTTTACATTGTAAGGGTTTTGTATTTATTTTAATGAGGGGCCTTGTATCATTATATGAATTGCTATAATCGGAAATTTTGTAAACTGAAAATTAATAATAATTAGAGCAGACTATTATATTAATAAAGTAGATAATTATTACGTTAAAAATAGAACTTATATAAATTTGCATGTAGATTTTAACAAAAATGATAAAAATACGGTTTTCGGGGTACGTATAACCATATAAAAATATATGTTGACATCAAGTACAAGCCTAGGAAAAATTCTTTTACTTTTAATAATGTTAAATTAATTTAAAATTTTAGTCGCGATGAAACTAAAAAAAGAAAACATTTTCAAAAGTTATTAATAAGATCTTGCATGTAATTAAAATGATAAAAAACAAATAAATTCAAAAAAACGCAAAGCAAAGCGCTTTTAACATTTTTGTCATGCACGCTTTGAAGTTTCTAGAATATGACCTTATTAACTTACAACAAACTTAACGCCGTCCTCTAACATGAAAAGACTCCCCATACTATACATCACGAAATTTTCCAAGCGCACGAATCCCGATCCAATACGACCGACGTTCAAAGCGAAACTTTCCTCGCCGAATCTTCATTATTTTCACACATAAAGAACGACACACAAATAAACAATAAACAGAAATAGTTATCGACTCCACAGTATTGCGCCATGGCGGATTTCCATAGCGCCCACGCGATAAAAACGCGTCAGCAGCACTGCTTCGGAGACGACCCCCACACTGTAGAAGTTTCCGTAGAACGATTTGATGGAGAGTGGGACACCATCGATTGATGGGGGATGACTCGGCAGCGCCATGTATCGACTGGGTTCGCCCACTCTCAAATGGGTTAAGTGTCTGGGTACAGAAGGGTCTCGAAGCGACTGGGTTGATGGCGGATTTTGGTTGATGATGTTGAAAGTGGTGTGATGATTCAGAAATATAATAGTAGTTTAGTGAGATTATGATTTTATAGGAATTTTTGGATTATACAGGTGTTATAAAGGTCTCCTTAAAGCCGTAATGTGCCCTAGTTTGTGCCCTAATTTTGAAAATCGATTAGATATTTGAATGTTTGATCAATTTTTTCAATCGAAAGAGATTTAAACAGAGATGTTTTTAAAAATACTTTAAAACTTTGGACATTGTTTTTTTTAAACAAAAAATTCTAGTATCCTTTTAATTCATAAAGTTTTTTAATCATGTATTTTAAGTAGTTTTGTGTTTATAAATAATAGAAGTTTTTATTCATATTCATGGATTAAATACACAATAAACAAACAAAATAATAAGATTTGTCTATCATGTTACCTTTCATTTGGATTAGTGCACAAGTGCGATATTTTGAATTTTTTTTATTAAAAATCGAAATAATAATAATAACAACTTGAAAACTACGATACTTTGGACGAAAGTATGTTTGGTTTAAAATGTTCCTAATAATATGACCTATTACCTCTTTAAAGCTTTAAGGAAATTTTCGCAACATCCTGTAGTTCGAGTTATTTAGGAAATTTCTTCAATAATATAAATTATTCAAAAGTTGATTGGGGATTTAAGAAGGTTAAATTTAGGTTTATTAAAAAGGATGATTTCGATTATTAATTGAGATTCTGAAAATAAAAGAAACTCAAATTGTTGATATAAGAGCCTTTTTATGAATGTATAAATAATGAGAAGAAAGTAAATAAAAATGTTGTTATTAAAAGATATTCGCATTTAGACTTCATGGAATTAGAATTTTATTTGGTAATATTATTAAGTTATTATGTAACTAGATTGCTTTGTTAAATTTCCACGTGTTTATATTTTACATAAAATTAAATTTTACTTTGTATTATTCCCTTGAGAGTATTGTGAATTTGTTTGAAAATTAAATTTTATCAATTGAATGCCATGTACTTAACAATTCGAATATTTTTTATTGTTACGTCTGCATCGAAATATATAGAATTCTTCTTAGAAACATCTACAGAACAAATATGATAGTTCGAGGTCGATCTGTACAAAGCGTGGGTGTACCAAGCGAGTTGTCCACGCATTGCAAGAAGACTACGAGGACCTAACGGCACCATAAACTGAATAATTTTACGTAAGAAACCCACCCCCGACCACCATAGATATACACTTATATACTGTCGGCAGTTCTTACCCACACCCACTCTAGTTTCGTCGGCAAACAAATGGAAAGATCATCCTCATGTTTCAAGACGTATGACGACATTTTTCTTCGTTATTAACGTGCGTGGGACGTATAGACCGGAGCCTACCCATAGGTGAGGACGGTTAGTCGATGAGTTATGGTGTTCTGGCTCTAGGCACGGTGGTCGTAATCGATCGGGGCTGTTAGAGGTGGACAATTTTCCGGAAAAATTATCGGTTTGATTAATCTGAAAAGTGCACGCGTTGGCTCTGCGTGGGATGGTTCTATGAGGTAGGAGTTTTTGTTTCGAGGGTGGGTTTTAGGGTGAAAATTCATGGTGAGCGTAAGCATAAACGTATTTGATGAGTCAGAAGCGATGTTGTAAGTTTTAGAGAAATAGAAATATAAAAATATGTACATATATGTGATTTTACGTTCATGTTCGCTTTCGTCGCTTTTATGGTTATGCTCAATATGGAGTTTCACCTTTATTCTGAAAAAATATTTAATCGTAGTGTCATTCAAGAAAATTCATAGAAAATGTGATGATTGTGAATAATAGAAGTTATGGTTCGTGATTTTTTTTATGATGAATTTTGGTATGAGGCTATGAAATTACGACACTTTCAAATGTTGTCATAAAATATTTGCGTAAATAGTGAAAAAAAAATTGTATTACCTATATATTATTCAATATGATTTTTTTTTCGATTATTCTTTAGGAAAACAAATATTTTCTTAATATAATCTTAAAAAAATATGTAAAAGTGTATCACAAGGGACCAACAAAAGTAATACAAGAAAGTTTTAGAAATACGGTGAAACTTAAATTTTCTTTATATTTGGTTATTTTTGTACAAAAATAAGAAAACGAAATGATTTAATTTACATACTGAAAAAGGATCGATACTTTTTGAATAACTTGAACAAAAAAATACCAACCGTTACATTAACGTAAAAGCGCAATCTCATACACCATAATTTACACAAAAAATTAATCTATACATAAACCATTAAACGATTTTATACTACATTAGAAATTTTAAGATAATATTTTCATAATAATACCAGTGTTTGAAGAGTGTCGAAAGTAACTTACACTACCCCCACAAAAGCTTGTTATTGAGCCGATAACTTTCTCTTAACTATACGATTTTCTCGGTAAGTAAACTTTGTAAATTCAAACTTGCTAACATCCTGTTAAATCCATTTTCGGCTAAGCACCCGCTGAAAATTTTCCACATTAAATAAAATATTGTCTAGTGAAATTGGCAAACGCCGAATTATCCTTTCGTCACGACCGAGGGTTTCGATTGAAATCGAACGGCTGATTCATTATTCAAAAATGCCCAAATTCGACACGTTATTTCAATCGGCCGTGTTTATTTTTGATCGCGCAGAAGAAAATGTTTGACCTTTTTGCCGCTCCCCGTTCGCACAATGGCGAAAGTTTATCTTTGGGATTTTTGCATGAAAAAGTCTCTCGCGCCGGGCGACTTGTTTGTTCTAAACAAACACCCGCCTTACGTTTCCAAAGTAATGAACGAAGATATACACTCTTATAATATAGGGAAAAGAGCTGAACTTCCTTGACGACTTTTAGGCTTTCGTGCACCTTTAGTGAAGAGTAATTCGAATTTTATTTCGCACTTTGGGTGACGATTCAGTCACCCGCCTACGGGATCGATTGAATTTTAAATTTATTGCAGAAATGGGAGACGATGGTAAATCGATTATTTTAAAGCAAACTCGAGTGATTTTTTTTGAAGGACTATTTTATACAATTGAGGCGTTTGAAAATTTCCGATTTGACCTTTCTCTCAGCAACGTGTAATATATTAGGGGTACCCATAAATTCTTGCCGATTTCAACAGACGTCTGTTTGAGCTCAGTTTGTGCCCAAACACGGTGAAGATAGCATCTCCGTAAGTTTTTTTTCTTAAAGTACTATTGTTCAGGAATATTAACGACTGAAAAAAAATGTTATTTTTGTTAAGGGCAAAATGCCGCAGCCCGAAACCGACCAACATCACATCCGGCATTGCATGTTGCTGTATTTCGACCAGGGGTTGAACGTCACCAAGACCACAAAAACCATAAATGACACATATGGTGAAGTGTTACCATTACGGACATGTCGATTTTGGTTTTCGAAATTTAAATCGGGCAACCGTAACTTGAAAGATGCCCCTAGAGCTGGAAGACCCTCAAATTTCGATGAAGACATGCTGAGAGCCATGGTGGAAAGTGATCCTCGATTAAGTATCGACGAAATATCACAGAAGATGCAATCACCATGGTCGACAGTCCAAAGACATTTAAAACTTATTGGGAAGGCGAATCGAATGGGCATATGGATGCCGCACGAACTATCCGACGACAACAAAGAAACGCGCCGAAACACGTGCAATTCTTTGGTGTCAAGACAAAAACTTCGTCCCTTTTTGCATCGGATTGTAACTGGGGATGAAATGGATAATTTACGACAACATAAGTCGTAAACGTCAATGGCTTTCACCGAAACAAAAAGCAATTCCGACCCCGAAACCCGGATTGACGATCCGCAAAATTCTTTTGTGCGTTTGGTGGGATATCCATGGCATTATTCATTATGAGTTTATGAAACCTGGCGAAACGATAACTGCGGATGTGTATTGTCGACAGTTAGAAAGATTAAATGACAAATTAAAAAGAAAACGACGAGAATTAATCAGAAACAACTCGTTGATTCTGCTACACGACAATGCGCGACCCCATAAGGCAAAGAAGACGACTGATAAAATAAGGGAGTTAAAATGGGAAGAACTTTCGCATCCCCCATATTCACCAGATCTGGCTCCGACCGATTACCATCTGTTTCGATCGTTAGAACATTCTTTAAAAGATAAACGCTTTCGAAACGCAAATGAAGTCGAAAATCATGTTGTTAAATATTTCGATTCAAAACCAAGCGGATTCTATAAAAGAGGGATTGAAAAACTCGAAAACCTGTGGGATATAGTTGGTAGTAATGAAGGAAACTATATTTTGTAAAATTTTAAAAATAAAAGTGTGAAAAAAAAATAAACTCTTTCATTTTTATCCGATCGGCAAAGACTTATGGGTACCCCTAATATAATATAACTCTCTCTTCCAATTTCCATTTCGGTTCGACATGGAAGAGGCTTTCAAGTCATAAAAGCGGGACGCGAGCACCACTTCAACGCAATTTTACTCAACTGCCTATAAAGAAAAAAGGAGTAGGTTGTCTTTAAATAGGTATATATACATACTTGTATGTATTTATGGACACACCTGTAAAAGAAATCGAATTATTTTTAAAAGTATCTGAAAATTGACGATGAAATAAAGTAGCGATGACTTTATGCGAAAAGTAACAAAGCGGATACAAATAAATATGAGTACGATAATATCGTTAATATCCAGAATCTGTTTGATATACAGAGATGAATCAAAAGGATTACTTAAAAAAATTAATATTAGTTGAATAAAAGGAAAAAAAACCTTAAATAATTCCAAACATATAAAAATTTATGGGTTCATTTATTTAAGAGATTATTTTTGAGTACAGATCACCTGCACAACGTTTATGCAATGCAGCGAATTTCCGAAACAAACACGAGCATTTTTTTACCATCGTAAATCTTTATTGCGGGGAAAATTTTATGTTTCATCAAAACCTTATAGACCTGAAAGCGATACGCGCTATTTTCGACGAAACGAGAACATTTTCATCGAACACAAAACGCGCAAATGGATAAAGAAACCCTCAAGTTCTAAAAAATATTACGTTACTTCCACAAAGCCTCGATAGGATGACGTTAGCCTTCGATTGATAACGTTTCAGCGATTGCGTTCTGCGAATCGGCGTTGTCGCTTTTCACAGCAAAGGTTACCGACATTTTCGACGGCTGGAAACAAATTAAAAGGCCGACGTGGAAAATTCGCGGGAAAATGAGACTTTCGCGGAAAAACCACACGTCCAACCCGAACGTTTTAGCACGTAATAAAATTTTAACGGATCGTAATCGTTAACATCAAAGCTTCACGAAATTAAACTGAGATCCACACATATGCGTATCGAGGACCCGACAAACCGTATCGAAACCGAAGCAAGCAATTACGAATTCCTTCTGATCCGCAATATACTTATATATTTTTTTTGAATAGTAAAATTTATTATGTAAATTTGGGATATATATATTTAGATCAAAGCGATTTTTTTTTATATTTGTATTATACACGAAAATTGTAATATACATACATATATTACAATTTTGAAAATCTAAATTTATATTGTTGTTATCGCTTTATTAAAACTATATTTATTTTTCCGAATATATTTTTCCAAAGTGAAATAAAATCATCTCACCTGCTGTGTTTGAACCTAGGACCTTTATCTCCATGGTGTAGCGTAGGTATATTACATTTTTAAATAAACGTCTAGCTGTCTAGCTTCATATTTTACGACTTAATTAATAAAATAAATTCCCAACGATATTATATAGCAAATTAAATAGAGAGATTACGTTTCGCCTAGTCTGCAGTTAATCGTCGACAAGCAAAACTCTTTCGCAATCAAAGCAAAAGACCGACCATCTTGTTTGTACACCCTAGCCCATGGCTAACACAGATCCGATACATTTTATACATGTGAGCAAGTTCTGTTTGAATTCGACGAAAGGTCTTTTGACAGTCGGCCCGTGTTGACTTAGTTTTCCAAGGATTGAAATTCAATAAAGGAGGACGCGGCCCTTGCCGAGGCCGGCCGCCCTTTCGAGATCGTATCGGCGGGAAAAATTCAGATTTTTGCAGGTGAAATGCGAAAGTGGACTCGGCAAATACACGCCAAGGGACTTGGACAGGTTTTAAAGTCTTTGGGGATTTGGCGCGACAAGTCTGCGAACTTAGTGTGGCCGCAGTGCGCTTATCTCGAGTGCTCGCTTTTGGCTTTTGTGCACAAATTTGAACATAATATACGTGCTTTATGTTCTTCGTTTTGGATGGGGAATTCGTTCCCACGAAGTTTGTGGAGAAACTGGAAATTGTTGTTGATTAAGATGAATATTTTATTATGTGTATGATATGTGTATTTTGTCGTGTCTATGCGAAGGTGGGTAATGATCGAATTATGTGTTATAATGATATTATAGTTATATCATCGATTCGAAATTGAACGACATGTGATTATGGTAACTAATATGGTATATAAACGAAATATATTTTCCCTTCTTCAATTAAAATAAAACATTCTTTTCAACCTAAAAATTATGCTATACATGTAATGTTATTTATTTATTATTTTTTAGAAATGGAAAAGTTTATACTATTTTGAACTGGCATGAATTAATACCTATCGTCAGTATCGTCATATCGTTCTTTTTTTTGTTCAAATTTGACTATTTGACCTTGTTTTGCGTTTTTTTTGGTATCCTTACACGCAATAACCAAACTACATAGTATCAATAACCAAATAAGTAAACTAGTATTGAAATTTCTTGACAAAAACCGTTGTATCTCAAAATCTTAAAAAAGGCACTTACACCCTTATTTTTATGTCCAGTATTCATTTTATGTAGTGAAAGTCTTTGTCATTAAGGTTTCATATGATGATGCCATTAAATTTTACGGATATTAAAAATATATATTTATAGAAATATCTCCGAGCTAATTTGCAGATATATTTTATCTATACTAAGTTATTTTAAGTAGGTAATGAAATATTTAAACGAGTTCCGAACATACTTTACCATCAATACGGCGCCAACTGCGTGGGCATTCTTTTGATTTTGATCGCATATTTTTTCACAATACATTATCGAAAAACTGAATTATTTGCGAAAAAAAAAAATAACAAGAAGGCCACTTATATTAGCCGATCATACAACATAAAAAAATTAAGCATAAAAAAACCGCAATACGAAAAAATAAAATCCAACCCGAGCACGAGGTCGTTCTTTAACGTTTTCCGAAATTGCGAACGTATGATTTTGATGGTGTCGCAATTTGGATGATCACATTCGCAACGCGATCATTTTCCAGTGCGGCTATTTGTTTATAAACGAGCGGCTACATAAAAATGTCGATAAAAGTCCTTCGAGGGCGAATAAAATTTTACGTCATCTCGCGAGAGCAGTGTTTTATATGGATTTATCGTCGTATTACCGCCGTTTCAATTTCGCGAAAGATATTGCGAATTTCGTTCGATTTTTTATTATGTGTTGATTTGAATTTATAAGATAAAAGCGCATTATTCAATTTAAAAAGTGCTATTTTTACGGAGTTAATTCAATGTTTGTTCACCTAGGTATATAATGTTATTAAAATGCGAAAGGGATTTTTTTTTGTTGCTTCGAGAGAATGCTTTGAACTATGAACCAGAAAAATATTCATAAAAGAGAGGAAGTTTGACCTTTCGAAAGCTTCATCTTATATAATGTAAATAAATCAAATTATAAATGTAAAACGCGGCGTTGTTTTTTTTGTATTTTGCGAAATTAAAATAAATTGAATGAGGAGCGTTGTTTTATTATTTCAGCAAATTCAAATTTTCCTAGTGATGAAATCGAAACGATACCTATGTCGAGTTTCGTGTGCGGAAGCGTGACGATTTTAACGAATCGTTATTATTGCGAATTTATTTATGGAATCCCGTGTTAGTTCATTGCACATATTTTCATTATCACTTGATCCGGAGGATTATGCGAATACATGTATACTAATATATTTATAGCTCTATTTATAAAATATGCAAAAATGTTCAGAAAGAACAAACGTACTGAATATGGATGAAAAACACTTTATATTATATATATTATATTTTTCTTTTTATCTGAAAATATAATATTTCAATTTCAAACTCTAATTTTGATTAAAAATTTACTTGACTTATTTATACTGACAGATCAAAAATCTATGAACCTCAAAATCGACTAAAAATTTGAACGAAATCCTCACATTACCCCCACTAGGGTTGTCAGATTTACCGTAATTTTCATTTACTAGCAATCCGGTAATTTTTTAACAATTACCGGTTTACTGGTAAGTTACCTGTAAATTAAATTTTAAATAAAAACCGGAAGGAAAAAAATAATGAAAAACCGTAATACCAAAAACACTTTTCCGAAGAAACAATAACATTTTCCGGAAAAAATCGTACACTCAAAAAACCGACTTTCGCGAAAATTATTTTCTAAAAAAACCAAACACTTTCCAAAAATATTTGAAACACACAAAAAAATTACTGGTAAATATTGAAAAATTACCGATAATGATACCCCTACCCCCAAAACCCGGTCATTCGAAATCCGTCTTATGAAATTCATCCGCAAAACTCCAAAGCATTGTTCCTTTTCGCCAAGAAATCGCCACTCGACAAAAAGCCCAATATCGTAACGCGATATTAGAAGGCTTTCGGTCGTATATCACGATCGTGGCGGTTTTTCCACCCCTGGGGATATTTTAATCTTTGCCCCGCGGGGTGGCCGGGACCCCGCTCAAAAACGGCGTAATGAGAATCGAAATAAATAATTTCGGGCGGGAAAAAATTACCGAGTGGGTATGCGAGGGTTGGGGTTTGAAAGTTGTCGATTGTTGGGGAGGGTTGTTTCGAGTTTTCGGTTGTTTATCGGGTTTTTCTGTCGCGAATCAATTTTTATGCGGATGAAAGTCGTTTATCTGTTTGTGACAGCTATGATCTAGTTGTTATATTTGCGTATTTATTTTTGTATGAATTTGATTTGTTTTGTATTAGCGTATAAAATTAACAAAAATTGTATTATTAATAATACGCAGATTTATATAAATTGATTCTTTTTTGATTTCACAAAAAATTTGAATATATAAATCCATTAAAAAAATTATTGAGATAAATGTAAAAACAAATTATACTAATTGATTCACGTTCTTCAATGCGAGGTTATGTGAAAATTGAAAGCTTTTCTGGTTAATCCAAAACTTTTATATATGAATATACAATGTTTTGAATATACACTTTTCATAAAAAGGAATAAATGAAAAAAATTGAAATTTTCCAGAGGTCGTGTCTAAATTTTAAGCTGCTCCGCTCGTGCGATATCACGCGTCGACTCCCGATTTTTCAACGCCCAGAAAACTAGTTTATCTTTATGTATTTTTTTTTCTAGAGTGTGTGAATATTTGTTCTATTTTAGTTAGTTTGTTTTATAACTAAAGCTAGTGCTACAAAGTACGGGAAAAAAATAAATTGCGGTAAGTAATAAATTTGATTTCGGCCAATAAAATAATTGTGTAATGAATTGTAAATGTAGCAAAATTCAATAGGACAAAATGCTGAGTGCTTCAATAGAAAAAACTATAATGTATGTAATGATAGATTGCAATATTCGATTACGAATAAATCGATTGAGTCAATATGAAAATTCTAATTATGATTAAAATAATACAATAGCATTATACATAAATGTCCATTAAAATACAAATCGTATGATTTACTTTTATTTATGTAATAGAATAAGTAACCATTAATTTAATGAATGCAAAACAAATTTCAATTATTGCCGTCTATATCAGAATTCTAATAATAACAAACCACTTTCATTCATTCAACAATAAAACACAATACACCCAAAAGCACAACGATCGATATTTACATCATAACAAAAACCATCATTACCAAAATCCCGATCATAATAGTTGCATTAAATCACGAAATCACCATCGACAATTCAACCAGGTATCGGCAAACTCCAGCCCGCGGGTTAAAAATTAAAATAAAATATATTTTTAAAATTTAGAATTAATCTAGAAGTTTCATCCTTAAAAAAAACAGTAGATATATTTTCTAAAATTATTTTTAAACTACAGTTACAAAAGCGTTTTTCAAGTCGTGATATAAGTGCAAAAAAAATTTCCATGTTTCGAAATACATTTAATTGTAGGATTGTATAGCTTCTGTCGAACCCTCAATTGGAAGTGATTGTTTTCTAAAATTATGTAATTTAGAAAATTTTACGTTATTCTCGAGAGTATAGATTTAATCAATAAAGAACGAGAAAAAATTCTTGCGGTGCTATTAATTGATATTTATTTTCTTGATATTATCTGCATACAAAAATATCTTTTCGAAACTAACACTCTTTTTATGCGACTTTTTTTTATGCGAATTCAGAGTTATGCGGTTTTTTTTAAATACAATATTTTTTTTTGGACTATATGAACGTAAAAATGTAAGTGCAATGTAATAACTTAACTAAGAGTACATTGTTAATAGAAATACATTTTTTTATGTGATTTTAGGTATATTTTATATAGCAGTTTCACTTTTTCTATGTAAAATCATATCTTTTTTGATGCGATTTTTTTATGCGGAACGGAACGCATCTACCGCATAAAAAGAGAACCTAGTGTAACTATTTTGAGATCAATTAGTTTTAACTTTTTTTTATTATTTTATTATTAGGCTTTTGTCACTCTTTAAGCAGAATTACCCATATAAATATTTTCGAGTTAACTATCCGGCCCACCGAGTCTCAAATTTTTACAACATAGCCCTTTCTAAAAAAAATTTGCCGACCCCTGGACTACACCATTGTTATTCGTCTCCGAACATTCTCAAACACGGACTATCGCAAATTTTTACGACACCATCATTCGCCAGAAACTTCATCAGGAAGAGGACGTCGACTTCCAGCCTTTCCTGGATATCTCTCAGCCATATGTCGCAGTGGAGGATTAACTCAGTATTATGAATAGGCTTTTCGTTATCGGCCACGCGGTTATTTCAGGTCGGCGGCCAGAAATAAACCTTTACGATAACGGGCCATTATTAATTCGGTCGGATTGTCTATCGATTTTGACGTTGGCCCTAATCGGGCGTAAGGAATTTCTGGGGAATTTATGTCTTTACGGTGTGCGAGATTTGTTTTATGCCAGTGTGGATTTTATATGGAGTCTCGTGTGGAATTCGGAAGTATGGAAGACGGTGAATTATTTGATTGGAGAGATAAATCTGACGGTTAAATGTTTTTATGTGGTGTGGTTATTGAATGTGTTTTTGATTATGCAATTATCAAAAGGTAGTTAAATTAATAATATTATTAGAATTTTTAATCTTATAATGAGACTTTAATAAAATATTATAATTTTTTTTTAGATCAGATAGTCAAAAGATGCAATAATGACTTTTATGTTTTCAGGAAAATAAGCGATAATTTTTGAGAAAAATAGAAGAATAAGAAATTTATTATATGTTTATATTTTGATCAATAGATCAATATTTTTTACTTTTTCCCAACTAATATAATGTTAATCATAGGAAAATTATTTTGCAAGTTTTTGTTCTTTCCATTTTATAATTTATAAGAAACTACCTAACTATTGAAACTCAAATAGACTCAAGGTTCAAATACACAGTCTCTTCTATCTATTGATTATAATATATTATACAATTTATTTTTCATTTTTACCCCCCCCTCAAATTTTACCTCTCCCCCCTCTAAAAAAAAAATTTAAAAAAATTGTAGCCGATTTCATTCGGAATGGTATCATTCTCACTTCTCTATCATGACTCTAAGTCACTTTAAATCCGATTAGAAGTTATAAAAGTCCCGGGGAAGACCCTGTATAATTTCCAGATTAACTGCAAAATAAATAAAATACTAAATCTTACAAGGGCAAGGCACAACGACGGAAATCAACTTCGATATGGGATATTTTTTTTCGATAGATCACCTCTATTGATTTGATATGGCAAAGTATAAGCGCACACCACCGAGCCAATTTAATTATAAACGACATTAAGTTTCGATTAATCAGTATATGCGATTGGACGCCATCTCGATATGTGGCGTAAAGTAGCCATTGTAGGCGTGACCGCAGATGCTCACGTGCCAGCGATTCGGCGATTTAGACCTTACGCCACATATCGAGACGGCGCTAAACGCTAAACAGCGCTATACACATTTTTTCGAAACTTTAAAGTCGTTTATAATTAAATTGGCTCGGTGGTGCGCGCTTATACTTTGCCATATCAAATCAATAGAGGTGATCTATCGAAAAAAAAAAATCCAATATAGAAGTTTATTTCCGTCGTTGTGCCTTGCCCTTGTTAGTAGTAAAAGAAATGCAACATAAAAAATTCATTACCGAAACCATCTCTTGCTAAATAATCTCATAGTCTAATTCAGTGATCAGCAACTTATAATACCACCTATGGGTCATTTATTTAACCACGAAAACACTATTAATTATTATATAACACCTGACAAAATATATTCTAACATACATGATACAAAACTTAAAATAATCATTTTGAAAAAGAATTTGAAATAATTTCTTTAATCAATAATAATAATTAAAAAAATCTTTATATAATCGTCAATTTTCTTTATTTTAATAGTCTATTGTCAACATTTTGTAGAATGCTGAGATTAAATTATAGATACTCGATGTAAATTATCCTCCATATAATAATAGCGCTATTCTGTCTGTCTGTCTGTCTGTGTGGGGTCACGCTAGAAATTATGCACTGAATTAGATCCTTAGCCAATGCGCGTTAAGGACTATTTCAGCGTTCACATTTTCACGTTAGAAATTATGCACTGTTCGAAATTGGAAATTTTTGTTTTTTATTTGAATTTGAATTATAATATTTGAATTTGAATTATAAATATTTTTTTTACATTTGAATTTAAGTAATTTTTATTTTTATTATTATATTAGGTGTACCGGAAAAAAATCCATTTTTTTTAAACATAATAAAAATTTATTTTAGGGGTAACGGAAAAAAATTCCATTTTTTTTAAACATAATAAAAATTTATTCATATATATTTACGGGCATATAGTAATTATACAATATAATCGCCATAATTATTTAGGACTGTCTGCCATCTATTAGGCAGCTTTTCGATCCCTTTTTTGTAAAATATGGAAGGCTTTGATGCAAAATATGAATTTAAATGGTTTTCTAAATTTTTCACCCTGTTGACTTTTTTTCCCTTAGTGAATGCTCCAAGAACATAAACAAATAAAAATCTGATGGCGCGAGATCTGGTGAACAAGGAAGATGATTTTGAACTTCGAAATTTAATTCGACAATTTTCCCACATTAAAAAAAATGTAAAGCATCTAGCATAGTACCTCCTGGGTGATGTGGAAATCTATGCTTTATTAGATAAATTAATATTAAATTAAAATAAATATTTTAATATCTACAAAATATTCTATAATATTTTATATAATAAATTAAATAAACATTTCACATTTTCAACTATATTCAACGGGTAAATATACTGTCATTATATTGTATTTTCAAAATTTTTCCTCAAATCACGCGTGCGATGTTATAACATCGGGCCTACCGCTCGTGCTTAATAATTTTCATAAATTTTAGTTTAAACTTTTAGCAACTAATCATATGACATTTTAAAAACTGAAATAATATATCCAATACTCCAAAAGCTTACCGATCACTGATCTAAACCATTTAGTGTTCGCATCTTATATTATATAACTTAACATTGGCTATCGATACTTTCAACAAGGCTAAATTTATATAGGTTATCATTGCATAATGGACACAACATCACATACACACCGAGCGAACATTGAACGTACGCGTTCGAATAATTCCGAAAGGTCGTGCGATTTCGCGCCATTAATATTTTCAATACGTCGATGCGCTTTTATACCCTCGTCCTTTTATACGTCGCAATAAAACGTCGTATAAATTTCGGTACGAAATTCATTCCGTGGTTTGCGCATTATCGGTTATTTTATCGCCGTTTGATGATGTTTATAGATGGATGTACGCGGAGAAAACACAATCGAGTCTCTTTCGGTTGAGGGATTTCGAACCGTTTTTTTCCATCGTCTCGTTTTAGAGCTTCGTAAAATAAGGGAAATTTTTTATTGTAAAATTGGTGAGGCGAATTGGAAAATGTCTCTTTGACGTTGGTCGGAATCGGATTTGTCTTTTGGAGCGGTTATGAAAATTAATTTGATTTTGTATCGAATTCTGAAATAATTTTCAATTCTGGATATTCTCTGAGATGTAAAAAATAATCTGTTTGATGTGATTTTTTTGTAATGAAAACTAAATAAAGACTATCGTTAACTTTAATTAATAAATTTCGAAGAAAAACTACAATTCTATATTGTAATTAAAAAGAAAAAAAAACGAATAGAAAAATAATCATTGCATCTTTCATGCACTTAAAATAATTGAATTTCTAAATTTGCGTTTCAAACGAAAAATGTATTTTTAAGAGTTTTTAAGTGAGTACACAATTCTTAAAGTTATTTTGGGACATAAAAAAAATCAAAATAACATTTTCAGTCATATTGAGGTGATTTTATTTTAATACAAAAAATAACATTATACAAAACAAACCTTTTCAAACCGTATCATCATAAAAAAACAAATTTCAGCAACCGACAACAACCGACTACAAACCACCTACATATATTACCTAATATACACAATAATAATAACACATAAAACAACATTTTCACAATATTTAAGCAAAACCGAACAAACAACACCCACCACCAAACCACCCGATGACGTTTTGAACCATAAACACCAAAATTGTACAGAAACCCTTCAAGAACAGAACCGAGCCTTTATTTATACACCCGAAAAGGTTTTCCGTCACTGCGTCGGCGGAAAAGCGGTCACATACTCGCGCGCACGTACCGTCCATCGCCCACGCAGTAAATATGACGGGTCGGTAATAAAAATCCCGATCCAGTTATGTGTTTTCGGGACAGGACGTGCACAGGAACCGGAACCGACGCCCCTTTCCGACCGGGAGTCCCCGATTTTGTGTAGGACGTGTCTTGTTGATCGATATGCACGAGGAAAGTGACAGTGGACAGTTTGGGAAGTCAGAGTTTTGATGGAATTTTTGCTTTTGTAAAATTTTGTATTTGAAGTTTTCTATAGAAAAATTTGTGTATTCATTATCAGATGGTTTGATACATTTGTAAATGAAAATTTAACTTCTTTAATTTCGCCTATTGGTAGGAACCGATCAAGATGGTCTATAAAATGGTTCATTTTTCAAGCTTTTATTAATTATATAAAAATTTCAACAGATTTCTTAAATTGTAATAATTTTTGAGTCAGTAATTCAACTCATGTTAGATGAAAAGCATCAATTTCCATTGTTCACTGAAGTTAAGAGAAAAGTAGCATAGTTAATAAATGGATACGATCAAGGATCATTGATCTTTTGAGATTTACATTATTATTATGAAAGATAAGGAAAAATGCTTGAATTTCTGATAGTATCGGAAAAACTTGTTTTCATTCAATTTTATGTACATATTAATATTTCATTGTGTGGGTAATATACATAAGACAGTTGTTAATTTTATGTGAATTTTTATAAATCGAAAACATACAAAATTTGAATGTTATTATAGAATTACTTACGTAAGTAAAATTTTTTAACCTTGATCGTTATTATTACGTGTCATTCCTGTTTACGTTATTAACTTCACTGCTTAAAAGAAAAACAAGTCTTTGTGACGCATTAAGAGGAAAAATTTTACGACCACAACAAGCGCGATTTATATAATTATGTATTAAGGAATTCATCAATTGAAAAATTCTCGTGGTGTATCGACAACGAAAAGTTTCAACAAAAATATTTTTTTCTAGGGTGAACCAAGGAATTTTAACAATCAGTTACATTAAAAAGGTTTCTACCAACGAGATGTTATGTCAAAACCCTATTATTTTCATCAGGGACAAGTGAGCTTTGTTTGTACGGACTCAATTCATAAGTCAAACTTTTCTTCCAAGCTTTCATAAACAAAAATGAAAATAATCTTCAAAAACATTTTTTTTTTCAATTTGACACATTTTCGTGGTCAAAGAAACGTACGAATTCAAAGAAATAAATACGTACATTTTGAAGTCATTTTCGAATAATAACTAATACGAATATAATTCTAATAGTTTTTCTGCACATAAAGTACTTAATTATTTAAGTAGAACATAAGATAATTTTAAAATTATAACAAAATAATTTTATTTATGATTTAATAAAACAAATTCGTATCATTCGAAAATGTGTGAGCTGCACACAAATTAACCATGTATCTAATTATTTTTATCTTTCGATAAAGTGCCTATAAATGGAGATAAAATGTACGAAAAAGACTGAAAATTGCTTCAATCCCGAAACGACCTATAATAAAAAAGTTTTTTTTACGAGCACACCTAAATTATCAAGGAATCTCAAAGCGCAAACTCTATCTTCGTCCAAAATATTATACCTTTAGCAATTAATTTCAAAAAGTTTTCTTTCTGAAAAACGAGGCTCAAGTTCATTTGATTCATGAATTTTAATGCAATATGTAGGCTTGAATGGATATCACAACAATGTACATAAAAGAGAATTATATTAAATTTGAGATTAAGCGAGTAAGTTCTTCGAATATTTTAGAATCGAGATGAATATTATAATTTTTAAAATAACGAACTTCTTAGAGATTATTGGTTTAAATTATAAATTTGTTTATGAAATTGCATACGAAATAATAAATTGGAATAAAAAATAATATTATATTTCAGATTTTTTTATATTATTTTGAAATACAAATAAGTCGTATATGTATTAAAATAAAAATATGATTGAAAAGTACTGAGCGGTTAAATTATAATATTTATAAGAAAAGCACTTTTTTGTGTGTGTTTTGTGATATAATATTTTAACGTATATAAAATTTAACTTATACAAAATTTAATTTATATATAATATTATATAAGCCATTTGTTTGGTTTGTAACTGTATTTTATTTTTTACAGTGAAAATTTATTTTGTTATTTTTATAATATTTACATTTATATTATCACTGTTCATAAAAAAATACAATCATTAAATTCAAAATAAAATTACAAACAATGATATTATATATTAAATAAAATTTGTGCATCTTATTTTTATTTTTCTTTACATTAATTAAATGTTGTATAAGTATATATATTTTTTAAACACATTAAATAATATTTTCAGAACAAAGTTCAACAGAAGATAATTTTACCATTAAGAGTGATTTTTATACACCATCGAAAAATTTACTGCGTATTTTTTTTCAATTAATAACATGATCATATTATTTTCCCAAAACTACATTTCGAAAATTTCGAAACCAACTTTCAAAAGATATCAGAAATTCCTTGCCCGTCTATACAAACAAATATTTAAAAATATCAAAGCAACATCACAATAATTTACGATCGAGCGATTACCAATGCGAACAACACCCGAAAATACCTCAACATCCATCTCCCCAACACACACACACCCTCCCACCCCACACCCCCAAATCACACCAGAAAAACAAAACCACCAAAAAATCCCGAACACGACAGACAAACATCTCCAATCTATAAATAGCCCCGAACAGTTATCGCGTACTCGCGAAGGAAACGTATCGATTCCGCCGCCATAAGTAGTACGCGCCGCAGTTTGAGCGCCGCTGCCGCTACCCATGAATGGAGGAGAAGAGAACCAAATGACGTCACCGCCGGCAATGAACCGCGCCCCACACCAGGGCGAAGCCCGGGCCCCCGGGGGAGGGGCCCCCCGGCCCCCAGACGCCCCAAAGGTTTCGGGGGCCCCTCGGGCGTCGGGTTGGATCTTGTTCGCTTTTTTGTGTGTTCTCTAATGTGTTATATTGCGGGGTTTGTCTTCGTTTTAATCGATTGTGGTTGTTCCGGTTGGGTTTTGAATGTTTGGATGGGGTTTTTTTGTTTTTTTGGGAGGTTTTTTTGAGTGGTTGATGTGTGGATTGGACGCGGATAGTTGGGATGAAAATTTTGTTGATTGTGGGTTTGATGTGTTTTGGATATAAAATAAATTATGTATATGGTTTTCGTGGATGTGTATTTTCAGAAAATTATAAGGATCGAATTTGGATAAGATGTTTTATACAATTATATGCGATTCTATACTGAGTATGCAAATTTATAATATAATTTATTGTATTTTATAAAATACTTTTGAATTGTAGTGCACGTTGAAGTATTTTCATTGCATGTTGAATATAATAATTATGTACATATATCTCGTTTTTAATAGATATTGCGATGAAATTATGTTCTAAAAATGTGTTTATTATCACACGTATTATTTCAATATTATTATAATACGCACGCATCAATTGAAAGAGCAACGACATTTTTTCCTATTACAATAAATTTCCAATAACATAATTATTTCAACGCTCATAATTGACGAAAAAATAATTGAAAATATCCCAAAACATTAATTCCAATTCACTCAACTATGTTAGCAAATTAATTTTTATTCAAATTACTAAATATATATAATATTACCAAACACGTCGCTATCCTAACATTAACAATGGTCGTAATTTTAAAACGATGTACGATCTCAAAAGAACTTATAGAATCGATTCGTACGAACTGGCCGAATGTTAGCTTTTATCGTACGTGTTTTGCGCATAATTTTGCACAATATACGGATTCATCTAACGCGAAATTGTATATTGAAAGTTATTTTATCTCGCATGACGATGGCTCTTATTCGAGCGGGTTTTTGCGGGTATTCGCGTCTGAAAATTTCCAATTGCAAAGTAAGTCATGTTGCGTAGGTGTCCACAGCACGATACGACGCTCGTTACGCAAATATAAAAAGAGAAATTGAAGTATTGCGTTTCGAATATCAATTCGAATTTTGCGAGGAGAAATTTCGTTTGGGCGTTTGTAGGTTTGACGTATAAAAAGTTTATTATATTATGAATTATTGTATTGCGAGGGCACGACGAATTTTTTGCATATCCTGTAACATATAATATTATTATACTCCTATTGTAAGCATATAACTGATTTTACTGTCACATTTTTAGATTCAAAACTAACATCTATATTGTTGAATGAATGTTTTATCATATTTGAATTTTGAATATGAAAAATAAAATTCTCTATTTATTCCACAGAAATCCTTCAAGGACGATGAAATTTCCTATAAATTTCTTATTTTACAAGGAGTTTTACCTTGAAGGCAGATTTCTTTGTCTTTTCGGAGTGCAAGTTGTTATTTTGCTACACCTACACGCGTTGTTTTGCCTCGAAGCCTCCTGCCTACTCTCTTCAGTTCTTCGGATTTGGAAGTTGTTAAAAATTAGGATATTGCATTTCACAGCAGTGTTCGTGGCTCGTTTAATTAAATTTCTGACACGTAAGCCAAAGGTGCGCTTTTATATCCGTTAATTTAAAATTAAATTAAAATGAAAATTATATTTTGCGAGAAATTACTGAGATTTATAATTGGCTTATAACATTATTTGATACATTTTTATTAATACTTAGCAAAAATTCATTTAGTTTATTAAAAAAATATCAATATTCATTTCAATATACTATTTTTCAATATAAAAAAAATGAAATTTAATTTAAAAACATAGAACCCCTATAAGCATTCAGCGGCAGTGTTGTGAAAATCAATCATCCCATGAAAGGGAATCTCGCTTTAGCGAGAAGCGTATGCGTCTTTTTCATTTCAATATTGTGCTCTCGGAAAAGCGCTCGCAATATTTTCCATATTTTCCGATGCATTCAGTTTTGTTCTTGTTTAGTGTTGGAAGCCTGCCACGGCAACATCGCTGTCTAGAAACCGCTAATAACGACGATAACGATTTCCCGAGCCTACAATAACGGTTATGCACAAGAAGACGAAATAAAAAATCCAAGAACGTATACTGTGTCGTCACGTCTCGCTTCTATTTTAGTTTCTTCATTTTTTTTTAGAAACGGAGCCGTTTGATCCTCAAACTTGTCCCTCTTCCTCGAGAGGACTGAAACTCTGATAAAGTCGTTCTTGGGAACTTTTTCATCGTCGCGGAGAGCGTTCAACTTTGACGATGGCGAGTTTTCGACTTAAAATTACCAATCTCGCATTACATCTGCTTAGGTTCAAATTGGGTTCGGCCCTCAGGACCGCAAAGTTACAACATGTGATAGTTTATCAAAGCTACTTTATTACATCAATGCTGAAACACTGGATAGAGGTGAATATACAAGAGTGCATGTCTCTCAATTGAAATCGATATATCGAACGGTAGGTTCATTAATATAAGCACGTGAAGATAATTTAGATGTTGTAAAGAGCATGGATTTTGAATTAAGTATTGAATAATATACATCCTTCATGTGGGAATATGGAGTATTGGAATCAGTCGAAAAATAATCCTCTTTATTATTTATATTGTTTATTTTTTGCGAGCAGACATCACGCTTTCAAGAGATTTCACTTTGGCGCTTTTTACTCCGGTTCCGGATCGTTTTTAATAATTCATACGAATATACACTGTTGAAGAGAAAAATGTATACGAAAATGTTTTTTTTTTGTTTATTTTTGTTCACGTGCATACACGTGTTCGCGCTTAAAGTTTCCCATTTTCCGGAATTAGCAGAATTTTTACACCTGATATCTTGAATGGTCGGCCTCTGAAATGTTTTGTAGAAAAAATATTTATATATATGTACAATGCCGCTTTGATTTATTAATGTAACTGAAATATACTCTTCTATATATAAGTCGTAAGCGTTATTATTTATGTAAAAATAGATATTGATAACGGATATTTTTAGTATTATATGATCAAGAAGTGTTTCATTTAAATATAAATAATCGATTTTTCGATGAAAGTGAATTTGATTGCATATTTTTTTTAGCGAAAAGACCAATTAAATAAAATTGGTTTTAAACATGAATATACATATAATATAATAGTTTGAAATATAAACACGTCAAAAGTATTTTAGTATAATAATCTGAAAATTCATACTTTTTCTTGGATCGTGCTGGAATCTAAATAATGAAACGGATTCAGAATACAGAATACGTGAAAGAAAAATAATAACAATTTCTTTTCTCAACTGAGATTTTCAATCAAACATTGAAATTTTTTGAAATTAATAATCTATTTCACTCTCAGACGAGAATGATCAATCAATTTCCACATTGTTTTATCATTTACACAAAATCCAAATTAATTAAGCAGCAGAAACTCCCAGAACGAATGTTTCGGAAGAATTCACAGCATCACACGTATAGAATTACAAAATTCAACCCACCAGGTAATGTCTCCTCGTGAAGCCTACGTAAATTTCCCAAGGGTCATTCAGGAGCAAGACGTCTTTTTGCACGACGAGCTTTTTAATCAGGCATTGCCAGCACTTATCCGTTACAAAGACACATCGTCTTCAAAGCCTGATTTTTCACGAAAAGAATTAAAATTCCAGTGATTTTTAATTTATAAAAAAATAAATAAAAACCTCACATCGCGTACGTGGGGATATGTTATTTATTGAAATGGGCCGTACGCGCGTTCATGGGTCATACAATGTGCTCTAACCACGTTTATTATTGAATGTGGAGGATTTTCGATTATTGCTTTAGGTGTTGTGGGATCATATGGCGCTGCTTTTTTCGCATAGGCCAAATAAAAAATGAATAAGGGGCGGGAAAATCGATAAACGTCTTTTCGATACTCTCACGGGAGAGCGGCGGGAAAAAATGCGGTTTTCGCAATCGAAATGTCAAGGATGAATTTTTCAAAGTAAAAAGCAGGAAACTAGCAATGCAAAGAGCAACCTTTATATACGGATAATATCAGATTGGAAACCGATAGCGGGTATATGTGGTTTTGTAATAATGCGCGTTTGCGTTTCACCATAGCGCTGAAAATAGATCGACGGAACTGTGAAAACAATCAACTTTATTGTTTCTTTCCTGCCGCACGATGGGAGATTAGTATCGGAAATTAATTCTAGTTTGCTTTTCCGTATTCGATTAAATGCGAGTTGAAACTGTTCTCTGAATTGATATCTCGCGGTAATCGTTCAAATTATCGGCAATGTAGACACGTCATTTGAATATCGTTCATCTAAACGCAAGGGCGAAAAAAAAAATGAAGGCTTTCACGATTTATGTAGATGAACTCATTTGATTTTGTTCCAATTTTATTAATGTCAAACATTCAATTAAATAAACAATATTAGATTACGTATCATATGAATTATTTCTTATCCATCATTTCAGCAAAAAATAATTAGAAAATAATTATATAATTTCATTATAAAAATGTCGCTAAGACTATTAAGAAATGATTTGTTGTTATTTATAAAATATAGTATACTTATCTGGTATCTTTATTAGGGAGGTTAAATTTACTGTAATCTGTATGTTACCAGTAATCTGGTATTTTTTTTACTAATTACTGTTTTACCGGCAAATTAAATTTTGTAATAAAAATCGGAAGAAGAACGAAAAACATAAAAAAAACTGTAAAACTACACAACCCAACATTAAAAAAAAGTGAACCTTCACGTCCTTTTTTCAAAAATACGCGAAGCACAAAAAAGAAATGTTTTTTTATTTATCGGTAAAAATTAAAAATTACCGTACTAGTATTTCGATCATTTATCGTTAAATCAGTAATGGTTTTCCGAATCCTTACATATCTGAATTTATATAATATATCCTCGAGTGTCTTTTGATAAATTTTTACAGTTCTCAAAAAAAGCAATCTTTTACTTTCAAAATTCCGTTTCAAAATAATTCAAGACCCATTAAAAAAACACAAACAAATAAAGAGATCCGATATCGCCATTTACGGCATCGTTACTGCCGCTTTTCCGGAAAATGAAAGCGACCCGTTTTTACGGCCTCCCATAATTCACACCTCGGGTCGTCCACAATATCGAACCTCTCCAGGCATAATTCGCAACAGGACCACAAGGATACAAGGATACGTTATTGTTTCGCTCGTGATTTATGCGCGAATATCGCGCGCCGCGGTTCAAATCCGCCGAGACGCGCATCAATCAAAAACGCGCGAAATAAAGTGCGCTTTGAGCGTGAGCAGTTTAGGTGTTTCTTGGAATTCGGGGAGCTTTCGGAGGCTTTGGAGGACGTGTGGTTGTTGAGGGTGTGTGTTGAGGAGTGTGATTGTGCGGTAGTTATTGATGCTGAGGTGGATTCTGTGGTGGGTTTGTTTTGGGTGGTGGTCGTTTTTGATGGGTTTTATAGTCGGTTTGGGTATTTAGATATCCATAATGGGAGTATTTATATAATGTGTGTGTTTAGATTAAGAATTTTGGTATTCGAAAAAAAGCTTTGTATGTATGTGCTAAAGTTTTTTTAGAATTGTGACAATTTTTTTTTATAAAATCGGTAATTTATCAAACGAAAAGTTCAATCGATATTTGATTTTATATCATTGTAGAATACCTTTAAAAAATATAATATTATTCCGCTTGTTTGTTAATTGCTATTGAACAAATGTTTTCTAGAATAATTGTGACGCAAATTGCTTTGAAAGGTATCGTATTTTAAAATAAAACTACATTTTTTTATGACAGTCATTATAGAGCTATTTCATGTTTCACCAATATATTTATTTAATATTATATCTAGTTCTAACAAATAAATTAACAGTACACAAAACAAGTTAAATCTTATAATAATGTCAATTTTTAAAGCTTTTTATTAACTTATTTATTTAATAAAGCCCAAAACGAATATCATATCGTTTTGTTAAACACGGATAATGAGAAAAAATGGAAAAAATTTATAAAGAAATGATCCGGAAGCAGACAAGTGAATCGTGTAATATGAAGCTATATTTACACACGTAATTCACAAGAAGACGATTACGCCGAAATCACCTACGTCGGTCCACGTATGCGAAAAAGCCCGCGAATATTTGATTTATCGCGCGTGAGAGAGCGATACAAATGCTTTCATTGAGCAGGAAAATTGCTCGCAAAACTCAAAGTATAATATAATATATACGCGAACATATATAATGTAGTGACGTAAATATATTCCAAAATTCAAATTCATAAGCTATATTTCGAAGTTTCAAATAAATTTATTTACCAGAGTACTAGACTATCAAGTATTGTAAATATTTCGGTTGAATTTGTACGAAAATAAAAATTTCAATCTCGCTTTAAGTGTGGATTAACACTTTACATTAAAACTGTGATTTAGAATACGTTTTTCTTTAGTGTGTAAAAGAAATTTCACGTATAAAAGCAAGGGTAGTAAATCACGTAGTAGGTAGCCGCGACGGCTCATTTCGCGAGAGACGCCTTCGTGCAAATTATGTATTTCAGCACGCTGAAAGAAACTTTCAACGCGAAAACAATGGCCGACTGTGCCAAAAGCCGATTAAGGGTCGCAAAGGAAAATTGTGTGGGACAGTCCAGTTGAGAATCGTTTTGAAATCGAGAACGATATGTGGTTTCTACGTGTTCGTTTTTATTTATAATAAAATATTAATGTTCAAAAACGAAACCGCTTCATTTGATATTTGAATGTCATAAAATTGAATAATAGAAAGTCATATTACATACTGATCCTTTAATATTTACATAAACTGTGTAAATAAAATATGAAACATACATTAAATGATATTACATCAATAATTTAATACAGTAAAAACGATCACAAAATTTCATTTGAAATCAATATTTAATTCAAATAATATTTTACATAAAACATCATTATTCAATTTTATGACAGAAAACACTTACTCTTTTTGGAGAAAAATAGCTTCATCTACGCATATCAATAAACAATCGGAATAATCAACGAATAGTAAATATATTATACAATGTACGTGCTATGTAAAGCATACCGCATTTTGGCATTATTTCAATGACTACCATTATTTCAGGGTTTCGTTTTTTTCACGTAACAATGCGATACTTTTAATATGTTATGTCGTAGGAACTCTTCCTCGTCGGAAACGAGTAATGTGTTCTGTGTGGGTTTAAAAGTGAGCGAAAATTGATCGCCGGGCGAAGTCGGGAAGATAAACCTCGGTAGCAACAAGAATTATAGCGTATAATATGTAGGCTAAAATTAGGGTAACCATTCTGTTACTGGTTTGAACAGGGATTTTTTAAATTTAATCATAATGTTTGAAAGAAAAACTGTTGGGAGTTGTTTATTCATATAAAATAGGTAATTAGTATTTGTTTATATTTTTCGGGTCGCCGAATAAAATTTTGTTTTGTATTTAATGAATGAGGATTTTCAAATAAAACGGACCGAAAATAATTTCTAAATGTTCTTTCATTCGAAATTTTTATTCCCAAAGGTTGTTCGCGTCTAATGCTTTACGATTATCATGTTTTTTACTAGACTATTCATGAAGAAATTTTTTATAGGAATATGTATGGGTATTTATACAATAGATACAACAAATTCACACTTGAAAGCTTTCAATTATACAATTTTTTTAAAACTTTTTCATATTCATATTTGAAACGTATGTCTTTTACATAATTTTAAAGAGTAAAAATTATACCATCTCGTGTATAAAACTTTCGTATCAGAAATTAAAATGAGTTTGCTGTTTCTACATATAAATTATACTATTTATCAATTATATCAATTTCCACCGATCACCGAAGCTAAACGACATATGGTGCAGTCACAACTTAAATATTATATTAGTATCCTAATTTCTAATGTTGTAAAGACTTTATTTTATAGTTAAATTATAATGAAACAAATTAAATGTAGATGTTTTCGTTATTAACCAATTATTAATTGAAGGACACGAATTATCAAAGATCATTGATGGTTTTAGTATTTATTTCTTTCAAAATAAATAAATCATAAGGAAAAACTTTTGATAATACTTGGAAAGGTTAATCTCATAATGCTACACATGAGCGACGTTAATCACAAATGCTATCAGAATTAACATTTTATCTAACGAAAAATATATAATAATCCGCCTTTACTCGAACGCGCGGTCACCCCATTTAACGAATGCGATTCATTCGCACATTAATCCATCGCAGCATTCGATCCAATTAATCTGACGTCAATTTCGATCCGAGTGCGACATTTGATTTGTTTGTCGGAGTATGTAGGCGATGAACTGTAACTTGTTCGCAATTTTGCATAGCTTTTCATTAGCGATCGCAGGACGACCGGAAAATTCGTTTTCAATCTATAATCGCGCCCACGACGATCCTATCTTATATATTATTTATAATGTCGTGTTAGCGAGACAAATATCCTCGTTTCGCTTTATCGTGTAAGCTAGGGTCGCGAAAGAGCGAGCAATTATTTTGTGAGTGCGCAAAAAATGTGATTATTCCTCGAGGGTACTCTTTATGACGTCGGTTGCAAGATATGATGATTTTTCCAATATCAATGGAATTTCGGGTTTTTTTTTATTTAAAACGTTTTGATTATATAAGGGTAGTAGAGAGGTCAAATTTACTTTAATTTTCATTTACTGGTAATCTTGATTTTTTTTACTAATTATCGATTTACTGGTAAATTAAATATTGAAATAGAAAATTTAACGATAAAATACCAAACTATTATACTATTTGACTTATTTTCGGTTTACTGGTAATGGTCTCCTAAAGGGTAGATTACTCTTAAAGTTAGTAAATGTTGGAAAGTATTCATTGCATTGTATATTTTGAGGTTATAGGTAAGAATGTCACTATCGGTAAATTACCTAAATAATGGCTCGGTAATTTACCGTTAAGTTTTCTTTATCTATCGGTAAAAAAAAAAGGTGTTTCGAATATTTGTCAAAAGTGCTGTTTTTTTTTTTGGAACAGTCGATTTTTTGGGAAAGCATTTTTGGTTTTAAGGTTTATTCGGCTTTTTGTAATTTTTTTCAAAATTTAATTTACCGGTAAACCAGTTATTATATTTTTTTATCGGATTACCGGTAAATTAAATTTTCGGTAAATCTGTAAGCGAAAAATGCAATTTTATGAATTTAACTTAACTATATCTTATCTTACTATTATATATTATTATCGATACGACATTGATGTAAAATCCATTAAATTCCGTACAGAGCTGAACTTTCTCACCAGTTATTTGATAATTTTGTAACAGAAAATTAATATAATATTTATAGAGTTTAACGATTCGAATAATTTACATATTCCTGAAAATAGAATAGATACAAAAACTGTTGCGCAAATTATCTCGAGAACCTCAACAACAAGAACCTTTCCGACCGTGAAATAATCGAACGAAATTCGCAAAGCCTCAACCATCATATTAATGCGGATTGTGGCGAACGTTCCAATTTTCATCGTGAACCGCATAAAGCCGGCAAAGGTTTAGTCTAGGCCAAGTTCATGTCCTCTTATTTAAATGTACGCAAGTCGGGTACAAGCAGGTCGAGGGCCGATTCAAAGACCATGGGGTGGGTCGGTTGATTGCCCTTTTCAGTATTTTTCCTTGGCCCCAGGCTTTGTACGCTCGACTTGGCTTTAAAACGCAAAATTAATGCCTTCTGGTGAATTTCGGACGACCTCAAGTTTGCGAGGGTAATTTTTTTTATGTGTGTGTTGGTTGATGATTGGGTTGTTCTTGATGAATAAAGTTTATTGTCAATTTGGATCTTTTTTTAGGTCAAAAATATTTTTGATTAAATTTCTAATATGATATGAAAATTGCACATATCATACTTTCAATATTCTTCTAAAAATATTTGCATTATATTAAAAGTATTTTCTTTTCTGCGTGTTACAGAAAAAATTTAGCCATGACTCAGATAAAAAAAAATCAAAAATTATCTTTATATTTGATGAAATTTTTTTTATCAACAATTCTTTAAAATTGATGAAAATCAAGATATAAATATATTCATATTCCGATACGAGCAAAGGTTTAACATTTAACAACACAAGCGAGACTTGCGGACGTAGGCGAAACTGTCGTAAAAATTGTATGAACCATTCGAAATTTTATGAAGATTAGAGCCGCTAACCGCACAGCGAAAGAGCGGGTCGATTGTCGTTAAATTTAATTACAAAATCAGCACGGAGTTTAAATAAAGTACGAGAAAAATGGCGGTCGTGGACGCGCACCACTCGAAAAGCGGAAGAGTCGTTGAGCTTAATTCGAAAAAAGGCGGGAAAACTGCACCGAGAAGCATTATTGTGCGGAAAGTGCAGCAGTTAGGCGAGTCGTCGAATGCGGTCTGATTGGACGTTTAAGACATTAACGAAGTTTATGTGGAGTTTTCAGGAAAAGTTCAACTGCCATGTAAACGTGTGTAATTGCGCTATTTTTACGCTTTGCTGGTCTCGAGTATGTTTAGTTCACTTTCAAAATTTAAAACTTTATAATTTAATTAATGTTATTAGTCAATTTTTTTTATTATAGTATTCGTTATGTTTACTTATAGTGTATTCAAACCCATTTCAGGTTTCCCCGATATTTAAAAAAGCATGGAATTTTTTTATAATACTAAAAAAGTAGCTTTTAATAAACCGATTATATTTAAAATCGGGCTTAGGTTAACAGCATACGACCATGTTAATTTACTGACTATGTTAACTTATAATACATGTTCAGTAAATGAATGTTAACATAACATTGATAATCGATAGAAATTGAGGTGTGTTTAAAGACTGAATCATTGAATCATGGAATGAGAAAATATTGATTTAACTTTGTCAGTTAAGATGATGATAAATGGGATGAAAAGTTTAAACGTTTTCTGAACGGATTTGAGTATAATATTCTAGAAATATGGATATCGTTATAAAAATCGTTTAACATTTCAATCAAACTTTCATTTTAAGTATAAAAAAATTCAATACCGAAACAATGAAATATTGATGGGTCATTCTTATATCAATGTTAACGTATACAAATATTTTATTTATTTCCGGAAAATGTTTTATAATTATAGAAATGATATCGATGAGTTCTATTTGTAAATACGTACACTCGAAAATCTATTTTTTCAAATTTATAAAAAGACAAACATAAACACAGCCGAAAATACAGCCTGAAATATGTCGTCAATAGCGTCCTTCAGTTGAGAAAATCGATCAATTTTTGATGATTATCATGTTTGTGATGGCTTGAAATGTGTACAAACGACGACACTGATATAATCGACACGAGCTAGAGTGTTTATATGATGAAGTTTTCAAATAAAATATCGTAATCATAATAAGTAAATACATATATACTGAAGCAAATACGTCGATATATATTTACAGATGTATTAAGGTTTCCAATATGTTTTTTTTAAATTTTCAGCTGCAAGTATGAGCAGTTTTTATCAAATATTGTAATTGAAAATTTGCGAGAAAAGAAATTTTGATCGAATAAAAAAGGTGATGTGTTACGTTTGGAAACTATATAAAGTGTATGCACACGATTTTCGTTTGTTTTCAGGCGAACGAAATTGTATACGATTATGTTTTCTATAAATAAATCCTCAGGTGAAATGATAATTATAATATTTAATCGAAAGTCTCGTGTTTCATGTATAACCGAGTAACGAATTTTGTGTTCATTTTAAATTCGGCAATTGACGGACACGCAAATTAATGCTAATGAACGTTGTCAAGTTTCAGCATATTTTAAAAATAATTTAAACTTCTGGAAATTTCTGGACGTGCTTAATCCGAAAGGGACTTCAAGTATGCAATGTTCAAATGACGGACAATAATAAATTATTTTGTTAACAATTGTCGGAATAATTACGTAAGTTTCCGTCATGTAAAAGCCATACTTGATATTCTTTCAATAATTAATCTTCAGATTTTATTTATGAAAGTTTCTTCTTTAAGAGGAAATTTTACCTTTCGAGTCATAATTTTGGTTGTTAAGAAACATCGGGATGCCCATAAAATTTCAAAATAATAATTAAAACTGAATAATAACGAAGCTCCGAGATTAGATTTGAGTGGGTTAATTGAATTGTAAACACTTTTCATTGTATTTTCTATAAATTAATAATCCTTATTAAAGGATATCAAAGAACGAAGATTTCTCTTTTATCTTCGTGAACATGATTATCAAATCAGTTTTTGTGCATATACGAAGCGTTTGTGATCATTTTATTTCACTCCAAAATAACGTGAGTATAGTGATTTATTGGAAAATGTTTATGTGATTTGAATATATGAAATGAATCATGACGATGAGCTATCTGAAAACTTCCACGTTTGATATTTGAAAAATATTTTCTGTGAAGTATGATACATTATGTGACTAAGCTACGTATTTCAGCTGTATTTTCACTGAGAATTTATTTGGAACGAATTTTTGTTGTATCCTTACTTTGACGTTGCGGAAATACATATATACATTTTGCATGAAATAATGAGAATTCTCAAATGCAGAATTTTCTGACGCCTACACATATAGATTTATGTAAATCAAAAGTGAATATGATTTTTAATGTATTTCGATATCTTCATATGATTAGTTTTGTTGATGTTTTGTATCCAATATTTGGGACACTTTCGTAATGTTAAAATGATCAAAATTAGTTGATAGATGACGCAGAATAGGTCTTTATAAATTAATGTTTTCTCAGAAATTATCCATTATTTTCATATATGGGTAAAACAGATTAATTTAATCTTTCAGATTTTAACGCTATAAAGTGAACTCTAGTTGAATAAAAAAAAAAAAATCGTATTTGTGATAAACTAATAATCGTAAAAGTAATCGAGATAACCATACGACCATAATCCATTTTATATTCTAAATAAATTACGTTCAGAATTCTGAACGATGTTTTAACCATGTCGAATACATCAGTTATCATTTAAGTTAAGTGAAATATGGTAGGATCGGTAGATGTTTAGATGATTCATTGTCCATTGATTTGGTAGGATTTTTTACAGCGTAAAATTCTTTAATGATTTTATTCCAAATTTTCCAAATCACAATTTCAAAACAAAATAAATTTTGAATTCTACTAAGAATTAACGATTTTTATCATTCAAAATTTTTTTCAAAACCTTGACATCAAGTCTCCAATCAAATTACGCTATATAATTTTCAATATACACGTATTGCTCAACTTACGACGGATATATAAAATTTATTATATTACATTCTTGAATCTCGGTCGTATACCAAATCGGTCATAAGTGGAATCCATACTAAAAAAATCAATCAATTTCCATTTTCAATACTTTCGAACGGTTCATATTTTATTTCCGAAATGGATTGAGCTAAGGTGACAAGGATATCATTACTGGTAAATGATCCAAAAATATTTCGGTAATTTTTTAATATTTATCTGTAAATAAAATAGATTTTTTTTGTGTTTCGAATATTTTTGAAAAGTGTTATCATTTTTTTTTAAATATTTTTTTTAATTTTTAGAAAAGACGGTTTGTGTAAGTTTTTTTGAAAAATATTGTCATTTTTTTTTGTTAAAAGTATTTTTCGTGATTTTTTTTATATTCAGATAATTACCGGAAAAACTGGTAATTGAAATTTTCGGTAAATCTGAAATCCCTAGTGACAGTAGCCGATTGTTTTACTCGGTCGACTCTACAATTTTGTATTGACTGCTTACAAATTAACAGACGAGAACTCTATCGTTCGAGAGCAGACTGTTGTTGGCTGGTTTGCGCATTCGCCACCAACCTAACTGCTTAGTTGGCCCAGTGTGCGCGCTGGCAGCCCAACCCGACCAAACTATCGGCCGACAAAAAGTATCTAGTTTGCGCCTAGCAAAAATCTATTTTCACAGAGTCCCGAGCACAAGCCGCTATACGCAACAAACATAAAACATTAAAACATCCTAAAAACGACCATCATACACCAAAAAATTCCCAAATTTTTCCTTTCGGAAAAGGAAACCCATAACTCCTCCCCCCCTAACATCAAACACGAGTGCATCAGCAGCCCAGCTCCACAGGTCTGGCGCAACCTTTCACCTTTGCGCCCCTTCCCCCCCCGCCCCCAGAGTGGGGCCGATGTGGGCGGGGGGCTCCGCTGCGCCGGTCCTCCGCGCCGGTGCGCCGCCCCCGGGCCCCCGTCACGCACAGGGCGCAGCCGCGCGCGTGCCACACGCGTCAACATGTTGCCCCAGCGCGGACGCGGACACACTGCAGAAGTGGCGCGCACCCTGCTCACACACGTAAGTGCAGCCAACTGTCGCGCGGCCAGTGCCGACCGGGACGCGGGCGTACGGGTTAGGGCCAACTTTGACGCTTTGAATTCGTGGGTTTTTTGAGGTTTTCGGTTTGTTCGTTTCGTTTGGTTTGAGATATTTTGTGGTTTTTTGTTTTTGTAGTTTGGCGGGTTTTTTTTTGGTATAGTCGCGCGTGTGTTTTTTTTTGAAAGGTAGCGAGATTGGTGGTTGGTTGGGTATTTGTAGTTGAGCGTTTTTTGGGAAAATGTAGAAATTGAGGTTTTTAGGGATGATAATCTTGCGGAAAGCGTGTGATAGATTTGTTGTTTATTATATTTTATCTATCGCACCTTTTCCGAAAGATTATCGTATTTAAAAACATTAATTTTAACGTTTTTATGAGAAATTGTCAACCACTGGTGTCGTTACGACCTTATTTATTATATTCAATGTGAATTTTATATTATATATATTTTTAAAGGGAACGTATTTGTGAAAATTTTTGATAATTTTATACGAAAATTTATGTGAGTTAAACATTTTATTCATTTTAATTTTATTTCGTCATACATAAAAATATATAAAGTAACTACATCAATGGTTGACCATGGACCTGTGGTCCACTATTTTTCATAAAATGTAAAAATTAAGGTTTTCAAAGACGAACAAACAGACGATAAGATTTAATAAACAGCTAATCTATCGCACCCTTTCCGAAAGATTATCGTCATTAAAAACCTTAATTTTTAAGTTTTCCTGAGAAATGCTCAATTACTGGTATATGATTAACCACTAGTGCATTAGTTAAAATATTAATTTTGATAACGATATAAATATTGTATCAATATTATAAATATCTTTTTCGGATCGTTTTTAAAATATAAAATAACAATTTAAATATAGGGAATTGAGCTTTTATCTTATAATGATGTTTCATGTAATGAAATCAAATGAAAATATTGAATTACATAACGGAATAATTTTGAATGTGTACGCAATTGTACAATCAGTAGATTGCACGTATATCATGGAACTGTGTAACGTCGGTTCTTTATGTATCCGAATAAATATTTGTCTTTACATATATAGCGTTATTTTTGCATTTATTTTTCATGGGTAGGCAATTCTGTACGAAAATAGAAGCCGTAATTTTAATATTTCTTCCGCGGTCGTGAAAAATCGCAATAATGACTCAAACTGGGACGCTTTTAAACCTGAAAGCTTATCTCGCGCCGCCGAGAAAGATATAATTTATGTGGCAATAAAAACTTAGAATGTTTAAAACATTTTAAAAAGACATTTTTAATTGTGGTCAAAGCAAAGGTATTGCCATTATGGTCCGAATTTATAATGCCGCTCGCGCCGCTCGCTTTTCACGGGAAAAGTAAACGAAGGCTGTTTTTTTAATTTTTGATATTTTTATTTTCGTACACGTGACAGTTTATGTAGAAAAGCGTATTTTTCAGATTATGCTTCTACTTTTGTTGTTTCGCATTAGATTCTCATCTCTGGTTTTTCGCAAAGTCCTCTTCGTTCCTAAGCCTTTTTAACTTTTTAAAAAATCCTCTTACTGAATTGTAAAGTAAGACTACACAAATCGGATTGGGAAGTGGATTTCAGATTCCCTTCGTTCGAAGATGCTACAAAACATCGAAAAAATAAATTAATAAAAATGTATCTAATAGAATGATGAATATTTGCGGATTTTTTATCGGATGTACGATACGATTTTTCGTTGACACCTGCTCGAAAGTTATTGCGAAATACGCGTTTATTTTTCGCAAACAGATAACGACACATTTGCAAAATTAGTATTTACATTAACGGGGCGTAATTTGAGCAGTCAGTCACGTTTGTAAACGATAGATAATAAACGTGTTCGTGGAAAACCCGATAAAATGAAAAACTGGACACGCCCTTTGGTCGCGAATGTGTAATAAAATTACGAAGTAATTTTTATAATTATTTTTTTTAATTTATGCAAAGTTTTTGCTTTATGTATCGAATAGATCTAAGCAATAAAAATTGCTACGCATTTAAAAATAATAGGATTTGTGAATAAAATATGTATTGTTTTTAATGTTTTGGGGTGAATTTTATTGGGTGAAAACGAGCAAAAAGCGCCCGATACAATATTGAAGACTAATGATTTGATAAAAAATGCAAAAAGTCGAATCGAAATTTGACACGAGCCTAATCATACACGTTTATTTCTAAATATTTTATAGAATTTTGTCAGTATTTGGTTTACTGTTAATTGAATAGATTTCCTTTGGAAATTGCAATACTTAAACCCTGTCATGAAGGTAATAACCCATTTAGATACATACAAATCGAACGCTATTGATTTTTCACGTTTCGGTTCGAACATTACGAACGATTTGTTTTGAAAATGGCACACGTCGTTGATATATTATATTTATTGTATGTGTCCCGTCTCTTTTATCTGAGTCTTACGAGCCAAAAGAATCAAAAGAATCGTGGAATACGTATAAAAGGTGCTTATAAAGTTCTAGAAAATTCTATTGCATTTTACTTTTATTATTTTGATTAGAAACCATAATAGTTTTTATTGAATTTAGATCGATTGCTTATAATTTTTTACTATGTGAAAACACGAAATTGTCAATTAAATAATTTATGTATATCATTCGATTGTATCAGATGTTAAAAAATATGGGTTTTTATGAACGATTATATACGATTTAAATAATAATAGCAATATACATAAGTATTCATATAACATCCTAGAACTTTGTTGGCACAATTGTATATGGATTTTCCCCGGTTCAGATTTTTTCCTTAGCTGTGACTATCATCGCGGCAATATATAATATAAAAGACAGTCGCGAACGCTGACGTCATTCGAAAGGGTTTTATTGCCGTCGAAATGGGCAAACAGCTTATATTTTCGAAGACGGTTTTAACCCGGTTTCTCGAGGTCCTCTAGCTGAAAATATTGTGTGACGGAAAAAGAAGCGCTCTAGATTTTGACGTATTCGAAGCGAACTCTTTTAATAAGGAAGTTGCGTGCTAAGACCTCATCCGTATGAATGGAGAATCGAGAAACGAAAGAGCAGTTTATGTGGCGCGAAATGGTCATTTCGAAATGATGGAAAATTTTGTCGGGAAATTGAAAATTCTTATGTAAACGTCAGGTGAATGTTTGCTTAATTCGTTTGACCGGAGATTTTTATGAATCCGATGCAGCGATGAAACGTGTTCGTAAAATGTTGAGAGTGACTCATGGGAAATTAAAGGATGCGTTCAGAGAAGAGTGCATTTTTATGTCGCACTTCCCAGAAGCACAATTAATTATGAAATGTATATACGTCGACATAATTAAATATCTTTATACAAATAACAATTTTTTTTAGAATTTGAAATTCTAAAATTCGGGATTGCACATGCAGGGCGGATTCGTCAAAAGCATTACGTTTTCGCTGACCCTAAAAATTTGAATGTGCCAATTGGGGCTGTTGGCACAACGCGAACGCTAACAAAGATGCCAATTGTCGGGTTCTGTAAGCCAAAATGATGTCGGTTGATGCCTTTTTTTCGGCTACATTAATTCTTTTATATCACGCATTCAAAAGTTTTTATTGTTGGCGAGTTGACGCGAGATGTCGTCCATTTCCTGTGTGAAATTTTGCACGCTCCTTTGCTCTATTGCACTTGCATATTTTAAATTTTTTTTTGTATCGTTAAACCTTTTAATTTAGTTCTGAATGGAAATTTTGCACGGTTGAAAAATTGATGTATAGATCAATATTACTTGTGTCAAATATGAAAAAGATTCGTATTTAATTTGCTAACTTTTCGGATTTTTTACATTCAAGGTAAATATTATGGGCATTCATATCATAATATAATATAATATGAATGTAAACTTTTGTCATTTAATGGATATTAATTATGTCATATATAAAAGTGAATCTATTTTGAATACGTTTCTTGATTATTAAGAAAGAAAAACAAACGAAATTCATCGAATATAAATATAACATAGAATCTGATATGAAAATAATTACATCATTATAAAAATATATCGAAATCATCCCGAAAAAAATCGAGGTAATTTGGAAAACGTTTGCGTGTCGCGTCCACACATCTAAGTGACTTTTTGCGTCACAGGTGAGTTTTCCGTTTGTTTTTCGCGCTTTTCCAGACAAACATTTTCATTCAACAGTTGCTGAGTTTCGCCACATTCTTGGCTATTTCGAAGGCCCCTGCGGGTCCACTCAAACGTGTCCGGACAATGGCTGAAAGAAATTAACAACAAATACATGTACACGGTGACACGAATGCGAATTTCCCATCCGCTCATTGTCAGCGGGAAGTTTTCAACATTTTCACCGTGTTCTCTAATACATGTGAAGATGTATAAATTCAAAACTTACATATATTCTGTGATGAAACATTCTGTTAAAATAGAATATTAATTATTTAAAAAGTAATAGTGTTTAGTATTGTATTATAATTGTACATTTCGAATATAACACTCACGCGATTTAATATCATGGGACTGTACTTCGAAAGTACACACATTTTCGCGTAAGTTGTCCTCTCGGAATTCGTTACAGAAAGCAAACGGCCCAAAAGTAAATTCAGACCTTTTTTCGGTCTTCGTGTATTGAGGACTAGAAAAAATTGAGCGAGTGTCGCTCAAATAGGAACAACTCACATGAAATATTCACCGAACGATTAGGGCTTCGAATTGAACGAGTTTTCCGATGAATATTGAATGGTGGACGTTTGTTGTAATTTTTTCCTCATACATTTGTTGACGTATGTCGAGTGCGGAAAAAGTTGAATGTACATTTTGCTGATCGATTTGCGTTTAATCTAATTCTATTATCATAAAGCTGGGCGTTGAGCGTATTTATATTGGAGCATGTCTATTTTGTGTGCTTCGATGTGTGATCGAGGTCGAGTTTAATTTTAGGGCCGAGATCGATTGGATATTTTAGAAATATTCATTCATTTATTTGGAAAAAATATATGTTTTTCTTGTATATACTTTGAAATGAGTTGTCGTATTTAGATCCGTGATCTCAGTAAAAGATTGAAACGAAACTAAAAACAGCAATGTCTCTAGGATTATTCTTTCCAACGTTCGCGCTCCGAATACGTAAAAAGATACGAGATTGAAGAAAGATCTGAAAAACGAAAAAAATAGAATTCGTTCGTGACTATGTTATTAACACTGATTACATATATGTATGTATGATACGTTCACATATGAAAAAAATAAATATCATATATAGTTAACAAAATGTGTTAGAAACAACGATCGATTGAATATATTTCTATTATAAATTAAAATTAACATTTAAAAATCGAATTAATTGAAAACGACAACTATTTGTATATTTTTGTTAACTCGCTACTTACGGATGTCCTCAAGTTAAGTCAGAAAGGAAGGAAACGCGATCCTACAAAAAAAAGTGGTCGAGCGTTTGAGAGGAAGCTTTTCTTATGAATATTATATAGGAAGAGGAGTAAACAGGGGCCTATTGTTCGCTTTACACCGCATTTGCATAATGCGAACCTCACAATATTTAATGATACCCGGCTTTAGTGAAAGTAGAGACCCGACATCGACGCGGGGTTAAATTACCTAGTGCTGAAATTAATATTTGAAATTTCGTTGACGCGAAAATTTCACTGCTCTAGAGAAAAATGCATGTGCGTGCCTCGTAGAAATGTAAGCGTGATAATGAAAATCGTGAAAATTCTTTCGTCGTTTTGGGAAATCTGGAAAATTGCGTGCGGATATTCGGTGATGGGTAAACGGATAGGATGGGAGAATCAAAACTCATATCGCGAACGATCTTTGAATAGTTTGTTGTTTTCTATGAATCATATTAATATATGTATGTAATATGATATTTTGTATGTTTAATCAGTTTTTCTCATTTATTTAGATAACATGAATATTATTGAATTATTGAAATAAATTGAATATTTAAAAAAAATAATTAACATCTTAATAAATATATAATAGGCATATAAAATTGATGGATTTAGACACGAATTAATGGTTAATAAATTTCAAAAAGTAAATTTTAGAATTCAAATACCAAGAATATAATGACATGAATAGTTTGAAAATAGTAACCCTATAAATATTTCCATATTTTAATCAAAAATATTTCATAATTTATTAGATAAACGATTTATTTAGGGAATCATATTCTCAAAATCCAATAGTATGTAATTTATGACATAACAGAATTCATTAATATTTTATCAATCCAAATATAGCATAATTCAATTTCTTCAAAACAACCTAAAAATATCAAAAAATCACTAATATAAACCCTCGTGAAAAGTTAATCAATCAACAAATCATTAACCGACGCGAATTTCAAAACTCGTAATAACGTAACCCAACACGAATTAATCTAATCCAATTAAAATGCGAAAATCCAAGACCGTTTCACTTTATAATACCCATACAGCCTCCAGGACCGAAGCCCGGCCCGACGGGGACCTTTCTAAATTTGGATTATGACAGCGAACTGCCTGTTTCGGGGGCCCAGCAGGATCGGGCCCAGTTGGGCCTAGTCAGGCCCAGCGGAGGGGACCGGTGGGGCCCATTGCCCTAGACCGGGACCATCAATCATTGGCCGTCCCAGTCGGTAATTTGTTGGCGTTGTGTCGTTAATAAGTTGTCCACCGGCACGCCATGGTGGGTGAAACTGTGATAAATGTTTTCGGGTTGTCGAAGAATTTTCGAGGTGTTTCGTTTTTTATGGTGGTTTTTTGATGGACGTTAATTTTTCGAAGTATGGGAAGGTTGTTTGTTTTGTGTTTTTAATATGATGGTCTGGTTGAGGTGTCGTGGGTGATTTTTTTTTCGTTTGAGTAATAATCATATTATTCAACTCAATAGAGTTGAATAAGTTATCAAATTTAATTACAAAGTTTGATGTTTGTTTTTAGTATATTAATGATAATAATATCTGAAAATAATCAGGGTCATAAAAAGGGGAGAGACGGGGTAAATTCCCAGACATAGCCCACTCAAGAGACCATGATCGATTCTGATTTTTTATTAATAAAAAAATAAATTATGTCATCGATGCAGATCTCCGACTTTAGTTATATTTTATGTGTAATCAGGGGTGTAAATTTAGAATTCGGTCCTATATTGGCCCCCCCCGAAAAATGTATCTGCGATTCTATAAATGATAAAAATAAAAATAAAATTTAAAGACACTGACGAAAACACAAAAAAATTTTATTTTTTCCACTGTCAGAATTTTTTTTAAGGCTTCGATAATAATAAAATAAAGGTATAATATTTGCGGTTAATAATATTTCCCAAATAGATAAAAAAACTGTAAATAAAAAAAAAGGTTTTTGAATTTTTTAGAGTAGATTGCATATTTACATATATTGCTTAATATTATAATATGTTAAGCAATTTACACTCATAATTTTCCTTTATTTAAAATGCCTCAAGGTATATTTGAATAATTAAACTGAATATATTTTTTTCATAAACATATTTATATTGATAATAAATACAAAATTTACTTTTTTCAAAAGATTCTAACATATATGTATGTATGTACTAATTTTTGATTTTTTTAAAAGTATCAAACGAATCAACTAAAAAAAATCTTTGAAAAACCACGCAAAATTATTACATCATTTTCTCATGTCTTACGTAAACCATCGAGCTCCACATATAGGTGGACACCTGTACTCTCACAATTTATTTTTCCGATTTTATTGTTATGATTGTCGTCAGGGGGCGGTTCCGTTTCTGAGAAACAAGGGGTCAACGAAGAACGCGTGGGTCGAAAAGTATGGCGTCTTGTAATCGCATGGCGCTCGTAATATTATAGGGAATCCTTGTATTATTATATATTTATACGTGTTGTGTGACAAGGGTCTTTCGTATTGTTTTAGAGAAATTCGATGTTAGTCCGTTTCAAAAGGTATTAAGCGGAATCTGGTAATTATGGCCGAATGCTAGAAGCCGATGGGATTATTTGTTTTATGGAGAATTTTTTTTGTGCTAATGTGCGATCGATGTATAATAGACAAATGAATGGATTTGAATGCGTTTGAAAATTCTAATTTAGAGAGTGTTTTAATTAATTTTGGATTAGATTAGATTTATGAATTGTGTGATGAGAGTAATTCTGTCCTTTCACAGTTCGTTTTAGGATCGCGGCGTTGGAAAATTTAAATATGGATTAAAATTTTTGAATTTTATAATATAATTTAGTTGAAAATTTTAGCCATCAATATTTGTAAAAAAAAATGAATTATGTGAAATCAATATTTTTATTTATAAAGTAATTGCTTCATTGAAAAAAGGGCGATTGTGTTTTTATTATATTTAATATCCGTTATGAATAAATTTAACCTATACATTTAGTATCAACAAATCAATTTTATTACGTTTTGGTACATTTTAGAGTATGATTTTGTATCGAAAGGTAAATAAGTTTCACCATAAGGATCGACCATTATGTTTTGTGTTAGGGTGATGCATGAACGATCAAGAAAATCAAAAAAATATATATTCCCGCAATGAATTTTCTTTTATATCTTTCCGGAAAGCTCACGCGGCATATTGAACCGTGCAATAAATTTATTTTATTGTACAGAAAATGATAATTTTTACCGCTTTAAACGGTGAAACAAAGATGGCTTCAGTGAACATCGACGGTTTTGTCTAAGCGAATTCGAAGGATATTGCGATTAATAGTGTTATTTTTTATGTAGATACGTTTTGGTATGGAAGCAGATGAACAAACAGAGAAATAAAAGTTTATGTATTATATTATTCAAATAAGAATGACTACTTAATAAACATTGAAACTGTTTTTGCGCGCTTCGTTTGATCTGATGATGTTCTTTGGTTTGCCGGACTTATTTTTATCGATCACCCTTCATGTATTATTAGAGTTTTTGATGATAAATTTTTAGTTTGCATCTATATTTTGTTTTTATTAATTATTCGAACACAATTTTTTTTTATTATTGTTATATTATAACACTCAGGTACAGCAATACAATGTGTGGTATAACAGCCGTCAAAAATTCTTGTAAACTTGTGTGCTCAATATCCGTTCACCACATTTGTTGAACAAATATTTTCCGGCTGTCTTCGGAAAATCCTGACATTTCAATTCTTCAGTACGCTTTTATTTCTTTCCTTTGATTTCTATTGACTGTTTTGTTAGAAGCAAACACGCGTTCTGGGGGAGATCAGGATACGTTTACTTTATTAATATTGCTATACTTTCCGAGAAATCACTATTACTCCATTTTTGTCAGCAAATTACCTGCCTTTTAGTGTGATTACTTGAACGTTTCCGGGAAAACTTTATTACTTTCGTTGGGTCGTTTTATTGCCTATATTTGAGGCTTTCAGAATGTCGACGATTATCAACAAAAGATGCGTATGACATATTATATTATAGTATATTTCATCATGCTTTAATAATAAAAGCGTATTACATGACTAGACCAATGAATATTTAATGCTGTTTAATGGGTCTTCAATTTAGAAATATTAAAACGTATATTTTCATACATGTTTCTACGGAAAGCTTATACAACATCCTTTTTGATTTGTCTAAACGGAAAGTTCAATTCATAGCATCAAAAAAGTCATCCGTAGAAGCTTCAGTACTTTTTCCGTTTTGCAATTTTGCCAGGAAATTGGAAATACTGCCGATCGATCTTGTTGTAGTATTAGTATTTAATATATACATATATCTTCAGAAAGAATATAAAATTAAAAATCAATACATAGATAAAATTTGAAAGATAAATTTCCTATATAATATATTGAGATTTTCGATTTTTTTTTTCACTTTACAAAACGCTATAAGGTTCTTTTCCTCTGTTCTTTTATAGAGCTAACTTTAGATTGGCGTCAACCTTCACATCGTGTGAAGAAAATTGAATTTTTCTCGTCAACACTCGAATTTACATCCGAGGAAGGGCTCTGGCAGTGTGTGTTGTATATGGCACGACGAAAGAGGATATTTTACAGTTTCCTCCATAAACGATGACTAACTTATTGAATTTATTCGAAAGGAAAAAATGCAATCGGAACACAATAAAATTCTATGCGGCAGAAATCCAATATTGGAAATTTTATCGGTTCGATTCCGCGGAATTGAAACTTTACAAAACGAATCGTTGCCTGCACAATATTTATATTTGAAATAAAATTGAGTTTCGTTCCGAGGAGCTATTTTTATTTTCCGATGAAAAAATTTTCTTCGATTTTAACTATAATATGAATTAAATTGTTAATTTTTCCGATTGAATTTTAATTTATCATCAACATTGAAATGTTTTAACTGATATTTACAAGCTTATACACGTTATAATCTTATAACGATGTTCAAATAATAGATAATAGATATAAAAATACTTTTATATAATTTATAATCTATTATATATATTATATAACGTCCATAGCAGGATGAGACCAAACGTTTAGACATATTACTTTATCGCGTGTGTAGTGATAAAAAGATACCACTCCCGTACTGAAATAAAAACTATTTTTAAGAAAATATTCTTATAATTTTTAGATCGAGAATTCACGAATCCATCAATTTATTAAACTATTCCCTTTACACGCTTCTTAATTTAAACGATTCACAGCGAACATCGACTCACCATCCTTATATACAATTCAAAATTATCCAACATACAAACACAAATCGCTCACCCGCAATTGATTTCGCGAATCAAAATCCAGCGATTCCATGCAAAAACCCCAAAACAAACACACCATCCATTCCATTCGGCGCGCATTCGGAAACCTCGAAGATAATACTCATGTGCTGAAATAAAAACTATTTTAAATAAAATAGTCTTATAATTATTAGATCGAGAATTCATGAATCCATAAATTTATTAAACTATTCCCTTTACACGCTTCTTAATTTAAACGATTCACAGCGAACATCGACTCACCATCCTTATATACAATTCAAAATTATCCAACATACAAACACAAATCGCTCACCCGCAATTGATTTCGCGAATCAAAATCCAGCGATTCCATGCAAAAACCCCGAAACAAACACACCATCCATTCCATTCGGCGCGCATTCGGAAACCTCAAAGATAACACTCACGTACTGAAATAAAAACTATTTTTAAGAAAATAGTCTTATAATTGTTAGATCGAGAATTCACGAATCCATCAATTTAATAAACTATTCCCTTTACACGCTTCTTAATTTAAACGATTCACAGCGTACATCGACTCACCATCTTTATATACAATTCAAAATTATCCAACATACAAACGCAAATCGCTCACCCGAAATTGATTTCGCGAATCAAAATCCAGCGATTCCATGCAAAAACCCCGAAACAAACACACCATCCATTCCATTCGGCGCGCATTCGGAAATCTCGTAAATTAAATAACTCCGCCAATTATGTAGATTGACACGTCAACCTCTCACGCCCACGTGCATCCGCACATCAGCCTTTCGGGACGTCGTCCCCATCCCGAACAGGTTCAACCCAATTACAGGATAAGGTCACAGATATTCAGACGGATAGGGAGGCCGTGTTTACGCGCGAATCTCGTTCCCTTTGCGCGCTCGTTTGGCGCTTTTTAGCAATGGCGAAAGTCATTAGTGCGCCTGTTTTATTCATGGGTTCGGCTGTCGATCGGGTCTGGTTAAATGTTTGGATATTTAGGGTTTGATGTCGTTAGGCTGTCTCGGATTTAACTAGGCGCGAAAGCCTCCAGGCGTTGAGCGCGGTTCGGTTGCATATCAAATTCATACACGTGTAAGATTTAGGGATGGTTCTTTAGTGTGTGTTAGATTTGTAAGTGATAAGGATATGTTATTTTTCGATGATGAAGTGGGTGGTTATTTATTCAAAAATGTGTTTGAATGTATCCAGTATGATAACGAGTCGATTGCTGAGTAATTTTGTATCGATCGTGATCGTGTTTGTACGTAAGCGAAATTGCATTTGAATGTCGATTCTAAATATATGTTTGCTTTTTCAAATATATTTTGAATAGGTTATTGGATTTTTGTTTGATATTCTATTTTATGTAAAATTGAATACTATAGTTTTTGATTTAAACGAAAACTACAGTAATTTAAAATATTTTAGAGTACTAAAGTTTTTAACGAATAAATGAACAAGCTAATAATTGTAGTCAGTTGAATAGATAGAAAACTATATTCATTTCAAAAAAGTGCATGCAATGAAAACTTTAATAAATTCAATTAAAATACACAAAGTTTATTTCAAAAAAAAAAAACAACAACAATAATATTTACTACACTAAAAAATCTGAATAATAAAACTTTGTTTACAAAATATAATATACATACATTCGAAACAATTTCCAATTTCCACCGTGGGAAACGGAATGACTCAATATTTAACGGAACAGTTACTCACCAACATCGAGAATCGGCCCGTTTACTCACATTGTTTCTGACCGACTAACTTTCATCGACAAACGCTGAATCATTACCATCATCATCACAACGACCGTTTCTAGCTAAAACTTCAATTGGCACAACATTGTTTCGCTTGCATATAAAAGGCGGCCGGCGGCCCAATTGCGACCCAGTGCCGGTTCGCCGACCGGTCGAATTAACTCGTAAATGTTGCGAAAACGCGTAAACAGAAAATAATGACGCCGTTATCCATCCGACTCGTGTAATTCGAATTAAGTGCTGTGGAAAATCGCAGGGAAAGGTCCAAGTCGTGGAAAAAATCCGAGAGAAACGCCCGAACGGGGAGAGAAGTAGCGGTCTTCAATTTCGCGGTGCGTTTTGATGTTGATCGTTAATGCATTGGAGTATTTTGTTTTGAATGTTTTTAGTGTTTGTTTTTTAATGGAACTGAGAGCTTTGGATGACGTTGGTTCATGGTGAAAAGCTCCAGAGAGAGGGATCGTTCGGTTTGTGTTTCGTGCCAAATGTTACAGTTTGTGTTCGGTGGATTTTTTCGTCGATTTTTTATGCAATTCGAAAGTGCTCTTTTGCCTATTCGAGAAATTGTTAAAAGTCTTTTCGGATGGAAATATTTCGCTTCGGTTTGCCATGAAAGTTAAAATGTGACCTAGTGCACTATATGTGAACGTTAAAATGTATGATATTGAATGGAAAGTGCCTTTTCAAATTTATGTAATTTTTCTAAGAGTATATTTAATAGTATTTTCAAAAAAAAATCTATGTATAACTCAAAATCTAATCATCAGTCAATTTTGTATCAAAATAGACCAAAACATTATCTGTAAAATCAATCCAATGCGTAGTTTTTAAATAGAAATATCACATGTAATACATTGAATTGATACCAGAATATCTAAACAGATTCAAATCTAAAACCACTCAAATAAATAACCACTCATCAAAAACGGAAAAGCCTCACATTTCACAGTCTGAAAATCGTCAACGTAACGTAAACACGTACATATTATTTACGTGTAACTAACGTTGAACCTGTGGCATTTTCGAAACTGGAAACCATTCGGTCACGTTCTGGTTCGTTTCAGAGCTGCAACCGTTTGCTGAATTTCGAAAAGCCTGAATAATGTTAGCGGAAAGAGCGGTCTGAGTGAACCACTCATCTTTCAGGCATACAAATTGCATTCATCATTATCGCGATCGGTGTTGGGCTTTTGATTCGTGGTAATGGCTTTTTGTATATTATGTTACGTAACAGTTTATTCAATGTGTAAATTGGTTATGGAACGATTGATTTGTGTAATTTCAAATTAAAATAGGTTTGATTAAACAAAATCGGAAATTTTTGTTTTCACATCAAAGTGTTGTGTGAATTTATTGTCGTTGCAGATGGTTTTTTGAATTAGATAAAATGTTGTTTTACGAGAGATTAAATTATAGTACAATATATTGTGCGTGTAATGCAATTATAATCAATGCAATAAGTTCACGGTGACAGCTTTAGTTGATTGATGTGATTTGAATTCAAATTTAATAACCAGTCGACATTTCGATGGATTAAATCGTCGACGAGTTCAAACACAGTGAAAGGTCAAAATGTCATATTGACAGATAAATTGTTATGTGGGCGGTCACTTATTTTTATATCTTTTTGAAAATTGTTCGACTCATGTTAACCCCTTGGGGGACAGCTCCATATAACAGTCCAATGAATGCCATTATTAGCTTATAAATCATGTAAAAATATACATTTACATTTGTAAACATGACAAGAATTTCTACAGTCCAAGTATCGTTTATGCATATTGATTTACAGACATAACGTTTATTATTTGACTTGAAATAAGTAAAAATAGCTGACGTATAAAGGATGATAATTTATTATTTAAAACGATTCGTATTATGTTTTGAAAAAAAAAAGATATTCAAATAACTTTTAATGATTTTCTATTTACTCGAGTTGCATTAAATAATTTATCATAATTATTGTTCTAAGATAATGATTCATTTTATGTCTGAGGTTATATAATATAATGCTGTTACCATTACTTAAAGTGAATAATAGCATATACATCTTGAGTGTTAAAGAAAATGTGTTTATACGAGTATGCAAAAATATAACTATGCCATTAGGGTTCTCATTGAGCAAGGACATAAACTTAAGAACCATATTGTTGGGTTTATAGTTTCATCCTTGAATATACACTTATAATATGCGAAAGTTTCTAGGAAATAATTCAAAGCGTAGTTTTTTTTTAGATAATTTGTGTGCGACATTGGAGATAAGTACTAAGGAATACGATTAAAAAATAAGAGGTGCTCTCAAGATCAAGAACCAGTGAAAAAACATTATTTACAGAGTGAGAGATGTACAGTTGTTAAACACGTTCATATGATAATTTTTCGAATTTCGACTTGAGTGGAAATGCGGAAAAGAAAACATCGGGAAAGGGAAGGAAATGTGCGCGCGCGTTCCGCATATAAGAAAAGCGGGAGGTTCTTTAAATAGTAAGATAAATTTAAGGCAACGAAGTCATATATATTCATGAGCACATGTAAAAACCGGAGATGATAGAAGGGAAATTTGCGTATGAATGACGACATCACATTTCCTCCCCTGAAAGATATTTTCACGTCGCCGAGATTGAAATACAGAAAATAATTCCGTTATTTTCTTTTCGTTCATGTGCGTACGCCGAATATAAAAATATGTATCGAATTCGAAATTTGGGCATCGGAAATATTTTTAACGTGTTTAAATATTGAACATGTTCGCGGTATTTTCGAATATTATGTTTAGTTCGCGGAACGGAATGTGTGCCCAATAAAACTGAATTTGATACGAGGCGAATTACCATATCCAATTATTTTTTCGGTCGGAAATATATCGAAGTTTTAATTGAGGAACAAATAATGCGATACGGAATACGTTTTAATTTATGCAGAGTATAATATATTTTTCCATAAATGTAAAAAAAACGTGCAAATATTTTCGAAATTTTGTATACGCCATTTTGGTTATCAAACTATTATTATTTTAATTTCGAGCTAATTGAGCTTTTGCGTGTCAATTTATCTGAAAAATGTTCCGAGCTTTCGTCCAACTTATGAAACTTCAAAGCTCTGTTGTCTTTTAATTTCAAAATTTATATTAAATTATATTTACAAATGTCACAATTATAAACTTAATAATAATAGAAACGGTCATGATAATATAACAAAATCTAATATTGTATATTTTTTCATTAATTCGATGTAATAAATATCTAGATTGATCTAATCGTATTGGACCGAACTGCTAACGCGAAAACGAATAAATCACACTTTTGCTGATTCGTATAATTTGTAAAATCTCACCCGTTTGTTAAAAGCTCTCGGCCCTAAAATAGAAAGAAAAAGCTTAGAAAGCGTACGCTAGCACCAATTTATTGAAAGCAATATTTTAAAGTTCTCACACAAACCTATGTATGCGCGTTATAGGGAGTACCAAAAGATTGTATTATACATACATATGTTTCACAATTTTCTTTAATATTTATTTTAGTCAATTATTATTATTATTTTTTATCAAATTATTAATAAGCATCAGAAATATTATAGTGTTTGTAATTAAAATTTATGTGTCATAAACATATAGTTGATTATTTTTATAATTGAAAAGCTACACTGTGAAAACATTTTTATTTGTAACAAAAACATAAATTAATTAGACTTATGACTGACGCATGAACACTTATTTTGAATAGGAAAATGTTTCAGAAATATTTGAAAAGTTCTGTGAAATAAAAAGTAAACATATAAGACGTGGAAAAGCGTGGTTCGATGGAAAGAAAAAATTAGTTTGCGGCCCGATGCTTTCCTCTTTTCACTATTATTTTCATCGAAAATTTCTCGCTTTCTTTTTTCTTATATACATTCGCACGTACATTTTTCCTTTCATCGTCAAGGTGTGCTTTCTTTTTGTTATTTTTATCCCTTTCTACGATTGAGATTATAATTGCGGACCGAAACAGGTCGAAAGGCATTAATACTTTCGCTGGCTAAAAATACTCTCGACACAGTTTTGCCCAATTGTTTTATGACATTTTTTTTAACTTTCACAGCTTTATCCAAGGATGTGATCTATTTTTTGGCGGATCTGAATCCGCTTCGACCTCAAAACAAGAGAAAATTTTCGTCGAGCGCTTTAAAATAATTGCGAATTTCTCGTGTCAACAGCGAAAGTAGCGTGTACGAATCAATATTAAATAATTTTCATTTGACATGCAAAGTTTTTTTATTGCATTTTATTTAAGCGGTAATTCTATTTTTTATTTCTTTGTCGAAAATTTGTTATTTCTTATTATTAAGATGTCGTGTTTTGCAAATATACATTGCGATGATTTGAACGAACGACATTCGCTTAAAATGCGCTCGTTTAGTAAACGATGAAATATTATGTACAAATATAAATAACTTAAAATGCGAATAGTTTATTTATTTTATTAGCATTTGCCGTCAAAAGAAATTTGTTATTGGAATCGTTTATTATAGAGGTAAATTTCGAAACAACTCAATCCATGAAAATTCATCGATTTAATTGAATATTGACGGAAAATTAAACGATTTAATTAATTGATTATTAATCAGATATAAACTCGATCATTAAAATATAATTTTAATCAAAAACCTTCGATGGCATTTAAATCGAAACCGAAAAATCAATCCGATACGACTAACAAGCGAGCGACGGCGCGCTCGAAAAAGCACATTACACCGCAAACGACATCCGGACAATTCCGATCCGAAAACCGGCGCAATAAAACGGCCGCAAATATAGAATCCATATTTCGAAATTTAAATTTAGAACGGCCATTAGCGCCAATAATTGCGGATAATTCGTTTCGGGCCGAATCCGTTGGCGTGCGGCGCGCTATCAGCAACTAGTAGTTACAGCCGGCCTAACGAGCGAAAATTCCTTGAGACGGGCCCAATCCGGCCCAGCGGGGCCTAGAAGGGCCCAAGTTGTCTGAAAACATTCCACGTGTGCCGGGGCTGACCCAAAAGGGCTGGAATCGGATCTTTCGGGCGATAAATTCGCGCGCGGACATAGAACCGTCGACGGCGCGTATAAAGGCTGCTTTTTTACTGCTTTTCAGTTTTTCTTTTCGGCTTTTTTTTATCGGCCTTCTATAGCGGCGGATTGGTCGAATAGGCGGCTACGGTGTTGGGGGCTCGTCTAGAACTAAAAATAGGTCTTTTTCGTATTCGAGCTCCAACAAGTGGGGTGACCACACCTTGAGTGAGTCTCGAAGGAGAAAAAATGTGTTATGCACGCAGTTGTCAGTTTTAATTTGAAAAATGTTATAAATAGGAGGTTTTTGGATCATTTTTATTTTTATCGAAGATTTTTTTGGTACGGGACGTAAACGCGATAAATCACGGGCTATTACTTTCCAAATGCACGTATTTCGACATCGACGTCGTAACCAGAATCATTCAGTACGAAAATAAAAATAACACTCATAAAAGACGGCATTCCGTCTCGTCGCAGATTCATCCATTTTTTTCCATTATCGAACGCCGTAAAATTCGCACACCATAACCGAGACATAGATCCGCAGATAGAAACGTCAAAAAAACATTCACTACACATAACACACACGCGACTAACAGATATATAATAACAATGTAGAAAAGGATTCATCGGGTGTCGGTGTATGTTTTGTCGCAAGAAAAGATGTAATATAGGTTTCTTGTTTTATTCACAAAGTTCTGGGAATTTTATGAAATTAGGAAAGTTTGCTTTTAATTTAATTACTCTGGTTTTCATATAAATTTTATAATTGTTTCGTTTTTTTTTTATCCAATTATCTTTAATAACAAATAAACAGTATATGTAGAATTTATTAGTTTAAGCAGTGTATGAATCAAATAGATGGATAGTGTATCGCTGTTTGGAAATTCTTTGATAAATGATTGTTTTTTTATATTTGGATTTTGAATTAGTTAATTTATCAACGAATTAAATTATTATGAAATGCTTAAAAATAATTTATAATATTATGAATATTGCATATGATAATGTTGAAAAAAAAATTAATACACATATGTAACTCCAGCTTCACGTTAATAATATTATACATTGAAATCTAAGTAAATGGGTGTAAAAATGGTGCATCTAAGAAATTAATGAATTAATTATGTCAATCAAACTATCGAATATACAAATAAAAATATAAAAAAATCCTACAACTTTATAAACGTATTCTGATGGACGTGGGCGCGCTGTTTTTCCGCGCTCGGATTACGTCTGAGCGAATTTCACGGCGCGTTTCCCCCGCGGGCAAAATTTTGATGTGACATATATGGAGTCGAAATGTCACTCGTCTGCAAATCTCGAATGCAAATTTGCCCAGCGGTTCCATCCGTTTCTATAACGCTTGTGTGTGTGTGTGTGTGTGTGTACATTTCGTGGAAAGCGCGAAAGTTTCGCGCTCCTCAGGGATGGATTCGCACCCCTTTCGTGCGAGGGTAAATGTGTGACTGTCGCTTGTGAAAAAAATGGGCATTGTAATTGTTTGCTGAAATTCTCATTTTTCCCGGACGAGTTTTTAATTTTGATGATTTGAATGTTTTTTAGTAATTTCGATTATTGTACAATATTGTTCATGAAATTTGATCGGCAGCGTCAATTTTCTAGTCAAACATAAAGTTTCCTTTGCGTCCATCAACATCGACGGAGAAATGAAAACTCGAACACTTTTCCGTTCAAACAAACCGAAGAACTCTGAGTTCACTTGAACACAACGAGATGTAAAACGTTACACTCCGAAACCTAAACACCACGGTTCGTTCGATACCTTATATCTACAATACTAATTGTGTTATTTTTATTAAAAACTAATTAAAATATTCGATATACATATTAAATTCACTTAAAATATAAATTTCCATGATAATTCTATTTTTCTAGATAAGATAATTGAAAATTTCAATTATTTTATCCAAAAAAAAATTGATAAGAAGTTGACCATTTCAATTTAAAATGATCAGCTTCGTTTTCAAGGAGAACAATTAGGCAGAAGTAGTATTTCTAAATCATCTTTCGATCTATAATATATAAATTTTATTGAAATGCATAAAATTAATGTGATAGATAATAAAATTTAATTTCTACAAGTAGTCTACCCAATCCACATTTTACATGGTTTTTTTACACGGTTCAAGGGAGAAGATCCGATTATTTTTTTTACACGTTTTTTTAAATTTTAACACGGTATATAAAAAAAGTATTATATTATTATGCCACAATGATAATATTCTATACAAGCCAGTATATAAAGTGTTATAATTATAGTTATTAAATAAATAAAAAAATCGTTGTTTATGATGATTTTGCATGACAAAATTTTTTCATATTACACATTTTTTTATAAAGTACATTTGGATGGAAGTTCTATCCAAGTATGCTGATGAAACCTATCACCAATTTTGATATGGTCACCATATGATTTTTTTAAAGAGGATTAAGTGTATTTTCATATTTAACAATATCCATGTCGGTTACTGAACCAGCACTTTAAATATTGCATCCCGCTTCATACGTCAAACACAAAATATCGCATTTCCATAAACATTTTTTCCTTCAAATCCAAATTTTTTCCATACAAAACACTCACAACAACCCCACGACCGCTTCGGGTCCCGATTAAAAATTCACGACTCAAAACCACTCCGCTTACAATGTACACGTCATTACGGCCATCAGACACCGCTAACCGACCGTCGGTACAAAAATCGATACCTCACAAATACCCCATCGGGGGTCGGCCCGACTTCTAATTTTAAAATTCGCAAACGATACACATTTTCTATTTCTGACGGTGAATTCAACGGTCGTTAGCGCGGACGTCGGAACGGAACGGCGCAGTTTTGACGACGAGTACGACCCGATGGCGGGCAAATCGATGTCTACCGTGTGACGGACGATTCCGCCATTGACGATGATGAATCGGTCGTTTTGCCGCCGTTTTTTCGAAAGGTGAAAAGGCTAAAAAAGGTTGGCCGTCGCGGCGGGCGCTAATTGATGGCGCTCGACCGCCGAGTATTTGCGCACTCGGAGGCTCGAGTGGTCCACTCCAAAGTTGGAATGTCGGAAATTATATCAGTTTTCCGTGTCGTTTAATGCTTCAGGGAAAATTTTCAGGTTTTTTCTGGACGATGGTGCGGGGTTTAGTTGAGTAAATCGGTGTATCGATGGTTTAAAATAATGAAATAGGGGTATTTGTATAATATGAGGGATGTCTATCAATCGAATGCGGTTGAAATTTGTTATCGTATAATTTTTTTTTTTAATATTTTAACACCCGAATGGACCATTGTAAAGTTGGAGTGTTGGAAATTTGAATAATTTTTATATGTTGTGTCGGTAATGTGTTTAAAAGTATAAGCGTTATATTTTATTTTAATTAATTAATGTTTTTTGTTCGTTAATTTTTTTATATTATATTATAATATTATAATTCAGTTCAAGTTATTTTAATGAATCAAAATTGTGTTTAAATAGGCGGATTAAGTCATGACTGTGTTGGAAAGGGTCTATTCAATAATTAACATTTTAATTGCGTCTAGAGAACAGGACATTGAAAGCACAAGATCGATAATCCCTCGGCAACAAGGATTAGATAATCTAACTACTCTCTCACATCAAATATTCAACACATTCAATTGAAATTTAGTTCTAAACTTTTCGAACTATTAAAACTAAAATTACTTACTGCATTTTTAAACAGTTTCGTTCAATTTGTAACATATTTTAATTACGGAACGCTGACAGCGACGGTGTTTAAAATACTATTTTTAAAAAGAACATTGTTTATCCTTAAACGTTCCGATCGTTATAGCAGAATAAAGTGTAGATCATCGTCGCATTGTTTTAAAAATACAATAGAATTTGTTATGCTTCTCGTCTTATATTAAAACGTGCAGAACATATCCGATCACTAAATTTTTAATTAATTTAGTATAATATTTTATAATTATATAAATAAATCCATCTATACAAGCAACTGATAATTACAGAAATATCCGAGAATGACATTCAAGGAACGTCTCACTCAAAGCATCATAAATATCCATAACTTCGATTTCCATAAACACGCCATTCTTATAAAAAGACATAGGCCAACGCAATTTCCTTAGCACCGGACGAAGTGAGAAAGAAAAATTGTTAAATTGCTGCCGATTTCGGACCTGAATTAGATCGGCACGGTTCCACGTGTATTTTATAGCACACACAAAAGAAGATTAAATAGCCCATTAACATTTCAACCTTTCAAACGGGATGCGTGTTCATTACTCAACTTTATTGCGTTTTCCACATTTTTTTGCGCACTGCGAAAATAAAAGTAATCGGCTCGTTCGACTGATTGATAGACGCCTTTGCGGTACTATGAAGACTGTTTCAATGGAACAAGGAAAAACGTACGCGATCGATTATTATGTGGGAATCGTTCGATTTCGAATGTTTATTATGTCTGATGATGTTTATGAATGGATGAGTATTCACCGGGAAACGTATGGAAAAAAAATATGTTTGATTATTACGACCGAAACTAAAAGTGTCCGTGCTTAAGAAACACAAAGTTTTTTAATGTAAAAACGAGTCGTCTTTTTTTGAACAAACTCTTAAATAGTCTCAGCAGTTGGTAGTTTTAACAAGTAAAAGTTTTTCTTGAAAAAATTTAAATTTTTTCCATTTCTTATTTCCTTTTCGGATGTACGACGCTTTAAAGTTAAATGATACATCTCGGTTCATTTACACTGCGAATAACGAATTGTATTTTTGATATAAATTAAAAATTTTCAATTACATACAAAAACAAGCTTTTTTAATATATAAAAAAATCACCCCGGCACATATATTATTTTAATTTACCTTCGCAAATCTCCCGCCGAAAAAGACGATCCGTCAAGGACTCGCAGCACGTTTCACTTACCCGATAACAATCCGGAGAGAGCACGCTCCTTTTTTGTTCCCGTTTCCTTTCCACGGAGGCTTTCGGGGTGGGCAGCCTTCGTTCAGGGATCTCGTTCCAGGTCCAAAAATAGTTCCGCTTACATCTTTATGTAACGAAAGGGCCCGTGGTCTCGTTGTACATCAGCAGCCCGGTCACGGACGGCCCTCGAGCGCAGTCAGTGGTTGTTAGCCGGAGGCGCCCGAGCCTTTATCTACCAACATTTAATTGAGCACATCTCCGCGTTGTTCTTTTCTCTTTTCGGGCTCAGATCCTTTTGCTTTTCTTTGTGGTGGGCTTCAAAAGCTTCGCGCGGTTTCGCTCTATCAAGCGTCGTTATGCTATTACGCTTTGCCAGTTTGTTGTTTGTAAGCAAATGGTAATTTAATATGAATTAGATTTGTGCGGATGGCTAAGTCGTATATATGAAATAAGAATTGGATTGGATAGTTTAATTTGGAATTCAAAATTTTTATTGTGATATGTAGAAGGTGATTGCAGTTCGTTTCTGCGACAAAAGATCGGCCTCGACCCGGAATCTGTGACCAGTACTACCCACGTGCAGTTTGTCGCTTTAAAACGAAATTCTCCCTATTTTCACCCCCTCACCATAATACAAATGTCAGAGAGTTGTTAAAATATAGGTCGTGGCCGTATTCTTTTTAGACACTATGTACGTAATAAAATTATTTTATACGTTTTCTATATTTAAGATTTTTGCCAAAATTAGGAACGCAACATTTCGGGTGACCCTGATATTTCACATTTTATCGACTATCTTCAAGGGAGTGTTGAGATATTCGATAGGTGATAGTTTGTGAATATAAAATAAAGATTTTTGAGAATTTAAGAGATATGTGCAATTGTTAACATGGCCGTTGAAAATCTTAGATACGAGATTATATCTGAATGGAAAAAAATGTGGGTAAATAAATCTCACGAGGTTTTAGTTTCATATTTCATTTCACGGGACTTTCTCTGTTGGAATGTAGTGTGGATCTTTCAGGAAAAGGGATTTATTTTGACAGATTGGAAGTCCATAGCTTTATCTTTCGAAGAGAAAGTATTTTTGGAAGCAATCTAGCACACATAAATAGAGATTTTCCTTTTATTTATAGGACGACCCAAATCGTGTATACTTTGTATGAATTTTTCCTGTTTATGAAATAACTTCTGAAGAATGATAGGGAATAATATCGTAACATTTAGTTTCAATTTATTTAAGCGCCTTTACCGTAAAGGTACAACGACACAATGTAAGAGAATTTCCCATTTATCTACTTGTTGAAGTTTGGGCAAGACGCCCAACTGACCAATTCCGTACTGTTTAAAAAATTAGTAAAAAATATATACATTCGTTAAGTTTCAGAAAAATAATATTCAGATTTGCATTTGACTAAATATAAATATATTTTTTGTTCCAGGAAACGGAGTCTCGCATCGTTTAGAGAGGAAAGTCGAATAAATTCGAGGCTTGTATGAAAAGATTTTATACGTATTTTTTTGGTCGCGAGAAGGCAATTTAATATACGTTAACACAGAAGAAGTGAATAAAGAAAGACAGTGAAAGAGGAAAAACGAAAAAATAATAATCTAGCATTACGATTAAAAATACCGGATCGTCATTAAAATCTCTTTCAGTGGTGTAAAAATTTCGCGTTAGGGAATTCCACAAAATTAAGTTCAAAATCTTCTCCGAAAGCAAAAAAAAAATACATATATAACGCAAAATTAATGTTCCACATTTCCATTTTCATTTCGGGCGCGTCGACGGCAAACACTCGTTAGTCCTGTGACAACAAGAAAAAAAAATAGAATAATACAAAAGGAAGAGACACAGCGTGCACACTATCTGGATGCCGAGTACCTTTTAACCAGCGTCCTGTCCGTGAACTGATGCCCGGCAACATGATCTCGTTCAACGGCACTTAACGTCACCGTCTCGAGGACATGACACCTTCGAGCCATGTTTCTTACATACGGAGTGCAATGATACACCGTCCGTGTAGGTCATCGTCGCTGAAAAACGTGGTCGTCGTCAGCTTCTTACACTGAAAGCTGAAACCTACCCACCTCCCCGCGTATAAGAGTGAACGAGCACACCCCGCCCAGCGAGCCTTCTCCTCTGCGACCGATTCAGACTGTTAAGGACGCGGCTGCCCAAAGCCGGAAAGACGATGCGTTCCTCGCACGAAATGTGGCTGCCTTGGCTGGTCGTTCTATTGGCCTCGTCTCCCTGCTGGGGCGACTCCACCTCCAGCCATCTGTCCAGGGATGCCCATAGGAGGCCCCCGGCTTCCGATCGCTGGCTGCTATATGACGAATCACCTCTGACCCTCGACCCCGTGCCCCCGTCCCACTTCAGAGACGACAGGTATGACCATTTTGCGTTCCACGACGACCTGACGCATCACGTCGTTGTTGACAGGATGCCGCCTGACGTGGGGCTCCAAAGCCTATTCGGGCCACCCAATCCCGACGACGATGTCACCAAGCTCGATGAGCTGTCAACCAAAAAGAGATACACGAAGAAGAACGGCGACAAGGCCAAGTCGAGGGTGGCAAACGGTGACAAGAGGCCTGCCGGAGGAGACGTCTCCAATGATCCGGTGTGGAAGAAGAGCCTCGGCGAGTCCATATCGCACGACTATCCTTGGAACCAGAGCGGCGAGCACTGGGCGGGCAAGGGCGGAGGGCTTACGAAGCTCAGAAGGGCAGGAGCTGGAGCTGGAGTTTCCGGAGGAGTTGGCGGAGTCGGATGGAGCAAACGGGGAGGACCTCAGCTCCCTGCAGGACTCGCCAGCCAGCTCATGTTGAGGAGCGTGCGTGGAAATCGACAGTACGACGTGCCTCAGATTGGTGAGTTTATTTCAAATTTATAAATTTCAAATATTGATGTATGAAAATGTGTATTTTTCTTGTTCCATATAAAAGTTTATATGCAAATTTTTGTTGAAATTTTAAATAAGGTTTGGATAAATAGAAAATATCTGCAAAATATACACTGTATGAGTGCGATGTTTGTTAACACGTGAAAGTTCCCCTGGAGAGGCAACATTCTTTATATTATTATACAATATTCTACATGAAAATTTACGTCGTCGCGAGCCACGGAAAAAATTCCGAGTACATTTTCACGTCAAATATTCATAGCGATACTTTGTGCCGTTAATGTGCCGTATTGATAAAAATGCAATAATTCTTTGCGTGTTTTCCATTTAAATTTAGATTTTTCGCTCTCGTTTTTTTTTCGAGCTCAATATTAACGGAATAAGTTACCGCATAATTGACGGCAAACACGATAATTGCGTGCGTGGCTTTATGCTTAAAAATAAATTGAAATTTATTTCGGACCGAATTTGCATTTTATTAGATAAATTCGCAACAGAACCTATTTATTTTTTTACACGCCGTACAAGAGGGCCGACGCTGACGATAAATCAGACACTAATCGCTTATGTGTACGAGACGAATTAAACTTCATTACATTTTAATGATAACTTGGTTAGATTTATATTCGTTTTTATCAATGTTTAAACATGTTCTTAGCGTGTTTCTTTCCACTCGGTTAAAGGTCCCACGCGGTTTTCAGTCACCAAGGAGACTTTTCTTCAGAATTTCTTATAATTAAATTAATTCATTATTTAATCAAATAATGAAAAATAGTTTTTCTGTTTATATTTGAATAGTTCAAAGTTTTTCCATAATAGATGTAAACGCATGAATGAACCTAATATATTTTTAATATGTTTGAGCGTTAAACGTTAATGGATGGATCGAAAGGCTTCTATACAACCCAAAATGGCCGTAAAAATTTTGACAGTTGTTCAACAAAGTGAAATTCATTCCAAAATAAGGCTCGATTAGCCATTGGCGATTGCGTGTCAAACGCAAGCCGCAGCAGAACGGAAGGACTCAGCATTTGCCCATTTTCCAAGAAAAGTCTCTAAAGATGGTACCAGCCACTTAGAATGTATTCCTCTACTTCACAATATTTGCACCATTCTCTCGGAGAGTCTTAAATAAGAAATCTATTAGCGACTGAAAGGCTTAGGGGCGAGCCGTTTCAAAGGAAAATCTAAATTTATGCCACTTTAGCGAGTCACGACTTTGATTCGCACTATGTTTGAACAATTGAAATGCTTTTACGTTGATTTTAAACTAAACGATTCGAATTGCGGTGCTTTCACCTTTGTAATTTTATTATTAATCATGCGATGACATTTAAAATATACACAATTTTTATTTTTCCATTTATGTTTTGAAATATTCTAGACTAATTGAATTTTTAATCAAACAGGATCCATTGAGTTTTGCAGCCAATGGAAAGTTTGAATTTTTTTAATGCTTAATAAATTTCGTAATTAGTAATTAGGAGAATTACGTGGTCTGAATTATTGATTGTAATTAGTAAATTGGAAAGATCATATTACACGATAAATGTGTTCAAATATAGAACTGTTCGAAAATTACTGTCGTCATCGTTTGCTTTTCGATTCATAAAAGTGTCACGTATTCGTATTGATCACTACTTTCACATTTTCATTTTTGAAATATCACATTTTGCTATGATATTTCTTGTAATTATGGATATATGGATAGAGTTTATGAGCGGAACTCATATTATTGTAGTATACATCGAATTTTTTTATTGTGCTATTAATAATTCTCGGTACAATGTAATTGAATTAATTTTTTCAATGTATTTTTTTCCGTTGAAATTTTTGAGCTTCAAAATTGTCATTTTGATTAGATTGACCTTTATCGCATACCGTATAAATCTCAGTCGAAAATAGATTCGTCGTAATTTATAGTGTATCGTTACTTTTTACGGGTTGTTTTGACCTTAGTATCTTTAACACGTAATTTGGTTATTTTTTCATGAAAAAATACAAATATTTTTTTTGCGCACAGATCCACAAGAACACAATAAAAATAATACGCGCATTTGAAACGAAAGATTAAGATAGAGATCTATCTAATGTTCAAAGAATTAGAAAAGCGAATGTCAACATTTGAGATTAAGTGAAAACACTATCTGCGATTGTTCTTTCGACTATTCATATAAAATTTGACGAGCTTATTCTATTTTTCCGAGAATAGCAATATCGCGAGAACGACGGCCACTTTTTTCTCGGAAAAACTTCAATTGTTGCCGATAGATCCGAAAACGAATTGATCGATTTCGTCGGGAAGTCTCTTAGTCGTGAGTAATGGACTTGTTTTCTCACCAGTTGCAAAGCGCACAGTTTTATTTTCTATTAGTGTCCACTTTAATCGAAAACAAACAAAACGCTCGTCAGATTTTATTGAATGTCCTTGTTTGTTGTACACAGACACTTTCCCGACAAAAAATGGAATAATTTTGGAAATAAGAATCGCATAATGAGAGAGAGCGGAAATGTCTTCCGAGGAAGCAGTTCAAAAACGAGCCGAACTCCTTTCAATTGAACATTTTAATTTTCTCCGCGAAATTCGTTCAAAGAGATATTTTCGTACGCAATCTCGATAAGGAAGTGGGTTATCTTTAGATTCGTTTTCAGATTTAATCTTATCTTGTGCGTCGGATGCGAAATGGAGCACCGATTAATTAATTAATTACTCGTGTTATTATTATGAAGCATGCTACAGGTCATGTAGCTTGATTGATTGTGATTTTTATAATGCATTGTGACTTTAACACAATTAATCTGAATTTATGTTCTACAATTCAAATTCATGAAAACGTAAGTATTTTCAAATTTAAATTTTAACTAGTCTGTTGAAAAAATGTATGATCTTATCGAAGAAATTGCTTTTAGAAAGATTTATTCTCAATCCATAAATTATCATGAGGTTTTAAAAATAGGTCTTTTAATAGGTTAATTTTGAAAAGTTTCTTCGAAGTTTTCGTTCTTTGGGTAGTTTCATTAATTTTTTGAAAAAATCTCTATTATCAAATAAATTTATGATATTATATTTAATTGCACTTGTGTGTCATAAATAATTTTACGCGAACTTTACTTCGCAAAGTTAAGGGTTGTAGAGTTAAACTAAATATTAGTTTCTTCAAAGGATTGTAAGATGAACATGACAGTACGTGTTCGCTCATGAAACTTTATGATACTTCTCCATTACACGAAGTCGGAAAAATTTCCGCTTTTAAAACCAACTACGTCGGAAAAACTTCAGTTAATTTTCCAAGCAATGTCATACAATGTTCTGAAACCATAACATAATAGAATCAACATTAAACCCGGACGTTGTTTATATCAATATAAATATTTTCTTCCCGTTACTTCCGGGACCACTGTCCGCCTACGTCGGAATAAACGAAACGAAACTGAAGCATTATAATTTTCGCTTCGAATACAATACACATGTATCAACCAGCGTATTTATACGTTATGGCTGAAAGTTAAGCGGTCCTCTTGCTAATGTATTCCATGGAGGCGGTATCAATGCCCACGACGGACATAATAAATGTATTGAATAGAGGGCGGGAAGTGGGCGGTTGGGCGGCAGTATGGCAACAAATACCGTCGCGGCGAACAACTCGCACAATTTATTTGTTTTCGAAGATTCCTCGACAAGATATAACCGGCCGAAGAGAGCACGGCTCCTCTAACTTTCTTGTGTCGACCGTCCCCAGGTCTACCCGTTTACCACCCCTTTTTAGTAGGAAGAAGCTGTCTCTCCGTTTTTCGATTTTCGCCATTGTTTTCTATTTATAAACAAAAATACTCGAGAGAGCAGCCTTTAAATTAGTCGCTATCTCGCGCCGCTGGCTCGGATTATGGCCGGCGAAAGTTCACGGAAAAACTTTTACGTTCGAATGTTTTGATGGTTCTAGTCTTCTGCGCTGAGAACTTTCAATAGATGCCGATTTCAAATAATTTATAAGGGAGACGCTAGTTTCGGATAGGATTAGCTATTCTGTGACATTACGATTTCGGTTCAGAGTATAAATCGCGGAAATAAAACGATGATATGAGGAAGAGGGATAAATTATTTTCTGGATTTGTAGCAACAGAATTTTATCTTGAAAAATATACTTTTTGGGGAAAATTCATTGTGTTTTTGCATGTATGAAATAAATGTCAAAGCAAATAAAAAAAAATCAGTACGATTCTCAGAAAAAAATCAGTCTATTTTTGCCGAAAGAATAATAAGAATTTATTATATAATAGCTTATTTCCGTATGGATTGAGGTATACAAAATAAAACACAAAGTTTCCGGCGTGTTCGTTTTCAAATTTTAACCTTTTTGTGCTAATATGTCATGGTGTATGAATGAATGAATAATTTATTTTTTGCTTTTTTAAAAACGAGCATCGTTCGAAAGGACAGAAGCTAGCTTTGCCTCGTTTTATGTAAATTAATGGAATATTAAAAAAATGAACAGCTGACATTTGCTTAAATTTCGCGCGTATTTGAATTAATTTATTCTTTTTTTTTCAATTTTGAAACGAACTTCACGCGTTTTCGTAGTATTCATACATATGATTTATGTATATTTGTAGTCTATTTACCAGTGAAGATATTCAAACATATACCATACATGCATTTTAATTTGTTATTTCAAGCATGCACCGCTGTACAAATTTAATTAACATTTTTATTATTCAATAAGTAAATTAGCGTCGATTTTTTTTTTGTAAAATTTCATTTAATCAATATAAATAAAATATAAAGATATTCACACGAAAATCTCCATAGTGACAGAATGAAATGAAAATCGTTTGTTATACCGAAATAATGTTTTTTTCTTCTTTTTAGCTTTTCCTTTTTCATTCATCATTGTTGTAACTTACATTCTATAAAAAATCTTCTCATTCGAAAAAAAGAATACACCCTTAAAATATGCTTGCTTACCATTTTCTCGGAAGCCCTCCGGCATCTTTGTTACATCAATTTAATCAACGACGTTCCGCCAAATATATGTTTTGTGCGTGTGCTTCTATTTTTAATAAAGCTTTGTGTAATTTAGCAAAACAAAAGTAACTATTGTGAATATCCTGTATTAGTAAATAAATATACACAACGCAAACAGCTCATACTCATTTTGTCTTATCGAATAAGTAGATTGTAACAGTTAGTAAATCCGAAACGATTTCACTGTAACCGCTTTGACGTACGCTTTAATTAAATTTTATCGGAAAATCGAACATATAATATAACATGTTCCATTCGACATATTGATAATTAACGTGTATGAATCAGGATAAACAACGGATTGTTTATACAAAACAAGATTGCATTTGATAGAGATTATACGTACCAGATTGCGTGTGAGCATCAATCGAGACCGATATTAATATATCCATTCAATTCACGAATCAAAACGATGATTGTTATTAATTTGGTAAATTAATTATACGTATAGAAATGATCCGTATATCAAACAAAATATAAAAGATTGTATACAATACCAGTGTGAAAATGAAATATTTTACACTAGTGAGAAAATCCTTTATTGTCCCAGTATTCGCGAAAGCGTTGTAGCGCATCTGTTAATCCTTATAAATTATTACGTTTTCTAATTTAACGTTCGCTCTTATATTTTGCTTTGTGTTACACTACTATGCACTTATCGAAACAACACAGTAGCAACACGAGATAAAGCATTTCGATTCATCAACCCTACAAAATGAATGCACGCGTCAAACTAGAGTGATCGATCATCGAAAATCCACCGATTGTATTGCATTTAGAAGCTTTGTTCGCGATTTGCGTAACAATCCATCTAATATAATACTTTCCATTAGATAAACGAAAAAATGCTACATTCCTATAACCATAATGATATGGACACACGAAATATATAGATTTTATTATTGCTGAACAGATAAAATTATATAATAGATCAACCGATACACATATCAGTTAAATCCTAACACGTATCCAGGAAACGTCCAGTATTATTCCGTCATTAGGCTTATTATTCTAATTTCGTACATCGAAAAACTTTGGCGGAACGCCTAAATCTACCATCGCGTTACATTTCGTGAAATTTTAATATCGCATTACAAAGTCACTCCGCCACTAAATTAGTCCGCGCGGTTCTTTGGGCTTCCACGCGGCCTCACCGCCAAAGCTAATCCGAAACGACAAAAACCCGAATTTTATACAATTTCTCGTCTCACGCGTGTCCCATCCTTCGCGAGGATATATTTAGAAATCCATTTGCGAGGTGCAACCCTTTCGCGTGTCCAGATGTCCTGGCACGGCAATCAACTTTGGCGGCTTCATGCATTCCTGAGCGGGAAACTCTGTCGAGGCGTGCTTTCATTACGGAACTCTTTCAGGTTGATTAGGTTTGAAATTTAATCGGAGATTCGCGTTTTATATCTAATTGGACACATTAGGGCTGCGAGATGGGTTTGTGGTTTGTTACAATGGGATAAACATAATATTTACTTAGCGTAATGTGAATCGTATATACTATTAGTATTGTTACTAATAATACTAATAGTATATAAATACGTTTACAATGCTAATAGTATTGTTTACAATTTCAGATCATGATTAAATTGGTAAAAAAAACTATTTAAAAATCAAATTTTTATTCAAAAAATTTAGATCTACAATTATCATGTTTTTACGAGTTTTTGATAAATTAATTGAAATTGTGTATTGAATCAAGATGATTATTGTTCAAAAACATTAATTGATCCAATTACATTTACATGCGCGAAAATTTACTTATACGACCGTGTTATAATAGTGAGTTCAACTAATTAATACATACGTCGTTTAATATGTAGAATTAATAATTAATCTCGGTGTAATCGTTTTCTAGGAAAGCTGTGACATTTAGCTATATTAAACCGGTTTCGTTTTTCGTTACCCGACACTTGTTTACATCGGCACGACCGTTTTTCTTTATTTTGTGCGAGTTCTAGAGTCAGATTTCCAATTACAGCGAAAACCGCCCACTGTTTTAAAAATTGCTCGAGTTTCGTTGTCTTTCATGCCGGAAATTTAAAACGGAGTGTGTATTCCAATGCATCCACCTTTTAGAGTTTTGGATCTTTCATTATTTGTGTTGATTTTTCTTTCTAGCATAAGGCTTTTAACGAACGGAACTTTTCAGCGTATGTTGTCGTGCAATCTGAAAGTTTATGACTTAGAAAATTTAGAATTTTCACTGTAAATATTAGGAGCTATAACGTGTCGTTTGTTTTGAATTTATTATACGCACGTTCAAACAAGAAATAATTCAGCGTGAAGTTAATGGAAAACGATTCCCGTGAAAAGCGTATTTTGAGATGTTACCGTTTGATAACAATATTAATGTTTGTAAATTTTGAGGCTCTAATTTTGCACCAAAGGATCTTCGGAAGCTTCGAAAATTATAAATAGACAAGCAATCTACGTTGTTGTCAAAGAGTATGAGTTTAGTTGTTTCTTCTTATTTTTGATTCTGTTGTTACGATGGTTCGACGCATTTCTGAATACTTTAATGAACATCCTACCAATTGTTTACAAATAGAAATTGTGTATTTTTAAAACAACAAAAATTTAATTAAACATCTAATGTGGCAAATATTTGATGAAAACGAAAGAAATTCCCCAAAAGCATCCGTTATTTGAACAAGTCAACATCATACATCTTCATAATATTTCAACTCGAGTTTGTTTTATCTCTTAATTTACTTTGAATTAAACAATGGTTTTATAAATAGATTTTTGCATAAAAATTGAAAACGGACTACGAAAAATACAATAATACATAAAATAGTAACACAAATTAAAATGGCGGCTCTAAAAACTCCAAGCTCCCCACGTAATCATTAGAACAATCATTCGATTCGAATTGTTTTTACGAAGTACACAAACAACAGAGTCACAGTATGCGTCAACTTTATTCGATTACACGTTAATTTGAATAATAGACCAATTTCGAGAGAGGTGCCCATACTTCGGCAACCGAATTTGCATCCGTGATTGAATTCGTCGATTGGATAATTAATCAGCGCTCCATGGCTGGGTACTCTCACTCTGAAAAAGAAAAAATACAAAACTGAAAACGACACGAATTCACTATACGAAAATGTACAAATTGGTATTGTTCAATAATGACGTCTAATTAAAAACGATCGACCCGTCCAACTTTGGAGATACGTAACGGGGAAACTCAATTGATTTCGCGTCGATCAATATTCATGCTAGAAATACATTTTTCGGGTCTTGATACAGTTGCAAAACAATTTCAAATTTCAAAATCTATTTAACTGTACAATTGAGAAGCTTCTGTCAGATCAAGTCTATTTTTTTATTATTGCGTTTAATTTATTTTTAGTATAATTAAAATTTATTTTAAACGAGCCTAACCAAAATGGTCTATTTGATTTACATCGAACCTATCAATACCTGAATTTCGACAAACAAAATAAAAACCCACAGCACCGCAAAACCAACCAATCTTCCCTCAACAGTTAATACCATCGGGTCGCGTCCATAACGGACCGTTTTCCAGCGTCGAATAAAATTTAACGACGCGCCTATAACGATCGCGGTATTTATAACCTCCTAAATGCCAGACACGCATAAACCATCGTACAATAATAACACCGTCGTCGATACACTTTCTATCACTTTCCACGGCGTCCATTGTGACGGGCCTTTGTGTGCGAGCGCGCCTTACATTCTTTCGTTTTTCTTTTTCGGCCGTTCATTTCTCTCGGCCATTGTTCGCGCCCTTACCAGACCGTGGTAGACCTTTCCTAAATAATGGGACCTACACGTCGATGCAAGGTTAATTATTATTATAGGCCTATAAACTATTTTATTTTGCGCGGTGGGGTTGTTGTTGCGTATGTGCGACACGTGTCGCGAGATCGTTTATTCGGGATTTGCTTTTTATTTATAGACGGCGATTGTCGAAGTTGGCATACACGTGCGCCGCAAAGCTTTTCTTCTAAAGAAATACCTGTGTAGGGATTTCGTTTTTTTTTCATGTTTCGTGTACGTGATGTTCGAGTGTGACGTTTGTTAAAAATTTAACTCTTCTTGCACTTTACTGTTGACGATTCGATAGACTCAATTTCTACATTTCTCTTGGGAATATAAATATCAAATTTTACGATTCCACGAGAAATAAAGATAAAATTAATTAAATATTTATTTTCTCCTGTTTATACATGTATATAAAATTTTATATCTTTAGATCTAGTGTCTTCATAGTTACTTTTGTGATTGAATTTCAAATCTACGAGTGGGTTATTCAATTTTATGTGTCGACTGGGGAAATACGGGTGAGGTTTCGTTTAATGGTTTATGAAGCGCAACGATTTGAAACTCGGGTCTAATTTGCAAATTAGAAATATTAGTATGCAAAATAGGTTTAGAATTGTGGCGCAAACTCGCAATAACTATTGTAATAACTATTAAGCTTACTTTCGACCATCAGATATGTATATGCTGTGTTACTGCTATTTATTACTGAATAGATATTAAATTTGGCATTGTTGGAACTATTATATTATATTTATGAATAATGTGACCGGTTTTTTAAGATGCCAATAAATTTGAAATAAGTACGAATATAAAAAAATATTTTCTCACTATCGCATTTAGCAGATCAAATCACGAAATTATCATATCTTCAATTTAAATATTTTCTCACTCTAAATACGGTCTTTTATTTTTTCACCGTAATATGTCGACTGTTAACGTTTCGAAATACGATAAAAATAAATAACGATCGGACAACGTCCGCTTTGGGTCACTATTTGCATAATTAGCACTCGTTTTCGGGTGACGAACGTCGATGGGGGTTGGTGGACGAGTGGGCTAAAAGCTTCAACCCAAGCAGTTATTGCGAACCTTTTTTTAATTAACATTAATTTATTGCGTTAGAGCAATCTGAGAAATTGAATAAAGTCCTTTTGAATATTTTTTGCCTTACAATTTATTCATTCTCTGTTAAAAATGAAAATTTTTTTCATTTATATCAAAGTTTTTATATCGTCTTCATAGTTATTTTGGTATTTGACTTTTTCATTATTTTATAATTAGTAATAAGACAATAAATCTTATAAAGATGAATATTCAAATTATCTTTTTACAAATGAAAGTTAACGACAATAGTTATCCATTTAATTAATATTTCAATTTCAGTGATAGTTTCGATCGAATCGAATAATTGGCGCTCTAAAAATATTCTCCAAAAACGTCAAGGTATTTTAACACAAATGTTGACAATAGCCTAAACAGACCCCTTCCACATGCTGAAGGCTTCTGCGGGATCAGTGCGAATATCTTCGGATACCATCTGAGGTTGGTGTCACGACTTGTTAAGTGGTATTAAGCGTTGATTCACCCGCAAGCGCCTTAATCGGAATCGTTCGCGTATCGATTTCCTATAAAGCGCCCTTCGAGCTCCCATACAAATGGCTAATTGGTCCCCCCTCCTTGTGTTGTGTGTATGTGTGCTTCGATGGTGAATTATAATATAATTGTTTTATCATAATCGTTTTTGTGTATATGCGTATGTTCGAGGTCTTATTTAATTAATTTGGAGTTAATCTTATATGGGGTTTGTAATGTATATTTTTGCGAGGTCGTATGATTTAAATCATTTTATTTTTAACAGTAATAAAGTTTGAGATGGAATTTATAAAACTTAAGAATCAGTTCTGTACTTAAAAAAGAATAAAGAATATTATCTGGCATGGGAAAAGTAGTAAAGAGTATTCTCACTTAAAGAGTGAATCATTCATTGTATATTTAATATTCATCGTTATTAAGGTGCATCAATGTTGCACAATGGTTTTCATACCAGTTCGTTTCAATAGATGGAAGCTTTTATGAAAATATGAATATTCATAAATCACGAGATAAAAGTTTCGCGAAAAAATTTGAATATTTAAAATGGTTTCGAAACTACAATATTTTGCAGTAATAAATTTCGAAAATTAAAAATGTATCGACGCAAGATGCGAAGTTCGCACAACTTGTCCATAAGTGAAATATTACGAGTATATACGGTTCGAGTATAGTGTGTGGCGCTTCCCAAAATAAAAATATGATTCTCTTCCCTTTTTAGTTCAATTTTATTCGATGCTTTAATTTCGCGTAAACAATAAGTATAGCAGACGTGACCTTCCTATATATAGCAGTCTCTTAGTACTTGGAGTTTCTCCAAAAGTTCGTTTCTTGCGCTTGTGACACAAAAATTTCATGTGTACGCCGGAAAATTCCGGCTATTTTGTTCTGGTTGATTGATTTCATAAATTTGCCGGGCACCGAAAACATCATAATAATAATCTTATTAAATATTTACAAGCACAAAAAAATATCGGAGTTTTGTCCCAGTTGAAGCCCTCTTGTTTTGGTCTAATCGTGGCTATGCGAGTTGCATAATGAGGAAATTTCGTTTGTATTCCGTCGAAATTTATATTATACTGTTGAACCTAAAGTTTTACTGGCCTTAATAAAATGTACAGGTCTTTTATGCGAATAAAATTAATTTTATAACTAACATGAATATGAAAATTTAATATTACACGATTATAAATGCAATGCTTGTACAGTATTATACATATAATATAATTTCCATTTTAGTCGTAAAATTATTCTATAATTAACTTTTAAGATTTCCGATATGGTCGAATAATGGAGAAATTAATTCGGGGACTATGCTTCATATAATTTTATGATTATTCATCAGCATTCGTACCAATAACAATTCTTTATATATAGATGTATTTTGTCACTAAATTTATTCTTATCCATATTCAGACGCTCGACTATATGCGATTACGTTTATATTTATGACGAAAATTTCTTATTTCGGTACTTTTCATAAAAGTTGGTCGCAATAAGCGTTCGTAGTTTCAGATTTATACGTGCGCATTATCGACAGCCAGAAGCAGTTACAGGACTTCGGATATTTTACGTATAAAAATGTCTAAGAAGCAAAGGACGTCGAACCGCCTCCGACAGTTTCCTCTCGCGGAAAAATTATATGTTCGAATCATAAAAGATTTTTGTCAATAAGCAGAAATTATTTTACGCTTTTGCTGGTGCTGAAAGAGCTGACGTCGCGTCTTTCGGTGTCGCTGAAAACCGATGCATTTTCTCGCCGAGAAACTTTATAAGCCACGTTTGCGAATCTCTGAATGGTGTTTGCACAGTTAAAAATTCTAAAAGTCCTTTTGCGAAAACAATTCAATCGCTTATGAACTTATTTCGATTTATCACCCGAGCGATTGCTATTTGTGCGTCGACATGGCAGATCACTGAAAATATGAGATTTCTCATTTTTTTATATGTTCGAACTATTTTGAAAACATTCTTCATAATAATCACGCAATCATAATATAACGTGGAAATGTAGAATTAAATTCGAACGCATATGTTAGCGTGTACGTTTCGTTCCCTTTGAGAATTCTTTGCGTTTATGCGTTTTTTATAGTCGGATACATAATTTTGTTCCTAAATTGAAAACATATTTTATTGCGCTATTAAACTAGATCTGTATAGCCCTCTATAACCCAATCTTCTTTTACATACACTTGTTAGGAGACGTCTCTGTGTCTTTCGCGATTGCGTCATCCCGCCAGCAATAACCCAATTTTATTTATGCGTTATTTTTTTCCCGCCATCGCGCAACAATGAATAACAAATTTTACCGTCATCATTAAACTTTTTAACTGCGACAGTGAAGTAAAGGGAGGTAAAAAAGCCTATATACATATACGCAACCGCCGAGTAGCGGTGAAATATTATAACGGCGGCAATAAAGCGATATGAGATAGCGTTTTCGGTGTAAAGCACTCGTCACTTCGTAAAAGAGCTTTTGTTTGAGCTTTCGGCACTATGTGCGAACATGTAAACGAACACTTGGCCGTTTCGTTTAATTTTCATCGGGTGCTACGAACGTTTATTGGGCGTCTGGCTGCGTTGAATTTTCGCTAACATTAACAGTTTTTAAGGGAGTGTTCTCTTTGAAATGTAAGTTTTATGGGTGTGTAATTCTCGGGTGCATGTGGGGTTTTTTTAACGCGCGTGTATGTGATGCTAAACTCTTTTGAAGTCATATCTGATTTATTATTAATACGCTTGGAAAATTTCAGAAATATTAGCAAAGTATGGATAATTTATGTTTTATAAGAACATAAAACACTTTCGAATATATTACGCAAAAGAAACGGAAAAAATTCTGTATAAGAAAAACTTAAGCACAAATTCGCTATGCGTATATCGTATAATGTCGTATATAATGTTTTTCACTAAAATAGAATAAAGTTTTCCTATTTTCTATCACCTTAAATCTCGTCTTATGTCGGAAAAAAATGATCAATTTCACTATTTTTAGGTTAACGAAAAATAAAAAATTTCATAACCATTTATTATCAGTTCATTTGATTAACGTGACAGAAAATGTCCTTTTGAAGTTCCTTTCAAAATCCGAAGTATCCTCCTTGCCTACTTGACCCCCGTTTGATACTAATCTCATCAAGAAGCAATTTAGTAATTTATGGTCACGCCTCGTGGAAACGGCCATCTCCCGTTTTCGGGCTATGCATTATATTATACATAGAAAGCTTTTCGGTTTGTTCCCGAAATAGGCAGATGAGAAAACGAATTTAAAGTTTGACGGCTTGTTGTAATTAGCTTAGCCAACGTTTTGGCACGAATAATCTTACGTATAAATCACGTATAATTCAAAAGACAGAGGAAAAAATGCCACCCTTTTCGGGCGTATTGAAGAAACGACAATTTTTTTTCGAGACATTGCAATTCAAAATCAAATCGTTTTATAAAAAAAATATATTTCGAATAAAAAAACGCCAGACAAAGATAACTGAAATAAATTTCATCGAGAAGGTCAAATTTAGAAGAAAAAAACATTACGCAATATTCAATCTGTGTTTTCGACGGGAAAACCTCGCGCTTTTCCGACTCGCTTTTAATTGTCGTCCAAAGCTTTCAATCGATTAATCGGCAACGAGAATATCACCGTCGTTATTATTTAAAAAGCAATTGGACCGAATGTCGCATACGCCCTTGTAGAGGCGTGGCCTTCGCGCAAGTGCATGCAAACTGTTGTGCTTTGACGTCAGTGGTAGCGTTCGTGCAGGAACTTTTATCGTCGAAATCAAATGTTTATACTGTAAATTTTATTTTTTTTAACAGCTTCGGAAAGGCGCACGTACGCCGAACGTGCCGCACCCCTGAACTCGGGATGAATTTTCCGAGCAGCGAAAGAAAACTGTGGTTCTGCGCATTAAATTACTTATGTAAATTTCGATTGCATTTTCATTCAAGTTCAACAATCATTAAAAATTTTGAAAGATTTTTATTTAGATTTATTTAATGTTATATTATTAGGTTATTGCGTATTTTTTGTCACATTCTTAAACTTGTATTTTTATTATTACATCAAGTAAATTTCTGTTTACTTATCGGTTTTTTTTAACACGAGTGACATGTTTGAGATATACCTTTATCATCATAGTTTATGAATTTTATAAAGAATCATTTAATTATAGCATCATTCATGCATCTAAATTTTATATAACACATAACAAAAATTTATTTTAAACATAACATAACCCAACCACGGATTACCACACCCACACGCACCATTGAACCGCCACAAAAACAAAAACCCAGAAGATACAAAAGTCAAAAAATAAATTATATAATAAAAAAATGTTTTGATTCGAAATCCGGCTTTCGTGCCTCGTTTATTTGCATGCCCGGTCCGAGTCGATCCTAATTTGGGTAACGGCAGCCGATCGGGCCGCACATTGTTCAAATATTTATCCTTTCGCAGGATTCTTTGGGTCGTTTTTGCCTACTGTTCGACCCTGGGGGTGGTTGGGCGGGAGGTGGGTGGGTGTGTGTGTTGGAGGGTCGTAATAACCGAAGCGTGGAGTTTTGCAGGTAAATTTATCCCCGACGATCTATATTTGTGTACGCGAATTAAGCCGTTTAGGTTTTGACCGTGCGCTCTAATAATAATGCGTTTAATTTCGTCGGTCCGAATTGGATGTGTGTTATGTTAATTTTATTATAGTTATTGGGTATTTTAGTGATTGATATGTTAAAGGTGTATATATAAATGATTATATCATCATTTATCATATTTATTTCTTCTCGAAGCGCATAAATCCATCACTTTGTATATTTTCAATATTATGGTAGTTTTTATTCATCTTGATAAATAGAAGGATAATTTTAACGAGTTTTTTTTATTAAAAATGTTTCTCGCAAAATGGTTTTAAGCCATGTGATTGCGTTTATTTAAAAATCGAGTTACATATCGCTTAACTTTGGTGATCGAAATCAGTGAATCAAATCACTGCACTTCAAATCAAAATAGATAATCAACATTTCTTAGTTTACGACTTAAATGGTTAAAATTAATATTTTTAAAGTTATTTGTCATATTTAAAAAGCAAATATTATAAATAGAATAGTAATAATAGTATAGTTCTATTTGAGATATACATATAATAAGTTTAATTTTAATTCATATCACATTCAAAGTTATATCATTTCTTTCTGTTATATTAGATATATTTATATCAGTCTTAAACGAAATGCGTAAAATTAATTAATCAATTTATTTATTTGAAATTAAGTGAGAAGTCGTCATAGAATTTTAGTACTATAATATGATATAAAATTTTGATGGTGTATAAAAATGAAATTGCTGTGTACCTTAACTGGATGTAATTAATTCAATGAATTGAGCGAATATTTCAATAAAAAATTTAACGCGCGTCTATATCGAATGTCTCGAAAAGTTTTTGATGGATCCGAATAATTTGTGTTTCGGCATTGGAGAAGTAACTCGAGGTACTCAAGTACACTTTTGAGTGAGTTATAAAAAAGTGCGGTGAAAAACAAATCAATGGGTGGGGTGGCGGGCAGATACATTTGCCGAGATATCGATGTTGATAAAGACGAGACAACAAAAGATTAATGGTTATCAAGAGGGAAAAGCTTTAAAATAAAATAATGAACCCGTCAAAAGTTTGAAAGAGTAATAAATAAGCTCTTGCCGGTCGGTTTTTACATCGTATCTCTTTTTGCGGCCATAAGTTAGTTTTGCAAAGGAGAGAAAAAAAAGTTGCCCGATGCAAATCGTAAAAGTTATATTTTCTATTCAGAAGGAGAAAAGTTTCCATTCGCTATCTTTATACATCTTGTGTTCTTTCGTATCCGACTTAATACGTGTGCGTAAAATATTTTTGATACGCTCCGGAGCGTACATAATTTTATGATCAGTAACGTAAAATGAAAATGTATTGTTGCTGAAAATTCTTTCATTGGGAAAATTTCTTTGGTGATGTTGTTTTTATGTTTTAATTATATCTAGTGACGACGATGGTTAAGTTTACGTGAATTTTCGCTTATGTACTAAAATAAATAAATTTATTGTTTGCCCTGAGTTTAGCAGCCCATAGAATGTTGATACTAATTTTTTTCGTTATTCAAATTTGGCCCACATGAAAATGTTAATGAACGTTAGGGTATTAATAATGTTTATTTGCTCTGTGTTCAAATTTTATATATAGAGTATCAAAGTATTAGTTCACCCGACTGCTTAAAATTTAACCTCTATTTTATTCGTTTTTAGAACAAGATGATTAAAATACAATAAAATTAGTGAGGTTCAATGATTTTGCCTTTAGAATTCCATGAACTTTTCCCAAAATCTAACCATATAAAATATTCACAACCTGAATTTATAATTTTATATTCGAGAAATCCAATGAATATTTGATTATTATAGATCAACTTCAGCATAGTATAAACAATCAAATTGAATAATTTACCACCATCCAAAAATACCTGCCTAAAATTTTGCCTAATACAAATGATTCAGTTTACGAACAATTTCAAACGCTCACCGAAAACCTCATAACAAAAGACCTTTTCCCACATCGCACCGCAATCCTCAGGCGTTTACCAAAGCCACTCGATACACAAAACTAAAACAATAACCGCCACGTACAAAACACGTCGAGGACCAACAAGAATCGGTGTTGAATTGACGACATTGTTTTTATTTACACGAACTCGGTTACGCAACGAGAGCACAGCGAGTCTGGGGGACGCCATAGCAGCCCACGCTCAATCATCGCAACAGTTATGCTTAGAATAGGGTCACCAATTTTTTTAAAATATTTTGAGTGTACTTAAATATTTTCATGAATAATTTTGTAAATATAGGTGTTCAAATAATGCATATTATTTGAATTATTGTAACTTTGATATTTATTGAGATAGGAGTAGTGTTTAAACTACAAATTAAAGAAGAGGGATGTAGTATTTGTATAGTTATAACAATTTTTTAAATTGATAAACGTTTAGGGTCAGAAGTTGCTTAGAAAGTGGAGCGTCAAAAATTCAAACAAAGCAAATTGCGTAGTTCAAAATTCTTGTGCATTTTCTTTTAATTTTTGCTATCAACTCGTTAACTTTTGGGCTATAAACTATACTTTCGATAGATTTTTATTAAAAATAATCTGTTAGCACGAGGTTTAGAGAATTCTGGAATTTTATATGATACTTCTAAACTAGGTCCTAATTTTCATCATAAAGGAAATAAGAATTGATTTTTCTAACATAATGGAAGTAGAAAAGTTTGCTGTTTTATCTAAAATTAAAGATCTTTCTTTTTTGCAGTCTTGATGTGAGCTAGAATGCTATTGTGTGTTCAATTATAGAGTTTTTTAAGTGACAAACAGTTCGCTGAATAAATGTCTATAAAAATACGCGTCGGTTTATGGAGCACTGCTTCTTTCCTTGCCTTATAGAAATTTACAGTTTTTCAATAGGTTTTTTACAGGCTATTTTAAAAACAATTGTTTGATTTAAAATTGCTTCACATTTGAATAAAAACAAGTTTCATAGATGTATCTGTTTAAAAAATTCGTTTTAATTTTTTTGCATTTAAATGAAATTTTCTTAGTTTCAATAAAATTTTAACAAAAAATGATTTATTTGAAATTTATGTTTGACTTATACCTAGATTTCAAATAAGTTTTGTTTAAAAAATAATAAAAACTGTAAAAGCTATGAACTTTTAAAGCGTGTAAAAATTTTTTTGGGACATCTATATGTATTATTTCGGTATGAGGTTGGCTCTCGGATAAGGTATATAGCCAAGACCCCCAATATTTGATAGGGAGACCTTGTCCTGCAGTGGACTCACAACGGGTCAATAGTGATGATGATATGTATTATCAGGGCCGGCTCGAGGGTATATAGCGCTCTAGGCAGTTTGATGTTCAGCGCCCCCCTCCCATATTTTACAAATCATCATCATCACTATCGACCGGTCGTGTGTCCACTGTAGGACAAGGTCTCCCCATCAAATATTGGGGATCTAGGCTATATACCTTATCCGAGAGCCAACCTCATTTTTCGAATTAAAAAATTATTCGAATCACAAAATTTTTTCCCTAAAATAAAAAAGGTTGATGATTTAAAAAATATAAATTATAATATTTCTATTTCATAACTAAAGAAGAAAAAGTGAGAGCGGCACAAAGCGCCCCTTTAACTTTGGCGCCCTAGGCAAGTGCCTACTCTGCTCCCTATTTGAGCCGCTCCTGTGTATTATCATGAAGTAATTTCACCTTAAAATACAGTTTTTAACTATGTATATATCATAATAAGAAGATATCGATTAATTTCAAGCAATTCAACACTCAACCTTCAATTCCTATAACGATCCGAAACACTTGGTCATCCTATTCTCACCCAGCCCTTACCCCCATCAGAAGCGCTTCGGGGGGCCTCGGTGGGGGCCCACCATGGGGGCGCAGGCTCTACGGGCCATTACCATACATTTGCGCCGGCCGTCTGGAGCGCCCGCCGCCGTCCCACACCCGTGATTTATTCGCAACGCGATGCCAAACAACGTGGATATTTTTAGGCCTCGTGATTCATCTGGATCTATTGTGTGCGTGTGTATGTTCTGGACGAGTGTGAGGTGCGGTGAGTTCGATCTGGAGACGCTTCTTCGCCCATGGGGTGGGTTTTGGGGTGGCCGTGGGGGAGGGTCGCTTCATTGATGTTTTCCGTTGGAGATGTTGGATTGTTGCGTTCAGGTGGTGTTGTGTGCTTTGGATGGTCGATTTTAGTGCTTTGGGAGGGATCGAGGTCGGTTGAAGTTTGAGAAATTGTTGGTCTGACGATGCTTTTAAGTGGTTGGATGAGTTGATTGTGAGGATAGTGAAATTAAGTTATGGGGTTGGATTTAAGTTTTGCTCAATCGTAATTCGAGTTTTCGAAATATGCAGATTTGCTGTTAAGTATTTTATTGTTGAATGAACCGAGTGATATAGTTTTTGAATAAGAAAATTAGTTTGTTTTAGTGTTAGATGATTATGATTTAATTTTTTGATAAATATTTGACTGACATTGAAAAAATTAGATAATTGGTAATTGAGTGGAAAAGTTATCTAAGTAGTACTTCTCTTTTGTTCAAGCATAAAAAAAAGGAAACTGTCATTAAAGTTCCATAGCTTTGCGTATAAATTTTATGCAAACGATTGAATAATTTACTAAACATCGCATGATCTGTGGGGTTCTAAAATTTTGTATAATATTTAATAAAACTTATATACAAATTAGTTCAATCCATAATTTAAATCGAAAGGTAAACAATAAACATTTTGTTTCCATTATTGAAAAAAACAATCGAATTTCATAAATTTACGGTAAAATTTAAATAAAAAGTATTACAAGGACTACTTTTTTTAAACACTCACCACTCGACACATAATAATTCGATACGAACCATTATAACATTTTTACACTATAGTGTGGTCATATAATATTTAAATAAATCGTCAACCGCACGCATAAATAAAACGAAACGTTGAAAATAGATTTTTTTCCCGGCAAGTTATTACTTTAATCCGCGTAATTTATTACGTAATAACTTCATTCCGCTAAAAGGTTCATTTTCATATTTAAAACGTAAAAGCGAAATTATGGAAAACTTATAATAATAACAAACGAAGCGCGTGCCCGACGTGCGTACATGTATATTAGGCCTTCACAAAGTTCCAGGAATTCCCGTATATTTTTACATTTGTTTATTATTTTTTTTATAACATAATTGTATTATTTTTAACGCATATTTTGATTTTGATATATCAGAATTTATGTTTATTAATAAACAATGAGTCGATGAGATAATAATCATGTTGAAAATATAATATGTTCTATTTTTGACGTTTATAAAATAAATCGAACGATATTATTATTAGATATTATATAATACATTAAAATTTCCGTTTTTAAAGTACGTCTGAAATTTCCGTGACTTCGCAAACATCTTCATATAGAAACACGTGTGTTTACATAATAAACTTTCCCTTTATTGAAAATGTTTAATTTCGCGCGCGGATGCGGCGGAAATTTTCGGCTTTTCCGCCACTTTTCGAATTTTACAATACGTCAAAATTGGATTCGCGCAAAATCGAGTTTTCCACGCCGAAAGCTCGCGTTCGCATAATCACTTTTGCGCAAACGAGAACTCGCCAAAGAGTTATGGCCCAATAAAAATCCGCGGGATACAATGTCGCCCTTTGGAAACTCCGCCGATTGTTGCCGTCCTGTTTTTCGTTTTTCGCGGTTTTATTTTTGTATTTTCGCCGGTTTGTGCGTAGTGACGGCGCCGTTCGCATCGGGAGAGTTTCTACATATTGTTCTTTCAGCGTTTATTCAATTCCGAGCTCGAGATTCGTTTGTATTCATCGTCGATCTTCCGAATCGCATGATTGATTGCCCCACATATGAATAAATACGTGTGGAAATTCGTCACAGGGGTGCCCAAACTGAAACAGGAGTTTTTATTTTTATTTTTATATCGGTAAAATCTCGTTTTTTTATTAAATAATTAAAATAGAGTTAGTAAAAATGAAAATAATAATAATAAAAGTTATAAGCGGCAAAGATTTATAAATAATATAAAATACGTACGAATTGTATGATTGTGTTATGAATTAGAAGTATTTTTATTTATTTTAGGAATGTGTGTGCATTCTGTTAGTCGTGGGATAAATAAATAGATGAATTTCCGGATAAGAAATCCGGATAAAAATCGTCTTCAACTCCCTAGGGATTGAAACTGTGACCTTTCAATCTTAAGTCGGGCGTTCTATATTTTCTTAATCTGGGCTAAAAACAACGTTGTTTATAATATATAAAGCAATAACAAAGTAAAAATAATAAACATTCTGTTGAATTTGGTAATAAATAATAAATCGTTGAATGAAATTCCTTTCCATTGTTTTGTTATTAAAAAAATTGACATACGCAAGTTTGGTTAGATTTAAAAAGATTGTACATCGCTGACTGAAAGAGGAAAACCCGTATCGATTTGCCATTACTCATCCGAACTGATTAAGCCCGTGGAATCTTCGACGGCGCGAGAATCCAGAAAAAGGACACAAAAGGACCTATCTGCCGAACGCCGCTTTTTCATAAATATAAGTATTATATATTGATCGGGACGAGTTTTCTTTACGTATCGCCTCGTATTATATTTTATCTATATATTTCGCGCACTTAGACCACTTTACAAATTGGTCGAGACGGTCTCTTCACTCTGCGGTGAAGCTTTTCATTATTTTTTTCGTCTTTTCTTGTTCATCGGGAAAACTCAGTTAATTTCGAAATGCATTTGATTAAGTTGTTTTTCGCGATAATGCAAGGTTTGTATAAATAAAATGCAAATGGAAAATGTTATTTTTTTCAAAGGTATTTTTGTTGAATAACGGTTGGTTAAATTCTTTATCGTTTCTGATGATTTTAAAGAGCTTTCAACTTGTGTATTTATTAAATGTTTTCTATTTTGTTCATCAGTTGTCTATTCAGTTTATCTATATTATTTTGTAGTCTCTCAAATACCACTCCACGTGTCCATTCACCATCCATTTATCTTGCCACATCGTTAGTCCATTGCCATTTTACTCTCTTTACTTTACCATCAATGTCCGTCACTCAGATTGTGCTTTTCATTTTTATTCCTCTTTTATATCTCTTTCGGTTAGTAATTTAGTAAAATATCAATAATTTGATTTAATTTTCATTATTAAAAATGAAATTTTGTAAAATAAGAATCGAAAATTTTCCATGTCGAAAATACCCTAAATTCCCCATTTTTCATTCAATGAGCGAAAGCCGCGCGTTTTGCACCCGCTTCCACTGAATAGAGTTCACGCTTTTATTTTCGCTCGGTTTTCATCTTTTTTGACTTTTTAGCAAAGTGGTCGAATGAAAATTCAGAGTTTGTTCACATGTCAGTCGTAGAGATACGCCTTTGTAATATGGTCCACAAAAAAAACACACGCAAGTTCGTTCGTGCGATATTTGATTTGAAAATTTATTTTCATATTGAACTTTGCACTGCAATTTTGTCCCGTGGGTGAAAAGGTCGGCGCTGCAATTTTAAATGTAAACATTCAACGTGGTATTGGTTATTTTGCTATGTTGAAATTATATTAGCTTCTTTTCTTTGAAAAAGGCTTAGGTTTTTCAGAGGAATCAAATATTCAAGCTTTTGATACATATTTGCTTTGAAAAATGTTTTCTGCGAATAAGATTGCGCCACTGAATTTTTCACGGAGAATTTGATTGCATGAATGCACGATTGAATAATACACGTGTTCGCTCTCGTGTTACATTCTCATGAAAACGAGGAAATATTTCAGCAAAGTTTTATATAAAATCTAGCTTAATTCTTTGTCGCAATAATGGTGTAATTGTTGGTTAATTATTTAAGAAATATTCAAATTAACTCATGAAATATTCAATATCAACGCCTCGATAAAAAATTGAATAAGTTCCGGCATGACATTAACATCGCCGGGCGGGGGCATTAATTAGAGGATTTATTACGTTTAAAAGAAAGTTATCGTGATACATTTTACTTAAAGAAATTATTTATGTTCGGCATAAATTCATCCCCATGCTGAGATTATGTCCCCGTCCCCAGTACTATAATGCTGTCTCTTTTGAGATATTGGGCGAGATTTGCATACCAAAACAAATTATTTTTGGACTTGAAATTCGCGTTAAATTCGAGGTCAAACCAAAATATGTATATTTATTCATATTCATGAAATGCGAGATTGTAGGAGCGAAAAAAAAAATAAGAGAAGATCGGTATAATAAGAAAACTATAAAAAGGCTCGCATAATATAATAGAGCATTTGATATTTGTCGCCGCTCAAGACAACGCTCGACATTGCGAACTCAGCTGTGAACGTAAAGTTCTTTAATAAATTCGATTTTCAACTATTTTATTCTGATGCCCCACTTTGTTTTATTATATCTGATTTTATTAAATTATATGTTTTCACGGTTTTCACATTCAATTTTGTATGTATTCAATTAACGCAGAGTTCAGACTTAGTAAATAAATTTCATTTGCTGTATTAGGGATTATTTTTCACTGGAATTACGAATTAATTTTATACCGAAAATGTTTTTAATAAGAATTACTAAAAAATTTCATAATTTGATGGCAATATCCTCAGATCATTTTCGACCTTAGCGTGCGCAAATTAGAAGACACGTGTAAGAATATTTAATCAATTTTGTGATAAAACTTCGTTTCCACAAGAAGGATTCCGGAAAGTAAAAAGATTTTAATCAAACTTATTATAGCCTAATGCGAATTGTAAATTTAATAATGTCAAAAAACAAAAGTAACTCAAAAAACTTGTGGTATTTCGATAAAGCTTTTTTAAAATTTAATATTATTACTAGACTCAAAGTAACCTGCAATATATCACTCGAAAGTTTAATTATATTTTTCTCTATGTCAACTCTGTATATTGCATGAATATACTGGGAAGATAAATAGCTAGAGTTTCCTGCAACTTTTTTTCAATATTTTAATATCATGCAACTTTCACAGTATAATGAGGAAGACATACTAAAATATGAAAGTGCACGTGCAGTTAACGGTCAAGTCATTATTCAAAGTACATCCTACAGAAAAAAATTAATAACACGAGTCAGACCAATCATTTTACTATCTATCTTTTTTTTCAAATATGTATGTACTCGTATAGTGTGATATCCAAATATAATATGTAGATAACCCGTTGAGTATAAACGGATACGTAATTAGAAAAATCGTAAAAAAAAAAACATGAAATTTATTATATAATATCATAACGTAATGTGATTCGAATCGACACATCAAACCTGAGATTTCGTTTGCTTTTATCGCATCTAACGCCACCATAACATCGACCTACTACGACCGTTATTACAAACACGGAAATCGTCTATAATTATCCAAAGAAAAGACATTAATCACTAAACGAATCCGTTTCATCACACATCTAAAAATATCCATAAAATCGACCGCCACAAATCGACATCGACCGCGATGAATCGGCGCAAAGAAGAAAAACGCACGACCACGAATTAGCACAACGATCCATCTGCCATCTTTACGCGTCCTCAACTCAGAACACCAGAAAGAGATGAACGCGCCACAGCCTTAAAATCGCATCGCGAGCAAAAGGGACAGTCGACCGTCGGCTATATTGAATGGAATAGTCGCGTCACAACAATTCCAAGTGCCAAAGCGCGATCGTGAAATATCGTCCGGGTTGCGTCAGAGCTGGGCCGGGGGCTGAGCCCCACCCCTGGGGGCAGAGGCGCCAGCGGGTCCAGACTCGCGCCCCCGGGCGCTGCGCCCCTTCCCTTGACGTTGAGGCGCGGACCGCAGGTTGGGAATCGGTGGTGTTGTGAATTCGGATGTGTCAATGGTTTAGGTTATGTTTGGGTTTTAAGGTCGTATTCTTGTTTTGAATCAATATAATTTATACCAGGCTTGTCCAAAGTGCCACTATGGGGCCAAACTGGCCCCCAGTGCTCGCGCGACTGGCCCCCACTTTTCATACATAACAATTTATGAATTTTGCTCTAATTCGAGGAAAATTACTATTATTTTTTTGAATTATTGAAGAATCGATTTTTTCAAGTACATTCTGATCAAAATATTATATGTATTTTATCGTTAAATTAAAAAAAAAAATGCAAAATGTGTTTTGCCGTGTTTGACCGTGTTGGACCGTGTTTTGGCCAAAGTGGCCCTCGCATACCGAAATTTTGGACAAGCCTGATTTATACTATCGAAACGATTTTTTTAAATAGGTTATGTTTGGTTTTTTATTGGTTTTCATTGATTTTTATAGTATTATACTTTCATATTTGTATCAATTTATCAAAATATTATTAGAAACCATTCTATTAAAAAAAATTATATATCGATGAATTTTATATGTACATTTTTGTTTCACTTTCGTTCCGAATATTTTTATCTCGTTTCCATGTACGATCACAATATATCGAAAGGCATCGCAAACAGCGAATTTATACACGCTTTTGTCTCTTTATTTTTTTCCATTCACCGCCGCCTCCTTATACGTGTCCGAAAAATATATTTTCGGCAAGTTTATTCCGGCGATAAATACAAGGTCCGTTTGCGAATAACAATTACGCGAACAGTTCGGTCTTAAAACTCGAGTGTCTGAAAGAGGGACAGTCGACGCTGAAAAATTGTTTTCATGCGTCTCCGCCCGGCCATATCCATATATTTTTTATGTGTCGATTGACGTAACGAACGGATGCGAGCAAAAAAAAGGAAGGAGACGCAAAAAAAAAAAAAAATAATAAAAACATATAGGAACGGAACAAACCGGTGGTTGCTAGTAAACACTATCGGTTTCTTGCCCGCCCACGCCGCTTATGAATTAAATAAGCATGAACATAAATCTGCCCTTCTTATTTTCTACCCTCGTTCTCCTTTCGTTGTGTACGTATATGTTTTTATTTTTATTTTTTGTGTACAGTATGTTCAGAAAAATATAATTCCATGTCGATAGTTTAAAGCTTTTGTGATCGTTTTTAAAAATATTTGTGTCGATTTTCAATGATAACCAAAGAAAAGAAATATATATAATAGTTCAATGCAAAGCTTCGAAGCGACCACTTTTTTAAGTTGCCCCGCTCCGTTTCTGCCCCGTTTCAAAGCCTTGGTTCAATGGATGACAGATAAATTTATTGTTTACGATCAACTTACAACGATTTGTAATTGAACTAATTGTAAGATTTAGATTATTAAAAGATTTCGTAATCATTATTAATTTATTTGTGTTCAATATTCTTATTAAAGTTATCGAAGTGATACAACGTATTTATGTGACACAGTCAGTAGATAGATAAATAAGTTTATGAATGACTTAAGATCATTTAGTAAAAAATGATTCCAATAAAGTGAAATTGCCTATTCTTTCAAATGTATCGAAAGTATAATAAATTTACAATATGAAAGAGAAGCTATTTATAACTCGAGTTGTATATCTTTTCAGGACATTTTGTGTATATTTATGAGTTTCGGTAAACACGGCGAGTTGCCGATTTTACCGGTGTCGTCTCTTCGGCACGGAAAAGCCTCGCTTTTACGATCGCCGCAGTTATTTTTGCGAGCGAAATTTTGCATAATGGCCGATTCGCAATTATATTGTAATTTATGTGTGTACGCGCGCACATGGACCACTTTTTACGGATCGTCTATTCTTCTATTATTCCGTCCATAAAGGTTGGGCTGAATATTGTTTTGATCAACAAACGTCGCAATCTTGTGCGGGCGGGTAATGTAAAAATAATTGTTTCGTACATATTTATGACCTTTCCCCAAAAATTAACAGTGTATTTTTATGATAATAATCAACGACGTGTATTTTTTCATTGGATGACGTAATCTATTATGAATTTTTGTTGTATAAGAAAATTAATACTTTATTTGGTTACGTTATATAGGGAAATATCTAAAAGTTATCGCCGCACCCTCAGTATGTTGTTGTCTTTCTATTTTCGTCAGGTAATTTATCAAACATTGTCGAAAATACGAGCTGCAATGAGATACAACTTTTCTTGAAAAAGTTGGCCTTGCGTAATACATCATTCGTCGTTCGCGATTAACGGACGAGAATCTTCCTACGATAATGTTCCATTTTTATTCAACAATATAAATACAAAAGAAAATATTTTGTCATGTAAAATATAATGTAAAATCCTGTCACGAATATTAAAAAGATTATTTTCGAAGTGTTTTATAGATATAAATATACTACTATATTATTAGAAAATACTCAAGCAAATTCGCAGATTATTAACGGTAAATTTTCAATCTGGGTCTTTCGTGCAAAATAAGCCGCCTTACTAAAACCAATTTTCAATAAATTCAACGAAAAAGACGTTTTACTGCAATTTAATTAAATTTAAACCATATTTAAAGTAAATTATGAAAACTAAAAGACAACTATGCGAAAACCGCAAACGGCAAACGTTTACGATCAAGTTTTTTCATCTCAGATATCTCACACGATACAGAAAACGCTTTTCACGGCCAATTTTCTTTATATCGCATTTAAGTGACTGTCGGTTACGATTTTTGCATGTCGTATCGAATTTTTCGCATCACAAGAGACTGAGGAACGTTATCCGGCCTGAAGAATGGGTCGCGATAAAAGTTGATGGTTGCCGTTGGCCGCGGATTGATTTTATTGTCCACAGTCGTGTTTTTGTTTTCGTTTTGTGTCGATGTTGTTAGCGTACTCGTCGACGATGGTTTGCGGTTATTTTTTATTATGGGTGGGTCGTTGTTTTTCAGTGGATGTGTGTTGAAAATTGTTATGCATTTTCGCGCGGGTTTTCGTTCTGGAAATTTTGTTTGAAAAAGTATTTGTAGGTTGTGTTTTTTTTAGTTGAATTGTATTGAAAATGTTTGAAGGATTGAAGATTATATGATATAATAAAATGGATAGTATAATTTTGATGGAAATTATATCGCGCTCAATCTAGATACATATATCTGAACGATGATTAGATTAACATCATCGCGTCATAATCAAATTAATTCCAATGAAATATTCGATCAAATTCGTTTTCATTTTGTTTGTATTTATCTACGTATTTATCAAAATTCATAGATTCAACGAAACGTATTTCCAAATAACAATGCAAACCCTTTGAATACCGAAAAACATGATTCAGTTTATTCGTGAAGGCGAATTCATTTTCTCAGAACTTGTTTGTTTCGACATGATTTAATTTCATGATAAATACATTTTATTTTACTATACAAATTTCTGAAAATTATCAACGGTTAGACAGAGTGATATCTTGAAATGCTTGGTATCAAAAAATATGAATTTAAAACATAACTGTATTGAGTTTAATTTATGGCGCAGTGTTACTAGAAGCGAAGTGCACTTAGCTCGCACTTGAAATATATGCGGATGCATTTAGGTTTTCGAAGTCATTCCGTTTTCGTAAAAGGTAAAATTTCAATATCAACACGTGAATAATTCTCCTCGTTCTAAGCTCGAATTGCCAAAGTGAAATATATTTCAACGTTATCGGAACCTCTCGTACCTTCCGAAACGGTTTCAGCTCTAGGAAAATAGTAGCAAGCGAACGACACATATTTATCTAACAACGTCTAGCCGAACTGTAATATGTTATTTTTCATGGTAGAAAGTTTTCGTGTTTTTGTCGAATATAAATTTTTGTTTCGTGTTTTTTTTTTCATTCGTCGGGTCGATGAAAAATTTCTTCAGACTTTTTCTTTATTAATCGGCAGGGTTTGTATTGAAGTTGTTCGGCTGTAAAAAAATCCAATTAACACTTCACGTTGGAATTTTTCCGATTGAAAGTTTTTCACGAGATCAGACCGTTATTGTATTTAAATGAATTATATGGATGAATGAAATCTTTGATGAAATACGAGAAATAAATGATACATTTTTTATTCGAAAATTAATCAGATTGCTATATATAGTTTCGGTTAATTAAACAATAAATTGACTAGTTATATATCAGTTTTATTTAGTAATACTTTTCTTTGAAAAAAAATAATTTTAGTAAATTGAAATTACCTCGGATACGTCTTTAGTTATTTACTTTAAAAGGCAGCCACAAAGTGAAATGTATTAAAATAAATATATACAATATTTTCAAATATTAAACGTAACGCGTATACATTAATTTAGTAAAAGTGACATTAATCCGGTCTCGTATTATTACGCGAGATTACGAAAAGTTATGTGTGTCAGCGTCGCGTCAAGACCGTCCCAAAAGTAGCTTTCGGCGTCAGCTTTTCCCACAGGAGAAAAAACTTTTTCTCGGACGAACAAAAGCGCAGGACGAAAATTTATAAACCTACCTTGACGATGAAACATCTGAAACGCAGTGAACGTGCTGCTGAAACTTTACGTGTTCTTCCTTTCTTATAAAAGAGACAATTTTCAGCAAAAATAGAGGTCATTGAATTGTTATAGTGGAAGTATTTTTTTTCTTTTACTCTCAAAATTAAATTATCGAATTTATATAACAATTATAGTACATTGATTCATATTTTTTTAAATTATCGTTGATTGTAGACTAAATATATAGATGTTTATATTTAAAGGTACTATTTTCATCAATTTTATCAAAAAAAATCTCAAACATAAAAAATTCATTCGTTGATACTTATTTTAATAGCCTCCTTTATTCATTTCCGAAAGAAAAACCTATGAATAATTAGATAAAAAAATTCAACCAATATTTTGAATAAAAACGGCTACATTAATATTATAACAAAACAAATTTCAATACTTAACCGAAAAATATTATTGATTTGAAAATATAATATTGATTCATCGCTTTTTATTCAACAACACTATATTTACATTAATACAAAATTCACTTCGAAAAGAGCCTACCTTCGTTTTATTTTATTATTTTATTTTACGATGTATTATCGGCGGAGCTTGTCCCATCGAGAGCTTTTAACACCGTTTTCCGTCGGTAGCTTTCCGCCGTCTATTTTCGGACTCGGCTCGCAAATTAAATTCGCGAATTTCGCGCCTTTTCGCATCATTTCTGCCTCTTTTTTCGCGGGGGCAACAGCGTGTCTTCTCTTTCCAATTTTTTTTTGCGTTCGTTATTTCCCAGCGGTAATTAAATATATAGGCGAAGCATGGATTATCCCGAAGGCCGCTCGTTTGAGCCGCTCTGTGGGAAATTCGCTTTAGATTTCGGGATTTCTCGGTCGTAATCCGGATCGAAGGTATTTGTTCGGCAGCCACTAATTGGTTCCAGGTTCGTGGTTTATTTTTACCTGAATTTCGGTGGGTTTTTGTAGTTTTGCGTCGTATGGATGAAGTGAAAAATGAATGCCTATTGAGTCGGATAGGAAATAAAATAAGTTAGGCGTAGTTAGGGGTTGAAAAATTGAATGCTTACTTTATTTATAGAACTTTATTTCGTATTAACTTGTTTCTACCTTGTATTGATTGAATTTATTAATTTGAAATAATATTATGTAATATTATACAAGTAACATGATAAAATATTATGAAATTCCTCTAAGGCAATTTGTATGTGTTTGAATTTACATAAGTTGAGATTTTGTAATAGACAATACCGCATCAAAATATGTACATATGTATAATATAAGGGACGAACCGCAACCACTAACTCATCATACAAGATAAAATTAATTAAAACAGCATATGCGAACTTGAACAATATACAATTCATTAACCGGTATACTAAGAAGTGTACAAATTCTATTCGAGAAAATATAATTTTTCGCCGAAATAAGTGCAATAGTTGGCGTTGCATTTCGAAGACGTACCACGAAAAGTAGGCGAAAAAGCACAGTTTGAATTTCGCAAACGTGGTGAATGCATTTGTATCGCAAAACTGGAGGCATACGGATGAAATGAGCCATCAAACACAGTTATTATGAAGCTGAGCCAAATAACTCCGGGACGGAACCGAGCCACCGTATAATACTGTCGAACAATCCTCGCTCACTCCAGTTTCCGTTTAGTTTGCAAATTTGCAGGACCGTATTTGGTGAATGGGAAGATTTCTGATCTGATTTGTGATTGTAATCGGATACGATCCGATGCACCTTAAACGTATTGGATTGGAGAAAATTTTGAATTTCAAATTTTTTCTATAGTAACATATTATACGTACATTAAATTATTTATTGATGTTTTTTTTTTGATAAATAATACAATGTAAATTCATATATTTTCAATAAAACAATTTAATTAACTGAAAAAAATATAAAATACGGACCTGAATTCATGACATAATTGCAAGTACCTAACTTATAACCGTTTCGTACCCAACTTGTTTCTCAATGATGCATGAAACTGACCATTCCATTACCTAGTTCACTCAACTGAGAATAGTCCTTCTACTTAATATATATAAAAAATACAAAGCATGATTTTCGTTATATAATACGAAACGATTTTCCACATCAATCAATTGCATTTGAAAACTCACGCAAAACGGCCTCGGCTTACAATGTATGGCAATAAAACGAAGGAAGCAATAATGACTCGATGCACTCGGGAATTGTTGCAGACGCGAGCTGTGGATGCACATGCATACGCAAGCAAAGGCCTATATGTAATGCCAAAGAGGAACACATGCCAAAAGCGAATGCATCCCTCTATTTTGCAAAGGGGTAGACGGCGACAAATATGTCTACCGCGAGGGCTGCGGTGGTGGTTTTTCAGAACGCGAAATGTTATATGTGCCGTTTAGATGTTGGCTTTGGTTTAATATGCTTATTGGTTATTGTAATAGTTAGTTTTTCAAATGTGATGGTTATTGATTTAGTTTTAGACGAAAAAAGGTGTTTTTAATGTATAAAGTATATTAAGTAAATGCAAAAGTTTCATCGTATTTTTTTATTCGTATTTTGAAACCAAATCGATGCGATGTAGATATCGCATTTTTTTTATCGGTTGACTCCTATCTTCAACACGATCTCTCGGATATTTTGACGTGGATCAGAATTAATTATGGCCAGTAACATGTCATCATCACGTCTATCAGTTAATGAAAAATCTTCAGATCTGAATTTTGAAAACCACAGCTGATTTTAAGTATACTTGTAATGTATAGAGTAGACATGTAATTAACATTAGAATCATTCACAATTAGTTGCCGCGGTCGTAATTATTTATAGAAAATTTTTAGAGTGAAAAATACTATAAATGCACTTTATTATTAGACATTTAATAATTTCTACAGGCTGTTTATTGTTCACTGACTAGGCCGAAACTTATCAGATACTGAAAAGAAGTATCATCCATATAATAGAATGGTTTGGATATATGTATGTATATGTTATGTATTAGTTCGGAGAAAGAAGAAAAATATTTGACCATAGAAAAAATACGATAAAACATATGCATTAACCTAATATAACGAAATTATTGAAATAAATTCGCATTTAACCCATCAACTCATCACAACAAAAAACCTCACTGAACAACAGTCACATTAACTCATCAAAAAAACCCACCAGCAATGACAACGCGCAGAAGCTTCCATCGCTCGAAATCATATCGTTCGGCCTTTGAGATTTATATGCTCGCGCGTAAAGCGAGAACATTTGAAAAATAAAATTTAACGGCCTATTAACCGCACGAACCGTTGAATATTTCACGAAGTCGTCGTTTGAAACGTCCCCGTGGGTGCACTTCGCATTTCCCACAAATTGTTTTACCAGCCATGATTTCCCATACGCATGAGCGACGTACGAAACGCCATGAGTTTTCCACCATTGAGGATTTGTTGAGAGTTTCGCTGGCTTTTCCGATGAAAGATTATTGCTTTGGGCGTATTAAAGTTTGATGAGTGATATTTTACGAGTTTGGATTTTGCAATTTGAATGGTTGAATTTGAAAGTACACCCGATTCTCTTTTTATAGGGGGATACGTTTCAGAGACTACCGTGTAAAAAAATGTATCGTACCCATATAAAAATTGGAAATAGGTTCCATTAGTATATTTGGATGGAACTTCCATTCAATTATACTTTATAAAAAATGTGGAAAAATTTCGTCATATGAAATCATTAAAAAAAAACATTGATTTTTATTTTATTTAATAACTATAATATAATAGTATACTGGCTTATACCGAATCTTATTATTGCGGCATAATAAGTATTTTATTTTTATTTTTATACCATGTTAAAGTGAAAAAACAGTAAAAAATCGGTTCTTCTGCTATGAACCGTGTTATTTCGGAACCGTGTAAAAAAGGATTGGGTGTATATTAAAATTAAAAAATCTCGAGACAATTCTTCGGTTTTATCAAATGTTTAACTTACCATCAATTAGATAGATTATTAATTAAAACCGTTTTTAGTGAGTTTTCCCAATTCGAATCTTTGATACACCTTTTCGTTCCACGTAAATTTATTGGGCTTTTTCACCGATATGGCCGTCCGAGTAATTTTCTTCGGTTCGGGTCTCTATACGAGTCTCGTAATGGCCGATCGGACTCAGAATTCGTCCCCTAAGAGGCATCCGAGACGTAATTGAGATTAATTCGTATCGAATTATGTTCGTTTTATATTTCAGAGACGTACGCATTGTACGTGTTTCGAACATATTGTAAACAACGATGAATTTATGTTAAAATTCAATCTATGTTTCCTGTAATTAATTGATATGAAATGGATGAACTTTTGCAATTTGTGTCAAGAATACGGTTGAATTTTAGGAATACAAATTTATTATATTATATAATATATTATAGTTAGTTTTGACGAAATATCAATTTGCTGAAAATGTATTGTTTTTGCTGTACAATACATATTGCAGTCAATCAAAATTTGATAACATGACTATAAATTAATTTCAATATTAAATTTAATAATTGTATTCATCCACACAATATTTATTATAACAAATTATTTTCTGTAAATTCAATAAAGCTTCAGTATATTTTATCTACCATTATTTTTCAAACAAAGAGACTCAATTGGATTATGATATAATATTTTTCGATTTTATTAAACAAATTCGAACTAGATCTAAATTCAACCTAGCTTGAAAATCACACAGCGTACTCTATGAGTTATTTCAATTATATAATTCACACAGGAACGGCAATGTGAGCAGTATGAATAGACGCCGTATCTAAAGCCTCACATCTAGAGTTACGATATATGAGCGGATGCAGCGACGAATATTAATTACGACGACATTAATTATTAACGCAGTGTCGCCGACTTTATTACATTTATATTTACGTAACGGGAATAAAATTTTCCAATCGTTCGAGGGCCCCGATGGAGTTCCGCGTCTAGGCTTCGATGCTTTTATTGTGTGGAAAAACTGTTTTATCCCAGAAGACCGTAAAGTCAGCCACGTTTTTATGGTTCAGTATTACCATCGAACCATACTGATTCAGTTTTATAACGTTTCCGAAGTTGCACAATAAAAAAGTTTCCAACTTAAAAACACGCTCAGGAACGACTTCTTTTCGTTCGTAATAAATTAAAATGCAAAATATGAAGGGTGCGGAAGACCTGTTAATATGGAATAAATTAGCGCCCGTCGTTGAGTGCGGTTTGCTCAAGGTTTTCAATCGTAAAAGAAAAGTGTTAACGCGAAAACTTTGTTTGGGTATGTTTCGAACGTAAATTATTGTTTGAAGTTTTCGTCGCAAATTGAATTCTCAGAACGAAAAATAATATTTTCTTGGTTATTCAATCTTATTAAACGCAACACCTTGAATTTAAGATTATTGAAAAATATTTCAAATATTCAACCCCCGTAATCATCAATCAATAAAATTTCAATTACATCAGAAAAATCTTATCTTAAAATGACTGCAAATGATAACGATTAACGATGATACGAAACGCACATTTCGATACAAATTAACCTCATATATTCAGAATAAACCATCATACGTACTGTCGTTGTCAATCGGTCCAATCCATTTGCGGTCCCGATCGTAAACTCAGTGTTTGCTAAACTGTCGGTCGCGGCGGGGGCGCTCATGCATCACGTGCGGTTATTACCCCGTGGCGAAAAACTTGCCACGAACCCACACCATGCTCGCTCACACCATATAAATGCCAAACCACACTAAAACGAAGTTTCTCAACGTTTCCGTGGACGTTACACGAAGTTTTCTTCGTTGATTGATGATTTGTGATTCGCATAATTCGTACATTCATATGATTTGTTCGTGTTTATGTTGTTAATTTTTTAACAACTTTATTTTATAATATATTATTATTTATTTATTTAATTTTTTTTATGTATGAATGTATTTTTTAAATTAGTCTCATTTAGAAAAATATTCATGTTTTTTAAATTTGTTAATAATTATTATCAAAACTAATCGATTAAATAATAACATAGATAATTTAATATAAACATTACTAAAAAATTGAACGTAAACAGTTCACTGTTTGAATCTCGAACATTTATTTTTATTTGAGTTCTTTATGTCGAAAATATCTATCACGAAAATTCGAATTCAAATACAGTTTTTACATTTCGAATTCAACTATAGGAAAGTATAATATTATCATATTAAGACTAAGAAAGACATTACCGGTAAACGAATAAATTATTCAAATTGAAAAGTTCGATAATTTAATTTTTAATATTTGCCGGTAAATAAAAAAATAGCGTTTCGAATAATTAAAAAAATGGATGTTTTTTTTCGGGAAATATTTTTGGTTTTTCGTTATTTTTTCCGATAATTCCCAGTTTTATTCAAAGTTTTATTTACCGGAAAATGAAAATTACAGTAAATTTGACCTACCTAATTAAGACCACTGTCATAATAACCAACGAAATTCATTACTATGAATTCTCATCGATATGTAGAATTTGAAATGTAAATTGTTCATTTTAAAATGTAAAACGTTGAATTTGAACTGTACATCCTATATACATTAAAATATTTACTATCATAAATCCAAATTTCAAACGATCAGACATACCTTCAAGTACAACATCTCAAAATTTCCACAACCGCCTTCCTTTCTATGTAAGATTGAAAACCCGTGCGAACCCACACCTAGTGTCCCGGTAAATCGAATCCCGCACAAAAGCGGCGACTATTACGTTTGTCGAGACTACCCCCTTATATAAATCACACTTTAATTCTTCGAATGTGACGATATTTCTGTCCGCACATGTATAATGTATCGGGGAGTGCGGGCACAGACGTCGTAGATCACGTTTCTTATCCTTCGAAATGTTTTGCGTCATATTTTAAACGGGCAGTGTTTTCGATTGTGCCATCCGATACGTTTTCGTGTTTATTTTAATATACGTTGTTGTTCGTATGGTTTGCCGTGGGTGTTTGATGAATTGTTGTTTGTGTGAACTAGGTTCGTTAGGGTAGGTTTGTTTTCATTAAATAGTCTGAAACGTGATACGGAATGACACTGAATTTAAGATAGGTTTTTTGTTCTAAAAATACGGTGTTGTATTTGTTTTGTGTATAAAATTTTACAGTTATTACTAAATTGAAATTGTAAGATTTTATTGAGAAAAAATAAATTTATATCGATTTTTTTACTATCGTAATATGTATTGATATTACAAATACTATTTTATATGAATATTTAAAAAAAATGTTTTACAACTTCATATGATTATAATATTTTTTGAGTTTCTTTAAAAAAAAAAAAAAATAGAATGTAAAGCAAAAAAAAAAAATTGAATAAATTAGTGGAAAATCTATTTCGAATAAAAATCGTATCGGTTAAATCAGACGATCATCGATAATTTTCAGCATCGATTCATTAATTTTCAATCATTTCCCCCTACGCATATAAACCTGCGTGAAATCTCACAAGAAATCCGAACATCCGCGTGCGAAAATTGTCGTTTTCGCTTCGTCGCTAAAACGTCAATTTTCCGGCGGACGCATAATGTAAGCAAATCTTCCAGAAAATTTTCCCGATTTTCCGCCGATAAATGCGACCCGTAAAACCGCCAGACGTCGAGTTTTTCTTACCTACCCACCCGCCGATGTAGACATTTACAGCTGAAAACTTCCCCGTGCCGTTTTGCACTTTGGGTCCTCTGGCTCTGTATGCGGTGTGTACTCGAAAATGTACGTGACGTCGTATACAGTGTGTGTGTCATGTGATATACGACAAATGTGCGTAATAAATTTGAAAAGTTTTAAGCGGCAAACGAAATCGCTTTTGTTTAGATCGTTTCCGATTGGATGTTGGACGTGGATTGGTTTATTTTCGGCGCGCGTACGTGCGGTTGTCGATCAAATCGTATTTATTGAAATTTTGAACTAATATCAAACAAAATCGTTAATCATCGAGTGTATAAAATTATAGAAAATATATAATTTCATCGGAAAATTTATGATCTCACATAGAATTTTGTGTATTATTAAAGAAAATGATATATTGCTTTTACGAAATTCACGTATTGTAATGCACTCGATGCATTAATTTTCAATTAATCAAAATTCTATTCAAAATGCATAATACGATATAATCTAAGATTAAATCACACAATGACATTGTACTAAAACGCACAACAATGCACAATATTAATCACACTACCACCTATTCGATCCAAAACACAATCACAATCAGTGCAAGATCTAGGAAAAATGGTGCCCTAGGAAAAAACTATAATTGCTCTACCAGTTTTGTAAAAAAAGTATTTTATATTAGAAAAAAAACCAGTTTGAATCATTTTCAATTTCAATTTGAAAAAAAAAAAACAATTTTTCCTACCAGTGTAATTATTTTAATATTTTACATTTACATAATCTATGAGTCGCAATCCATTCGAGTTCAATTTCTGCGAAAAAATAAATACTTTATTTTTATAAGGTTGCCACTTAATGGCCAAACATTCAATAATAAAAAAAAAGTTCTGTAATGTTTAAAATGTTAAAACATTTCAATCAATACATATTTTTTACTGAAATTGTTCGAAAGTGTTTTAAGGAATTTAAAAAAAAAATGACTGACTCCCTAGGCAAATGTCTAATTTTCCTATAGCTAAATCCGGCCCTGACCACAATCTACAATTTTAATAACGCCAATATTCCACAAATCCAAAAAATCCTATTACGATAACGACCAAAGAAACAAGTGAAAGGCGAGCGAAAGCGCGCACCGTCCGGGAAAACGTTTTCCAATACCGCCCGAGAAGACACACCATAACAATCCCCATGAACACACACATTCCCGCACCCACACTGGCTACACTTGCAGCTACAGATGCATCGTGGATGCATTTCTCGATGGCTTGGCGCCGGTCGGTCTGGCGCCATAACGCCACACCTGCACCACGCAGCCGCCGTACCATAAACGATGGTGAATCGCATCGAGCGATGTTCGATTTCGGATTCGGGGGTATAAATGGCGGTTTGCATAATGTATTGTGCTAATTTTGGACGACGAGGGTGTGTCGCGATGGATTTGTGGTTCATGGTTTTTATGGGGTTTTTTGAATGGGTTTTGTGTGTTGACGCATTATTGCGTAATTTAATCGCCGATTAAGGGAGGATTTGTTAAAGGGTTTTCGGAAGAGATAATGAGAGCTTTGATGTAGCTTGATGTTAACGCTTTTATTAAAAGATAATTGTTATGTAATTTAACTATTTTGAACTATTTACTTTAGAAGTGAAGTAAGCTTTAATTTGAAACGGTTTTCTGAGAAGACGGTCGTGTTCGTTTTTGGGGAATCGTTAAATTTAGTTCATTGTTTTATTAAATGATTGTTTTGTTTCATAACATAATTCAAAGTTATGCCTGCTAAACTTTGAATATTAATTAACAGAAAAAGCAAATCGATTCTCTCTAGTAAAATTGTTGTTTCGACGTGGAAAAATTAACATTGCAAAACAATGTATTTTATACTCGATATTGATGTTATTGCATAATTTCAAATACACCTACGGACAATTTGCAAATTTATCGGTTAATATTCCATGAATTGAATATTCAAATATTATTTTTGAAACTATACATTTTAATGTAGTTTAATATAGTCGAGTTCATATACATCGAGATGATTTTAATAATAGATTAATAATAATAAATTCGATTTTAATAATAAATTCAAGTTTAAAAACCGATTATCCAATTTGGAATAAAATATTAACAGTAAATTATTTATCGATACAAATTTTATAATATAATACTTAATTATGTTTCTTTTAGTGAAGATTTTGTTGTTTTTTTCTCTAAAATGTTTCAGAAATGAAAAAACGTATAATTGAGATTCAATGTTGCTATATTAATCAATATAAACATGTTTTACATTCGATAAAAAATAACTCGACTATTTGATGTGGAAAATTCGACGTATTACATGCTGGCAAATTATCGACGGAATGCGAATTATAAAAAAGGCAAAAAGGCCATTTACAAGATTACAACTCGTGCGTTCGCATCTTAATCGTTTTGTTACGTTACCGTTATAATAATTCAAAACGAATTAAATCAGGAGCCGGCAATAAAAAAGCTATTTTTACACGCGAGAACAAAAAGAACGAGCGCTTTAATTGTGTCAACGAACACTGCGATCTTGATTAGCGAAAGCCACCATACCAACAAGAGCAAGAGAGGACACGAAATGAATAATTTAAACACGAAAAGCGAACCGAGGCAATAAAAATCCGAGGAAAAAGACTTTTCCCAGCTCTATCGTTGTTTATTAGGCCGACGATAATGATAACGCCCTCGTATTTATTTACATGAAACGCATAAGCTTACGGCTCTCGTATATATTTCGTCTTTTTTATTATTAACTTAGGTAGAAGGAACATTTTCATACGAGGAACATCTTTGTGAATCGCCTATGAATATTCGTAAAATAATATTAATGTTGAATTCTCAGAATAAGCTTTGCATTTTTATTTTTATCACTTTTTGATTATGCACCATCTTGATTATGTTTTAATTAAACTTTTCGCTCTATCGAAATTGATATGTAAAACGGTTGTATTTCGATATATTGAAAAAATAGAAAATGGCAAAAAAGGTGGATGGCCACAGGCAATCAATTAGTTAAATTGCATCAGCAACACACCGTTAATTAGGCGTAGGAATTTATTTTTGTTATTTTCCGCCACGAAACGGACAAACCCCCGCAGGGTATGAGACGGTCGAAACGTGGCGCAATTTAACTCAATTTGTGTTACCTTTGCTTGAAATTTTTCTTGCAAAGGATTTTAGTGTTTTTTTATTTATCTTTTAATTTGGGTAAAAGTTTAAAAAACAATATAATAATCGTGTTTGAGAAGAATATCTCCTATCGTTTTTAAGCGGGTAGTTTCAAAGTAATGAAAATATTTTCAGGATAAATTAATAAAATCGATATTACGGAGCTATTCCGTTAACATGAAATCAGTTATATAATGTATACTTTTTTATTAAAGTATAAATAAATATACTTTAATCATAATTAATTTAAATATCAGACATAATCTGAAGACATATTTTTAATTTGCGATAGAGAAAAACATTCAAAAATATTCAAAACCATGTCTTATAATAGATTTTATAATATATGGGCTGAATATTAAAACGAAATTATACGAAATATTCAAACATACGAAAATCCAAATTTTAAAAAAAATCTTCGAAAAATGCACAAGGAAAACCACGCCCGTTTCCTTACCGGACTTTTACCTCGTATGTGTGTCAAATGCCCCATACGGGGATAAATAACGACATCGTCTACGGTGCAACTTTGGTACTTATCATAAAAAGACCAACACACTCTCACAGTTCCTCGAACAAGATAATATGGCTAAGATGGGTCCCCGTGGGATGGCAAGTCGATATAGCCATGGATGTTTGTCGAAGTCCATCGGTAGTTTGATGCATGGGGCAGATTTTCTTCTCCTCGGGGTTTGTTGGTTTTGCTACTTGTTTTTGTTGTTGATGATGTTATGGAAATAATGGGTACAGTAATACGTTTAACATAAGCTATTTTGAGTTTTTGGGCTGTTGGGAAAGATTGGAAAATGTTATGATACGTAATAAAAATTCAACAATGTTAAATTAGAATCGATAGGTATAATTTTAACGTTTTCTATTTAAGAAGGATACAATTAGTTGATTTAAGTATTCTCGTTTAAAAATATTGAATACATTTTGGGTAATTTATAAAACTCGACGTTTGATATATTCGAAAGATAAAAAATTATAGATTAAGTACTGAAAGATCAATTGTATAATAAACATTAATTAAAATATCGCGTTTCAATTTTTCACATCGTTTCCTTTAATTATTTGTGGGCGTCTGATAAAGTTTTTCGCGATGCTTTCAGTTGACTTTTGTTCGTTACGAAAATGTTTGTGTTTTTCGTTTCTTTGTTCCTTTTTTTTCATGTCTGTATCAAATTTAGCTGAAGATAAAAGAACTGTTACACAAATTATCTTGGAGAGAACATTGCGGTCTACTTAATTTGTTTTTATATTTTTTCTTCGGCAGATACGAGATGAAACGATCTTAACAATTCTTTTCACTTTCTAGTATAGTGACGACATTTGAATTCGAACAAATTTAATATACCAATTTTATTTCGTAAAATTTCAGACGGTATGTTAATAAGATAAAATATTTTGTATTCAAACAATGAGTCTCTTAAACAGCAATAAATTTTTAAGATTTTCTCTCGAATGAGAAATTCTAAAGGTCAAAATATGATCACACTTCTAAGGTGTTCGAATTAAGAAACTCTTTACAAGTACGCGCCGTAAGCGACTTTCAAAGTTTTCGATCATCGAAAAACGATTTTTATCCACTTTCCGCTTTTCAAACAAACCCTTTCTGAACTTGTGTCTAATAATTCATGCTTAAACTCTCTGCTAGCAAGAATGACCATATTCATTTTAACATATAATATTTCAACAAAATAATGATTGATCACAATAGGTTATTTTTAATTTGAGTTCCAATAATATCACGATGACATTTCGATTCTAAATTCGTTAAAAAATAAATCTACTATTACTTTTGATTCGGCTCAATTTTTGTGAAGTATCGGATTCCTATAAACGTGGAACATTCCAGTCCGTTAATCGATTCGAAATCCGACCGTTTTAACGGGTATATAAAAATCGTAAAAGTACTTGTTTTCAGAAGAACTTCAGCACATATGATGTTCGTTTTGAGCCGGTTAACATTACAAAATCGGATATCAACTTTGTTTGTACAGTGCACGTACGCGCCGCCCTAGTACAACACGTTTCTATTATTACATAAACGCCGCCGTTATCACATATAAGAATAAGCTTATCGATCGACAAATTTTCCAGTAATAGTACACGCTGAACGAAGGTGAACTATTTCGATGATCGACGTGCTAAATTTAAAGTCAAGCCTAATATTAATAAGCAGTTGATATCGCTACGTAATAATCTAGATCGTTTTATCCGACTATTTTCGTTGGGCGCACGCGAGATTTTCTTTCGGCGAATGTGTGTCGTTTTCTTTTGTTATTAAACAGTCTTACGAGATTAAAATGTAAAATTTCAAACCGTTCCGTTGCGGTTTTTATTGGGAAATATTATTTGGATAAAAAAAACGTCGCAATATCGACTTAAAGTAGAAGTAATGAAACGTCTGCTGCAAACGTTTCAGAATTACTTGAAATTTATACTGCTGACAGCTGTCAAATCCCAAGTTTTATACTAGTTCTTTTGTGCTATGAAAAATAATCTCGCAGTGATTTCTTCTCAGATATTTTCAATTAACTTAATATTTTTTCATTTAGAAAACCACTCTGACATATCGCGCATACGTTACGAATCCCGAAAGGCGGAACATTACACGATTCGAGCGCTGAAACGTAGCACTCGCAAAGAGGAATCTGAAAGCTTCGTTTACACGCGCTGGAGGATTCTCATCCTTGAACTTTCTCTGGAGGAGCCTCGTCCCTACACCCTTGTACACTTGCGGGTCGTTTTCGCACAGAGAGGAAAAAAATAAACTCGTGGAAATCAACCGAACGCCGACAAATATTGCGATGGAAGTGGCGGATGTCGTATTTCTTCTCGGGCGTATTATCTCTTCGGCGCTTTGTTTGCTTGCAAATAGGACTCGGGTCCTTTTGTCTCTTGTTAAAAGCTAACAAAACAATTGAATTGATCCTTTGAACTTGAATTACTCGCCGACATCGTTTCTTTATTTTTTTCCCATATTTATTTGTTTGGCTCTTTCGTCATTTCGACTCATTCGTTACGCTTGTCTGTACTTGTTCGTGCGTCTTCGCTTACCGTCGTGTAATTTGGCCTCGCTTGTTTTTTTTCAAAATTTTCTAAACGTTATTTATTTTTACGAATATATACAAAGCGAAGTGTTAATCTTTCATTCATCAGATCCGATTGAACGAAATTAATGAATCGACCGTACTTTGTATTGAAACGTAGAGTAAATTCCTCATTCATTTTGTACTTAGCATGAATGAATCAAATTCGAACCCTTTTGAACTCGATCGCTCCACATAATCACTGAGCGTTAATTTTTCACCAAACAACGGACTATTATATTTTCATTGATTTTGACAACCGATGACGCAAAAGCGCTACCAAATATTGCAGAGTCATAATTCGATGATTATTATTTCAAATAAACACAATTCCAACACCAAATCAAATATAAAAACAATCAAATCCAGTCTAAAATGTCACATTGAATACTTGGGTCCTATGTCCACCAAGAACCATTACGAGGCGAATATAAGTCGTTGTCTCAGGTCGTGGGTCACGAGATAAAGCATTTTCCCAATGTCGGTGAGGTGAGGGGCATCGGGCTGATTTCCCTCGGGATTTTCCCGGGTCGGGAGCCTGAGGGACCGCTTTGCCACAATTACGCGCGCATTATCCATTTATGTGTTGCGGCTTTCGTGTTGTACATATTCATATTGAGGTGTGTGAGTTTGGATGAGGTGTATTGGTATATGAGTTTTTTCTTGAGTAGATTGTATAGAAAGATTGATTTTATTATTGAACATAATATAGAACATTATTGTTAAGGTGCTACAATGGATGGTAGAAATTTTGTTTTATTTCTCAGATAATTTATGTATTCATTAGATTTTGATTGATTGGAATTTTTATAAAAAATGAGAGATTTACTTTGTTCGAACTATTTTATGTTATATTTACGTGTTCTAAGGAAAATGTTTTGTTTCAATGTTAGGATTTTTTTTGTGCGTAGGTTGCTTGGAAAATTAATGTAAATGGTAGAATTCAGTTTGGTCTAGAATAAATATAAATATGCTTTTATCAAAACGAAAACGTGAGTTGAGTTTTCTATTTGTGGTTTTATAAAACCGACCGATATATTGTATATCCGGAATGTTCGTTGCAATTAATTTAATTAAAACACTATTTGTATTCATTTTCGCATGAACAACTCAAATTAAGCGTATAAAAATTGGATTTAAACCGACATTTTCCTACAAACAATACAAGAATTTTCCACCCGCAGTATGAAGCTTTATTTATATACGCATTTCCTTTGACATTATTACGATTGTAAACGTATCCTCCGGAAAAAAACTTTATTTTCACGCATACACATTGTCTTCAAAGATTTTCATAGAGCGATAATACGAGAGAACGAACAAACGAACAAAAAACGATCTCACTTTACATGGCATCTCGTTTGAAAAGAAATCGCAATTCTCCGATATCTTTATTTTATTCAGCCGAAATCGTTCCAGATTTTTCTCCTATTCGGATCGAACTGTTTTCCATACTATGCACGATACATACGTAAACATATTCGGTTTAGAAATGTGAAAACTACTGTGGAACTGATACGACTAAGAAATGTATTGTGCATATGCAATCGGTTGTCCCGTTGTTGCGAATAATGAATTCCGCAAATTAAATTGAAAAACGATCTTGTAAAACTTTGTGTGCGCACGTAATGTATAGAGTTTGTACCGGTGTTCCCCAACTTTGATTATTTCAGATGGAAATTTTGGTAACTGTATTTGCTTAAATTTATTTCATAAACATATAGTCTATGTAGAATATGATATTTTCTTATTGCTTTTTAAAAGTTTCAACTCTTTTTTTGGTTTTGCGTATAAAATACATTTTTTTCCATACATAAAAAAATATAAATAGAAACAACTTAAACCCAAAAGAATTATTCTTTGAAGATTGAAAACCACCGATTTAGAGTGCACCGCCCCTCAGCAAGAATCGGGCAAACTTGCGTGTCGTTTGAACGGTGTAGATTTGAACAGTCGTCTTATTCTGCAAGGTTTTGTTGTGTTCAGTTTCACTGTGCGACCGCACCAGACGCACATCCACACAGAAAACGTAATTTATGTTATCGCATTCGCCGCCATGGGTCGTCCTTGTTTCCTTATTCGTACATCTCTTTATGACTTTCAGCTCGGTGTCGAAAGGGGCTTGTCTGCTAGGCACTTGCTGAAAATTCGCACGAGTCCATATATTTTTTCCAGGCCCGCGATTTCGTCAAGGCAATATGTCGTAAATCTTTGCAGATTCGTTTGTTTCGCTGTGATCTGCTTTTTTGGGTAGTCAATCAACTTTGTTGACTGAAATGGAAATTGTTTGTAACGGAGAATTTCAGGTCGAATGTCTTGTAAATTTGGAGTTCATTTGTACGCTTTCACATTAATGAAATTTTATAGCGAGGTCACACATTTTCGCTCCCACAAATGAAAATGTTTGCATATTTGGAAAATATAATCTAGAAAACAATAAAAGCCTTTTCGTGGGAGACGCGAAATTTTCACGAGACGTTTGCTCCGTGAAAACTTTTGCAAGCGCACGATGAAAACGCATGGAAATTAAATTTTAGCAATAAACGTCATCCGAGCATAAATTCAAATTACGTTTTAATACTCCTACAGACATATACCGTGTTTTTCCAACTAAGACTTATATTAATGTAGGTACCAAAAAACGCACTAGGTGAAACGCACTATTTTTGGAGGTAGTCATAACGTTTTATGCATATTATATTATGAATATATAATATAATATTACGAAATTTCAAATCGATGTGGCACCTTTTCTGATCGATTATTGTTTGAGATGCACCCATAAACACAGAAGTTTCGTCCATTGCAATATGTTACAAAGTTCCTATTTTGAACAAAAGATTTAAATGAGAATGCAAGTTTGATTATCAAAATATCATCCAACTTGAATAATTTTGTCGATTTTCTTAGAAACAATTTCTGTTTCTGAAGAAATCTATCTGACCAACGGTTTGACTTTTCAAAATTGTACAAAATCGCGGTAGGGTTTATTTTGGAAGCGGTCTTATAGTTGGAAAAACACGGTAACATATAATATGCATGTTATATACGCCATAGAGACATTTACTATTTGTATTCACAATTTGAACCGCAAAAATACCACTTTTCTATACCGAGAGACGTACCTGCACCCGCGTATTTTTCAAACTTTTTTCGCGCTCGAACCTCTCACTATTCCCCGTTTCCTATTCGAAAATGATTTATTCCCCATTCGCAAAGTTTCTTTTCACCAGACGTCTCTTTCTTGTCTTTATTTTCTCGTTTGTTAAAGTTATTTTTTCGCCGGCGCTTATAATACTTTCGTGTACATTTCCACAAGCTTATTTACATAATGGTAAATAAAATTCGGCGATAAACAAACCTAAAATATTATTATAGTTGCCGCGCGAACACGTCGATACATTTTCATTCCGAATAATATAATTACATTATACACATTACGCAAAGGAAGCAACGAGCGCTTACCTCTGGTTTTACAATTTTCCCGCCATATCACTATATCATATTATAAAACGTGTGATATTAAGACGTGCGAGATGTTCCCAGGTAGGTAGCATATCTATTATATTATATTTCGTAAAGTTATTGCCTCTCATATGCTGCTTTGTCGGTCCCCGTACTTGAGCGCGGGCTCTAATTCGCCCCGCACATAATTAAACTTTTATTAAACGTAATTGGCTCGTATAAGAAAACGTGTGGGTGGACCTCTCAGAGGATAAGTTGACGAAGTATGCTGTGTGTGTATGTGCGTAATCGTGGCAATCAAGAGGGGCGAATTAGCGTGCGCTTTGAAAATGTTCCGTGGCTTTTGGCAGCAAAGCTTCTCGAGGAGGAAACGAATCTTGTGGATTTGCATGCGAGAAGAAGGAAGTGTGCTAGACGCGTTTCATTATATTATATTGTGTTCTCAAAATAAAACTTGGAAAATAATTAAACAAAGCTGATCGTAATTGAATCGGAATTGCGTGTATGAACAAGCTGAATTGCGTGTTGGCTTTTTATGGAAGTTCTTTTCGAAATATTTGATTTGAATTTATTTAAAAATGTTTGATCTGATAAAATTGACATTCAATGTGTATTCGAATTACTTGATGGTATTTATAATTTAGTTTTTTATACATTATTTTTTTGATGTTAATATTTAATTCAAAATACGGTACAATATCTAACGATTTGAATTATTTTCGTGAAAATCTTCAATCGATTGTTATGGGGGAAAATGGTAGGAAATATTTTCTTTGTGAATATTTGAGTAGAGGAAAGATTATGCGATATAATGTACATCATTTATTTATATTTGATTCCCTATAATATTCTTAATATTATTTACCACTTGAATCAAGAGAATCGCTATATTTTTAGATAATCTTTCTGCAGATTAATTTGAATAATTTTTGATGTTCAAATTTGTTATACTATTAATTTTACGGCCATAAAACGATATTTTATGAGAGTGAAATACATGCAACACTGCACAAACAAAGTTCCACCCGAAGGCAAGACAAAGTACAGTTATGCAACTTTTTGAATGACATAGTAGACTTTACCGTCTGCAAATTTCAGTAGTGCGTAATCGTTCTTGAATTGTATCATTTTGTATTGTATTGTAAAAATTCACCGAAGTTCTTAAAATTGTTTTCACCGTGAATATTTTAATACAAATTAAATGAGTAAAATTTGTTTTAACTTTTACAGAGATGGTTTCCTTAAAAAAATATATTTATACTTGTTTATTTTTTGAGAACAATATTTTCATTTGATACAAATAATATACTTCAAATATTCTATGATCAAGCCTAATAGCAAACGAAATCAAATATTCAGTTTATAAAACAGACACACTATTATCTAATTATTCCTTTAATAAGATGGTTACCGAGAAACTACTTAAACCTAATCCTCTCTTGGTTAATAATAGAGTTTCTCGCTAGATCATAATCTCCGAACTGGAATATATACAACCCCGAAAACATCGATATAAAATTTATTTATGATTTAGATATTCATATATGAAATAGCTTATTGTGTTCAAAATGTTTATCTATCAACTGAAGAGCTTCTACAAGTGATCAGATTATAAAAGGGATTTGCTTATAAGGAATCATTAAAGAGATGTTAATGCCACTTCGAGTACTTTCATACAAACGCTTTCTATTTGACAGTAAACTAAGATACGACAACAAACACATTATATTTTCAAAATCATTAATTATCCAAATGATTACCCACCATATTCATTCATACAAAATAAGTTCATGTAACAATAAATTCTGCCTTCATTCAACATTTTACAACCACCAAAGAACAAAACCGCAAAACCTTCAGCCCTTTCGCTACGTAGCGAGCCTTTAACACGTTTCCCGTATACAAACTGTTTACAAAATCATAATAATGCATTATATATAGTATTTTAATTCGGGCACCCGTTCGTGCCGGTCATTTTCGCAAACATTCTTATATACAGATTTTTTTTAGGGCCGATCGCAGATTGCCACGCGACACTCTTTTTATTTTCGGTCTCATACGACCCAAAATTAATATCAGACGAACAAGTCTCGGAACTAATGGGGTTATTGCACGACACACCATAATAATACGAGTTGCGGTTGAAAAATTACGTCCGAAGGAATTGTGCTCAGAAATAAGTCACGAGCGTAAGACCTTTATCACTTGCTTACATACAAAAAGTTTTCTTATTAGAGGAAGCGATAAAAAAATAAACTTCGGTCGGCGATATCGCAAGCGAGGATTAAAAATAAAGATGGTAGTTGTTTTATGTTTAATTCGAGGTTATTTTCTGTGAAAAAAAATTAAAATTATCATGTTGAATTTTATACGAATTCTAAAACGAAAATTCAAATCGAAGAGTATTCTTACTAAAAATCACATTTAAAAATTTATATTTAAAACGCCATTCTATTTTTAGAAATATCAAGTGGAAAATGACAATCAACGAAATATTTCTCAGGCTTTTGTTTAATGAAAAGACTTCCGAGTGATTTATATTTCCTGAAATCTAAGGGCATATTATAATATTAAATACACAGTCAATTTCGCTCTAAATAAATTAAAATAATACATATTTTAACTACACAATATAAAATGCTGAATTTAAAAATCATCTTTTTTTCATCTCCTCAAGAAGTTATGAAAATATAATATTTTCATATCGAAAAAAGCAAAACAAAAAATTCACATCCATCAAACAGAAAAAAACAGAACAATATTTATAGCTTTTCAGCGTATTTCCTGAAAATAGTCACTCAAGTGTTTATTTAGGCGATTGCTTTACATGTACTCATTGAAGAGTATGTATGCACGTCGCGTAACTTTCCTAAAAAAGAAGGACTCCCACTTTTCCGGGTCCATTCACAAAACCCGGGATCGATATCCTTATCGTTATCTCGAGATGTGCAAAAGTTTTTCCGGCCAAATGGAAACGTGGAAAATCGCCGCCAATAAGGTGACGCCGAAGTATTTTCCTCGCACTCAATCGTCCTCTAATCCCCCGAGGGATTGACGTCGACCCGCAACCTTCTGAGGTCGTATCTGCCATTTTTCGCCGGCTTATTTTTAGCCCTGCTTTTCGTCCCTCAAATTAGCAGTCCTTTCAAATTGTCGCGTTTAATTAAGCGATTCTGGTGAATTTCGATGTATGCGCTTCCAGCTATCCGCTCGGGTGTGGCCATGTGTAATTATTATGATGGCGACATTACGTAAAACCTTTTTTGCCGTTTCAAACGTATTTACATATGTGGGTCATTGTCACGTCGTACGTAATAAATTAGTTTTTAAATAGTACTGACGAAACGTGTCCTGATTAAAGTTTCACGTGACGCTTCCGAAAATTTGTGCGGTTTCGGTTACGAATTTTCGTTTAAATGGGGTAAATAAATAACATGATTTATGCCGATTTTTCTTTCGGGCGATACGGCGGCTCTACTTAATGTTGTGAATGAAAAATAATGTCGGTCGCATTTTCATTGAGTAGATTTTACGTGTATTCATTGTATGGCCACGAAAAACAAGCTTTTATTTTCAACTTTTAGCAGAGCTTGTTTATGTGTCAAATGTATGTTTTATTCTATGTACACACGGACGATGTTTGTGCGCATAAAATACAATTTTTCCAACGCATTATTGTATTTGCTAGAGTCGTAAATTGTCAAAGAAAAAGCTGTAAATTTTCACGGTTTTTATTTACTTACTATTATATTAATAAAAAATCTAATACTTTTGATATAATTGAATCGGAAAATCTGGTTTTTTCATTCAATTTGAAAAAGAATGATTGCTCCATGTACGAGATACTTCAAAGGAAATGTTTATGAATAAAGTTAATTCATTGATAAATTATTCCGTTTGCTTGAATCTCAAAGAAAATTTTCATAGTCTGCTTTGAAGTACACACACAAAATAAACATATAACTATTTATAAATATCAAATTATAAATCAACATCAATTTGAAAATTTTCCATATAAAAATCAATCGAACACAAACAAAATTTTCAATACAACAGTATTTATATACATTTCTATCTCTATATATAATAACAACAACTAATTTCCATCAGTCTGTTTACATAATAAACAAATCAATAATATTTCAATTATTTAAATCCAATAACAATTTTTGTATTAAACGATTTTTTAAAACATGCGTCCGTTGAAACTCAACGACCCACTATTTTGTAAATAATCGTCATTTTTTTTCCACACTAGAATCGCATTACCCTCGAAAAAAGGATCGTTCGTGGCTCGAATTTTCCTCGGCGGTAACACTCGCATACATTTGGCCCAAAAATAAGGTCGAGTCTAAAATAAGACATGTTAACACGTTGGGGACCCTTCCCTCTGTGATCACAGATGCGTATAAATGTGCTGGTGAGGGTGTTATTGTTGTTTCGCCCGTCATGTAAATAATACAATGCGATAATCGACGATTAGCGTATCTGATTAATCCTATACTCCATTAACTCTGTGGTATTTTTGAACCGTCATGAATGTTTGATTGTTGATTTGACGAAATATTCACATATCTATAATTATGCGATTCGATAAGATCGTTTATTTATTGAGTGTTTTATAAGATGAAGAATGTTTGGTCAAAGTATTGAAATAAAAATTTGTGTTTAGTCAAAAAGATCTGTTCTATTTTAGAAAAATGTCAACAGATTCATACGTATATTTAAACAATTTGAACTATACATTAGAAATGAACTCGCTACATACACACGTAGCTCAAATAAAACATCACGCTCGGGTTCGCATTTCACGTTGAATATATTTACGCTAAAAAAATACGTACAAATATACTAAGCAGGTATAAAAATTTTATCACATCACGTTTCGTCCGCATACTACATAACGCACTCGCGTGCTTCTTTTACAGCGATTCCCAAAACATTTTTTCCGGTATAAAACATACACAAACACCTTTTAGTACAATACATTTCAGTAGTTTCAATTTTTTTCATATCAAAATAATTATTTTTTATGAAAGGAAATAATTTCCGCATATTGCACTTAACAAGTGCCATTTATTATTATTATACCACGTATAAGATAATTTTCTTTATATTGTGTAGATATTATGTAGTAAAAGGAAGGATAACTCTTGAATATTTGAATACTGAAGTTATTTCATGTCAATTTTACCTACTGATAAATATTTATTACTAGTGATGAGAAAAACTATTATTCTATTGTGGATTTTGTATGTATAATATAATACTATACTTAGCTCTAAAATCAATGGGAATTTATAGACTGAACAGTATTTTTTTTTTTTAATAATATATCGTTTTTGATACATTTCTAAAATGAGCAATTACTAAAAAAAAATGCATCGATTAGTAAAGAAGTATGACCGATTTAGTTATATTGACCAAACCAAAATCAGATCTTATTGTAAAAAATAAAATAAAATCATTAATATTTTGCACTTAACTCGTCTTGGTAGTTGTGGCCTTGGTTGTATTTGTATTTGTCATTTATATTGCCATAGATGCGAATAAATAAATAAATAAATAAATAAATTTTGCACTATCTATGCTAAAATATAACATAATAAAAAGTAATAAATTAATAATAATAATAATAATTTTGATTATAAAAATATAGTATATTATAATAAAAATTCCATAACAAAACACAACTTTCTACTTTAAACACATCGATTATACAATAGATTCGTAAACAAAAATTTCCCAAAAGCAGACACAAACATCCAACAAAGCCCCTAATCGAATTCCACAGTTTGAGAAGCGTTGCATTGTGTGTCTAGGTGCGAAAACGTGTTGTCGGCCGAGTTGAGTCGCGTCGTAGCAGAGGGAGAGTCGTAGCAGCCGGTGACGTAGGCCGGGCTGACGGCTAAAAATAGCGTAGCAGAACGGCCCGGACCACACCACACACACACAACTCTCGGTCCACGTGCACAAAAACTATTTTTTATATGATGGCTGTGTTTTCGTGGGAAAAATGTATTGTCGGGATGCGGTGTGGATGTGTGAGGTGTGAAGGCTTCGAGGGTCAGATTAGTGTGGGATGTTTGAGGATTGAATCGTTTGCAGTAATGGATTATGAGATGCAATGATGATTATATGTTAATAGAAAACTTTTATGAATTTAATCAGTAGATAAATTATAATTTACGATTAGTTTTTAATATGTATTGAGAATATCTTTGAAAAATTATTATTATCGGGATGATTTATCTTGAAGTGTATGATGGTGATGAAATCGTTTAAAATTTATATGGATGCTTTTTGTAATATTGGTAATTGTTTGAGTTTGGCGCGCGTGTCTTATATTTGCCGTCGCTGCTCTGATGTGTACGCATAATGATGTAACCTTGTGATGTATTTTCTGAGTTTTGTGTTTGATTCTAGAATATTGAATTTGCGAATGGCTGGAGTGATCGATCATGTGTCTTTTTTGTTGTCAAAATTTTATTTTAGTGATTTTCGTTAGTTTCAGCATTTCTGCTAGAAAAATATTCGGATATTTTCTTTTTAGAAATTGGCAATCAAATACGTAATCAATTATCATATTATGATTTTTTATAATTTGAACATGTACAATTCAATAACATGTTTATTTATTTTCTGACGTATATGTGGAATGAAAATTGACTTGACCTGAAAAATACACAGGTGAATTCAGGGTTGTTCATTTCCACCATATTTGACATGACCTGTTGATAACATTAGGTCATCTTCACCTGTTGTCATCACACAAACGTGTCAAGGGCATAACATAAAACACACAAAAATGAAACGAACAAATAAACCATCATCATGATCATGAAATTTAATACTCCATCAGATTTGATGGAACATATGTATTTAACTTACGTCACTCCCTAGATTTTTAATACCGGATACATTTTCATTGCAAGATTGCGAAATCTCTATTAGTGGTTGCACTTTGAGGTTTATTATCGAGAAACTTTGATACATTCGCGCTGTAAACTTCGAACTGGTTTCAAGACGTCAAACTCGAATGGGGAACTAATAAAACAAACTCGGTTTTCATAACGCAAGAAGTTGTCTAACGACGGTTATTTTGTTTGCTCCAATTAACTGCGATAAAAAGTCGTTGTTTTTCGAAAGTTTTTCTATTCATTTTCAAATGAAATTTATGTACAATAGTAAAATTTTTAATTGAATTTGTTTTTCTAAACATCGAAATTTGTGTAAGAAAACTGTGGCTACTTGTCACGTGGAAATTGAATAAAAATTTTCTAACAAGTTACGCAATTAGATTTCCTTTTAAATAAAAATTAAATTTTATTTATTTATTTAGCTTTTAGTTCATTATCAATATAATTATAATATTCAGTATTGAATTACAAAATAATCAGTTCTTTCATTTATTTAAATGTTTCATATTGACTTCAGTAGTGTATTTTAAAGCATTTTTAAAAATTACATTACAATATTTGTTTGTCTATTTTAAATAAAGTTTCTATTACATTCAAATGATGCAATTTAAATTTTCCCTTTAATAACTCAATTATTTCGCATCAACGCATCGTCTGACCTTTCGTTGATTGTTGAATCTCGACTATTTTATTTTTTCCTGAAAAGCGCGACGCGGGGAGACAAAAAGTTTTAAAAATTTCACTTTGTCGTTTTGGAACGCGTTTTCAAGTATCGCTTTTAAAATTACTTAACGCGATAATTTATTGAAATTTGGGAATTTTCTTAGAGCTATTGCGTGCGCGGCGGCCGCTTGACAAATGGTCTTGTTTACGTTCGTTTGCGGATCATTTTTTTCGCCGTGACGAAATATCAAAAACGAATTTTCTAAATATAGCGTTTCGATTAGATGCGACTTTGGAAGTGGTCGGCGGCCGTGAACATTTTTTTATCATTTGTTCGGGAAAATCCTTACTAAGGAGGTTTCGGGCTTCGAAAGCCGGCTCGTTTCCAAATCCGCTGACTATGGTAATAAATGCTTGCAAAAATGCGAAAGGACTCCCGAAAATTTACATATTTTGATAAAAAAGTTGAATAAAAAAAATGTGGGCACTCTTTTTATGCGTCTATGATACGTATAAAAGTCTTCGAAATCCTCCAAACAGCCTATCTGTTAGCGTCTTTATTAAATAAATATTGGATACGAGAACGATATCTTATTTTCAATGGTACTTTGTAAATAACTTAAATTAGAAAATGTATGATCATTGGATTTTTTCGAAACGAAATATTTTATTAGTATCGAATAAAATAAAGAAATATTATATTCCTTTTTTTTTGTAAATATTACAATTTTTATCCATTTACGAATATACAATATTTAGGAAGTATAAAAATAAATCATGTTTTTCCGAAAATTTCTCTTTCCTCGTTTACAAATAATATTTATAAAAATATATAAGTAAAATCCACTTTTCTGCCTCGTATATGTATCCCACCCAACTTTCTAAATATATTAGAAATATCAATATATTTTTAAAACACCTATTTCCAAGCACAACTTCCTCGCAACCCTCCCACTGAACATATCTTAATAAGAATGTAACTCAACACATTAATAAATAACCTCGCCCACTATCGAATACATATTGAACTTCCCACCTTGCATAATCCCAGACTAAAGGACTACATGTTCAAAAACCGACTAAACCACAATTTTTCATCCACAGAATGTCCACCAGCCGCCGATGGCATGGAGAGATTTGCGTGTCCAACCCCTGACAGACAGGGCAGGTACAGGTGTATCGACGACCACGTACTCTGCGATGGATTCGTAGATTGTCCTAATGGAGAAGACGAGGACAGGCAGGCGTGTATGTTCTACAAAACGGTAATGATGTTGCATTATTTCTCGTGGTAGTTTGGATGTCACAATGGGTGGTCAAATTAGCTTGCATGGGGATGAATTATTCAGCAGTTCCGCTCTCTTGTGTGAACTGTCAAAGGTGTTACGGGTGAAGTGCAATTATCGTCGTGCAAGTGCATTGGGAGTTCATTTTGGATGTGTTTGATATTGAGTTGGGTATATAAATCAATCTAATAATAAATTATTTTAACTTCCATTCATTCTTTATCAACACATAAAGTTCGAAAGCTGAAGAGTCTTAATGTTACTTTGTGCCACTGCAAATGAGTTCATAAATCATACACTGTAATGAAATTTACGATTCGTTGAAAATTTCATAGAATCACGAAAACAGTTTCGAACATTATCAAAATGGCAACCCCACCGAAGTCAATAAACGATTATTTCCAACAAAAAAATGCACGAAAAATCGCACGCACCTCCACAGTCCAAATTCAATTTTCGAAAATAATCAAGACTCATAGGCGGCGCTAAAAAAAATTCGCAACTCGAAGCGAAGAATTTACTTTGTCAAACGGATAAAGGAGAGAAGGAAGAAAAAATCGCGGGGCCAATATTCCGGGCTTAGCTCAGCCCAGACTTCGTCGGATAGATTTTCTCTTATACTTGAGGATTACGTAAAGGACAAAGTGTACCACGCCAGTGACGTCACTTTGGAGCACTCGAAAGAAATATTTGCGCAATGGTGTAATGTTTGCGTACGTACGGAATCGGGATTTTCGCATATTATAATTTTATTGTTCGGTTTACGGCTCGATAATTCTGTTTGCGCGAACACATCAAATATTTACGACGCACGATATCTGATTCGGATATGCACGTGCTCGTTTTTACGGCCGGATATGTCGCATATGTATATTGAATTGGGGGTGTGGCTCTCAAATATTCGGGCAAGATAGATCTCTTAAGATCCCGATTTTTATTGATTCATATAATGGAAAATATAAAAATAATATGAGCCGAATTTTGTATAAGAAATGATATTTTTTTCAATACAAAGAGCCTTGAGATTTGTTGGAAATTGACGCATCGCTTTGATCTAAATTTGAATCATTATATAAATAGAAATTGTCTTAATTAGAAGGAATCGCAGCCGAGAAAATCATCCGGAACGATTGAGGATTGCGAAATATCTCGGCAGATTTTTCGCGACGTCTTTATTAATTATCCACGGACTTCCGATGCGAAATAGGGTCAAATAGATAGGAAATATTCAGGTTGTGTCACGTTGTAATTAGAACGTGAAATGTGACCAGGCCGATCTAATCTTTTCCACAACTTTCCCGCTCGAGGTGGGAAAAAGTTGGCCAAACTCGCAGCTCCTCTATTTATTTCTGATAATAATAATCTCGCGGTCGGGAAAATCTTGGGAAAATCTCGCCGCGTAATTATCGGCGATTATTCGGAGCGGTTCGCGCTCGATTTTCTCGAAATGGAGAGTGACGTCATTACGAGATTTCCCACCGCGATAGAAGTGGTATCGTCTTCAATTTTCGTCTATTCCAGATACTGATATTATACAAAAATATTTAAATTCTGAATTATTTCCGAATTCTAATAGTTTTTGTAAATGAGCGATGTTATTAAAATAAGTTTTAACATTTTAGTTAAATTGGTTAAAAATTAATTGGTTAATTTTCTATTATAACCGAAATAATCTTTCATATAATTTTGTCAATATAAAATAAATAAATTGACCTTTACTCGAGCTTCCAAAAAGTGATTGATTAACTGTACTTCCCTTGTCATGTTTTAATTAAGATTAAACATTTTCGATATAGATGTATTTTTAGGAAATTTTCAACAAACACGACCATAAAAATATGATGTAAAAGATCACATATCACACCATCCTTCAATTCGTTACCGTTTTATGACTCACGTCCGTTGCTCGGAGCGAGTCTCCAAACCGCGTCGTAAAGCGTTCGCATTTTTTTCATACATTTTTCATCCATATTTGAATTCGTTTTACGCAAATTTTAATCCTTTTATATGTTTTCAGACGAAAGCTCACCTGGACGTGTTGGCCGACGCCCTGCTGAGGTGGGCGAGGGGTCGTTAACTTTGCTCCAACGACAAACCGACCAGCAAGTAACAGAAAAACCAGACCAAAGCACACGAACACAACAAAACGATTTCAAACACTGATACACACACAGTAGGAGACGCTACGTTCACGACACATACACACACATTTCGAACATTGTTTCACGTGAAAAACGACCGTTCCGTTCTTGTTTTTCGTTGAACCGGTGAAAACTTTCCTATGCGCCCGGCCAAAGCCAGGAAAACAACCCCGTCCGCCCACACCACCCACCCACCCACTCAAACTGTAGTCATCGAAAGATGCCAACCGTAGTTCGACTGTTACGTCGGAAGATCGAGGAAATTTTTGAAGCATTCGGAAAAAAAATTCTAAGAAGAAGAAGAAAAAACTTAAAACTCAGCCACCTTAATCGGGTGCACAGTTCTGTGGTATCTGATTTACCGAACATTCCCAATACCAGTATTATTTGTTTTGTGTTTATGACAAGTCATTGTCGTGTGTATAATGGTTTCATTTTTGTTTTATTCGTTGTTGTTATGAAGCTCACCCTCCATCACGATTGAAAATATTATTATGATGAAATATACTACTGAGTGAATCTCTAGATAACTTTTTCTATGCGCATTTGAGGTATTCATTTTTGTACACTGTAACTTATAGGCGTTCAAGTCAGATCTATATATTTTTATAATACTTATGCTTTTTAATATGAAAAAATCATAAGAAGAGATGCATTCAAATGTGTTTTTTGTGACATCTGCAAGCGTTTGAAATGTTCGTAATTATTACGTGGATTTGGCATCGCTCTTTAACAAAAAAAATCTTTGTGTGTACATTGTTGTAATTATTGATTTTTTTATTGTTTATTGTTTTTGAATAGTTCAACTTTTTTACATTTATGATACATTAGATAGGTATTATGATTATACTGTATTATGTGTAACAAAAATGACTCATCTGTTGATAAATCAACATCAAAGGTGCAGTTTAAATGTAATTAAAAATACCACAAGTAGATAGATTCCCATTATAGTGGTAAATAATAAATAATATTGAAACTTTCCATAGATCAAATAAAAAGGATGCAGAAAGACTGAAAGATTTTAATTATTTAACTAGCCGTTTTTTGTATATGACTGAACATATACATTTTATTGTTTAATGATTGTTAGCAGGTTTTGTTTGGAGATTTTCTTTGACTTTAGTTAGCATTGTAATTAAGTTTAGTTTGATTTCTTTCATCGATTTTTCGGCCTAATACTCATACATATATTTTTCAAATACATATCGCTTAATGGGAGAGGAGAAAGTAGTTGAATATGAAAAAAATCTAGACAAGATTTATTTGTAATGGTTATAAGTAACGATAACACGTAGGCTGGTAACTTTGATCATGGATAAGATTGATAGATTTTCTAACCGCGCGAAATTTGTAATAAAAATTTGTTCAGTTAATGTGATGAGTATAAACAAGTAAATGACTCATGATTAATTATAAAAACACTTTTCGATAGCCTTTTCTAAAACAAGCAGATGAAAATAAAATATTTTGTATAGTTTTAATTTGTCGTATTGTAATGTTAAACAATTGTGACGAAAAAAGCCGAAATGGAAGTAAATTTAAATTTTAACTGAATTGAGGATTAAATGTGTAGATGATGGAGATTAGTGATACAATGTTACTCAGAAACTTGGCAGCTATAATCGAGTTAATATTTATTATCATTGTATTTTAATATGTGTTAAAATAAATTCTACTTAGTCCATATTGATTATTGATTCGTGTAAATCGGGATCCGTAGGATTAGATTTTTTCATGATTTTTTCTATTACGATTTTAGTTTAACTTAGCCGTTTTGAATTTAGTTTTCTCTTCCAAAGTTCCACTTGTGAAATACTACACTGTCTTTTTATGATATATTTGAATTTATAAAGAGTGTAAATATAATATTAAAGTTAAGACTTGATTAAATGAAAAGAACATCTATCTTTTTTACTTGTGTCTATATTTATATATTATACAAAGTTTGTTTAATTTTGAAAAATGATTCTTTCCTACTTATAATAATTAATTTTTATGAAATAAATCACGAATATGTACTTAAGAAATTTTAAGTAGATTTTCGTTATGATCTTTATGAAATCCGTCACTTTTAAAACGATATTTTGTGAGTTTCATTTGAAATGTGATTACATTTTCGTACAAATTTTGCATGGTTTTATTTTATTTTTAATATTTTTTAAACTAATACTTCCCATAATTATTCCCAAGCACGATATTACTCATAAAATGCGCTTGTGTCTGTATATAAATTCATAAACATACATTTACGTCAGGATGGGTAGTATCGTCCGAACGATAAAAACATTTTGATCTCACAATGTTTATTTTATAAAATATGTAAACATACAAAATATTCAAGCTATATTCAAATATTATTTCTAAAATATTTCAAGTCAACAGAGAACCTTTGAGATTAATTAAGCGTTATTAAAAAAAATCGTGGTACGGAACACATAGGCGGTCGTTTACATTTAGATAGTTTTTGGTAATTATGTTCTTCAATGTTACAAGTAACGGATGTACCTATTAAATCATCAAATTTGTCAACGTTGCGATAATACAGTTTGGTTGTTGATTTTATGAAAATGACGTAATTTTTACTGAGAACAGGTGGAAACAATTACGAAGGTATTATCTAATTAAAAAAATGGCAGTGGATAGACGTACAAATTTAGAAAGCGATACGGATCACGCAAGGTTAATAAAAGTAATTGGTGAAATTCCTTTTTTTTTCACGTGTATTAATATATAAAATATAAAAATTCAATTATCGCCAAGTTTTTGCGTGTGTTTTGATCAATTAGACTAATTGTTGACTAAGAGTGGAGTAAATTGATACTCGGAAAGTCTCGTCATTATCGTGGCTACCATAAGATGTTTCTCTTTCGTGTTTACTCTGTAGTAATTAGGTATAAGATAGGTTAAGTTCAAATATCAAAAATATGATATATTAATATATTACACTAATTGGAAACAAATATTGCATGTTGTTTGACAAAAAAATTATGATAAAAAGTAAAAAAAATCAAGTTAGTTTAATGTATTACATTGTATTCTATTTATTATCGATAGTCACAAATTGTATTTTTTCTCGCACGTTTTATTGAAACAAAAATTATAAAAAAAATTATATTAAATGTTAAGTGACCCAAAACTCTATCGAAATATGACAGCAACGTAAAAATTAGTTAAATGTTATAAACACACATTCTTATTTAACAGTAAAGTATAAATGAAAAAAAATAGATGTCTATTTATTATTACATTATTATGATTATTGAAAAAAAAAACTAGAGAGATTACATATATTATTGTATTTCGTATATATTTCAAATATTTTGTGTCTAATTACGTGTATTCAATTTAAAAAAAAGTAGATATTTTCATACGAATATTTGTCAATGATTAGAGAGAGAGAGAGAGAGAGACATTTTAACCGCGAAAATGACGCAGCGGAAAATTCAATATAACGAAAGCGACACTGAAAGGAAATGAAAGAAGAATCAAAATTATATTGCAAAATTGGGGTTGACGATCGCATGATCTCGGCGCTTCCTGGAGGCTGGATTTTGCGACAATCTCTGGAGATCAAAGTTGACAAGAAGCACAACACGTTTAGGAAACTCGAGAGCAAAATCCCTTCGAAGGGCCGCGGGTGATGATGCCGAAAAAATACATAATTCAATGTGACGTCATCCTGAGCCACCGCAAGCCCTTCGCAGCGATTTTCATCATAAAAATTCATGAAAAAAAATCAATAGTAAAATCACAACGGTTAAGACTTCAGAGAATCTCGCAATGTTCAATGGATAGCGTCCAGATCGGATCCACGGATCATCGACATGGAATAGGTCAGTCAAAAATTGTTCAGAGCACACCGACTTATTTAACGAATACGTTACATAAATTAATTAGCGGTTTTCAGTACGCAAGTTTCACAATGGGCTATTAATTCTGCGGGTTCAGTGCGCTCTTGCGTTGCATTCGCACGGGACATGTTACACCATGAATATTCATACTTCATAATGAAATGGGCGAACACGTGAAGCCTGCGAAGGCCACTGCGGTAAGTTTTTATTAAATTTCGTATGGCTGCATTTTTTTTTCAAATTATGGTACTTCGTTACGATGGAGAAACTTCGTCCGTATCGCTCCCGATCGGCATCTTTGTACTGAAACTGAATGTTTTGCGGTAATCTAAATTTAATGTTTCCACATGTTTCAAATGTTAATGAGATCTGAAAAATCGCATTATTTTAAGATAATGTCGCTTTTGCGTTTCGATCGTCCATGAAAACTCACGATACATATATTCGATAAAAAAATTTTACGTCGTTTTCATATATCAATAATGCAATTTTAACGACCACGTTTAACAACTTCACACTCGCCAACAAATTCATAAAATTTATATCCGTTTACGGAAAACTCCGTGTTTCTTTTTATTTCTCGAAACATTCCTCAGAGTCGTCAGTCATTTGTCAATTCCGGGATTTCGCGAACTTTTTCCCGGGATGTTTCGCACCCGTGTCATACGAATCGCGAGAACGTCAATTAAGGCTCGACTCTCCCCGCTGACAAATGACGCGTATCAAATCTCGAAGGGTCGTATTTTTGGCCTTTTTTTATTTTGGCGAAAATAAACTTCGCTGCGCTTATTTTGGGCCCCGTCTGCATAAATTCGCGCCATTTTTTGTATTACGTTTTGCGTTACATTCCAATTTTGTGATTTATGACTTGTTATTATTAGAAGCGAAAGTATCGTTAGCGAACATAATCAGCACGATATCGAAGCACGCTTAATAATAATTCAATTATGATTTATTTTTAAGAATCGAATTATTTATTTATACATGGGAGGTATTTTATTACATTTTGTATTATTTTTAATTTGTTAAATACCAAATTGATGATGAGTCTTTGAATTAAGTGTGTGTTTTAGTTTTTTTACCTGTAAAGCTCTTATAATTATATAAATCTAATTAATGTGTTTGCACTGAATTGCACCGACACCAATCTATTATTATTATTATACGTATTTATTAAATATATATTATATTTGCATTAGATGCACCCATTGTAGTTTTATAAATTGTATGCTTGATGTCTTAATTTGAATACACATATATGTCACGTATATGCGTATGTTGGTATTGTCCGCAAGTACCTGTAAATAAGAACATGAGTTATTATACATTAATTTAAAAGAGCACTAAATTGCCTGTTTATATGCACTGCAATTAATTGTGATACTAACCTAATTAACATAAAAATATTTTTTAAGAATGTTACTTTTGAAAAATGCATTTGCTTAACGATAAACGCAGACGAAGTCTTAAAAAAATTAGTAATAAACGGACGAAGAAAAAAATCGGTCCGTCGGCAAATGGAAACTGTCGAAAGTGGAGCGAAAGCATTTTTCAAAACTAAATTTAAAAAAATAATAATGAATGCACTGCAATCAAATCCTGCCATAAAGTTGCATCTACATACACTCGCATGTGCATAAAAAAGCTTGTACGTGCATCGACCGACTAATTGAACAGCTAGCGAGTGTACGTGATTCACTTTTTGTATTTAAAATTAAGTATTCTCTTTTTTAAAATATACTTAACGTTATTGTATGTCACTGTACCTAAAAGCCGGGCGATCGCTCTGTAAACCTTTCAACCTCTGATGAATTGAAAATTGACAATTTAGCGTTATATATTTTTGGAAAATCAAAAGGGACAAAGATCACGATGACGAAAGAAATAACGAGAAATTATGGCAATAAAAATATAGATGATACCGAGCGTGTACAGCGCCAAATTTCTTCTAAATATCTATACAAAAAAGCAATGTATCGATTATGAGAATTTTCTAATAATTAAATTATAAATTAATAAGCAAACGTGTGTGTATGAAGATGGGGCTTTTCACGCACGAAGATCGCTATTGATCCGCCGCGTGAATTCCGCTCGTTTTCGTTGTTAACGTATTTGAGATGTAATGTTTTTTTACGTATTTATTTGTTTATTGATTGTTTCCTTTCGATGATTTCAAAAGTGACTTACATCACACAGGGTCCACAATGTTCATATGTTGTGCAATGAAAATATGTTTAAATGTTGGAAATTTTTTATGGACGCATTCGCTGAAACGCTATGTTGCAATATTGTACGTTAGCATTCAACTACAGATCTTCCGCCTTAAATATTCGATGATTTCTAATGAAAAGCACAGCATTTCGGTTAACGTTTTCGTTCGTGGATGTAGTCTGGCGATGAGGTATATGAGGCGATGGAAAACAATGATCAAATTCCAAGCATAACGAGCATTTATCATATATCATGTGATCTGCATGTTGAACTATTGTATATGTAAATGATAAATAGACGATAGCCCGGTGGCACAATGCACTTTGCACATATAAGTATTTATATATATAAATATATATTAGTAATACTTTATATGTAAACGCTAGTTCAAATGTACGCATTATAATTATTATGAAAATTTTGGCAGTTATATTAAAAATTCACTGTATTTCTTTTCAAAGAAATTATTATTGTATTTCGATTGGATCTTTTGCTCACGGATATATATTTATATAAACAATTCAACTCTTATTTCGCTAAAACGCAAATCACTTTCTATATTTGAACATTCAAGCAAACTTTATACATTAACTATTTCGCTAAATGTGTGCTCAAACTTCTGTATTTCGAATGAAATATTCATTTGCAAAGTATCTTACATGGAAAAAAAATGCAAAGCACATAATTTTTCAAGTTAATATTGCGGCTTTCACATAGATTACAAAGTTTATGAAAAAATACATTTCCGAATGTGATTTTCAGCCTTCGTGTTATATTTAGGCAGTAAATTTATGATTAAAAAAAGATTATATTAAAAAAAGATATATATTCGGGAGAATGTTTCGCCTTATGGAAGGTTCTATACGATATTTTGTAATCACTGTATAATGTTTGTACTCAATTTTACAAATTTGAAAAGACCTTCTTTTCGATCACTGTTCAACAACGCATCGTTATTGTGGCCTGTCTTTGTCAAAAAAAGTGAAAAAATCAGGTCGTAAGGGTGCTAAAATATTTTTTATTCGAATTTTCGCCGCCGTTCGTCTTGTCTCTAAACATAGCGGATGGGGGCATTGTGATGATTTTTGTTACAATCTGTCAATTTTGCATAGTATTTTTTGGTCAACCTTGTACAATCTGGTTGTATACTTGAAACATGTGAGTCTTTATAAATAAGTCCTAGCATTAAACAGTCTTTTTATTGAGGGAAATGTTCGTTTCTACATCTTCATTGGATTTGTATTACAAAATGTGTATTCTTTGCTTTGTCAATCTCATAAAGTGCTATATATCTTGTTTCGACATAATGTATATAATTGCGTGATATATTCATACTTTTAAAAAGTGTAAAAATATTTATGTATGTATATCAAGTAGTGAATTTATTATTTTTGTTTTCAAAGTATATAGTATAATATAATTGAAAATTTATTTTCATCTTTTTTTTCGTGATGATTTCTGAATATTTTCACGTTCAATTTAGTCATGTACATACACTGTTACAGTTCACCGATGAAGTTGATCTTTTTCATATTAAGTTCCATTTTATGTATAAAATATAATCTGTTATATTTTTCTTATATATTGTAAACAAAAAATTATATATGTAATAACAGATATTATATTTGTGATTGTTGTAATTTTTAAAATTTGATGTTGAAATCCAAATATGGGCGTTAGATGATAATATGATTTTTTAAAATATATAATTACGTTTACGATAAATTACATGAGAACGGCGTACGCTCTTCATGTAATCCATCGTAATTCGTAATAAAATACATACACATATATATTTAATGGGAATATTCTGGAGAGATTTCGAGATGTTGCTATGTTTGGGAAAGTTTAAAAAAGTATTAATGTAATAATCTGAAATTAAGTCAACTGAAATGTATTAAATAATTAAATGTAATAACAATTATAATTGATAAAGAAACAACATCAAATATGATATATATGTAAAATAAATGCCTCAGCCAGAAAATGTACCCGAATGTCTTTTATTGAAACGACCCTTCTCACACTCCCGAAATCCGACACTATTAATAATTCAACATAGTCACCTTCACATTAAAGTCACGTAATAGACGGAAACCCTATTCAAAACATAATCAATTTCGTAAAAATCAATAAAACCCTTCCTTTAAAAACGAAACTATCCATTCAACAAATTTAAATCAATAAAACTTAAAAAATAAAACACGAAACACAAAATCCCAACTCAAAACAACTCCTACCCATCCAAACCGATTTCACGCCATCTCAACCTTCACACTTTTTTTTCGAAAAAGGCAAACAAAACCCACCCCTTTTAGGTGGCCGCGGCCTAAAGCCTCCGAGGATGAGACTACGAGGGGTGGACTTCATTAGGTAAGCCTTTCACGCGCCTATCCGCTTTCATTCACGGAACCATTGTCGGCAGGGGTTTGAGGGCAGAACCCTTCAATGGAACCCGACCGCTTCAATGAAAATATATTGCGCACATAGCCTCCATTCAAGCGCGGGCCCTTACATGTCGTGTGGGGGGCGCATGCTGGCACATGGATCGATTTAAACAAAGGACACGCTCGTTATGTCTGATGCCTTTGTGTTAACGGTGGATCGATCCGGACAGTTAATGGATTGGTCGATTTGTTTCTGCGCGTTTTCCGACGGTGGTTTGGTGAGGAATTCATAGATGGCGTTATGAGTTGTGGGTTGGCGATGAAAAAAGTTTCGCTTCGGGTCTAATGGAAGAAGCGAATCTATGTCGGCGTTTGTTTGCAATGATTCTGCGAGCGAAAGCTTTCTTTTTCATTTGATGTTTTAAAATGGTTTCCCATTCGTGTTTATTCTTCGGGTTTGTAGTGCTCGAGTTAGAGATGGAATTGAAGTCATGAGGTCAGCTATTTTTAGTATAATACAACTCGAAATTGGACCGAATCCTACTGAAATTGTTTTATACGATTGTATACATTGAAACGCAAAAATATTATGAATACTGTAAAACCCGTCACCGTTTTATATAAGACCTACATAACTTTCATCATAAGATAAAATTTCAATACATATTTATATACTAAATACAGAAACCATCCGCTCGAACACTAACTACACCTAAAATCCCTCAATTTCAATACACAAAAACAATCAATTTCGATCAAAAATAAACTTTCCAATCTAGTCCCCAAACCAGCTGAAGCAATCCACATACTACTTACACCGCAAGAATTCGCCGAGCACACACCTTCGAACACAATACGATTACGTCAATCAAAGCGAGCAGCGGCCTCCTTTGTCCCTTTATCACCAAAGGGCCGAGGTCGTCCTGTTTCGACACAATCAAGACCCACACCTACCCTATGAACCCGCAGATTTTCATTGTTTCGGGACACAAAGGTGCGAAATTGACGGTGTCTACGCCCGCAGCAGCCTCCAGCGGTGTCCAACATGCAATTTTCATTTGTGTTAGATATATTCGGGGCCACTATTTATAATATTCAATTCAGTGTAAGGCCGTTGGGAGTTTATGTATTCGGTCCTAATTAAAACTTCAGCGAATAGAGCTTTCGTATTTGATGGTAGTTATAAAATTATAATATCTAGCAAAATTCATTATTTAGATGAAATTTGAAAAATAATGATTTTTTTCTTTAAAATAAAATAAAAATATATATATTTGATTTAATATAATAAATTGATATAATATTCATGTGTAATTTTTGAATTTCTTTATGTGGATGTGTCTGAAATTAATTTTTAAACAATAGTAGAGACTTCATGGATCGCATATATGTATTACATTTTAAACTTTAACACTCTGCATCATAGATTTAAAAGATCAAAAGTTATATTCATAAATTTCAATGCTTTCATCGTTGTAACAGATACATATTAAATATTATTTTTAACACAACAAAAGTAATATACATACATATTATACATATTATACTTACCTTCTGCATACAAGGTTAATCATTCTCACTTTTCTTTACATCGCATCACTCTATTATTATTAGACGAAGGCCTTTTGAAGGTGAAACAAATCAATGATATCTAAATAAATATTCAAAGCCGCATTTCTCTTCCTCAATTATATCATCCCTTAAATTCACATACTCACAGTTGACTATCTATGTTTAAGTTATCCTCGGTCATATTATGGTAGAGGTCTCCGGGTTTCGGACACTTTGTTTGCGGTGATCCTGCACATTGCGGGTTTTGATTGAATTTATTACGGGATCTCCCGTTTCGATTAAGTCAGGTGAAACGAGCGTTTTGCATTGTTACAGGCCACGAATGCCTTACGAAATTTCTAATTATAAATTCAAAATTGTCTCAAAGCTTGCGAGACGCTTTTAGAAGCTACACGTGTATGCCTTAGGATTAGGCCTTTGTGAGGAATATATTTAGATGATTTTTAATAAGGCTTCTGGTGGATATTAAAGATCTTTCTAGTCTAATATTCTTGGAAAAGGTGATATTCTTAAAGAGTTTTATATATAATATTTTAGAGATAAAAGTTACTAAAATATAACAAAAAAAAATTACTTTTCAATGAAAAATATAATATTTATAAAAATAAAATAAGGATTTTTATAGTTTGAATCTTCATATTATAACAACCTCCAATAAAATTTGATCTATTTCAGTCCATGAATATCCCAACACAGCGTTATCCCATATTATTGTGAACTTTGTGTCCATAGTGACTACCTCTATCAGCGTCCTTTACAAACACCACGTATTATCTTCCCACGTCTTCGACCTGCCCTACTTTACGACAACTTCTTAGCCGTGTGTCGTATTCAAATTTAACACTTCCGCGTCGTGTTCGACCTTTGGCAAAAGGGATGGCTGAAAATGGGAATTGTCGATGGTACGTATCGCTCGTTCCAAAGCAATATCTCGTATCGAATGCTGTAAAAATTTTATGGGGGTGGAAAAGTCTTCGAAGTAGTTGGGATGAAGATTAGAAGTTTTTTTTTGTGAAAGGTAAGTTTTTTTAAATGATTTTTGTTATTAGAGACAAGAAATTCCAGGTATAATTCGATTAATTAAGCTCAAATACCAAAGGTCGCGAATATAACAGATCTTCGTGATTAGTATGAAAAATCGTTATTTCATTAAGTTTTTTTTTTTTCTGTCGCGATGAAGTTTTGCTTTTGATGAATGAGTCAACTTTTTTAGTTAAACGAATAAAAGTTTCAACGACAAATTTTATACATATTCATGAAACACTTCAAATTTTTTTCATCAAAGTTTTAATTGATAAAAAAGTTATGATTTAAATTCCTAACAAAAATGTTATATAAAAAAATCAATAATTTTAAAATTCACATACGAAAATTAACTTAAATATTTAAAAAAATTAACATCATCACTTTATACATCATAAGATATTGTAACATAATACATATATTACTAAAATTTCAAACCCTAATAAAATAAAATCACCTAAATATTTCACCACCATAGAAAACCGGTCTAAAGCAAACAAATCAAGAACGACCCAACAAAAACCCACCCACACCGAACAACACACCAACAATTAAAATATACTCAACATTTCGATATGCAAATCGGACACGAATCGCCATCAGATCAGATCGAAGCACCAACACAACAGTCCACTGAACGTCGCCATTTAGCTACCTGTGGCTTCGCCCGGTTTGGTTTCATCCACGCGATACTTCCGCCGGGGCTGCGCCCCCGGGGGCTTTGCCCCCGACTGGTTGACAGTGCGATAAAATCGAGAATGATTGTCTTAATTAAGTCGCTCGTTTAGTTTGACGTATCTTGGATTGGTTTCGTTGGCGTTGCTTCCTGATTTGGTCGATCCTCTTGATTTATGTGAATAGTTTTCTGTGAGTATAAATTTTTGAATATACGAAGTTTGTGTTTTTGAAAGTGGTGAGCATACATTATGTTTTGGGTTCGATCGAGTTTATTATCTCGTAGATTCTGTTCAAAGTGACGGCTACTAAAATCGGATAAAGTCGGTTACTGCGATGCCCACGTATACGTGCAGTCTCATTTTTAACATCTCATAACGCAACGTCGAGGATTAACCTTTTCGTACGTAGCACGAAAATGTTCACCCGATAATCTGCCATTTGGTGGATCGTAAAAGTAGAAAATATGTCGGCTCGTAATTCTATTTGCGTGCATTTCCCAACATATACATTTATGTTTTCGTACTCTAATCAAAATATACAGGTTTTTCCTAAGAATTATTTATTATTCGTAATGTATAATGTGTTAAATGTAATTTTTCTTTGTTTTAATATTTTCAACAATATCTAGGTTTAGTTTAAACATTAAAAGATGAAAATCATCATCGCCGCACCTAAGAACATCTGACCTTTTAGTTACTGACGCAATATCACACCACTTTCCCACAGGCTGGCTAATTAATTAATTGCCGCGTGTATAAATAAGGTGGCTACTCAAAGATCGGACGACATTTTGATATTTGTAGGCTAATATTTGAAAAGAAATAATATGCGTAGACAAAAAATTTTCCTTACTTTTGCGGAATTGAAAATAGAAATGCGTCAACAAGTTTTCAGTTTGCAAACAATTATTTTACAATAAAAAAAATCTATTGTTTCATTCGTTAAATTAATTATTATTTTACATTGAATATTTTTCCAGGAATTTTTTTAAGTCCTGCTTATTACGTACAAGACAATGAATATAATTTTATTTATATACGAAAAAAAAAATTAGAACTTACGTCACTCTCCAAAAGATCTCATCATTAAGATATAACAAATCAAATCATCAACAAAAGCCAACAACTTCACCAACCTACTACAACAATCACCGAACAACTAACACTAAACACACAAGCTTCAATCCGACCACTTTGCGCACCATCCAACCAATCTCCACCACCCATCCACTTAACCAAACGACTCCCTAAGCATCGCCCACAATATCTGGACAGAGTACACTCCGGCTAACATACGGCGTATCTGTGACGTAAAGCGTGTCCTTTGAAAACCCAGTTCCTGTTCAATGTTTCACACGGACCGGATACAACCGGGTCACGGTCCTTCGACTTTGGCTGACCCAGAATCTCCTGGATCCTGGCTGGGCTGTGACGTCGGTGGTGAAATTGTTTGAAGCGAAAAATTATATGGTGTAACGCGAGGCTCGTCCTCTTCAATTAATGCGAGATTCGGCTAATGATGATTGAAGTTGCGGCCTCCGCGTTAATAATAAAAGTGGCTAATTTTGGAGTCGTTGCGTAACGCGCGGGGTGTTATATCGACAGATTTGGGTGTTATGTGGGCAGTGGTGGAAGTGATGGTTAAAATTTTTTGAAATTTTTTTTCTAGATTTCTAATTGTCCAGGATAAGTGCGACAATCTGGAAGAAATCTGTGTGATTGGTTGTATTTATAAAAAAAAGAAAGGTAGTACTCTTTAATAAATGAACTCTTTATCTCATTTCAATTATCCTGATTATTTCTAAATGTTTTATCAAATTAGATTATTAAAGCTCGACTATATATGATTATTAATATTTTCAGATCAGTATTTGATTATACTACATGTTCTTCTGCAGTCAACAATTTACAAAGTATAACAGTTTTTATTAACATATGAAATTAAACGAAGTTAATATGTAGATGGATATTAGGGATGTCATTACCGGTAAATAGGTTTACCGGTGAATGACCTAAGTAACAGTTCGGTAATTTACCGGTAAAATTTCAATATTTACTGGTAAATAAAATTTATTATTTTTTATTATTTATTTATTTTATTATTTATTTTGGAAAATTCGGCTATTTTTTTTGAAAAATTTTGTTGATCTTTTGGGAAAGTATTTTTGGTTTAACGGTTTTTCGTTTATTTTTGGTTTTCCCCATTTTTTATTATATTTAAAATTTGATTTATCAGTAAATCGATAATTAATAAAAAAAATACGAAATTACCGGTAAATGAAAATGACGGTAAATATCCATAATGGATATGTATAAAAGAATTTGCATTAAGGTTTTCGGCTAAGCATAGCTTCTATCATATTTTTGAATAATTATCATCATCCCGTCCAGCCATTCACTATCTACTACTGGTTGAAGACTTTTCGAATCGATCTTGTCTTTATTCAATTCAAAATTCTAATTTTCTAAATTTCATCCACCTTATCATTTACTCGGTCTTCCTTATTTCCCTTTACAGAATACGGCTTACATTATGTTGTCCGAATTTGATAATGAAAAAATCTCTACATAATAAAAAAAAAAACAATTTATTAACCACGTTCTCATCATTCGAAATCCACCACTGATCATGGGGAATCTCAACCGTTAGCCGCTTTAACCTTTGACCAAATGAACGGATTCAGGGCACGTAACGCGCCCTCCTACCTTTTTTTTGCCGAACATATATTTACTCTGCAGATTAATAAATCAATTTCACAAATACGGTGCCCCGTTTTAATAATGAATTCCAGCGGCAAAACTATCGACTCGATCGTAAAGTGTTTCGACGCTGAAACGCGTTAATTCAACTTTCACAGTGTTGCATCATTTATTCGATGCATTACTCATCTAATGGCGTGAAAATCGTGATTCAGTAATTATTTGAAATTAAATGGACAAAATATCCATGATGTATTATAATAGAATAATTTACACTTATTGTTAAATTTTTAACACTTCATAAATTTTTTAGGCTAAAGTTAGCTCATATTTTATTTACAAAATTCGCAAACGCAAACTAATTTGTCTTTGTTTATAAATAGAAATATATTGTAAATATTTTTGGAAATTCAATTTCTTTGAAATCTATTTTGTGAAAGAGTCCAATAAAAATATCGTAGCATAATAAATCATTGCATAGAATTGGTATAGACTTAAATAGCTTAGTGTCTCTTTGTACTTAAATTGTTGTTTTGACGAGTTCAAGTTTATTTCCAAGTCCCTTAATAAATATATGGCTTTGTCCCCAAAGCCTTTGTGGCGTCACATACAGAGATCTATGCGACTTTACAGTTTGATTTGCTTAATCTAATCGAAAACTTTGAGTAACACGTTGTACATTTTAACTTGACACGGGATGGGATTGAGTTTATGGCATTGCGAATCCAATAAATTGATATGAATTAATATATTACGTGATATAAAAACGTATATGTTTTATAAAAATGTTATATTGTCTAATTAAAAGTTGCAGTTTAGTTTGTGGATCAAAGATGGCGTTGCTAACTTTTAACGGTTTTTCGTCGATAAAAATGTAAGTGGATGAAAGTTGCAAAACTAATTGTAAACAACGATTAAAATAAATTGAAAACAAGAACTAGTGTATTCTCATTTTACTTTTAAAATAAAAAAAATACAATAAAATTTTTTCTCATTCCAAGGTTTATTATAAAAATTTTTTTAGTCAGGACAAGAAAAATAAATCTTTGCTATAAACATGTAAATAATCTAACAATCAAGGAAAACAGGATGATAAATTTTCTCGTCACATAAAATTACCTTTTATCCATTTCACTTTAGTAAATTCTCATACATGTTTTTCATAATTATATGTTAAGGTTATCTGATAGATTAGTTAATCGCCTAATTGGTGTGATATTTTTATACCTAATTAGGTCAAAGCGGTTTAGAATCAAGATCAAATTTTCATATTGATATTTTTCTTGAACTGGTAAACTTCCTATTCAACAAATTGCATGGAACAGAATATATAGAGTAACTGTAACATTGCAAAGTAAAACTATTACATATCCTACCTATTACACGAGACTGTACAAATATAACTTGGCGACCCAGTTGGGTATTTGCAAAACCGAATAACACAAGGGGTGTGATATAAACAACAAACCCTTCATTTGATTAGTATTGTCGAATTATCGCAATAATACAAGTATTCACAGATTTTATATTGAATATCATTCAGATTAATATAGTAATATCGTTTTTTTTCTCCAATACAGTTTCTATGTATTTTAAGTGATGAATGAAAGGTCTTTAGCGAAAATAAAATTTTAGATATCGTAAGATTAATAAAATTGAATATTATTTTCCTCGTTCTTTAATATGATTCTTTTCTTTCTCGAGATTTAAATAATATTTTATTCATAATCTATTATGAGATGAAGATTTTTCTATAGTAATGAAAATTTTTATGCTATAATTAGGGTAACCGTACGTTTTGGTCGGGGAAGTTCTTTTTTCATGCTTCGCGTTTATCCTGCCTAAAGAACGGAATAAAAATAAAATAATTAGAGTGATCATTAACAAATTTTAATTTGAAAAAGAAATAATGAGAATATCAGCAATAATATTATATAATATTTCATTATAAATTTAAATAATTCATATTTTGAAATTTATAGAAATATTATAGGTAGCTAATATAATATTAAGAAAATATTTACCTTAAAAAAAATCCAATTTTCTTTGACCACCGTTTACTATTCAATTCAAATCATTTCAATTAAACTGTTTTTTGCTAACCACCCAAAAAATATTAATAGACAAAGATGATTTCTGTGTCCATATTTTTAAGAGTATAAATTATATGGAAAAATACACCAATTATAATTGGTGTATATACTGGTGATAATTATCAACAACCAACAAGTATTAACAATTAGATTCATTAGCAATTAGATTCGATCACATACGCATTATTGAGCAGAAATTATCAGCTTCAGTATTCAACTATCCAGAAACTATAATATAATATTAACGTCACGATGATTCGTCTTGTCGCGCATGACGATGACAACACCCCCAAACCACCCGACCAAAACGACAAACCTCCACACCCCTAAAAAGCGGAAAAGCACAGACGCGCACGCACATCCACACTCCGAGCTACATGCGCACAAACATATTTACATTGTGTACACGTCCCAAAAATAGAACGTTCTCCGAACTGAATACGGACACTTGTTGGTTTTGTCGCGGGCGCGCGCGCATGCCCGCCACCCACCACCCCCTGCCCACCACCCACACCCACCTCAAGACGTCTGGGGGTGGCCAGGGGGTGGTAGGGTCGTTCGCCTCCTCGAGAGAGAGACGCACACCTCGGTCTCTTGTCGTCTGGGACTTCCCCGAAGGCCGCCCCGCCTCACGCACACCTATCCGATATTGATCTACCTGCATCCTGGACGGTGAGGCCAAAACATCGCTTGCACGGATGTACGAAAACATGTTTTCGTTGGGGGTCTGGGGTGTCTGGGTGCGTTTTGGATGGTTGAGGATGGATGTTGGTGGATGAACTGGTTTTTTAGGACGAATTGGAGGATGCATGTTTTGGGTTGTCGTGTGATTGAAATCTGTATGTTTTCGTGATCGTGAGATGTAGTAGTTTTAAAAGTTGGAAAATGTGCAGCGTTATATACCTCTTTTTAAATGGGGGATACATTCTTTAATGGTTGTGGATGGATGGATGTTGGTGGATGGGCTGGTTTTTGGGGTGGTGGGTCCGAATTGGACGATGCATGCTTTGGGTTGTCGTTTGATTGAAATCTGTATGTTTTCGTAATCGTGAAATGCAGTAGTTTTTAAAGTTGTAAATTATTCAGCGTTATATACCTCTATTTACATGGGGGATACGTTCCAGAGAATACCGTGTGAAAAATGTAGTACATATATGATGATCATATAAAAATTGAAGATAGATTCTTTCAGTATATTTAGATAGAATTTCGATAGAAATGTGAAAAAATTTCGCTATGTAAAATCATCAATTTTTTTAAATTTAATAACTATAATTATATGCATATAACTATAACACTAAACTGGCCTGTACCGAATCTTACCATGGTGGCATAATAATACATTTATTTTTATTTTTATACCGTGTTAAAGTGGAAAAACTGTGTAAAAAATAATCGGTTCTTCTTCCTTGAACCGTGTAAAAAGAAGATTGGGTAATTGATAAATAAAAATAATTTGGATTTGAATTAACTTGTTACATAAACCACTCAAGCTGTTCATTGGTTTTTTATTTAAATTTTTATCATTATTGCGAATGTATCGTACATGTTTTTATAATTTTATATTGGTTTTTTATAGTTTTGCTTGTAAAAAAGTGTATAAACCGAGAAAAAACTCATTAGAGTTCATCTTATTAGTTGACGTTTTATAAATTGGCAATTATATGAAAAAATAAAATGTGTGTACAAAAAATATCATATTTTCGAATTTATTTATTTAATATTGTTCATTATTTTCACATCTTCAATGGTATCAAATATAACATTTGCGCACTCACACGACGTAATCCAATTCAAATAAAAAAGTATTAATATTATATTTTAGACATTTTTCCATATAATTTCAATTATAAACATAATAGTACTATTACATTACGAAATAAGATTATATAAAAACTAATTTCGAAATTTTCCTCTAACGAAAAAGCATTTCAAACGTCACGAAAACATCCAACTTCTCACCGCCCACCTCATATCTTTATCGAACAACAAAATCTCCCGAATTCGATTCCCATTCGACTGCAATAGTAACTATGCCCCAATCAAACACCTTCAATCCAAAGGTCAAACTGCCACGAGCAGCCACCAATGTCGCAATTTGCGGTCATTATGAAGAGTCGAGTGTTGCCCAGTGATTTTCGACAGGTCGACACAATGGACGCGGTTTTCGCGGCCGGGCACATGTCAATTGCACGTTATATAGGTTTCGGAATCCGACGCCCACGACTTGGATATTTATCGTGCAAATTGATGGTGAGTGTTGACCGAACCCAACTAGCATGCATTCGGAAGCGGGTGCAAGTAAATAACATGTCGGGTGTGTGTGTGGTTTGCATTTGTCGATGTTTTTGATTCTGTGGCGTAACGGGGTGTTTTTTTGCGGATTTTTAAAATTTTTGGAAACGAATAGTCGTAATTATGAATGGATATTTTTGTTTTAGGTGAGTAATATGCATGGCTGTAGCCAGGATTTTTTAGGGGGGGTCCGAAATACAATTTTGTATATTTTCATGTGTGTAAAGTCAAGGCATTCAAAGAATTGATTTATATATATTACGATTAGGGTTTCTGGACTCGACCCGACCCGGACCCGAACCCGTCGGGTAATGGACCTAAAACCCGGACCCGAGACCCGGGACTAAAAACCATCGGGTCCGGGTAACAAGAAATAATTTTTTTTTAATTAAAAATATTTTTTTTAAATCAAAATGCGTTATAAAATTTAATTTTTTAACAAAATATAGGCGAAAAACAAAAATGGAATAAGCAATTCGAAATATCTGAAGTTTAAATTTTCTTGCCTTTTAAAGTATGTATATACATATGTAAAACGTTATTTTCGTACGCAAATAATTTCTTCTCAGAATACCGCTAAGAATAATAAAATTCAATGGGGCATATATATGTATGTAGATGCACGTCCGTCTTCCGAAATACAATGCATTTTCGAATGCGTCATGTATTTCAATTTGAGAAATACCTCTTTCGTTTCACGGAAGGTTCACAGTTGCGATCTTCCGTCTGCAGTATTTATTTTGATTTTTCAAATTTTAAAACATTTTATTTTGGACCCGGACCCGACCCGGACTCGTCGGGATCTAAAATATTGGACCCGGACCCGACGGGTTTTGAAAACCCGGGTTTTCAGAAACCCTAATTACGATCGAGTATCTCAACATAATTTAAGTATAATTTGTCATTATTTTTGATATTCAGAAGGGGTCCGGGCTACCATTTTCCCCCTGTCTATGACCATATTCATATGTATTAATGAAAAATATGAAGAAATTGAAGGAAGTATCAAATCAAAATTGAGTATTTTTATAGTTGAAGTCCTTGTAAAAATGACGACTTTTGATTGCGAAAAGCGGATACTGAGTGTAGAAATTTTAAGGGAAATTCAATACACACAAAGAAGTACGTATGTCGAGAAAAATTAGCAAAATGGCTGAATGTGAATGATTTTATAATACAGCACGATGATTATTATAATATTTTTTATAGCGATGAGATTTTGCGCGTTTTGGCTTAAAAAATTATACATAATAAATGTCTTACAATTAGAGTTCGTGCGTCTACCTTATTTCAGATTTTAACAGTAAGATAAATAAAAGGTTAATTAACGTTATATTGCTTCGTGGAAAATCAAATGATACCTGTGTTCTTGTACGTTTATTAGCCACGACGCGTTCGCAAATACATTAATGAAATTATCCAACGTCTTGTGCTCGCAACACACGCACTCCGTTGCCTATGACCTTTTATATTCGAGACCCGCGGGAAAATTACTAGTGCCAACTAATATACCTTCACTCATTGTTGTTTTCTATCCTGTCGTATACATACATATAATTTTGTATATGGAAAAGGTAAAAGCCGGCTAATATTCGCCGACATAGACGTCATTGAATTTAAGGTTGCTCTTGTGCGCGCACCCTTTTGTCCCATGATAATCGTAAAAAATAATCATTTATAAGTCGGAATTGTTATCATATGTATATAATGTAATGTTTGCTTAAGGTTTTGTGATATAAAGTGAGATTTGAAGATTATATAGGTTTTTTTCGTGAACCGTTTCTGAGAAAGCTTAGCACCTAGATTTGATTAACTTGCAGCTTTGGGTTCGTTCTTGCTTTTTTTACGTTCGTTTGTCGTTAAGCGTGTATTAACAAAATTATAAATCTCGTTTAACTTTTTTTAAAGATTTTACTTCGCTAAATTTGTTATATTTTTTATGCTGGATTAAAAAACACCGTCTATAAAGTATTTTATGCGATACTGCTGTTGAGCTCATATTTTTTATAGAAACATAAATAAATCATCTTCGTATAAACGTTTAATAAAACTATCTCAATAATGACTATATTCATTGTTGAACAGTTTGCGTAAACAATTGAAATCCACAATCGGCTCATTATTTCTAATTTATTTTCAACAAAACTATTCCGTTGCATATTTACGATTCCATATTCTCGAAGAACTACCCAGCAAGTTTATATAATAAATTTTTGAAACGCACGCGATTTCTTCCAGCACCGGACATAAATTCCCCTCCAAACGAAAATATAATAGATAAAAATTACTACTGTACTACGAACAGTGTGCATCGCGGCGCAATACGATCCAGTATTATTCTCTTCTATATCGGATTATTCTGTTGCCGTGTATGCGAGTTGTAAATTAGAAAATATGGACGTCGTTGCGCGAAAATTTACAGTCGCGAGAGGGTCTCTTTCTTGGCGGTCGGATTAAGTTCGAATTAGGTGTAACGCCGTTATAAATGGCGTTCGTTAACGAGATCCGTTCAAGTATCTGAAATTCGAAATTGTACCTCCAAGCGTGCGTTTTGTGTTAGTTTTGTTTAGGTTCATGGGGGTGCAATGGGGTTCGTGTTGTTCGTTTCGCCGAAACAAAGTAGTCCCAGATGTCTGATGTGGGCGGTTGTCGGATCACATTTTCGAAATAATGAAAATCGTATTCGATCGCATTATAGGGAATTTTTGTTTGGTTTTGTGAAACGTTGAAATGTCTCAGTATCGGGTGGAATTTGCAATGTATTGGGTTTATTGACGTTTCCATTTCCTTTCGACGACCTTTGGATTGTGTGTTGAAATGCTCAACTCTTCTTCTGTTTACTTTTGGATTGTAGAATGTTAGGTAGATTGAGTTGAATTATTTTACACTTAATGCGTTTTTATAATTCAATATGGAAAGTTGGATTCAAATATATAAAGTGCACTCATATCAATGCACTTAGATATTATTGTATTCAAAGACTCTTCGATCCCGATTCACTTGTATAGTAGAAAAAAAATGTAAGTATCCTTCGGTATACAAAATGGTTAAATTTATAAGTCTAGAAAATATAAATAATTCATAAATTTCCATGTTGATTTTTTAAAAATATTTTTAGTCTGCTTCTCAACAAAAATTGGAGTTAAGCAACATAAAGCACGGTCAATTGTACATTATTATTAGATATGTAATCACATGCTCTCTGTCTGCGATCATTTTCATCCTTTTAAGAACTACTATAAAGAAAAATAATAAAAAAATTCTATCATATTAAATCAAATAGAAAATCATACCCCAGTTCGAGCACCCCTGAAATACGTCATCGGCACCAAGAAAACCTCGCTTGCGGAAGAAGAACGCAAAAAAACGAACGAAAAAAAAAACTCGATATTGTCTGCCGAAAAGAGTGTTTCGTTTTGATTTATTAATAAAGAGCGGCGTCGCGTATTGAAAATACTCGCATTTTTATTGAGTCGTTAATTACGAGTGGGGCGCTGAAAATATTTTCTCGGCTGAAAGTTGCATATTCATCAGATGGCCATTTGTAACGATCAAAACGATGAATGGTTAAATGGGCAGGGGCCTCTCTCGCGAAAGCACATGTATAATAAAAGAAAGACGACCTAATAATAGATGCAGATGAAAAGCTTCGGGCCATATCGCGCCGATAAATATCATTCCTTTCGATTGCTATAAATACGCAATAATATTATATGGGCACTTTTGTGTGTTTCATTACCTCTATGTATATTATTTCTTTGTGTTATTGTTCGCATTAATATTATGTATTGATCGCGGTCGTATAGTCGGAATGGATAGTACAATATGATATATTGAATTGTATTTGCATTAATTTCATATTTGTATGAAAGTTTTTTCAGTGTGATGTACAAATTTAAATTTTATTTTGATACGCAATTTAAATAACTTTCTCTATTTAATAGCTTCAATTAATGCTGACCTTCTGAATTTTTTTTGAAAATTTTTAAGTTTACAATCGTTTTTTAGTGTAATCGGCGATTACTAAAAATAGTTACTATGGTGAAATTTAATTCGTTATCTATAGGAAAACTTTCTTAACTATAAATAAATATATTTAATGTGGGTTTTGGGTGTATAATGCGAAAATGGTAGAAGCATAATTGAAGATAATTAGGCGAAGGTAACTTATGTTTCCATGTTCAAATAGCTGCCGTTGATTTTACCCGAAAGTTTGAGACTTTATTGCTCACAGCCTCAATTATGTATTTATAAACATACAAAGCTCACGTCTTACAGATGACCAAAAAAACAATGAATATTTTATATAGAAATTTGAGCAGTTAAAAGATTTATTTTATCAAACTTGTTAATGATTATTTTAGAAATTTTAAGAATTCAAGTTTTCGTGTTCAAGAATTTTGTTTTCGTCGATTAGTATTTATTTTGTCTACAAAAATTGTTATGTGAAATTGAATTATTTGTAATATACTTTAGTTCAAATAATCAAGATACACGTTGAATTTCTATTTCAGGATTCTCGTTTCCTTTTGTGCTTTATTGTAGATAATTTCTTTATATTATCCAGCTTTCAGTCTATTTAGTGTTTCCTATTATTCGCTTTCAGTTGGTGTTTCTTTTTTTCACTTTCTGGAATTCAATCATTCTCAATATTTCTTTTCATACAGCAAGTACACTTTCTTCTTTTCATTCCTCGTTTACTGAAAATACATTACATTTTAATAATATGGTTTTGTATTTACTACTCCCACGAACAACATAAACTGAAAATTGTTATACAATATTTTTAATGAGATTCGTACATTGCGGCACATTTTAGTATTTATCCTTAATGTGATAAACTTAGTGCATTTTAATTTGAATACAAATTCAATTTGCGTTTCTAATCTTCATTCGTTTCATAGAGAATATAAGCAATACAAAGTGTGTATTGAAGTAATATAAAAATAACAAAAATTCAAACCACTCTTGAATAATAATTGTATTTTTTCAGTACGTGAATTTTCACTGTTTACGGAAAACTCGCCTTTCTTTTGAGATTCGTTATCCACTGTAATGTGTTTTTATTGTGCTTTTTTCTCATTTCTTGTTTTCTCATTTTCTTTTTTCGAGTGAAAATCGTCCGTTTAAAAGATTCGCCTTTGCTTCAAAATATGAATTAAAATATCCAAATTCAAAAGAAAAAGCGCCGGGTCAAAGCCGAGCGTTTCTTGTTAATTTCTATTTTTAAAATGAAATCATAACGAACAATAATTTAGAAACGAAACAAACCGTAAAAAAATAAAACGAAACATATAAATTATTAATAAAGGCATATTATCGATCTAATAATAACAATAGAGAACACACAAAGCCGAATTAACATACGACTCGAGAAACGCTTCATCGACCTCATGAATGAAAAACACGAAAACTCGTTGATTGCTTCGATCGCTTTTCCGGGCTCGCATTAGTTTCGTTATATTCATGTTTTGCATGGAACAACTTTCGCTTTGTTAGTCGCAAACAATTCACCATGTTGCACTTGACACGTGAAACACGAGCTGAATATATATCAGATACGTGTTCGAGTTTTCCTCAAAGCGAATTTCCCTTTTGGGACAACAAATGAGATCGTGTTGCTGAACGCATTGACAAACAGAAACAGCTTCATTTGTATGAAAAAATATGTGTACTTTGTGTGTTTTTAGACGATAATTTTGGTCGAGTTCGTGCTTTATTTTTCTAGTCATTCGAAAGGTTGACAGTGCATGAATATAAGCGGCTTGCCAACTGATGTTTCCATTGCACGTTTAGTACGAAAATAAACTTTATTTTTATCAGAGTTGCATAATTGTGTTAAAGCATCGGTAAGTTTGTATTTAAAGAAAAAAAACTGTTTACTTTCTTTGATTTTTTTTTGTTCAGTTATCAAAAGCTTTTGCTTTGGTTAAATATCGTCGTTAAAAAGTATTATAGACTTTCATAATTAACTGAAATTTCAGATTATGAAAATCGATGTTTTCTACGAAAAATTTAAATCAAATTGTAGGTGTGGTTTATTCATTAAGTTCTAAATTTTGTTAACAAGCTTCAATTTTACAGACTTTTAACATGACTTTCACTCACTAATTTATCTTGGGATCCATAAAAAGGTCTAATACAACATTATATTCAGCGATTAACGATTTAATTTAACGATTATTAATATACATACTTTTTAAAAGTCGTCAATAAACTTCCACTTAAGTGACATTAATTAACAAGAGCATAAATCGAAAGTATATCAACGGTCACAAAAATTCTTTAAATAGACCGGAACGGCATAATTTTTTGCAATATGCAATATATTAATCGATTGAATAAACCGTTAAATGTGTATAATTAAATCGTCGTATAATTCGACTTTATGAAGTGTTTCGTGAATTTCCATAAAATTGACCCTAAAACGATGTCATTAAATCTTGTAAGGTATTGTGTTTATTAAACAATTAAGCTATTTTGGGACACTCGTAAATTTTCAGATTTACAAAACAAACAAATTAACGACCATGGTTTATCATTAGCCCTTTCAGATATATTAGAATAATTTATGTGCGCTAAATACGACCGAAATGAAAAAAAATAGATTTATGAACGTTCAACATTATTTGGCACGCAATTTTGACAAGATATATATTGAACTACATTGATCTATTGATTGTATATACCAACGAGTTGCATAATAATGAATACTTTCGTTTATTCAATTTATTATTTGTATAACCTTATCGCAATGGATTATTTTTTTAAATTTGATTTAATTAGTATATAAAAAGATAATTAAAGATTTTATTTGTTACAAAGCTAATGGATCAAAGTAAAAATGTGTTTTTTATATGTGGTAGTAATATAGTAAGGGTAACAATGAGCTTTTCAAGCTTTAAATTCTCAATGAGTACTTGTGTATAAAAGGAAAGTCTCCCATCAAAAGTCAGCCTATGAAATGTTTATAAACTCTCATTCACAAATTATTACTCTCTCTCTTGTTTAAATTCACTGGAGATTTCCACCCATTTGACCTCTTCACTTCAAACATAATTTTTATTCGTGTTTCATATTTTATTATTAAGTTTATATATAGTGCGAGAGGATAAAATTCGAAACTGCCATAATCTTTTGAAAGCTTTAGAAAATTGTAACGGAAAAGCTTTAGCGGGTGATTTTACAGTTATCCAATATGATTTTGACATAAAACACGTATTCTACATTTATCAAAAGTTTGATATTTCACACCTCAAACGTATTCGGATATTTTGTAACGTACCGCACAGAAGAATTTATATCTTACGTTGATAAAATTTATTCAATTTGAATCTCGCCAGCGGGTTGTAGCTCGAGTGAAAGAATAAAAAAGGAGGAATATATCATTTTTATGTGGCTGACGTTAAGAGTTTTGCGGACATAAAACGAAAATATTTCGTTCGTATGACCATCGAATTGACATTATTCAAATTTTCCGCGCACATAATGCATGCGGATGAAAATGTGTATTCTAGCACGATATTGCCAATAATCAAATTTCGCAATATCAAATTTTTTTAAATCGAGTCGGACATTTTCCGCAAATAATACCGCGGATCGAATCACGAGCGTGTTCGTAAACATGTGAAGAGGCCATTAAGACATTAATTACTGGCGAAAAAAGCGGTACACCGCTCTATTTTTACACATCTGAAAATAGTGTTTGTGTATATTTTTGATTTATTTTTTACACAAGCGAAAAATAGCGGGTTCTTACGCAACGCGGGGCGTTCACGACATTATGCGAGTTACACGTTAACTGTGCGTATCATTAGAGGAAAGAGCGATAGCGATCTTTATTGCCTTGTAGCCATTAAGCAGCCGTATACATTTGTGAAATTCGACTTTTCCGATTCGCATATGGCTAATTGGCGACGTTTCGGCCAATTTTGCTAAATGCGATTTCGCGTATTCAAAAGTGCCGCGTTTCTAGTTGCGGGAGCCCGGCTATATTTAAAGCTGGAGTCGTTTTATTCGTATGCGATGGCTCGGTTTAAATTTAAACACGAGCTGGAGATGCACGAGTTCATGAGATACGTACGATTATATTTATAATATCGTGCTTCAATTATTCGCTTGTTGTGTGCAGATTGATGGGCGTTATCGTCGAAGAATTTTAGATTTTGCTAGATTTACTCTAAATATTTAGAACGGAATTTACTCCGGATATTCCGAACGTAAATCCATCCGATGCTGATTTGTGCAATGAAAATATGCGCTCACGAAATATTTATTAATAAATCTATTATCGTCAGCAATAACACAGTACAAATAACTTGATTTTCTTCGGCTTCGATATAATTTTGATACAACATTATTAATAGACGACAATTCGAACGTATCAAAGTTTTGACGGTTCGAAATCGACGCCGATGTTTACGCAAATCTTCGGTGTTTTTCCAGCGATAAAACTCGATATTTGGATTCCGGCCTCGATATGCTTTTTTTGTATACGTATATTATTTTTTGTGTGTCTGTCAGTCTGTAATTTATCATCAAAGCGAGCACGGGAAACGGTTCTAGTTAAATAAATAAGCGACGGATTGTGAGAACCTGGGCGTCTCGAATGACCCGACAAGAGAAGCATCCGATCCATTATTTATTATGTATTCCCCGTTTGCAATAAACAGAACTGTGCCGCTCAAACAACTATCGACTTCTAAATATACGTTTGCCGTAAACACGGTTACCTCGAGTACGATCTCAGGAATTTCTCAAGCCTATGGCTGGGGGTGTGTATGTGCTACTTGCTGTGAAACAGGATTAAGTATTACGTTAGCTGGGGTGGAAACAGTCATATCATGTAAATTCGACGTCGTTTCCGTGTTTGATCGAATCGAATCGAAAGATGTATTCTGACAAGTTTGATACATATTAATATAATACTCTTTCCATTTCTCTTCCTAGAAATTGTCTTTTATATTTTGAAATCATTGAATTAATTATCTTACCAAGAACTTTCCACCTTTGTTTCAATATTGTTCAATTTCTTAAATCAAATAAAAGTTGAATTACAATATATTCGATGATGGGTTTAGTCCCTTTTCGAAATCCGGGGGAAATATATTAAAATTTCACGGAAGCAACACTTAAGTAGAAAGGAGGCCTAAATTTTCTTCCGCAAGAGCGGAAAGTGTTCGATTTATGGCCAAAACACGATCGTAAATGATGCGAGAGAACAAAGACCAGAAGTGAAAATTGAACCATCGTGTTTTTTTATTCGTGTGCTTCTCACGTATAAAAATTCGATAATAAACGTTTCGCAAAAATGCATTAATTCAATTTATATTATATATTATATAACGCATACACTCCGCGAAGAAATACTCTGAAAGTAATTGATTGTTTAGAATTTATCGAGTTTTTTCATCATTTTCGTCGACAAGTCTTCTCTGTTATTACAATAGCGCAGTGAATGATCGACGATGTCGTGACTATCCCCGTGAAGGTTTTTCTGAGGTTGTTCCACTTTATCTATTTCTTGTAAACGATGAAAAATGAAGAAGTAAGCTTTACAAAGTGCAAGTAATATTTTTTACATTTTTTAATACTTACTTTTATGAATTTCCATAGACTTCAATTTCTTCAGAATACTCATTCGCTTGAAACAAAATATTCATCCAATCACCCATAAAATTTGTCCGATTCTCATAATTTTTACGGCTTTAACATTAAAATACTCATCCAACACCCAAAATTTCCACATAACTCATTTCGCAATAGATTCCTCGAACGGACCCTCGTCCAAAAAAACTCGCACGACAACACCGTCCGTAAACAACGAGCCGCAACTAGGCGTGGGCTGCTGTCAAACGGAAAACTACATACAAATCCCAAGCGGAACAGAAAGCACAACGAAAAAAGCGGTACGTGCCAGAGGAACGCGTGTCGCACATACCGAGCGTTTAATACCCCCTTTTTTCCTCGAGTTTCCATTTCCGTGACGCAACCGCCCATGGAGGAATAAATACGCGTTATGTAATTGGTTATTGTTAGTCTCGAGCTAAAGGTGAGCTGCACTATGCTCGATGATCGCTCCTCTTCCTCCATCTTCGTCGTCGTCATCGTCATGGGCTTGTTCTTCTTATTCTGTGGTGTGCTTGCTCGAGGAAGACGAGTATAGTGTGCCCGGTTATATGTAGGCCGGTCGCTTTTGGCCGCTGGCCGAAATTACAGGGTTGTGTTGCTGGTTTTGCTTTTCTGATTTGATCTGAATCGATTTCGATGTAAATGGTGATACATTGTTGTACAGTGTTTTGGGATGAGATCGAAATCACGTCTTGAATTTGTATTCGTATGAGTTTCGTCAATTTGGATGGTTAAATAGTGATGGGAATAATTCAAGAAATACCTGTTTAGTATAACATTGAAATTTTAAATGTATTAAGAGAAGATTTAGTTGAAAATTTGTCTTTTCAAATCCCGAGACACTTGAAAACTAGAAAAAGTTGGGAGCCATGTTATTTTTCAGAATAGCCAAGCCCTGTGCCATTTGAGAGCGAATACGAACTTAGACAGCGTCTCGATTTATTTAATACTCAGTGTTGGCGCTCCTTCCCCGGGACCAGCTCAACTTAAACCAACTTCTTCCATTCTTCGCATACATTCTAGTCGCGCCGGACCAAACATTAGACCGTAGTTCCTTAAACCGTACCGTATAAGCCAAAAAACAAAGAGTGCCTCAAGCCGACGGCAAGTATTCCACCCCAAATTTATACCGCAAAGGACACATTAATACAGTTTAAAGTGCACGAAGGACAAATCTGAAAATAATCCTGAATGTGTATGTGAAATTCGTTCTGCGAATAGATCCGTATTATTTATGTAACGAGTTTGGGTAAAGTTCACACATTTTTGAAAAAGCCGGCCTTTTTGTGATAAAAGCCATCATTTTATTATTAATCAACAACCTTCCACTATTAGGAATGACTTTCGAAAAGTTTTCAACTTCTGCTGTGTCGATTTCGAGCTGAAAGTTCTATAAATAAAACACGCACGACAAACTGAACGGTTGAAGTGGTGTCGTCGTCGTCTAGTGCTTTTTTCGTGTTCGGAAAAAAGTCGCGGGTCCCTTTATGTAATTGAGTGGGTTTGTGTATATTTGTGTTTTGTATGATACACGCACGCAAAAATAGTGCTCGTAATATTAAAATAATCGAAAAACGAGACCCTAAATATAGAGCGCCGATATAGAATCATAGTAATTTGTTATGAAAATTTGGGCTTTACGTGAAATGGCCCATCAATAATGTAAAGATTACTAAATTCGATTAAATTGAGCGATCATATACGAAAGAAAAATTATTTTGTTTCACGATATTAAAAAAATATATTTTTTTTTATTCCGTACCATTTTACGTACATATGTATGTATGTACTAATCGAATAAAAAATATTTTTAGTTCTTTGATGAATATGTAATCATTAACTATGTTGTATAATTTCATACATATAATATTTAATCATTTAAAATACGTCTCACAGTCAGCGTAATATAATTAGCAAAAACCGTCATCTTCCTAGTGACGGAGTTTTCGAAATAATCTTATATGAAAAACCTTACTAGCAAAATATTAAAAACAAATCTAATTTATTGACATAACAATTTTTTGCATAACAAAAATACTTCATTTTCATAACTACATGACTCAATACAATTAAAAAATATTAGTACCATTCGAATGCACTGATTAATCTGCAAAACCGTACGTTGCCAATTTGCATTGCTAATCAAAATTAACATTTTCCCGGTGCAGTAGTTATAACTTTTTACTGTCGATATCCGAGAGAGTGGAAATGCGCCAATTAACAGAGACGCTTTAGATTTTATACATTTTGCATATGCATTATGACCGCAAACGTTAACTACATTTTCCGGTGGATGTAGTAAATGCAAAAGTGTTTCAACAAGCAAATCGATTTTAACCAATACATAAACTATGAAAAGTTCATCAAAATTTTACGTGAAATGTGAGGTATACGTATTTGAATATAATATTTTTTGTATCTGAATTTAAAATCATCCTGAAATTAATTACTTTCAAAATAATCAACTAAAACATCCCATTCTGCAAAATTTAAAGTTACTTTAATTCAAATTCTAGTTAATTTTGCTGTGTTCGTTAGTGGGATACAAAAGATTAACGAGACCTACAACTAAGCTCGTAAAGTGTTAATGCATATTGCACCGATTTACGAGATGCACTAAATCGAATTGCAATTCAAAGTACACCATCAGACCGAATCGAATATGATGGTTTTGTACAATACATGATGAATCGCTCGAATTGAAATAGAATTCTTTAACGTGCTATATATACGAGCTCTTCTGATTTATTATTCTTTTAAGAGTGCGACGATTTATGGATGTTTCGGTTTTTATGTTTTGTTAACGCTTCTGTGATGTATTCACATTATGATATTATTATCTAAAGACTAAGGAAAAAAAATCGATCGCATTGTGTAATTTGGAATTCTAGATATTTTTTTGAAATATTTACCTTATTGAATATCATGTTGAAATTTTTAATTTTTACCGATCGTTGTAATTAAGCGACGGTTGATAGGGTTAATGATTTCAATCTTGTGGAGTTTGAAGCCATGAAACAACAAATAATTTTTCAATTCAAATTCCTTTTATGTTATCTTTCTTTATTACATTAGAAAATATAATACGTATGAAACTTCCACAAATTTCAAAAAGGTTTCCGAAGTATTACGTTATTTTATTAATTTCTATAATAAATTTCATGTTATATTTATAATAACCTGAAAATTACATAAAACAGTTATTTTTAACGTACTTAAATTTCTAATAATTAGTATACATATATTATATCGAACGTAATTGCGTAGAAAGTTAATTAAAACTTGAATTGCTTCATCTAACGTCTTTGAAATATTTTAATAGAACGTTTAGCGGATCCGCTTTTAGCACATCAAAGCCCACATTATAGCAGCGAGTCTGTTCCAGATAGATTTGATGTCGAACCGAAAAAATTGACTAAGGAACTGTTGCCTTGGAATTTCGCAGATTTTTCTTGAAATATGCGCATTCCCAGTATTTTTCTGACACTGTTTTTTTTTCGTGCACGGATCGTATCGATCCATTGCTGTTGCGAATGTTTAACAATGAAAATAAACTCGAATCGTGTCATTTACACGACCGCATGTCGCCAAATAAAATCGAAAGGTCGTCGGACAGTGTGTACGAATAGAAAATATTGGATGGTGTCAAATTCGATTTTATATGCAACTTCGTTTTGTTTGTAATCAAAAGTGAGATTTTATAATCATCGAAAAAAATGGTTAAAATATGTCGTATGTTTATATTATACAATAAAATAAAATCAATTCGTTCGATTTCAATCTTAGCATTCCAGCCGTTCAAATAATAATTATGCTCATCGTTATCACACGATTGATTTAATCTGAACTAACTAAACTATCTCATAGAATCAAAATAACTTAATTCGGTATGAAAATACTACATAAAATAATTACGATTTGAAGCCATGTTAGTAAATTCGGTTAGAGTTAGTCACAAGATTTAATGAGAAATTTTTATGTTACAGTATTATCCACGAAAATATAGTTTTACTAGCATTTTAGGGAAACTGAATTGATATAAAATAATCGAGATAAAGAAAATTAATTCTATTTGTTTGATTTACAGTTTAATGATACAATAGAAATTTTTAATGATCAGTAAAACTGAAAAATATACATTTCCCATAACATTACATATTTCATATATATTATAACAGAGGATTTGTCAGTTTTTTTCATCGTCTGAGAATAAAAAAAAATTGGGATGATCCGGCCCGAATTAGTGGCGGTCGGAAAACGGTCGATGGACATAATATAATATATAATACAAAGAGAGGAAAAAAACATTTTAACGAATGATAAGATTACGTTCCGTTCCGTGTGCGTCGGTAGAAATCGAAGGAGATGAAAATAAAACGAGAAAGTGCGCCTAGAGAAGGGAAAAAACGGCGAAACTTTTCCCGAAACGAGAATATATAGAGCCTTTGTGGTGGGGCCGTGTACGCATCGCTATTATATTTTCAGTATGCCACAATAATATTATATATTCCAAATTGGCCGTTCTGAAAGTTCAAAGCGTAATTTTATTTCGCAAAAATACATATAAAGAATATATTATAACTTAAATGAGAAAAAAATAATTTTAAACGAAATGAAACGAACATGTTAGTTCGATACGATCTTTGAAGTAAAGTTACACGTGGTGTGGTTAGTACATAAATATAAATACGTAACGTTGATCTGATGTGAGACTATTTAACAATAAATATTCTAAATTTTTTGTATTTTCAGAAATATCTTTTTCTTATGTAAGAAAAAAATTCGGAAACTTATGATAGCATCAAATAAACTTTATAACACAATATGATATATGTATAACTGCATACGATATACTAGACAAAAATTACACGTTAGTAAAATTCGATCACCCACTCACGATAATTTAATTATCATTCACATAACAGACACCATCAGAGCGACCCTCGTGCATGTTTGTCGCTCACCTATGTACCGCGATTCCACCACTCTCACTGGCCACACTTTGGCTGGAATTTATTATCGTTCGGACATTTTTCCGATTCCTTATCGTTGCAGCCAGTCGGTTCCCGGCTGCTTCCTTTATAAATAATGGCGTTTTCATTGTGTGTAACGTCGAACTTGTCCGGATGCGGAGTCTCCATATACTATTCGGCTCTCCAGTGGTGGATATGGAAAAAGTTGATGCGATACGTTTATACAAATAATTTAGCGTTCGTGTATTTTTAAAAAGTTATTTTTATAAATTTTATGTTAACCGTTTTAAATTTATATCGAGATTTTGGTCGGTGTCGTCAATGCGTAATTTTGATACTCCCACTTTGTGCGATGAAAATATTTAAGATCGCTAACAAGATTATTGAGTTGGTTCGAATGTCATAAGTATTTTTATTTATATCATTATCATTTATTACATCTAACACAAGATAACATCTTTTTGATACGATCAAATTTTATAATGAGATAAAATTACTTTTAAACAGCTAAATATTGAAATAGACCATTCTTTATAGAATTATAATAGATTGTAGCCACGTTCAAGTGCTGACCACTCCATAAGGCACTCTACGTGTATTTTAAAAATCTAAATAAACCATTGAATTCATAATAAAAATTGAAATTTTTTACTCTGAAGAGTTTCTGTTTCGTCTTATCTATCCACCACTGTTTTTACTGTTATAAATATAATATACGTTCCTTAATATGATAATGTAGTGTATTTCAACTAGTCTGCATGTTTGACGTCGTTCGAGACGGGGATTGAATAATTAAATGAAATAATTCATACATTGAATTTCAATTATATCCGTTGCTATTGGTTACTTTGTAGTGCGCATTATGTGTATACTGTGAGTTCTATAATTGACGGAACACGGAAGTTAACTAATGTCAATTTGTACGTGTTCTCAATTTAAACAGTATTATCATATTAAATTTGAGATAAATAATTTTTATGCTCGTAAATTTTATCAATTTTAGTCGAATGACCTTTCCATGTAAATGGATTCGGATAATTGTGTTTCGTTTTATAATATGAAAGGCTACATATCAAGTACAGAAAAGAGGTTTTAATTTATTTCTCTTTATATTATACTAGGACATGACCTTGGCAATGACTGCCATAGAAATAAGTTAGTATTTTTATCCATTTGCAAAGGAAAATAGAATAAAATGAAAATTGTGATATAAAAGTATTGGAATTGTTCCAATATATCTCACTCTTTCGCAATATTATATTAAATTAAAAATACATACGTTTCCGTAAAATACGATATATTTTATGAGGAACATACGGAAATTTCACTATATTGTAATATTATATATAGTATAGCTACTGACGTCAAAGAACATAAAATCATTCAAAATAAAAATAACGAAAATGCATCGATATTGCATATACAAATCCCTCAAGAGGTTAATTTTTCCTCTTTCATTTTAAAATATGCAGCTTGAGTCAGATAGTAAATGGATATTTAAAAAAACACTTTTCAGAAAAAAATCCTTAGAGACACTAATTTTTAATTCTGGCAATATTTTTATATTATTAAAATATATATCTAATAAAATTTGCATAGGGCAGCCATATACACTCTGAGAAAAAAAATTCAACAAAAAAAGCTCTTTATATAAATAATAAGGAATTTCATAAAAAATAACGAAAGTAATAATTAAACAGAAGTTCATCTTCTTGAATTTTTAACTCGAGAACGAAAAAGGATTCATTCAACAATGTATATAATTCTAATTATTTGCATTGAATGTTTTTTATTTGGAATGGAATTTATTTTATACAAAATTTGCATATATTATATAATACATACATATATCTATAATATTATATCGAAAGCTTTATACGATACAGTGTATGAATTCATTGAAAATATTCACCGAAATGAAAAATAACATTTGTCAAGGAAAACCCATTAAAAATTCTATTACACGAAATTCAATATGAAAAAGATATCTTTTTAAATAACAACCACATCAAATTACCTTTTGTATCCTTCGATACACCAACTAAATAGCATACGTAAAGAAAAACTCAAACTTTCCGATTATCCAAAATCCATCATCGACTGCGCAGCGCAAAGGTTAAAAGGCGCGCGGAGCCCTCGTTTCCACCGCGATTTTTCCACTTTTCTACTTTTCCAAATATCCAAAGCCCTCGAATGGCCCGATATACTTAATAAGGACGAACGTGATTTCCCACGAAGCCTCCACAGCCCCCGGGTGCCGTGATTCTGGGCGAGTGGGCGTCGGTTAACGGCCCACCTAACTCCGTTTTAACGAGATATCTCTACACAAACGCTCGTTACATGGTTTAATGGTGTGTGTGTGGATAAGGATTCTGTTTGACATTGGTGTGGTTGTGTGTTGTGGTTGTTGGTGACTGGTAGCCTTCGGCTTTTAATGCAGTGTTCGGTTGATGCAACGGTATTGTTTTAAGATTTGCTTTGATGAGAGTGCATGGTTGTGATGCGAAATTGTGTTTTAGTTTTTGTAATTTGAAATGGTAAATTAGTTATGTAAATCTTGTTGTCATATGTAGTCTATATCATGTCTTATTTTTTGTCGTTCCAATGTTATCGGAAGTTTCGGGCATTTTCATTTATAAAAAGGAAAATAAAACCTTTCAAAAGTTGAAAATTGACATTTTTATATCTATTCACTGATCGTAATGTCATTTAATTTTAATGTTTATAAAAAAATGCATTTAGTGATTTATTTGAAGACAATTTGGCAAAAGTACTATTTAATATTTATGTTAATCAAATATGATATTTGGTGTATCTTAAAATATTCATCTACCTCAATCATAAATTTTTCTGAAATATAAATAGATTTTATTCAGTATTAATAAAAAATCTAATATTTGACATATTTCCTTCGCTTTTTCATACTAATACACGAACCAATTAACATATTAAATAATAAAAAAAAATTGAACTTGTTCCAGGCACTGAAATCTTACCGTTTGATGTGCTGAAGCCAAAAATTTAAAAAATGCCGCCGGGTGACGTAAGTCGCAGGGCATCCTTGAAGAACAGGAGATCGTCCCGAAGGGGTTCGATCATGCTCAGGTCTCCCAACCAGACCAAAGAGGTTCCATGGGACATCATCGATAGATGCTTGACACCCCTGCTCTTCTGCCATGCCTTAGCCATCCTTTTGTCAACAATATTGAACGTGTTGAGGATATCCCAAGTGTCCGCATTTACCCTGTTCCTGTGGTTTGCTTTGTCAACGATCGGTGCAGTTTGGTTCTACCATAATTTGAAAGTGAGTACTATATTATTATATATCTTATTTAGTATAATATTATTGAATGCTGTTACTTTAGGATATTGTATAGTTTGGTGTTTAAAAAATATTAGATGTTTGAAGACCTTGAAAAATCTATTTGTACTAAAACATATAAGGAAAAAATTTATACGCTTCTTAAAGTCTTGCTTTGTTTCTTCGCTATGAAATATCGAAAAGTTTCGTCACATAAACATAAAGTTTCCAACATCGTGAGCACTCTCTTAAAAAAATGAGCTTTTACATGCCTACAACTCATTTTTGGAATATTTTACACAATTCTTCAGCAATTTGTCTTACTAAAAAGTATATTTAGAAATAAAATCTAAATATTCATGTATGAAAACATGAAATATTTATCGGGTGACGATTCAAAGTAAAGATATTTGGTGATTTAAAACGTCCTGTATATCGCAAGAGCGATGTCACAAACGATCCGGTATAAATTTAAAATTACGAAACGCTTTCATAAGATATCGTCTATTTTTTTTCGGTAAACATCAAAACGGTAGCCAAGATGCGGTCATATAACAGCTTGACGATTTTTAATACGCTTTAATATGTAATAAAATTTTCTTGTTTATCTCGGGCTTGCGTCTGCACGTCGCACATGCCCGACCTTATGTAAATTTAAGAAATAAATAGAAATTTCTGAAAAAAAGACATCGTTTATTCGGTTCATGGCGACCACTCATAAACTTTGGCTTTGCACCAATCCGACAATATTGAATGCGTTCTGGTTTTATTGAGCAGATCGAAATAAACTTTGAGTGGTTTCTCCAAAACAAATATCAAAACAGACACTCCATTTGTTAAATGCATTCTCATTTATACAGCTATTTTTGAACTGGCTTAATTGGATATTGAGAAAAAGTAAACACCATAGTTATCCAAAATGGTTTTTGTATCCGAATATATATATTATTAAATTATTCATTAAATTAATATATTAGAAATACCGTTGAATTGACATGTCACTTAAACTTTTCTCAGAAAACTCAGCACGTTTGAATTATTGAATCGACTAAAATTTTACATCGAAATTCCATCAAATAATATTTCACTGAAGCACTTCGCAAATCGCACACGACCATTTCAACTTAAAGTTAAACCTGACAATCGACGTGACCCTGCACCGCCAGTTAAACCATTCGATTGGACTTTGCAGCACCAAAGCACCAAGAACGTGCTCCGAATCGAATACGACACTACCATAAGGATTTTAAGAATTATTTTCAAGCAAAAAAATGATCGATAAACCCGCGTCTCGAAATATCGCGGCCACCTATTATTTTCCAATTTGAACGGACCTCGCGTATGGGACGGGGGTGCTAAGAAAAACTCGCACGTTTCCGCCACGAAAACTAATTTTATGTTTCGAAAATAAATCGAGCCTCGTCAGTCAAGTGGGAATGTTTTAAAAACGAGAAATTTCTTAAAATAAACGCCATATATGAAAAAAAGTACGTGAATTCGAACGATTCCGTTTCCTTGAAATTATAGCGTAACGGTTTTTGAGTTTCATGTTTTTATATATGATATTAAAAATGCGAAACTCATTCTGAAAGTTAAACGAAACTCTTAGTTTCCTCTAGCATATTTTAGTCACGTTTATTACATGAAATATTTACGCTATAATAAAGCTTAAAAGCTCGCTGCTACGCCGTGGGTGTCGTCTTGCAAAATGCACTGCGAAACTTTTGCACTGCGTTCAAACATATACACACACATCGGGTTTGCAGGACATTTAAAGTCCCGACTCGGAGCGAGGATAAAACCAAAGGCACCTGTTGCTCGTATCCTGTCTTGATCCTTTTTGCATCGGGATAAAGCCACCTTTTATTGTGTGTATGTAGCAGCGGTATAAATCGAGCCTTTGCCGACCGAGTTCTAACACGCTTTAAAAACTTTAACGGCTTTGCGATAAAAACGATCTGAAAACTGTGCACGAAAGCCAATCGTGAAAAATATATATTTTTAGACGCGTTTTAACGCTGCAGTCTGAACTCGGCTGCAATGCTCTTCAGTTAAGGTCAGGGTCGTTTTAAATTGTTCAATGTTTTTATTTACGATATTTTGCGAACCTGTCGCTGTAAAGCTACAATAATATAAACGTATAGAAACAACCGATATTTATTGACATTTAAACTCTTTTATATCATTGCAATACTGTTTATTTTAAATTTATATTTTGAATATTATAATAAACTTTAATTCAAAAAGGATTTGTCACATTTTATGGTGTACAATTAATATATGATATTCGGTATAAAATAAAAGGAGACGTAAAGCGGAGCGCGGAATAAACCGCAGGTTAATTGTCGTCGCCGAAATTGTTTTTTTAATTAAAAGAACGATATTAGCAAGTGCGTGTCCTTCTTGTACGAATGGAAAAATTCGGATCCGCCAACCGAAAAAAGAAAAAATACAATTTTTCATTTTTTGTATTCGCGTGGGAGTCGCCATAACGAGTCCGAGCTCTCGAACCGAAAGCTCCTTTTCTTCGAGACGAATCCAATTTGGCTTTCACCTTTGACGCATTCGTACGACCGCTTCGCTTTTTTCTATTCCATATACACTTTTTCCCTTTCATAGTTTTATTCGTTTTTTTTTTTGTATTTTTACGCGGCGTTGTAACGTCTTGCACTGCGTATTCGCGTCGAAGCGAACCAGGTGTGTGTTTCGAAAGCAGCACTTTCGCTCTATAAGCCAATGCAAAATACATACGTATCAGCAATTCAAATCCAAAGTCGGTTGATGCAAAATTCACTCGTACGAAAGATCGTATGGAAAAATATGGAAAAATGACTCGTAAATGCGGAAGAAATCGAGGAAAACTGCTGCAGTTTCATAGTCGTCTAATTGTTAAGTATGTACTTAAATGTGGTTGAAAGAAATATGATATTTTGCGAACATTTTTTAATAATACCAAAACATTTCTGGAAATAGGTACACGTAGTACTATTATTTATTTGAATTTTTTGTAATAATTTGGATTATATTTTAAAATTGTTTGTAAATTTATATGTTACATCAAAGCGAATTTATTTGAAGCTCTAATTGTTTATAAAAACATAAATAAAATACTTATTAACAAGATAGTGTTAGTGGAGTTTATAATATTATATAAATAAACTCACTGAAATTCTTAATAACAATTCAATATACACATTTCTAAACAAGATTGACTTTAATTTATTCGATAAGCTTGTGAATAAAATAGGTGTTTTATTACTTAAGATCAAACAACATTTTATATTCTGTAAAAAGATCCTCATTGTTCAAGGGGATGGATACCGTCTTTGAAACATAAAAGATGAAGGAATTGCCTACATTTTCTTATACTCGCTATATTTGATCCGTTTACCAATAGATAGTAATACTCTTCTAGAATCAAAATAACGTTTGTAATCCAAGTCATTCAAGTGTTTTCCACTAGAAAGATATATTGATCGTTTTGTTACAGTAAAAAAGAAGATAAAATTTAGATTTTATATTATTTCATATTATAAGTGAATGTATTGTTGTAAGAACTTGATCTAGTCAAATGATATAATCGTTAAAACATGTATACAAAAAAACGTAATGTCTGAAAAAATATACGCACGATGTCTTAATCTGCAGCGCAAAGATCGGAATACAAAACTATAAGGAATATTATGTATTTTATTATTTAAAAAAATACTATAAGTATGAATTGATATATTTGGTTACTAGAGAAAATATTACGATGCATATTTATACACAAAACTTAGCTACAAACTTGTATGGCTATTTCCTGGTCGCAAGTAAAGGAATTATTTATTATTTATTTGAAAAATCATGTCAACATTTATTTGATTCTAACAAAAATTTTCAGGTAACCGCCGCTGGAAAAGCAGTATTAATCACCGGCTGTGACAACGTCATCGGTAACGCTCTAGCCAGAAGGCTAGACGAAGTCGGATTCACAGTTTTCGCAGCTTTTGCAACAAAAACTGACAATATTGACGCCGAAATGTTGAAGAACGACTGCTCTGGACGCCTGAAGACCATCCAACTGGACGTCACATCTGAAACGCAGGTACTTGCTAAAAAATAACACCAACGCGCGTCCGAAGCAAGATTTACTAACTGACAATGTTAGAGAGGGTGTCAAAACCGTCTTGCCGAAAGAAAAAAATGGGATTTCTTTGAAGAGGAGCGCGGTTTATAAATGAGACGTCTTGTCCGCCCAGACATGTCTAATCTAATCGTTTTCGCGTGAAATAGATGGAAACGTCCGGAAAATGGTAGATCGATTCTGTTGTTGGGATTGTGTGTTTTTTCTTCTGATTTTTCGTGTGTTGATTTTTGAGTCAACAATGTGCCTTTGTGCTACTGCCGTTTGATTCATGGTTGAGATATTTTTTCAACTGAAAAAATGCGCGTCGACGTTTTTAAACTGATTTTTTTATGACGATTCGTATTTGTTCCGATATGCGAGGAAAGTATGCAAATATCAATATCATGTACGTTCCGTTTCATGAGATTTGAATAATTAATAAACTATTCCAAAGTTTATTTATTTTAATTGCTATTTTAACTTAACTGATGTATATTTTATTCGTATAATATTTTATTATTCATAAGAATAAAATAGTTCAATTACTTCTATTATATAAATAATAAACGATAAAGTAGAAAGCTTTTATGTTTATTCAAATAGTTTTCTTAGAAAAACCTTCAAACCAACCGAGCGTATGAAGACGTTTTACATCACATGTAACCTGCAATCACGAAATTGCACAAACGTGCACTGATGACTTTTACTGATTAGTTTATACTTAATTATAGTCAAAACACCCCCGCTTTTATAACTGGATCAGGTCTGTTCAAACTATCACGGCATAAAAACCGTTTCGCGGAAAAATACCGTTTTTATTAATCGGCCGACGTACATTTAGTCTTCGCAAAAAGCAATGAAATGATTTTGAATTCTCCGAAAATTTGTATAAACAAAATAATATTCGATTCTGTGAAATAAAGTTTTATTTTTTATTTTTTGTGTCTATATTTAAAAAATTCGTTTACTAAACAAAACGGAATATTCCGCGTTCGTTTTCCATGCGGAAAAATGGATAAACAGAAAAACGCGTACGGTAAAATAATAAAAGTGATATGAAAAATCGTTCGATGAATTGTCGAGTTTTAACCGTATTTGCGAATTTGTTTTCAATCGCGTCAGTGTTTTCTTTATATAACATCGGTTATTTTCGGTTATTTTGGTAACAATATTTTCTTTTGCGCGTTGTAATAATATCATAAAAAAAACGGGCCTAATTTTACTCATGGGAGTCTAAAAAATCTAGATTACCGATAAAATTTGCTATATTCATACAGGTTTCTTTGGTCCACATTTAATAATTTTGTTTAAATATGCATAAAGGATTATTTGGATAATATTTTTTTAATGAAAAGATAAAAAGTTCATTTTAAAATTTTTTGTTCGATAAATACTGAAAACATCTCTTAAAAATTATTTTAGGTGGACAATACATTATTAAATTTACTTTCTCACCACGGCATATATAGTATTTTAATTTTAAACGAAGCTGTCGAAAATAGTTAATAATTAAAAACAATTCTTTCAACAACAAAAAATCATAATTATATGTATATTTATTTGAATAAAATAACATTGAATGTATACAAAATAATAGAGCGTGATACGATATATAATAATTGAATCAAACGCAAGATAAATCGCCGGTATCTGATTCTACGTAAAGGATATCTGATTACTTATAATTATAATATAATGTTTATTACTATTGCATAATATACGCAAGGATTGTAAACTATTATTTCCGAAGACTTCTCACACATTATTTACAACGTAATACAAGCCCACCTTCAATTTTCCCGACCATACCCCAACTCCAACCCTGAAAAATCGCAAAAAAACCACAACAACTACCCGCACCTATGTAACATACATCACACAACAACCCCATCCTCAGCCGAATACATGAATATATTTATAATTCTACGACATTATAACAATAACATAGCCGTCGTATAGTCCGATTAGCGTTTTGCGACCTTGGTCGGCTCCGTAATACGCCTGTTTGGGGTTTGCAAATTGACAGGACGCGCCCCGGGGGCGCAAAAACGGGGAACGGGAATTATGTAAATCAAACAAAGGACTCTCTCCTCGTCCTGGCTGAATGACGTCATGATAATCAAGGACCCCGTTCGCGGAGCACGCACGTGTGACGTCATTGTCTATCCCATGTAGGCGATCCGGAGTCCATCGTCTATATGTGTGCTTTCCAGGTTCCAGGAGCGGGTCAGGTTTCGGTGGTGTAATTGGGTTGGTGTAGTTGTCGAGCGTATTTGTGGAATTTACTGGGATTGATGGGTTGTTGTGTGTTTGTGCTCGAGGGGGAGGTTTTATAACATGAAATTTTTGTTAATTAGCTTTGAATTTTTTTTATTATTTGTGTTGTTTTTTTTTTATGAATTTTTGATATAAATTTTTTTATTAAATTAATGAAGTTTTGTTAATAAAATAACATTAGTTGTTACTGAGCTTAAAGTTATTAAATGTAAATAATAAGCCTACAAGCACTAAAACATACTTTATAAAAAAATTTTATTAAAGAGATACGTACAATATTTTAACATTTTATCAAAATTATTACGGATACTATTTTTTTCATATTTTTTTCAATAGTCGATTATTTCACGAATTATGTATAGTAAAATAGTAGAAATAAAATAATATTTTTTATGAAAATTTATGAAAAAAGTCTCATAAAATTTACTAAAAAAACCAGACAATTGTAAGACTTCCATGACATCTATAATATATACCTGCTTCTCAAATACCTTTGCTGATACTATTTTTCCTCACAGAAAATACAAATTCAAAGCATTTCTACGATTTTTTTATATTGTGAACGTAAATACCTCCAACAGCTTCGAAACAACGACACATAAAAATTAACAATATCATTCAAAACAACATAACATTACATCACAACAAAACATAAAAAAAAAACAGATCACACACCAAATTTATTCAACCAACCACATACAACCCACCCCAAAATTTCGACAACCCGCCCCTGCCCGAGTCCGAGCACTCGATTAATCTAGAAGCGACCCGAGCATTTACCTGGGAGCGATTCGTTAGCGACGTTACCGCTGTTCGTGAGCCACTTCCAGCAATTCGTGGAATCGTCTCCCGCTAGTCCTGAGCTCTGGAATCGTTTGCTCTTTCGATTTTGCACGTCAATCTGAGTCGAGCTCGCCCCTTTTAATCCACGTCAATTATGCATGCTTCGCGGGTAGATGTGCATCCGAGCGTTTTCGGGCTGTGATGTGCCAGAAGTCGGGTTTATCTTATGGGAAAGTTGTCTGGTTATTGGTTGGTGTTGCTTTGATCGTTGTTGAGGTTGGTAATTGGTTTTTGGTTGTGTTTGAAGTCGATGATGGGTATATTTTGGGTTTAGGTTGTTGATTTATATGGGTTTGGAATTTTTTGTATTTCGGCGTTGTAATAGTCAATTGAAAGATAGGTTGATTGTAAAACGATAGAGGTTTTTTAGGAATTGTTGAAAGTTTTTTTTTTAAGAAAAAAATTATTTTAGAATTTGATATTATTACCAGAGATGTCGTTACCGGTAAATGACCCAAATAACTGTTCGGTAATTTATTGGTAAATAAAAAAATGTATTTCGAATATTTTTGAAAAGTGTCATTGTTTTTTTTTTTTGGGGAAGTATTTTTGGTTTTACGGTTTTTTGGCTTTTCGTTATTTTTCCGGTTTTTATTTAAAATTAATTTACCGGTAAACCGGTAATTATTAAAAAAACTACCGAATTACCAGTAAATGAAAATTACGTTAAATCTGAAATCCCTATTGAATACATTACTTGCCGAATGGTTTCTATTAACCTAAATTAAAAAATATATATCTTATCTGCTCAATTAAGGTAATAAGTTATTTCGGTAACTATTAAAATACATTATGTTACATATAAATTCAAATCCAAATTAATCCATAGACTGAATTTTGAAACGATCAGTTTGTTTATGATATTATAATAAACAACTTCAAAACGCACACCTCAGAAACCCTATAACATAACATCAAACTAATTGAATTAAATTAACAAACAAACAAATCAAAACAACAAAATGAAATTAGACACCTTTTGACAGACAATCAACAACATCTGACTATCAAAACGAAAATTTCACCACTCACCAAAACACCCCGACAACCTCCAAACACTCCACTGCGCATCCACGAAAAATCCACAAACACAAACGGCCACATTGAACAAACGCATCGCATGCATACGAAATTCGCGAAACGCAAACGACCACGTCCCGTGGGACGAACAAGGGACTCCCGGGACTCGGATCGCTTTCATTAGCCGGTGAAAATGCGCATTTTCAGCCAGGGGTGAACGCCACGAGGCCACATCTGCATGCGAAGGTGCCACGTGGGCGGTGGGTGGGTGGGTGGGTGCAATATGGTGTTCCCGTAAGTCCCGAAATGGTGGATGAAGGTGTAGCGACGTTTCGCGTTTTTGGTTCAGTCTTGGGTGTATGAAATTTTAACGGTTCGCGGGGAGTCGCGGTTCGTGCTCGTAAAAGCGGTGCGGTTCAATTATATGTGGACAGGGGCGGGTCGGTTTTGATGAGTGTTGTTGAAGGGTTGAAAAAATGTTTTTTGGATGAGTTGAATTTTTAGATTGTTTTAAAATGTGGTTTGTGGGGAGGCTAGATTTATTGTAATTTTCATTTACTGGTATTTTTTTTTACTAATTGTCGGTTTACCAATAAATTATGGGTGAATTAAATTTTGTATAAAAATCGGGGGAAACCGGAAAAAGTAACAAAAAAACAATAAAAAAAAACCGTAAACCAAAAATATTTTCCGAAAAACAATAATATTTTTCAAAAAACCATATACCCCTACATAATCCGACATTTTTTAAAAAAGATTCGAAACAAAAAAAAATATTTACCGGTAAATTACGAAATCATTATTTGAGATATTTACCTTTAAACTGGTTTACCTGTAATGGCTTCCCTAGTGGTTAGGTCTCGAAGTTTTAATATTGTATCTTGATTAAAATTCAAATATTGATAAACATATTCTGTTATTTGATTAAATTCTTATAATTTCAATCAAATTAGATTTTTTTTATTGTAATGTTTTTAGTTATCAAATTATTTTTATAGTTTTACCAACAAAAACGACAAATCAAAACGACTTTGTTATCCAGGCGGAAAACAGCATCAGATTTTTCCACGATGAATATTCAAAATCACTCCAACCTTTCCTGAACCCACCCCTGCACTCAACCACCTTATGGTCACGTGTGAAGTCGACCGTCTGCGAACGTTTCGCGAATGGAAAACGCCATACAGCTTCGTTCCCGTAATAAATTCTACGTGCACTAACAGAGCTATCTCTTCACTTTTGTGTCTTTGAAAGTGCGATCCTGTATGGCATTTGTATGAGGTCGTCTCTTTTCGATTCCAATGTTTTCATATCTAAAGAAATTGCAGTTGGAATTTCAAAAATGTTTTTATACTTTTGATTATATATAATCTATGTATTTTTATGGGACAGTATATATTTTTACTTGTTCTTATTGAAAAATTAAGATTAAGTTATTTTGAACTCAATCAGTTCATAAATAAATTATGTTTTGCTGTCCATAGGATAAATAGTAAAGAAATATTTTAAAATTCATCTTTTTAAGAGTTGTTTTGTATTTGTTTTCATGTAATAAAAAAATGTATAATTTTTTGGCGATATTATGAAATTTTCTATTAATTATGAAAATTGGATATTTTTTGTTGTATAATACCAAAGATTATCAAAATATTTTTTACATAGCAACACTTTAGAGCTATTAACAAAATTTTAAATAAAATTAATTTAAATTTAAAATATAGTTTTTTTTTCTAAAAAATACACAAATCCTAATTCTAGAACTCTATTCTCTCATGACCTCTGACGCAATTTAACGAAATTTGATATTTCTGTGTTAAAGAAAAGCAATGTCTATTTATTTTCAATTACGTAATCAAGGAAGAATAATTAAACGAAACGTCTGAAAATGTTGAATTTTCCCAAAAACCATAAAGAAAAAAATATATTATGCGAATCGACGTTGTGCGTTATGAATATTAATCAAATAAGAACGTTCAAAATTTAAAATTACTGTTACACAAAATAATACTTAAATGCAAAAGAAAATTAGAGCTCTTATTGGTTTATTGTTTACAAAAATATATGAGGATATCGAAAAGGAAATATTTTCACATTTTTCACTCTCATACGCATTGACAAATATGAATAAACGCGGTTTTCGTGAAAATCTTCTCCGCTTCGTATGAATGAGAGGAAGAAGTGGCTATTTTAAGACTGATCGATACGAATTTTCCTCACACTCAGGATCTGAACGGCGTAATGCACATTTACGTTCATTTCTTACCCGGAAAATTTCTCATAAAGAACGCGAAAAACCCTTTTTCTGAATAAGAAAAAAAAGAGGGAGCAACCAAACGAGCCGCGAATCATTCACGACCAATTTGTCCGACAAATTTCGCGAAAGTTTTCCCAAAACACTCTCTTCGCTGGTTAAATGTTGTCTACTCTCATATACATAATATAATAGATTTTTTTCCTATTTTTCATCTACTAGAGGTGGTGATTTTTCTTTTCTTCGAAGAACGAGAAAGATATTTGCTCTAGCGATACCCGATATTATTGGCATTTTCGCTCTTAACTATAAAAAAAGAGTTTTTTTTAAACTGGTTCATATTACAGAGATATTAGAAGGCGAGCACAAATAACGGAGAAATTTGATTTGATTTTAAAATGAATTAGCGCTAAATTTTAAAAACTTTAGCCTTATGATTGATTCTTTGATTTTTTTTCAAATTTAAACTTTCAAAATTTCAAAACTAATACATATCTCATTTTGAATTGATTATGTATATTTAAATATTTTTTTTCGTTTTATTACAAGAGCTGAAAGATTTTATACTTATTGTTGAAATTCATTACGTATTTAAATATGGTAATTCTTATAAAGTCATATCATCTTTATAATTATTTTTCCAAAAATAGTTGGATTAAAGTATAAATAATACAAAAGTTTTGGAATATCACAAGCTTTACAAGAAAGTTGAAATTAAAATAATCAACTCTGTTGAGTCCGATTGTGGAAATGTCACTGATTTTCAGTTTACTTGATCAATTAAAATGTATCTCGTTATAAAATATAATATGAAAAGTATTAAAATTCAACAATAACAACTGGGTAAATAAATCACAATTTTATTCACGAACAAATATAAAAAAATTATTTTGATATTTCAGATTTTATCAGCTTCTTTATACATCGCTGAACATCTTCCCGATGGTGCTGATGGCCTTTGGGCCTTGGTTAATGCTGCTTCATGGTGTGCTCTTGGAGAACTAGAATGGGTACCCTTTTCCGTTATTCGAAGAGCCACAGATATTAACCTTCTCGGTAAGTTTTCTAAAAAAATTTTAATGACATCTAATAGATGAAATTCACACTATTTTTAATATTGCACAAACCCATAAAGAAAGTTTTCCAGGTGTGTAAGATCATAAGAAAATTTTTGTATAGATGTCTCTTAAAAACGTATATTAAACTATGTATATTAAACGAATTTTGTTTTGAACGATACTACTTTAGAATAACCGAAACTTTACTATAATTTAATTCAATTCCATCAAAAGTGAAAATAATTTTATTTATTATATTGAATAAAAATATTTGACAATGAGATGTATTCATTTTACTTTTTTGTAATATATATAGATGTCATTTTGTCGAATATACGAAAATTTTGTTTCGTAATAATTATCGATTTAAAATACATGGATAACATAAAGAATAAATTTTGACATTTTTTTCCAAATGATGTTTTTAATTTTCTATAAATATTTATTGATTAAATAATCTACTATATTGTGATAAAATAATTTATCAAAATTACATTCTAATTGGATTTAATTGTAAAAATCCCATACAAATTATGTCACAGAAAAAAATTTCAAAAAATTTCTCGTCGGATTCAAATGATAAATTTTCAAAAAAAGTAAAATTTAAAAATTGCAACGAAGTACGCAATTTGAATTATAAACTAGTAACTGAACAAGAAAAGTTTCCGTAGCATACAACTTTTCTTAGAAAATTTATCCTAAGGAATAGAGTTTTATACATTTTCTTTTCGATAATGTATCGAATACAAGGCCAAAATAGACTGTATATAATTTTAGAAAGGTTTTATTGAAGCCTTCTTGTAAAATATGTATAATCCTATGAATTTCGTATTCGAATGCGAGATGACGCAAAACGATCTAACCTTATCTATATAAAACTGTTAATACGAAATACTTTCTGAAGTGTTTTCAAGATCATTCGTATAAAAATACACTTTTGCGTCACGTAATTATTTTGTTTTCTTTGAAAAATATGTATCTATTCAAGATAGAAATAACTCAATTTCATATGAAGATTTGCGTCTTTGAAAGTATTGTATATAAAACATAATATAATACTTTTTTTCACATTAAATACGCTATGAATTGAAAAATATTTTACTTCAGGTAAAACGAAATATTTTTCCGACCTATTTATAATACAAAAAAAATTGTCTCCAATAAAAAAATGTGCATTATTATATTTAAATAATTACATATAGAATTTAATAATTTGCATTGTAATTTTTTTACGTCTCTTACTTAAAAAAAACATTTATATTGAATAATTCATAGTAAGTTTTTCGTGATTTTCATAACAAGTTTTAAAGACGTAGTGAGGACTGAACGCGGCAAATCATCATTTTTTCTCGATTGAAATTTTTCATTTTTACGTTTTTCATGAAAATTTCCCACTTTATTCCAAATCACGTTTGTTTGTAGAGCAAAGAAGGAGAGGGCAGCAACAAAATCGTTTTTCTGAATATTTATGGCCGCCTACTCTCGAGTTTTTCAGAGTTAATTTAATTTCAACGACGACGTCGTCTAATACTACAGACTACACGTACAAATATTTTTTTTGCGAAATTCAATTTTTATACACAGCTTAAATAACGAATACGAAAAAAGCCCAGAAATTACATCAAAAGTCATCTTTCTACAAACCATCGATTGACGAACGCCACATGTACAAACAACCGTAATTCGACATTCAAACATAAATTTTGAATTCAATCGATTCCGCCACGTACAGACAGGCATAAACAGAACGGGCCTGAATTAAATATAATAATACATAGAATGGCGAAAGACATTAAGGAAACATAAGACGGTGTCGGCTGTGGCCTCATTCAGTATTTAATGCTCTAAAGTTTCGTACGCAAAATGACTGTAAAGGGTTAAATTGTGGTCTGTTGCGGAACGTATATGAAAAAGGTCGTAACTCTTCGTTAGCGTCCCGTCTGCAGTGGAGGAACGCATTTTTTAATTTGGGAATATATCTCGTTGAAGCTTCCTCTTTTTCATCCATTCCTGTGGTGTAATATGGGTTTTTATTAAAAATCATAAAGCAGATTTTTCTGGTGGAATTGTATTTTTTTTTTTACTATTTTTGAGGTCGGGATTTTCTTTGGGTTTTTTTAAGCTTGAGTTCCTTGACCTATCCAACTAAATGATTTTTTTATTTGAATAGTGTAAAAAATGACGAATTAATAAACACAGAAATGTTTCTTGAGATATAAATTACATTTGTGTATCAAACCGAAGAAAAATTATTTAAAAAAATAATTTTTCGCATTATATCAAATTACTCCTCAATTTTCACGTTTAATGTCATCTCATCTTCTTGTGTTGGGAATATATTTTTATTTATGACGTGTTTTAAAACAAATTCAATATAAATTCCATTTCCATGTTAATCAATTTAATTTTTATCTGAAATTCAATACAGAATAATGATCAAACCATAATTGAATTCAAATATTAAAAAATGCAAAAGAAAACACTAAAATTATTAACAATAATTGACTAAGCAATATTTAATTCAAATTTTTTATTCAAACCTACATTTGTTTTATGAAATGAAAAGTATACAAACCTAACATTATCCACGTTTTACCACATTTAATTACGCGCATAATGGAAATGTCGTGCCATTTTCCAACGTGCATTAAGGCAAATTTAACATCAAATCTACCAACTTTACGCATATATGTATACATACATTTTAATATATGTATATCAATTACAGAGACAAATTAAATTTATAACCTTTTTCAAAGAAAATTAAGGAATACCTCATACGAATTTTTGCATATCATAATATAAGTATAATATAACGGGGATAATTTAAACGTGCATTTAAACTGAGAATTTAATAGAATTGGTATGCATAAAAAAAATAATAAGTGCATTTTGCACGAGCATTGAAATGGTGCATTCGAAAAAATTTTTGATTATTGAAAAAATATCTGTGCATTAAAACGAATAAAACTTGCATTAGAATGAACATAAATAAAGGATCGGTAACGCTGCAAACGCGAATGAGACTAAATACCAATCGCACGATCATTATTTACTAATTTTATAATATAATAAAATTGGACCAAATTGTTAAAATGTGATTAAAATTAAATTTTAACAAAAGAAAACGTTAACAGTTGACAGCTGTATTGTATTGTCATTGGAGGAAGACTTCACTCTGACGACATTGCCACCTCTCCATCATTTCAATGAATAAACTATTCTTTCTATTGCTGATTTCATATTTTTTAATGCTCACTTTATAATGCACGATAATTTTTTTAATTGCACACTACAAATAAAATAATGCTCAATACGAGATTTTTTAACACACTAGAAATAATGCACATCGTATATCATTCTAATGCACAAGAAATTCGTTTTAAGACACAATCTATATTTTTTCAATGCACGGTTAAATCGCACCCTAATATAATTTATCGGATTAATCTTTTCATAAATTAAAAATTCTAGTACAATCATATAAGAATTTATATAATTTTATACTGAAACGTATAATAATATCACGATAAAAAATCGACACATACACACAACATACCACGTTTAATTACAGCCATCTCGCATAATGGCTTCGTCGCTCCATTTTCCGGAATGCAACACCAACACTGCATCCGGTTGCAAACTTGCAATTTGTTACCGTGGAACATGTGCTCCATTATACAGGTGGCATTCGGCAATGAGGTCGCACAACGTTTTTGCAGAGGTCGCAGTCCCGCGGCCGTGACCCGACGACCTCAGCCTCGGTGTCCTTAAAAGCCTCCAAGTGTATGCCTGTGTGTTGTGTGTATGTTTGTGTATGTGTGTGTGTATGAAAATATGCCGATACTGTATCGGTATCCGTTCATCTTCCGCTTGTTCAGCTAAGTATGTTGAAATAGTGTGTTTGCGTGTGTCGGAGGTGATATACTGGTGATTGGTTTGGATCGATTTCGATTTGTTTATTTAATGTTGAATAATTGGTTTTTGTTGGAGTAATTGGTTGGTCTGTTTTGTATGGTTGGGTGTCGGGAGTTTAATGTGTTTGAATTGAAAATGCGTTCTTCAATTTTTTAAATTTGTATATGGTGAAAATTTCGAATCGAACTATTCGAGTTTGCTTGTTGAAAATTGAATTGATTAAAAGTTTGCGGTTTACTTTGGGCGCGTACGTGTTTTACGGAAAATTGTTTCCATTTGGAAATTGGAAACGTTTCAATTAACGCATACTATTATTCAACATTGTTGATACTTGAATTCTTTATCGATCATACTCAAATTAAAGCTTTGTTTTTCATGGAGAAATATAAAATTTCCAATTGTCACAAACGTCAAATGTGAAAATATAAAGTGAAAAATCTGAAAACGTTTCACCCTAGGGACACTCAAACCGCACAAATACCACAAAAATTTTACAATATCAAATAACACGACGACCCGTGACATTCAAGCCTCCGAACATGAAATGAAATTAATAAATTCTAACAATGGCAAACAGCTCGTTAGCATATTTCAAAATTTCAGCAGACTCTATTCCGTCCAATCTCGCATACACACGTTATTCAGGTGTGTATTATTATACATAAAAGATTCAATTCTTGGACGAGCAATTTCCAAAACTGGAACGTACGTATTCCCCGTAGGACAGTCGTAAAAGTGTACCGTCTGAAAGCCTATATGCGACCTCGGCGTCGTGCTATATTCCGTCGTGGATATTTCATTTTCATATTTGAGATTAACCCTTTCGGTGTCGGTGGATGAATTTTTTTTTATCGCGTTTCGGATGAGAGATTAAAAAAAATCATGAGTCTTGTGTTTTTAATGAAAATTTTATCGTCGCTTCTATATTTTTTTTGATGAAAAGTATATTAATAGAATTTATATGCTTTTTTCGTATCATGCGGATTTTGTGTTGGAAAAATGTTATGAATACGTACGTCAATCGCTCAACGGATGATTTGCGTTCGTAAGAGTGTTCCCCAAATTGAAATTTCGTGTATTGAATCGAGATTTTTCATAAATCTGCAAAATATTCGATTTTATATTTGGAAACAATATTCGTTTTATTTTATTACAATTCTGTTATGTAAATTTTTGAAATTTTATGTGCACAAGGAACGTTCTTAAAGTTATGAAGAGGACATTAAGTGAGGTTTATTAGTCGAATCGTAAAACATGTTTCATATTATTTTTCATATATGCAGTCAGTAAAATTCGAAGAAGAATCTTGAATATTCATAAAATATATATTAAAATAAATTATGCATATATTTTATTTAAGATTACAATTGAAAAAACACGTATTTTTTTCCATTCGGCCGGACGGAAGGGAATCGTGGAAACAATCCTTTTGTCGCTCATGCGAAAAAATCCTTTTTGTTTACTCATTTTTTGAACCGGAAGGGTATCTTTGAAATTGAATATTACACAAAACTACCCGAATTTATTGACATCAAAAATAAACTGCACAACACCTCGAATATTATCATATTTTCGCAATGCTCTCTATTAAAGTGGACAGCACCCGTGAAATACGACTTCCGTACTATCCGCACCACCATAACCTAATACCGCGTAACATAAATTGTGGATTCAAACCTCACCCTTCCCTCTCATAACTTAATTTATTCAAAATGGAACACGCACAAAATACGTCCCCTTTTTCAATTAAAAGACGCGAGAGAAACGAATTCGAATCGAATTGAATCAACTCGAATATACGAAACGTGCCGAATCGTTGACTTATCGAACGGGGAAAGTTGCTTTAAAGAAAAGCCACTCGGAAAACTCGGAGACGTTTCCCTTTTATATTTCGTCGTGTACGACCCGAGGCGGAAAATCGCCTACGCCCACTATCTGTCTGGGTGTAATCGAATCATTTCGCATTTGAAAAGTTCTCCGTTTCGAAAAAATGGCTGAAAAATCGCTCGGCGAAATCTCGTTTTGCGGATCGTTTCGATTCAAAAGTGTTGAAATCGAGCAGACGTAATCGAATCGGCTTCGACGGAATCTGAAAGCAATTAGGTTGATTAAAAAATAAAAATGCTCTCGCAAATTTCGAACTCTTCGTCAAATCGAGTTATCATTTAATATCGAAACGATTGAAGCGTCTGTTCGTACTGTTTCTTATGTGTGCTTTCGATAAAAGCTTTTATATCGTACGATGTGTGCAGAACTTCGCCATTTCCCGGCGTGCCACATATCACCTGTCGTTTAAGTGGAAATGTTTCCGCTAGTGCGGTTCAAAACATCACATGAAATACAATTTTAAAGCAGAACCTTAAATTTTCACGATAAGCTGATGTGTTTTCTGAATGTTCACATATGAAAACCGAGTATTCGGGAAATTAATGTTTCTAGAACCACCCAATGGTTTTCGATTCTGAGAAATTTGAAGATAGTTTCTAGAATATTAATAATCTCATTTATGCTAAGGTTATATAGACGCACACTGTTTGAATTATAATCAGAAAATTCTTGATAAAGGAAATTATTCAGTTGTTTGTTATATTGTTGCAATATGGCCTTGCAAGTTTATAACCGTTGTAAAATTAACTTACACGAAAGCTCATAGTATTACACTAACAACATTTTGCGCCGTAATGAGAGCTTAATGCATAACATAGCGTGAGCACAATAGGTTAATTTCAGTTATATAGACAAGGGTAAATTCAAACTGTGATAGTATTGTTTCAGCATTGTTCAAAAATATCTGTAAACTTTTCTAAAATATCATATCGTACGTGAATAATGAAATGTAAGCAGTGTGTCATACATCTTGAAATTTATCTCAGTCAATATGTAGATGGGGAATCTCATTCATGTATTCACGACGTTGTGAAAAATATTCTGAAAGCATACGCCTTACTGATTTTTTCATTTCTATAAAAAAATAATTAAGGAAAAAAGCGTGAGAAATATGCTCTTGGAAATATTTTTCAATGTTTCGTTTCGGTTATCTTTAGTAACATCCAACGTGCGATAAATCACATGGCGCTATTTGAAATTTATAAGTATAATATAGCAGCAATAAGTGCGTGTGCGATATAAGTGTAGAATATTTATGATTCGCTTATCTAGAGCTTTTAGTGTATTTTTGAATGACGTGTTCTCGTATGAAAATTTTGAATAATTGATTAAAATCAAAAAATTAAAATTTAAACGTTTTCATTCGTAATAAAATTTGTATGAACATTTATAAATGAACCAGACATTCCTCTATAACATAATATATTATATTATATCAAAATGTGTAAAATATTATTTTTAAAGTAAGCAGATATAAATAATATCACAAAACAAAATAAAGAAATATAAAAAAAACATTAAACTCATTATTTCTTCCTTTTTTGTTATAAGAACAAACAACGATTCGATTTACTGCGCCACAACACTTTATAATACATAATAAAATTATATATTTATCCTTACTATACACATTCAATAAATTACATTATTAATATTAGCGAAAGGAAAACAAATATTATATTATTATTTTATTTTACATTTATTCGCAACATAAATAATGTGATTGTTTTTTTTCATACGAATAATGCACAAAATATAATAGCGAAGTCCGGCTTTAACTCGTATTAACGAAAAAAAATTCGCACGATGTTTTGAAATTGAATTATCTCCGTTTAAACGCGAATACGAACTTCGAATTTTATTTTCGCTGAAAAACTTTTCAAGCTCAGATTCTGAATTGTAAATTTTCTCACCGCAAAAAAAATTCAACCGTTAATATAAGTACGCATGGATTTAGATGTGAATATTATTAAAGAAAATTTTGTACCCGAATAACTTAACTGTCTGAATTTCTTCTTCTGAGAATACCAAAAAAGATTCATAATTATCGAATTCGTTATTCAGATTATTGGTTATCAACGTAAGGTGAGATTGACCGATAGGAGACCTCAACGACCTCAGAATGTCGTAAACTTCTGGCATGCTCTGTTAAACCCCAAAACCAGATGTTTCTAACACGTCGGATGCTTAGACCGCAAACGAGACAAAACCCCTACCAGAAATGTCAATAATTCGTTAACAAGTACCTATCGGTGCGACGAAAACATCCCGGAAATGTTTTGACATTCGACCATTGTTAATAAAAGCGAAACTTGTACCGGAAAATGTCGAAAATGTTTTTTCGCCAACGTTGAACCTTCGCACAGCTATTGATAAAATTTATTTTTCCCAATGCTGTATATTCAAATCACGTAACCGTTTGTGGAAAATACTTTATGTATCTATCAGGAAAACGTCTCATATGTTACATTTATTTCCACGAGAATTATTGACGTATCTCACAACAAGCTTTTCGTATTGAAAGTATTCTGTATGAGACAGTCCGACGTGATTTTATAATTCCATTTTAATACGTCAGGATTTACAATACTGTAAAATAAAAGTAAATAATTTAATAATGCATAAAAATAATTTCTGAAATGAAAATCTCTGAACAACGTGGGAGTAATTATGCGAAATGCGATTTACGCGGGGCTCACCCTTGACCCGACCTTCGCTCCAGTTGGGACTTTTTGGCTTGCGCGTTTATTTTTCAAATCTCAAGTGTCTATTAGAATAACCACTTCGACGGCCACTTGAACCATAATTCGGAGTTCACCTGTTGAACAAGAACGTCCGTCCAGCAACAAGTCGCGCACAAGAAAAGACGGACGTTTCCGGTTTTTTCCGGATTGCGGCCTCGCATTTGTCCTGCCCTGACTTCCTGCGGATAGTCGAAGTTTCCTAATGGTGCCATCAAATTGATCCCTCCGAAGGCATCGAAAAAATAAACATGTGTGCTTTTAAGTAAGCTCGCTGCGGCAGACTAAGTGAAGTCTACTCGTGGCAGGTGAAATTCTGGCGCGTTAAAGTGTTTTTCTGAAAATTCGCGTTGAAAGCGCATGAATTTTCATCGCCCTCGTAAAATACGGTCGTGAAGTTTAATTGAGCATGTTAAAGATACGGGAAATATTTAATTCGAGAGGAAAAAATTAGCATTTTCCGTTTAAAATTGGGTCGCTTTACGAGATTGCGAGTTGGTGATATGTGACGCACTGAAGTGCTTTTTTCATATACGAAAATATCTCATACAAAATGAACGAGGTCTGAAAACGCAATATCAGCCTCGCAGATGATACGACTCATATATTTTGAATTTCACATAAAATCAAGCAATTCACAATTTACAACATTCACGTTCTTCGGATATACGAAAACAAAACCGCCACCAAAAAAAAAACTCAATTTCAACATTCGAATACTTTATATATAATATGTCACATTCCATATTATTCGACACACACTTGAACGAGTTTCAATATCGTTGATTTTCAATATCGAACAAAAAGATGCTCGGGAGTCGCCATTGTGGAAATTTACAGACCGAAAGCGGAAATTTTCACCTTACGGCCGCGTTAAAAAACGTATTTAAATAGTCGTTATCGTTAACCGAAGTGAAAACCGTCGTGTTCCGTAGCCACAGAGAAATATCCAGCGATCCTTGGTGTTTTCTTGCGTGAAAATAACGCCGAAGAATGCCATTAGGGAAGCCTTAGCAGGAACAAAAGGGATAAAAATCCCGTCGGCGCTTCGTAATGTACGTGTCGTCGTATGAATGCGTCCCGAAGGCATTAATTTTGTTTTGTAACAAATAAATAACGGAAAAAGAGTATGGCGTGTTTCGTAAAATATTAAATTTCATTATAGTGGGCGAACGTTCGTCTTAGGTTCGATGTTAATATTGTCGGTTTCTTCCTTATTTATAAGGCTTTGGTCGGGTTTTCGTTAAAGAAATTTAGTGGGAAATTTTTGGAATGAATCTTTTAAATATTTCGAATCACATCGTTATAAACGATATTTGATAGGTAAAATAATATGGAGACATAAAATGAATATATAACTTCAAATTTCAATTACAATATTTTCATACAAAATTTCATCTTTTTTGTTAAAGAAAACCTTTGAAGAATATAAAATTTAAATATTAAATATATTCTTACGTTTATCTTAAGTGAATATGTAATGAAGAAATTCCAAATTATTTACAACAAACGTACGCAAAGTGCCGAATTGTTGCTTCCAACCGCCCTCGGATAAGTGCGCAGCACATTTTATTTAACTTAGATTTGCTCTAAAAACTTTTCGGTCTGTTTTGACAGACCCACTCTGCTTTCCAGAACGAATTCAACAAACTCAGGGAGGCCGCATTATAATATTTATAAACATAATTTAATCTGAACGAAAATTTTTAATGCGCAAACAGACAGAGCAACGCGCAAAATTCCTACTTTATTTGATTATAAAACACTCCTGCTCACTTTTCTATCCCGCATGATGAAAGCCTACTTCTTCAAAAAAAGGTCATAAAAGAAGTCTACAATACATAATCAACACACGTATGCGAAATTTATATAGTTTCTCAGTAAGATGGAAACTCGGCCGCCAACTTCAACATAGTCGAACTTTATCGTATTCCCGTACGGCTGAGCTCAACTTCTAAATGGAAAATTCCTTTGCTAATTAAAAAAAATATATACGTACACATACAAAGAACGAAGGTCACCTTTTTGCGGCCAGGAATAAATGCCGAGCGAGTCTCCTCGTTTTTTCGTCCTCCGCAGCTATTTGTTGGGAATTTTCGTTTGGTATCGTATTCAAGTTGGGATCCATTCATACGTCGTTGCTCTTTACGCACCACCGAACGGCTCCAATGAATAGAGAACCTATTGATTTAGAACAGAAGCCTCCAGCCTTTTTTTATCATGGCACTATAAGGAAACCACATACTAGACGTTTTACGTGAAAAGCTTGAAAAAAGTTCGACCTAACGGTTGTTCCATTTTCAAAGTATGCCTCATACGATCATGTATTATATTTTTTTATCTGATTTATATATTATATTTATTTAACGGATGTTCTTTGTAAAATTTTTGTTTTTTGTTTACTTTTTATAGATTGAAAATGTCTAGCTTTAAGTATCGTGTGAAAATCGGCCCATTTGGGGATTCCGTTTAAGTCCACCTATCCGTTTACGTGAAAAGGGATCACCGTTGACACCACAGGGATTCGTTTTTATTATTTTTTTTAGACAAGATTCCCTATCGATTGCCAAAAGTCGGCACACGAACTGTATTAACTTTTCAAATACGCTTTTTTTATTTACAGGACAATTACTCATGTTATGATGTAATATTATCGGTATTTTATTGGTCATAATCTGAACTTACGACCATGAGTCGCTTCTGATGTGCACACAACCATATACAAAGTTGAGGCAAAGTGCCCATAAAATCGATATATTTCCATAAAACCGTTACAAGCTTATGGAAATGATCTTGTATTGAATGCACGCCATGTAAAGCGTAACTTTCTTTTTATGCTAAATTAAGGGAAACGCTTGAAAGTTACGTTCATTTTTATTGCGCGCGCATTGAATTTCTTCCTGCAGAAGAATAAAATCATATTTTACAATAACGACCGCGCCCCAAAGTGTCTTCGAAAAGAATGACTTGTAACGAAAATTCCACGAAAATATAAACTGGGTGGAATCGCAATGGACGAATAATTAATTTAATCGCGCCGAGAGTGGCGTTCTTTTTTCATATAACCTTCTCCGGTCACTGTGACGAGAGAAAATGTGACACTTATAAGCGAGGGACGACACAATTGTCACAGTGGATTTGTGTAAAGAGAATGTCGAGTGAGGAGGACAAATTATTCGCATCTTTGTTGATGACAATGACTATGAAATGTTCATTTGAGAGTTTCGCTGAATATGCTTTTATGTCTCGGTTCCGGAAAAATCGTTGCATAAACATAATATATTCGTGGAAAAATGTGTTAGACGCTCTCAATTTTCCATTATGTGACATAAAGAGAAACAAGACTTATTGTTATTTCTCATATGTACATATATATTTTCATTAATTTTTTTTCCATCCTCTTTGTAATGTGCCTATTATATAAAAAAAACAACTGATAAAATTTTTCAATCGAATTGAATATGAAAAAAATACATTTATCTAAAAATAAAACAGTATTTTCTTCAATAAATGTGTAACGATTTTTCTTATTTTAATACGACGTTCTATAGAAACTCAAAAGAATTGCATAATTTTTTTTTCCACAACATTTAATTGATTAACATGATAAATAATCATACAATAGAATGACCACAATACTCGACATCTGATTCCTAAGCTGTCATATACACGAGCGCTTTTTGTGACTAGGCGTCTAAATTTCAACTCCATTTACCGGAAAAGGTTCCCCGTTAGAATTCATTGTATTAGCATTAAATTTCTGAGAACGGATCATGTGTGGGGGATTTCTAAAATATATTTCACGTAAATGAGCACACACGCATATTATATAATACGGTTTTAGGCAATATCCCGAGGCGGACGCTTTATTTTCCTACGGGTGGCATCCAGAACGGTTTTCCACAGAATTTTCTTTTGTTTTCCCGGAAGGACGTAAATGCCCACACCACACCCTGCATATTGTATAGGGATTTTTACCGACCTCGAAAGTCATCCGAAAACGCGATAATTGTTTCGTTTTCTCATTTTTTTCCCAACGTGTATCTCCGGCGAAAATAATGGGCGAACAAAATATTTACGTGTTCTATACGCGCGAAATTTCGGATGTGCGCAACAAAGAAGCGTTACGTAATCATTTTAATTTATAAATTGGGTTATTTAAATATGGAATTTCGTATAAAAATGTCTTTCGATGCAATCCAGACGGATTATTTGGGTTTTGTTTTATAAGTGATGCGTGAAGGTGGGTCCTTTTCATATTTTCGTCCCTATTTTTTTGGAGTTGGTGCCAGAATGGTCACCGAGACCGTTCGTTTGCTTATTCAAACTTTTTGGACGAAGGTAAAATAAACAATCTTCGCATTTGAATGGACCCGCGACAGCTGAAATACGCAGAAACGCCGCGGACGTTTGTGGAATTTGAATTTTTCCGAGAATCCTGCAAATTCACCTTTGAAAGGTCGTGAAAATCAATACGAAGTTATTAAAAAAAATTATTCAGCATGGGGAAATTTGGTGGGTAGTATTTATCATATTATATTAAATATTTCGCATAAATCCACGACGAGATTTTCAGCATATTATATTACTCAGTTTAACCTTTAAATTCATTTATTCGGTACTGATTTATTCATATTCATTTATTTAACCTTTAATGGGTTTCTTTATTATTGATTTGATTACATTAAACTTTTCAAACAATTTAAATATGTTTTTGTACAAAATAAAGGTTTCAATCAATACTCAAAAATTAATATAACAATCAATTTAATTTATTTCATCAATTTTAACCACTTATAAAAAGAAATTTTAATTCCATGACCCACTCAAAAAGGCACAAGTGCGTAGATATACGTTCTAAAATTTTCATACAGGCTCGAAACCCAAACGAGTACTACATAATTTATTCACTAGGATAAAGCAAATATCTCTGTACCTTTTTGGGGTTTGTCTACGAGTCCTCGGATACCTTGCGACGACATTTTGCGATAATTTTGTCTAACGTAAAATATACGGTCGGTACACGTACACCGCTCCTACATATTTTATGTAATACACGTCGATTGATGGAGATTGATCGATAGCTGGATTTACAGGAACGTTTATTAATTCTACTGTTACAATGCGAGGCTGATCAATCATTTGAAAAGAGCGTATGATGATTTTCGAAACTATTCCGTTGACGGATCCAATAGTGGTTTCATACATCGATCAATTTGAGCGGTAATTTATTGAACGGTTTCATCTGTCGGGAAATGCGCAGAACGTGTTCCGCTTTTGGTATTTGTATTATATAATACGAGAATTAGTGTTTTTGTAATTCGAGGTTTATATGTTTTGAATCGTGCAATAAAGTGGGTCAAAAATTCAATATAATCAGGCGGGAGCTGTAAGTCTTCTCGCAAATCTGGGACGAGTCAGATACAGTAAATTTTAGCTGTCCCATCGATCCACTTTTTATCTTTTGTTCGTTCCACGAATTTATAACTCACGTCAAGCTAGTTTTAGAATGTAAATTCTTTCGTTCAATATAAACCACCGATGAAAAAATATATTTTCGAGTTACGTAAAGCACCATTGAGACTACTTTAAATTTAAAAATTGCCTTAATAACAATTTAAATGGCTTTATAAATCTAATTTTCAATTCTTTCCTTCGTTATTTTTAACTTACCAAAAAAAAAGTTTCTCAAGAAATTCTTTCACTGTAACATTCCCGGTCAATTTTCTCAGAAGAGTGATAGGATTACGAGGGGAAGGAAGCTTTTGCTTATTATGAGAATTTCCAAATCTACATATTACTCAGAATAAAACACTTTCCATATGCGAATAAAATAAAAATAAAAATTTCACTTGCGCTACCTTTTCAATTTCCAGATACATCTTCATTTATTTATTCATAAACCCACGAGAAAACGAACAAAAACAACCTTCCCCGAACCAACAACCTATTATAACTCAATCACCCTACCTACTACTATTCTACAAACCTTTTTTATATTAAAAAAAAACCACCATAAACCAAATTTAATTTTCAGGACCATCTCGCCTCATCCAAGTAATGCTACCCCTAATAAGACGCGCCAGAGGCCGAGTAGTGAACTTGAGCTCATGCCTATGTCGTGCACCATCAGCAGTCCGTGGGGTACACTGTGCCCTTTTATCTGCCCTCGAAGCCTTATCTGCCTGCCTTCGTCGGGAGCTACGCCCCCGAGGTGTGGATGTCGTGGTGGTGGCCCCAGGAGAACATACTGCTGGAACTGCTTGGTTGTCCGATACTGCTTTGGTGGAGCAGGCCAGGGATATGTGGAGGATGCTCAGTGATGAACAGAAGGGTGTATATGGAGAGGATTATTTCGAACAGAGCTTAAGGTCGCTTGAAAAGTATACCAAAGGAGAGGTTAGTTAATGTATTTTGTATACGTGCAATAAGTCAAATTTTTTGGATTGAAAAAGTTTTTATATAGATAAAAAATTGATATCAATTTTCAAAATTATTTTGCGATTTTACATATGCGTACATTTACGTAAATTATATAATATTTCAAAGTCAGAGCATCTGTCGAAAAGTTTGAATGATTTGAGTTAAAAATTTATGAAAACAAAACTTATTTACTGAATTATATTCTAGTTAAACTTTGAAATATCGTCCGAAACTCAATTGTAACAACATAATGTTTAATATTTCAAATTTATATTGATAAAATATACATATATTCATATTGATATTATATTATTTTATAATTGAATACAAATGAAACGATTCGAACTTTGAAAAAATTATGCTGCGTCACAAAGAGATGGCCGTAAAGTTTTCCGGAAATTTCAAAAATATTAAGAATCGACATGACTTTTTGTGCTTAAATATTTATAATTGCCGTGTTTCAATTCTCGTTCGCGGTTTGAACTCGAAAAGTTTCTCACCGCTATACGATATCGAAATGTTTGTTTTGTGGGAAACTTCTCGTGAGAATCCGTAACTTCGGTTCCGGTGAAAAATCGAACTTTCCGAAGAAAAGGCCTCTTTCCGACAAGCTAACGCAATTTTCCATTTCGACCTTCCCGCATATTTTACATAAAAACTATATTTAAAATCATATACAAATAAATTTATTATAAAATTTAATTAATTCTGTTTTGTAAGCATACCATCTAAAAAAATCAATGATTGGTACAAGAACAACCTTCACACGTCACTCATTTCAATTTCTCCACTGAATTTTCTGACTCAAACCGAAACCAATACCACATAAAAAAACATTTTCAAACTAAAAATATATTTTATCATTTTCAGGATGCCGATTTGACACCAGTAACACGCACCCTGGTCGATGCCGTCACCCGTTCTTTCCCTCTGGCGCGCTACACCCCTGTCACCCGCCAGGAAAAGCTGCAGACCTTCGTGGCAGACCATTTCCCGAGATCGGTCTACGACATTTTCTTCGAATGATCGCATTTTCGACATACGCGATCATCAATCGTCATCTGCGGGCGCGTCGTGACTCCATCTTGTATGCGCGCCTCGTGTAGAAAGCTAAATGTTGTTGCTTCATCGTGCGACGCACCGAAAGTCTTTAAATGCTTTTCGTATTTAGCTTTCGTTGTATATATTTGAAAAAAATTGTGTGTATATGACGAAAATTTGTTTTGGCTCATCCAAAGTATACACGCGAAATCGATTACTTGTTTTTGAAGATCCATTTTGTTTTCTTTTTTCCATTGCTTTTCGCCTAAGACTATGAAGTTATATACAATTTTAATGCATTTATTTTAGAACGGTGATTCAGAGTAGTTTTTTTTTTGTCTAAAGTTGCATTTTAAAATGTTTGTTTTTCTGTTTCTTCTATTCGTTTTGTTCTCATATTGGAAAGAAGCTCAAACGAACGCATAATAAAAAAAAATCTCATTGTGTTTATTTAGGATAATATCGTGTTGTATGTTTTTTATACATGTGTAAATTTGTAAAATAAATTTGAAACCAAATTTGTAGATATTCAACGAATAAAATCCAATTAAACTTACGTTGTAATATTATATAATATTTACCCAGATGCTACACCTACCTTTGTAACGTTGTAAAGTTCTCTGGTGACATTTTACATTTTCAATAAAGCAATTATCTTATATTCAAGAAACACTTACACTACTAAAGTCAAGTACACTCGACACATTTTCTCCAACGGTCTTTGATACAAAATATTCTTCCTTCGTGGCTAAATTTTTTTATATTTTACCGATAATTCAAAAAAAAAATCAACGCAGAAAAGTGGGTCAAGCTGAAATGAAAAGCATTCGAATGAAATTTTTTCATCTAAACGAAAACACAAAATGAATAAGTATCATATACGAGGGTCTTTGAGTGTTCGACGTTCAAAATGAAATAAAAATGAAAAACACGGCTTCCGCGAGCGTGACGCGAGAATAATGGTCAGGCTTTTCGGATTATTGGCACTTTTATCCTTTTACGTGCTAAATTATTGCGGACGTTTACGAACATTCAGATGCTTTATTGTCAATTTTTTATTCTATAAACCTCAATTTATCGATAAAAGTCTGCTTCGTCGATAAATCATCAGATACCCGATAATGAGATCGTGCGAGATGTGAAACAAACGCTGATTTGTCAATGATATTTGTTTAATTAAATGGAAAATGTACAGGGTCATAAAAATCGATCTGAAATATCTTTTTGTATTCGACTGATGAATATTAATACGGAAACGTTCAACTTTTCCCGAGTTCATCGCGAATTTATTGACTAAATTTAAACACAATCAAGAAATTGAAATTTTGTTTGAAATTTCAAAAACACTTACCCTTTGTTAATATCAAATTTTGAGACATAAATATTGAAATATATTCAAAATTTTCATAAGTTTAAATAACAAATTCGGCCTTCATAACTGAAAATTGACCATAAAAGAACTTGCTTGATTATACCGAAAAAGTAATTCGTAGTGTTGTCATTGCTTGGTGGTATCTGGAACCAAGTCCAATTGCCACATGGGAAGGAACATAAGGAAACAACGGACGCCACAAGGGACAAAAAAAAAAAAAAAAAAAACTAGGATGTGACAATCTGTAGGAGCACATGCTGTGCTGGGTATCCTACGATGCAGGATAAGATGCTGGGAATCCTACGATGTAGGAAGATATGAGAGAATTCACAGGGGAGAATCATGGTGGGACAAAAGGAAATTCGCTCAGAATGTTTCGAGGCCGAGGGATTGTGTTAATCGCGTAGTGTTCCTGAAGTTTGTATAGGGATCTGTTATTTGTGTTGCGGATGGAATTGAAGAAATTTATGGATTGAGACTTTATAGTGTCTAGGATGGATGGAATTTTCAGGTCAACATGTATACGATGATTCGAAACGTATTTGTTGGTGTTGAGACAGCGCCTAATTGTTGCGTTCTGAAAAGTCTGAAGATTGTTTGTGGAACGGTGATGAAGGAGTGCGTAGCCCCAGGATGGAGAGGCATATGTCATGATAGGACGAAGGAGGGTTTTGTATAGTGTGATTTTGTTTTTGGTGGAGAGCGTAGAGTCTTGCTTTAGTAAAGGAAAGAGACGTGCTCTGGCGCTCTTCGCCTTTTTGACAGTGTTGTCGATGTGATGCGACCATGACAGTCGTTTGTCATAAAAGACACCAAGGTATTTGGTGGTGTTTTTCCATTGAATGGGGGGTGTTGTACATGTAGAGGGTAGTAGGCGCTTTGTTAAAGCGCGACCATTTCCCTTCTGGTGAAGAACATAGCCGCGCTCTTCTCAGTGTTGATGTTGATTTTCCAAGTGGAAAACCAGTCTTCGAGGATTCGAAGGTGTGTATTGAGGTAGCGGAGTACTCCCCGCGTCGAGATGGAGGAAGCAAGAATGGCAGTGTCATCTGCATACTGGGCGATTATTGATCTGTTAGTTGTGGGTTGAGGAATGTCATGAGTAAAAATGTTGTACAGCATCGGAGCGAGGACGGAACCTTGCGGAACGCCGGCCCCGATGCTGCGACAAGAGGAGTAAGTATTGTTATATTTGACTTGGAATTTACGGTTTGTTAGGAATGATTTGACTATGGTGATTACTGGAGGGGAGAAACCAGCTCGGAACATTTTAAAAAGGAGACCATCATGCCAAACGCGATCAAAGGCCTTCGAAACATCCAAGAAAACCGCTCCGGTAACGTTCATACGAGTGAAGCCCTCCAGAATATGCTCGGTAACCGTAGTTATTTGGTGGGTGGTGGAATGCAATGCTCGGAATCCATGTTGGGTGTCGGGGAGTATTTTTGTTTTGATTACATCTTTAATCAGGTGATAGTTAATAATGCGTTCTAATATTTTAGAGGGGATGGAGAGGAGACTAATAGGGCGATAGTTTTTTGGATCAGTGCCACTGGAATGCTTTTTCCGGAAAAGTATGACATCCGCAGTCTTCCAAGCATCTGGGAAGGTTTGTGTTCTAATGCATGCATTGATTATGGCTGTAAGAGCGGCTGTAGCTTTAAAATCGGCATTTTTGAGCATGAGAGGTGTTATTTTATCGGGACCGGGAGCTTTTTTGATTACTAGAGTTTTGATTATACGGGCGATATCTCTAGGAGTAACATAAGGGAGTGGTGATTGAGGTGAGTGATCATTGCGAATCATTTCGTTATCGGAGGGTGTGACCGGGGAGTTGAGCTTAAACTGAAGTTCAAGCGAGTCCGCGAAGAGTTCAGCAACCTTTGAAAGAGGTAACTAGTGAGCCATTTTGGTCTTTGAGAGTGACGTTGATTGGAAAGGATCTTTTGTGAGGGGATTTGATAGTTTTCCAAATAGAACCATCTGAAACTGTTAGGCGCTCGAGATGTGAACTCCAGAGAGAGTTCCTGTAATCTGCGATTTTGAGCTTGATTGCTGCAATTTGATGATTTAGAGAGGTTTTAACAGAGGGGTCACGAGTGAGTTGCCATTGTTTACGGGTCCGATTTTTATTTTTGATAAGGGTCAGAATATTACGGGGGAGGAATGGTGGCAGGTCAGCTGGGGAGTCTATAGTGGCTGCGTTAATAGCTGTTCTGAGTTGAGTGTTGTATGTAAGGATGGCTTCGTTGATCTGTAAATGTGTTGTGAGTCGGGAAGGGTATGTGACGTTATGATATGTGTGATGATGAAAGGATTCCCAGTTCACGGAATGTTTGCGGGAGGCGAAGTTTTCTGAAGCATCAACGCTCGCAAGTTCAAGAATGACCGGGTCGTGGTCCGAGCTCAAGGCAGAAACAGAATAAATATTGTACGAATAATTCAATTTATCTGCTAGGGCAAAGTCAATGGTGGTTGGTCGTGATTTTGACCAAAATGTGTCGGCGAGGAGGAGTGATTATTTTCACTCCCTTTATCATTTGCATAATCAAAATGAGTTTGCCCAATTGACACGTTTTTGCGGTCCCACGAGATGTGTTTTGCATTAAAATCACCAGCAGCTATCGTGGGAATGTCACTGTCAAATATATTATCGAAATCAGAGGTTGAAGGGTGTTGAATAGGACGCGCGTAAACGGAGGCGATCTTAATAAATGACGAACGACCAACAAATAGCTTTATGGCCGTCATTTCGAGACGATTATTGAAAGTAATTGGTAGGGGTTCGTACTTCAGCGACTTTTTGATAATCACTGCTGTGCCACCATGAATATGTGATCCGCGGGGAGGGTGCATCAGTGCGAATTGATATATAGTTAGCAATTGCGAATCTGTCATTAGGACTGAGTTTAGTCTCACTAAGAAGGAGTATATCGATGTTGTGCTGCGCGATAAAGGATTCGAGCTCAGATTTTTTATTGCGAACACTGTTCGCGTTCCAAAAGGCGATTTTAACTGAGCGAAGGGTTGAAGTGGTTGTTGGAGAAGCCATTAGTTGATTGTTGCAATGAGGGTGGAAATCGCTTGAAATTTGTCCAAGTCAAACCTCTCCAAGCGTTCCAAAATAGGGACGATTTTCATTATTTTATCAAGGATGGCTGACAGATTAATGGGGGCCAAAAGCGAGTTCTCTGCATTAGCTGAACTGGGAGTAGCGGAGTAGGAAGGGGGAGTTATGTTGGGTTTGGTTGTATTGTTTTTGTTAGTTTTAACGACATTCGAGAAGGAATTAAGTAAAGGAGGAGAAGAAGAAGATTGAATAAGCGCGGGGTTTGAAGAAATTTCAGAATTTTTGTGGGATGGATGGCGGGGGCAACCGCTGTAGTTTGCAGGATGGGGACCGCCACAGTTAGCACATTTTGGTGAGGCGTGATCCGGTTTGGGGCAGTCTAAGGTTAAATGATTACCAGCGCATTTTAAACATTTTGGAGGAAGATTACAAACAGCGGAGGTATGCTTAAACTGTTGACATCTATAGCATTGGGAAGTATTTTTTTTTTTGTGTGGGGCTTCAATTTTGACTTTGATGTCAAGTACTTCTCTCAGCTCAAATATATCTAGATTAGAATGAGTTTTGGTATTCTACCAAGACAAGAGGGATGGGATGACGGTCGGCGCCACCGCGCATTCTGGAGACTCTAACTATCGCGTAACCGGACGTGCTTGAGATCAGCAGCGATTTCTTCAGAGGTGAATTCAATCGGAAGGCCTCTGATGACAACCTTTGGATTTTTGTCGGATTCAAGGGAAAATGAAAAATATTCAATATTTCTCTCCCTTAAAATATTGTTAGCCAGACGAAATTGAGATTCATCTCGAACGACAAATCTAATTCTTCCTTCGGTGTAGGTGGCCTCAAACGAGATGCCGGCATGCCGAAAAGCTGAACGAACGGTGAGGTGGTCACTACCTTTATTTAGGTAGATTGGAGGGGTTCGACGCGAGGGGCGGGATGTAGGGTTGGTGGCGTTTAATGTGGGTGTCTGTGTAGGTGTAGGTGTGGATGTATGTGTGAGTATAGGAGGTGCAGAAGTGGAAGTGGATGGAGCAGACGTACTGGGCATAGCAATGATCGGTCTGGGCTCGGGTGTCGAAAACATGATGGTGGATTGGGAGTCAGTGATCGAGGCAAGATCCGGAAATACATCTTTGGTTGGTAAAGGAATTGGGGAAGTGGTTCGCGAGCCGTCCGAATCTGAGCGAGGCTTCTTGTTTTTTTGTTTAGCTTTGTGGGTTACCTTTTGATAGCCGGTTTCATCATCGACTACCTCATCCGTTGTCGTATTAGTAGAAAGCGGAGGATGTGGTCCACCAAAGACGGCTGCTTTGAGGACGGCGATCTCGAGATGCAGACGTTCAATTTCACTTTCATAGTCCTCTCTGGTGCGAAGATCCATGTTTGAAGGGTAAAGGGCAGATGGGTGCGCGCCCCTAGCAGGAAGCGCTTACAATTAGCCAAGCGAGGTGTTGATTCTGCGTGCAACAATCCAAAGCAAACGGACACCCGTCATGCGCCGTCCGGTGTGAGAGCTCCGGCCGGAGCCGGAAGGAAGAAGGTCCACCCTCCCCTTGTTAGACACGCCCGCACAGTTGGAGAAGCAGCAGCAAGTCAAATTTGATTTAATTATGGAATGGTTTCAAATTGTTTCATCACTTTCAAAAGAATATATGTATGCGCATTAAACACGGAAAACCTCACAGAACAAACAAGCAAGCGAACCACAGGAAAAATGAAAAATGATCGATGAACTGTGGCACTTTTTTAGCCCGAAAAAACAGGACTTTTGGATACTTCCGAAAGTTTTGAACAGGTAGGTAGGTTTAAATCGGGCGCGATAGCCGAAATGCACGTCCGAACACGAACGCGACTCGAGCGCCAATCGAAAAAGTAATGAAACTGAATTTGTGATTTATATCAAGTTAAGCGACATGAATTAATTACTCTCATTATATAATATACATATAAAGAACTTATTCAAAATATAAACTTCGGATTAATTCTAATATTTGAGAAATTAAATTGAACGTGAAGAAAAAGTTCCTCAACACCAATTCTCTCATGATTGACAAGGTATCGAAAAAACTAATTACAATAATGTAATACAACCCATCAACGAAGAACTATATTATGTTACATATCTAATTTAATATAATCATCACTATAAAATAGCTTGAATAGCGTTCATTGAAGGACAAGGTCTTCTCGATAAAATTTGAAGATTGAAAATTTTATAATACGTTAAGAAGAAAGTAATTAATTTTCAAGTATCGAATATTAAAACTATCACTTACTAAATAATTTTAGGTCAAGGATACAAGATCGTATCAATTTACTCTGTGTATTATATGTCACTTTGATTAGTTGGAACTGATGCATGTGACAAGCTTAATCATTGACCCATCTAATTTATAACAAAATCTAATTTGAATATCAAAAACAGATACCATTCAATACATACCTAATTCAAAAGCGAAATTTCCATACCATAATTAGACACGAAAAGCCGAAACGTATGAAAATCGCGTTTTCGAACATCATTTTCCCATCTACGAGAGGCCCTCATGCAAAATACGACATAACAACCAAATCGACGACACTTCGATATTTTCGACCCCTTTCGCAGAAGCCCTTCGCTTTTTCACCCTTATTGTATTTTGATATTGAAGGCCACATCTTAGATACGTGCCGTTGCATAAACGAGCTTCGCTGACACGTGTCCAAACGATCGAATGGATAATTTTGATCGTGATTGGCAAGTTGTGTGTGGTGCGATGTCGTTTCTGTCGGGAATAGAACCTTTATGGTGATCGTTGTTTGTCTTGTCGTTGTGTTTCGGTTGTCAATGGAGCGTGGTTTGGTTTTTGTATGTGCATATTTTTTTTTCATATTTAGTTAATGGTTTTTTTTTGGGAAATATAAGAACTGTAACATAATACGATTTGTGGCCACAAAGCTAATAAGTTAGCAACTAATTGACATCGAGAAAAAACTCGCAGTCGCCTTGCGAAGAATCGTAGGAACAGTAAGTGGGAAAATTTGGAAAATTCATCAAAAACATATTAATGACTGAGAATTTCTACGTTGAAAAAAATAAATCTTTCATTTTATATTTCAAGTGATGGGATATAAATAATATTCTATTTTGATAAGACCTTCTTTTTGAAGATATTATGCTTATCAATTGTTCCTGAAATATGTTTTGTTTTTCGAATTTAGATAATTTATCAAAATTTAACAAATGGAATCGTGTGATGAAATAAAACGACAATGTATGAACGCGTAATTAAGTCCGGTTTATCAATTTCACCCGAATACTCTTTATTAAGAGTGACATGAAATTATACTCACATATTCATCAACATTAATTGGCACACATTTAGAGAACATTCCCGCAGCATATGACGCATACCCGAACTTCCATAAAACATTTATACCACTACAACTTCTACGGAATAAAAAATTTGTATCACGCATTTTGAATACTTCATCCCTAAAAGGGGGACACATAAAAAAATCGTAACGACGTGTCCATAAATCAAAAGATTACGCTCACGTCACATATAACAATTTGAACAAACCGACGAAAATATCCTAACGGAATGAAGATCTGTAATTCCGGACCTCATACGCAATCTAAAGCATCGTAAATTATTTAGAACACGCAGTCTTCATGAAGCCCGTCCTCAGATCCTATCATTTTGACCTTAGGTATCCTTGTCCAGATGTGACCTCGTCCTGTCCCATCCCAGGGCATCCTTTCTCATACCATCGCAGACGGTTCTCAGAAACCAGACGGCTCGATACAAAAGCCGTTAAAAAAATTAGAGAGAGAGATACAGGCCCTGCGCGAAAGTCAATTTGCATTTTAACGCTTTACAATGTTATCGTGTGAAAATGTAATTACCGCACGCGCTCGCTATAAACATGACGGACGCGAAAACGTTCGAGGATTTTTGTACGCAGGACGAAATCTCATTAGCGTCTGTAGTGCCGCGAAATAAATCTGTTTTTCGTTTTAAATAATCGTGTGTGTTTTCGGGGCTTCTGAGAAATTCGCTTTGATTATGCGGACGGAGGTTAATTTTCAGTTTGCTGATGGGTTTTGGGGTGGTTTCGAGTTTGGGAAGGGAAATTTTGAGTATTTGTCTATGTCTCGGACACGTGAGGTTGATTTTTCAATTAAAAAGTTTGCAAAGTCTGACCGATGAACATTTGTCGGAAGTCATGGAAAAAGTGAAGAAATTTTCTGAATTCATTGTAAAAGGGTCGAGCGACTAAAAGTCTGAATGAAATATTTGATTTGATTAATCAAAAGTTTCTTGAATTAACCAGTGTAAAGCGGTCTACAATTTTTTTTTTCAATTTGTGATTACGTTTCATATGTATTTAAATTCACAAACAATTTCATATATTTTCAAAGGCTTTTCTTTATATTTTTTTCATTTCTTTGAAGATTATTAAAATCACTTGTAAGTATCATTTTCAATTTCAAACCAATTTGTTCGTTATTCTTAGCAATATATAGAAGAATTTATATTTTCTATTAAAGTAGGTAATTCAAAAATTATTCATATTTTACGGTAGAGAGCTTTTGTTATGTAAAATGATTAATCGTCAATCTAATTATATTTCATACGCTTTACACTTTTAATAAGATATACGATGAAACATTATATGAATTTATAATGAAAAATCTCACTACTATATTAATTAAAATAATTATAAATCAGCACTTTTAATATTATACAATATACATAAATAAACACTCGCGTTTTCCGATTGCGAAAGCAAACGAAAACTTATACATATTCAACTTATATCAACTAAACTAATTAGCTTTTGTTTGAACATCACCAGCTTATCGATCGAGCCTAAACACACAGAACAAACCGCGAATTCCATCATAAATACAAAAAAAAACATAAATATTCCCAACTCCAACATTCATCATACACGAATCCACCCACCTCCCACTGCGTAATCGTTTCGTCGTTGAACCTTTAAATATTCAGCGGCGTCTTATCTTTTGAATAAGCATTTACATCGAAGCACACCACCTCAATAAATTGCGCCTTCGGCTGAAGACTCGGAAGTAATATGGTGAATATTAGATGAAGAGGAGGTCCACCGACCACTCCTGCGGCCCTCTTCTGGAGGAAGGGACCTCCGTGGGAGCACAAATACGCCAGGACATAAAGAAGGACGCAAATAGGCGGTAATATTGCCCCGAGGCAGTACGTGGCATTTGCGAAAAGGACTTCGAAGTTTGTCGAGGTCATTGTTGTCGTTGCGACCGAAATGGTACAAAGCAACATTTGCGTGAGACGTGAAGACGTCTGATATGTAAAGTGCTTGTCGTGTGAAAATTTCTGGGGTATTGTTTGAATATGTTGACCCGGTCCTTGTGCTTTGAATGAATTCAATATAATCTTATTAGTATTTTATGTTACACCCGTATTCTGCAGGTATTATATGTTGAAATATTATTGAAACTGTTTACTTATGAACGATGTGAATTCAGCTGAATCATGTTTTATTTATTGAATTTAGCTGAATCTGATATTATAGTTTCCGAGAAAGTAAACTAAATTTAGATTGCGTTTGAATAGTTTTAGTTTGCTTTTGAAATTGACTGTGCAGGAAAGGCAATTATTCGGACAGTATTATATCTGGAAGTGACTTTTTCTCATTTATAAGATCTAGGAAAGAATCTTAACCAAGAACGGACACAGAAAATCTTTTTTAAAAAGAAGATGAATGAATCGATGTAAAACGCGCATGAAAAGATAAAAAAGAGCGTTTTATACAACATAGTACGGACAATAATATTTTCTTTTCTTTAAATCCACAATTTATTTTCACAAAGTAAAATTTAGAACAATATTCAGTATTTCATTATCCGCGCAAAAAAAACGTAAGTGAGCTTCCCTGTAAAAACTTTACGAGTCCCAATAGACCAACAAATCAAAAATTTGAGTGTTCTTCTAGATTTATACGTATTCAAGGTTTTATGTATAAAAAAATACAGATACAATATTATCGATCTGTCAAGAAAAAAATTCTGCGGAAATGTTCGCAGTGCGATAGAACGTGTAATGGCGCGTGACACGAGTATAAATTACACAACATATTAATACAAAAAAAAATAGAAAAAACATTATGTCCACTTTTCCAAATAAGTTTTCAACAATACACTTGTTTTAGTCGCACATCTAAAAGTGTAATGTGTTCCAGCTCCCTTAGGAATACCTTCGACCAAAAATCCTAGCGACTCCGTTTGAAAAATACTACCATAAATGTAATGGCTCGGTTCGTTTTGGCCCATTTATAAAACAGCACTTTTTTCGCATCGATAAAATTCGCACATAGTTTTCTCCGAAAGCTTGCTGCGCGATTTCCACGCTCAATACGAAAATAATGAACATCAATTTGTAGGTATTCTCCGCGCGGATAATTCGGTTAGTTTCGCTCGAATAGTCAATATAATATTCGCGGATCTTGTCGTACAACTGTTACGTGTTCAATTTGCCGAAATAATTAAATCAATCCGTCGGATTTGCGTTTAAAATTTATGTCGATGTTGTTGTATCGGGACGATTTGGCGGAGGAATTAGTTTCGATATATTTTACGGCCCACTTTCGGATAATGTGGTCGAAAATGGTGTCGCTTAAGCCTTCGCCGCGGTATAAAAGTGGGTCGAAACACCTGAGAGGATGAAAGTTTAATAAGCAGTCCTTGTAGGTCCGTTTTATGTCTGGACATAAATTTGAACTGGTGTGTGAACGTGTGCAATGTTGTGCACGATGCATGCATTTGTTAGAAAATTATTTATAAAGAATTTGCATATAAAAAAAATTCTATTTCATGTATTATAAAACTGGTTAGTATTGAATTCATAAAATTTTAATCAGGATGTGTTTTCATAAAAATAAATAATTCTATCTAATTCAGTGATTATTATAGATAAGAATAATTTTATAAAAATTTTGTTTCATGTTGTGAAAGATGAACTATAGTATGAAGTACTTTTATGAGGTTGTCCACAAGGACTTCAAGTTTAGTTCACTTGAACTGAGGCTATATTGTGAATGGTGAAACTTTCGGAAAGCACTAAAGAACATAAACAAAGTGAATAAAATTATAATATAAAAGTTTCAAAAATAAATTTTTCAAACGCTTTTATACGTCAGTCGTAAAATAAGCTAAAAATAATGTTAAATACAATAAATTTTACAGTCAATATAACCCTTGAATATATCAGAATAATTATATACAAAGTTATAGATTTACATAATTAACGTGATTGTATTTTTTTAATGAAAAACTTTATATTTGCAATTTACCGTTATTATTCAAAGGGATTTCAATATCAATGTTCATTCAAGCGTAAGAAATTGAAGGATTATTTAGGGAAAGCGAGTTGAATGTAGAAAATTTATTCAACATGATCACCATAATTTCAAATATTGAAAACAAGTCCAATGGTGATGAAACAGATTCATCAATTATTAAACAAAATACAAAATTTATTTACAACTGATACACAATAAAAATTATCACTTATTTACATATTTTAATACAAAACCTTTTATTCATAAATCTCACAATCTTCAATACACAACATCTTCAATGTACAACTAAATATTTACCATGTAAGCCAAGCGGCGACTATACCTACATCAATATTTAACAATCCAAAATTTCGAGCAAATCCCTTCAGCCTTGAATTTCGAAATTGAACGCGCACCCAATAAATTCACAACGCAATTAACAATGTTTGCCAACAGAACGACAATCAAAAGCTTCACCGGAGCGTATTCGCACTCGCACGTTCGCTCATATCGAAATCGATACTATCGAATAAATTTTCCGACTTTCCACGGCGCTTTCGATTAGCTTTCCCGCGCCGCAGGAGTCGAAAAATCGAAGGGTGTTCGCAGACAGCGATTCGTTGCTCAGAGGTGCTCTATTTCTCGGAGAAAGGGAACGAGAGCCCTCCGAAAGGGTCATTACCTGTAAATAATGATATCCAGAAGGAGAAGAACAAGATTTTTTTTCGGCCGGCTCTCAGTGTACGTGGCGGGAAAATAACGATGTACTTTTCGTGCGAACGGTGCCCGTTTTCGTATCTGGTTGTTGGTTGGAGAGTGTCGATTATTTTTGGAATTGTTTTTTCGTGATTATCCAATCGTTGGGTATATTGAATTCATATTGTGTTGAAAGAGTTATGTTTATTTGAGTCGAGGTGAAGGCAAATATGAGTTTTAATTTTTGTAATTAAAATTTTCGGGCCGTCCGAGACAAGTTCGTAAAATTTCACTGAACGAAATTTATAAATGATGGTGTCGCTTCTAGTTATAGCGTAAAAGTTTTTTTTTCATCTGCGTCAATTTATAATTTTAATCAACGAAGTTTTCAAAGTACAGCAAAGAAAATGGCGCATAAAGTAACCTTTCACATAGACTTTGCCAAACTAAAAAAAGTCTTCATTGTCAAAATTATTTTAATGACAAAAAGAGATTGGCATCGTCGTAACTTCAGACAAGAAATCTATTTAATCGAAAACTTTCAATATGAACTATAAAAGTAATTACTGTCTCAATTTTCTAATTATCTTCAGTAAATAACACAATATATTAATTTCCATTAAATATACATAGACGTACTCAACTTACGATCAAATTATCTTAAACGACAACGATCAAGTTCCATGGAACCACGAAATCTATTTGGCAAACTTGTTCAATTGCCATACATCGCGTAGATATCTTAGAATCGATTGTTTCAAAATAGAGTACAGTATCCTAAGCAGTTAAATAAATTTCGATAAACTCTAAATTACATTACATCAAAAAAGTATTTTCCGAAAAAGACCAAACTAGATTTTCACCAAAGATTCATCACCAACCTATCAAAGCAATATACCAACAGTTAATTCCTCCCAACATCCCATTCTTATTATACACACGAGATAATTTTCCATTTAGATGCACCGACCTATTAATTCGGATACACTTATAAATACCCACCACATATGAATTCCAACCCGCATTAACCAAACGGCCGCAATAATCGCGTTGACCCTCCACCCTACACCACCCACCCAGACCACCATCACAAGCACCCACCGCTCCAGCGTCCCGATCTCGTTTACCTCGTTTTACCCACGGCCCATCAGATATATAGGGATTACGTAAAAGGGAGGCCATTGCGCCTGTGCAACGTAGTACTACCGTTGCACTCATGCTAGAGTGCATCCCTAGGCCGGTTGGAGGGACGGGGTTGTATGCACCGGCCTAGTGGGGGGCGGAGGCCCTGGGGGCGCATTATTGATTCGTCGCCGTAGGGGGTCACCCGTGACCCCCGTCGACCCCGTCTCGACATTGCAGTGTCGTTGACTCTGATGCTGAGACGTGCGTGACCCCAAGATGAGAACAACAAGATGGATTGGATGGTGTGAGGCTTTGTGTTATTATGGGTTTTGGTGTATTCGATGGTATATGATTGAGATTTGAAGGGTTTTATTTTTTTTTGTACTTAACTATTAGATCAATGCATAAGTTTCGACGTATTTTTTCGATGGTCGAATATTTTTCTACGAACTAATGAATAACATCTATATTTGAAGTATTTTATTATGTGGAGGATACTTCTTTTTCAGTATCTGTTAAGTTTTGACCTAGACAGTGAACTACAAACAGCCTGTAAAAATTATTGAAATTTCTAATAATAAAGTGTATTTAAGGAATTTTTTACTGTACAAATTTTGTAAAAATAACAACACCATCGCGGCAACCAAAAATAATTGTAATGTGTACAGTAGAGATGTATTTAACGTCAGAATCACTCAGATGTGGTTTTCAAAATTCAGATCTGAGGCTTTTTCATTGACTGATAAATACGATGATGACATGTTACTGGTCAAAGTTAATGCTGATTCATGTCAAAATATCAAAAAGATCGAATTGAAGATAAGAGTCAACTGATAAAAAAGTACGGTATCTGCATCGTATCGGTTTGGTTTCAAAATACAATATTTCTTGAAAAAGAAATACGATGAAACTTTTGCATTAACCAAATAACGTAGGTCGGCCTATGATGCTACGAGATATGAAAATATGAGACTATATTTTCTTTTAATGTTTTAAATGTATTATACTTTTTGTTAAAACTCAATTGTATTTGATTGTCAAATCAGAATTTATGTTTTAATTCATCATATATATTTAGATTGATGATTAAAGCCTCACCTTATTCATAGATTGTAATTAAGCCGGCCTAAAGCGCGACGTATGAAACTGAATTGATAATGAATGTTCGCTTGAATTTACGCAATAATCTGAATTTGTGTTATAATGTTTCGAACATGCTGAATGTAGCTACTATATTCGTTTATTGTTTCTTGATTGTAACTAGGCTGGCCTAGTAAAGCTGGCATAGAATATGGTACATAGGCAGAACGATAAGCTTCAAATTTCGGAATCGATATTCAGAGCTTAAAGTTTCAGTTTATAGGATCATAGATTTAAGGATTCAAAATTTTAGGATTGGAAATGTAAGGTTTGATGTGTGGCGGTAATATTTATATGTAGATTAATAAATTTATGGCCAAGGTTAATAGGGGCTTTTTGAGATCTGAATAAATAGAATTTTGGATGTATGGATTCGGGTTGGTATTTTGAGTTGTGTATTCGAGCGTTTGAGTGCTGAATGATATTCTGAAATATCATTTTTCCCAGAAACTCGACATATCGTAGTGCCACTCAACGCTCGGCACAAACGTACGAATGTTATATATTAAACAACAGAATATGAATTTTCATATATGAAAAAATTTGAAGATATTTGAAATTACAAATACAATAATTATATTTAATAAAACATATTTTACAATTTGTTAGTTAAATCAATAACACTAATTTATTTCTGGATATAACAGCACGCCTAGATGACGATGCTTAATTATAGATTTCACGTTTGGTTGAATTTTCCCACGCATCCGGCTTCTATAAAATATTTTAAGACTATTGATAAGATTTTAACGTATGTTTTATATTACGACATAAACGATATATTATTCACACAAATTAATGAAAAACCATGATTCCAGGATAAAAATAAATCAATTGCTTACTCTACAAATACCAACGTATTTACTTTAATTAATTTTTTGTACATTGCTTATTCCATTATTTATTACACGGTAAATAAGAAAAACTACCTAACATATTCCAGCGAATGAAGCGTTTGTATTACAACCAAAGCAAACATTCAAGGGACTAGACATAATTGCCAGAGAAAACATGTTTTTTTATCCGAAAATTCCCTCTCGATTCTCCTTCATATCGAATAAAGGTATTTTTTCAATTAATTTTTTTGCACTAAAGTATATTTCACGGACGAGTTAATCAAAGCTCCGTAATGATTAAACGTTTGACGGGGTTTATTGAAAGGCGAATCTTCGCAAAAATTCCCAACGATCAATCATATTCCATAAACACCGGCGCCGATTTACAAATTCGCATTATGCAAATCAACTTTTTTCGATCGGCCCAAATGAGAGTGACGAATTCGAATTTGCCTACATTATTCGCGAAAACAAATTCGTTTCCGATACATCGAAGAAAAGTTTATTGTTCGCAAATGTATCAATAGAAGCGACAATAAAAAAAATACACCCCCTCAGGAAGGGGGTGTATAAAACAACAGAGGAAGAAAATATTTTTCTTATACCATCATTATTCTTCCATGTGACAATGAGTGCCTTCGAAATAAATAAAATATCACGAGGGAAAATTCGCCAAAGTATCGGAAAAAATGTTTGAACTACAAGTGTATGTCAATGAATTAAAAACTAACGAATTTTTTTTTTATAGTAAAAAGGGGAAAATTTAAATATGCATTCATCTTGAGCATTTAATAAAATTAGTGTGCGTTAAAAAAATTGTGTGCATTTTCCACGAGCATTGAAATGTATGCATTCAAAAAAATATTTTGATCCTTGAAAAAATATCTGTACCTTAAAACGAATAAAATGAATATAAATAAATGATCAGTAACGCCGCAAACGCGAACAGGGTAAAATACCAACTGTACGACCATTATTCACATCTTTCATAATTTAATCAAAATGGACCAAATTGATAAAATGTGATTAAAAAATTTAATGAAATTAAAATTTTAACAAAAGGAAATGTTGGAAGTTTTATTGTCTATGGAAGAAGATTTTATTCTAGCGACGTTGTCACCTCTTGATCATTTCAATACACAAAATATTTTTTCTATTGTTCATTTCATATTTTTTAATGTTCACTACACATTTTTTATTACAAATTGCATTTTTTTTCACTAAAAATAAAATGACGCTCAATACGAGATTTTTTAATGCACCAGAAATAATGTAAATCGTATATTATTTTAATGCACAAGTAATTCGTTTCAAGGCACAATATACATTTTCTTCAATGCACATTCAAATCACCCTTATAATAAAAATATCAATTATACATTTTTTTAATATTCATGCGTACTCGGAAAATGTACATTTGAAAAAAGTACTTTCATTTTTCCGAAACGAAACATTCACGTCCCCCGCTTCCGCCCACAAAGGAAAACTCGAACAATTTGCGGCGAACGAAACGGAAAATCGCGGGAAAACCGACCTTGCACCTAAACGTACGCGAAATCATTACGAAATATAACACAATTATACACAAAACAAGTATACAACGTCTCCGGATTGAATACCGGAACATTTGATTACCATAAAATACGAACCGAGATATCATATATCAAATTATTTGTCCGCTAATGTTTTTGCTTATTCCGTTTTGAAGTCGTACAATTCCTCCAAACCAAAAATCGAATTTCTCCATCGCCATTTCCAATATATCATCATCGAATCAATACAGAATTCTTGCGAATTCAAATTGACTCTTTATTCGTCTGCGATGGGTTAAAAGCTCGCAGCAGTCAAACAAAGACGTGATCCGTTCTGGGAAGAGTCCCATCGTGGAACTTGTTTTCTTTTGATCCTCCAATTTCACATGGAAAAGAATATTATATAATGTGAGCCTATAATGGAACATATTCGTGTATAAAAGGAGCATTGTGTTTTCAACCATTGAACGCGACCGCAATTCCCGTGTCCAATATCTGGTGAAGATTAAGAGATTTAAGATTTTGATGAGCTCTCGCCGCAAAGAAAATCCTCACAATTTATGGATCGGAAAATTTTTGGCAAACGGAGGATTTGCGCGTCCTTCGCAAATCTATTTGAAATAATCAATTTCTCAGAATAAAATTCGTAGCACGATTCGTTTCCACGAAAATTTTACTTTCATTTTCGGTTTGAAGCTTGCGGGATGTATTGGTTTTCACTGTTTGTCAAAGTAAAGCAACAAATTATGTGGTTAGTAAATAAATGTAATTTTTAAGGAAAAACACAATCTTGAGATCTCAGATAGAAATTTGATTCTAAAAGCCTTGGAATTATTACTACTATACTATTACTACATATTATTATATTACTTTACTGTGATCAATCAGAGAATTTTAATATCGAATTTTTGACAAAAATTCACGGATTTGAATTCTAAAGATGTTTTTTTTTTAATAATTAATCAATTATTTGATAAAAGAGCGATTTTTTTTAAATTGCTTTTTCATCACTTTGTAATGGATACAAACGATAAAAAATGATCAAATTTCTAGACTATTCCCTAACTAATTTCAAATATATAGTATGCTTTTTCAAGCTTTTATTACATTAATATGACGACTTTTCGTGATTGAAACCCACAAATCAGACAAAAAAACCTTCAAATATTAATTCTAATGAATTATTACTCAACTTTATCATCTCGCAGAATAAATACATCCGAATGATCATATTTATTCAGCCAACAATATTTGCCCAACATAAAAAAATTCGCAACATAATACACGCGAAAAGGTCACTAGTTACCTCAGGTCCAATATTTATCAAACACGGTTAAAGGCTTCCACATCGCATAATACAACCCTCACACGGCGATATTTAGATTAGTGTCTAATGGAGATTTCACAGGTAAATTCGTAGATTGGAATTCGAACGATTCCGAATATTGCATGGCTTAATATCAAATGTGCGATCTTGTTTGCGAATAAATAAATGTCTGCCGTTGCGTGTGCTTGACCTTTATGGGGGGTTTGGTGTCAATCTTCGGAAATTGAGTATTTGTTGTTTCGTAGAGGCGATTTAGAACAAAAATGTCGACGTGTAAACGAAACGTATTTGAAATGACAGGTGAATTTGTAGTTATTTTGATTCGGTTGAAAGTAGACTGGGTTTATACATTGGGTTCGAATGCGAAAGTGTTTTTTCGTAAAGTTTTCCTAGGGAAAAAACTGGCGTTATCAATTGATGTGAATGGATATCGATATGTAAAGTTTTTCCATTTGTTTCGTATAGATAATTTTATATATATTGTAATTTCTATGTATTTTTTTGTATAATTAACATTAGATCCTAAAAGATAACAAAAAAAAAACAATGAATTCTAAATAAACGGCGAGTCCCAATTTTTCGTTTCACAAGGATATTTCGACTTTCATACATTTTCCAAATTCCCATTTGACTATTCCTATGTGGATTTTTCACCTTTTGACCCAGTTTCGAAAATTTCGTCCAAAACATCACGATTCAGATAAACGAATGTCTCCTACAGACTATTGAGATTCGCGATTATATCAAGATCCCGACTACACACTCAACAAAACAAGCAACTTAATAATAATCATCCACAAATTTCCCAAAACAAAACCAACGTCTCGAAAACCAACACATTCAATCCTAACAATATAAAACAATCGAATTCAAAATAAAATTTATTCTATTAAACGATTAAGGATCACATTGAAAAGTGCATCGATGGAAGTTCCATCATGGAACCAGATGTCGAAATTCACCAAGTACAATATTGAGGCTCGCAAAAATTATACTTCAAAATGTAAAGCATAATTTTTGCGAGCCTCGATCAAATTCGATCTCAAATTTCCCCGGAAGTTCGTCAATCCATAATTTTCATCGATGAATCTGGATTTAACTACCATCTAAAGTTTAATCTTTAAAAAGTGTAAAATTGAAATAAAAAATTGCTAATTTGAAATTAAAAAGTGTCAATTTTAAATCAAAAATTGTTAATTTGAAATTAAAAATTCTTGTTAATTATAACAAAAATTATTTTATGAAAAATCTACTAATCTATAAAATAAATATTTGAAAAAACGAAAAATAAAAGACCATTTCAATAACTTCGGTACTTGCATGGTGGAATAAATAAAATCCCACCAAACTTTCAACGTTTTTAAAAAAACTAAAACATTTTAGATTTATTTTCTTTTACAAAACTTTTAAATAGCTTATTTTGATATAATATATCAGAAAAAAACCATACTTTTACGATTTTTAACGTGCAGAAATAACAAAAACAAAACAGCAACACTTCCGATAACTTATTTTCATATTCTGACAAGTCGAAAGCTAAATCGAAAGTAATTTACACATATGCCACCTATCGGTCAATATAATAATCGGTTAGAGTAGATGGGATTAAATATAAACCTCTTTCTTTCAAATGGTTTTAATTTTTCGAGGTGGGATGATTTACATCCCACCATGCAGCAAAAGACAAAAAAAAGGTGGGACGTTTTTGATACCACTGTGCAACAAAGGGTTAAAAAAAAACATAAACATCATTTGAACCGACTGTACATCATAATCAAACATTACCAACTTAAAATAAAACTATCGAAACGATCTAAAGCATCGATTTTCCGACCATCCCATCGATCCAACCCCGGCATATAGATCATCAGTCTCGCCTCGTGACGTAAAAACTATTGATCTGTCTCCGGGGGTTGGGGTTGCCCCACTCGCGGGGAGGGGGCATGGGGGCGCAGGCGTCGGGGCGGGGCCGCACAGACGCGGCCGGCGCCGGCCCCAGTGGCGCTCCGCGGCCCGGACCGCGAGGTGCACGACCAGGTCCTGTCTCAAACGCAGCCAGTAAACACGTTTCCTTGCTGTTCCGTGTGACGGGAATGCTCGCCGTCACGTTGGTAGCGTGAGCCTTTTGTTTGCGACCGTGTCCGTTATGTTGGACGGCGTGCGAAAGGTTTGCGAGATGCGCTTTTGCATCTTCGCGCGCTTTTTTTGAGTCTTTTTTCCGCGTTTTGTTTGGGTTTATGTTTTTGCTTTGTGTTTTAAATGTTTTTTTTTAAATTGAGTTGAATGGATTTGTTTTTGTATAAAAATTTGATTTTGATTGTTTTTATTATACAATCAGTTGAATTTTTTGGATTTTTAACTCGATTTATTTAGAATACGTTTCAAATCATCAAAATCTTAGTATATTTGAAAGTATTATCGTATATTTAAAATATATGTACTTATACATTTTTTTAACATTACAAAAACATCTTTATTTATGTAATATTATTTTAAATCAAAATAATAATACACACTTACGTTGTGTTTAATTAAGCGGCTTATCACTCGAGGAATCGTTTCCATATAAATGATATGCTCTGTTGTTCTCAACCGGTGAGGCACGCCCCACGTTTCGAGAAGGGGGCGCGGTCAGTTTATGCGTGAACAAAAACTTAATGAATACTTCAAAATCAACAAAAACAAAATGCTTTTCTGTTTCGATTTCGAGATTGTTCCGTTCGAGTTGTGTATCAATTTTTGTATGATATAATGTTATGTTTTTAGGTTGTGAGTTATCGCACGTTCAGGTATTTATGACGATTGATTCCATTTTTTTATGAATAACGTTTATGATACGGAATATTTATTGTTTTTGAATATGATTTTCTTTAAAAATAATGAATAACCAATGATATAGACTTTTTTCAAAGATTCGTTGATAGAAGTTACTAAAACTTGTTTTTTATAAATATTGAAAACATTTAAATATATTGCTTTATGGTTTTTCAAAAAAAATCTCCAAAATCCAATATTTATGAAAATGCATTAAGTACTAAGAAATAAGATGAAATAATAAAAAAATATTTAAATAAACGATATCGTAATTTGAAATTGAACACTCGCATTTCTGAATTCAGATTATTCATTCATTTTTCTATATACTCAAAAGGTTTTATCGAGTCTTTTTGAAAAAAAAATCAAGTATAATTTTTTGTAATGGTCGTAAATAGAAAATTTACGGTCAATCGTGACAACTGTCAACAATGCGTTCTATTGTCAAGTTATCTGTCAAATTGTGGAAAATGACGTTTATTTAAGTTATACATAAATTTATTGGAAATTGTGGCCTTTTAAATCATATTAATTAAGTAATTGTAAGAATACATTCGATTTTTATAGAAAACTCACATTGTTTTTCAAAATAACTGCTCTTTTTCAGATAAGGAACTCAAGTTTAAAATTACTGAATTTGGACTGAAATAAAATTATTTTCACATTATTTATAAAAGTAAATTGCTGGGTTTTACACAAAATTCAAACATAAACGAAAATAAATTAAAGACTTTTATTCTAATTTTAGAAATAAACACCAAAAATGGATTACGACGATAGTGTAAAACCATACAAAATTTGTGATGTAAGTCGGGAAAAGCGAATCGGCGTAGTTGCAACTACATTAGTGGACTTATTAGAAAAAATCCCGGAAAAATTGGGTTTTCCCGCAGCAGACACACCACCGACGATAGTTCTCGAAACGGATGGTACTGAAGTAGACGACGAAGATTATTTTGCCACATTAGAGCCGCACACGAGTTTAATGGTATTGCGCGATAATGAAAAATGGCATCCAAACGTACCAAAGTGCCAAATATCGCTAGACCAAACAGATGCCTCTCACGAAAAAGTCCAAATCGCTGATGTAGTCGGTCGCATACAGCACAGTCTTTGTCACATTTCTCTTCTCGGCGGAGAAGACTTGGAACTGCTTGCAAATATGGATCCTGATAACTTAGTTGATATTGTTTCTGATAAAGATAATAAAATATTCTTAGAACAACTTAAAGAAGCATCGGGAAGGTATTTGTTTATGATTTACAATTTTTAACGATTATCAAAATAAATTTGATTACTCATCTCATACTTTTTTGTATTGTTTAAGAATTCTCCTGGAAAAACAACAAGCTCATGATGCAATGGAATTGTTAAAACTATACCATCAAAGTGTTTCTAATGGTAATGATACATTATCTTCACCAAAACAAGAAAAAGTTTAAAATTCTTCACTCATGTTAATAATCGTGCACCATTTATCGTAGATTTTCTACACATCACTGTAATCTATGTTTTTTGTTTATTTTCATGATTAATTTTGATTTATCTGAACTACTTGTAATAATACTGTGATCAATTACAATAGGAATGAGTAAAAAAAAATGGAAGCTTGTCATCTGTGTGTGTTATGCATTTGGAAAATGTCCTTAAAACGTCTGATATAAAAGCAATCGTATCCTAGATATAAGAGTATTTATGTTTTATTTTGTAATTTTGGTTTCTTCATTTTCACGGACAAAGACTCATGTACATTCCACTGCCATCATAACGTCAATTACATTCTTCAATCGAGCATTTTCATTATTCAAAATTCATCCCAAAACTAATTCTGCATATTTTATAGCAGGAGTGTCAGCAAACCAAGATTGTGCCATTGTGGCCGACAAAGAAATTTCGTGTGGCTCTCTCAGCATTTGGTCATAATGCAAAAATCCGGCTCATCAATGGAATCACTTTTAAAATCTCTAAATTATTGTGAAATTTTACCCACACCCACATTGGAACTGAATAGCCTTTAGAAAATAGTCTTTGATTTTTTTACCCCTTAGAAAATAAAAAAAAATAAGTGTTAAGGTTTTAATGTCACAATTTCAAATTAATATTTTCATAAATAAATCAAAACCTCAAGAGTATTTTTTAAATTTTATATTTGTATAAATGATATCTTGTGCAACACAAATGACCCACCGAAATATTTAACGCCTAATGGTTTACGCTGATACAAAACTAGAAAATTTCTCTTTTCAATTTCCTCATTTAATGAGTCTCTAAATATAAATTTTTTTTTTAGAATGTAATCTTAACGAGTCTGTCAATTTTGAGAAAATACTTAACTTAAATCATTTTTGTATTGATAATTGCTTATTATGATTATTTTCGTTTATTTCTTGATTGGGTATAATTAATTTTTAGAGAAAAAAAATGTATAGTTATGAATGGGAGCGGTCATTAATTTCCAAGACTGATAGTTATTAACATTTTTTGCTTTAAATTTTGGCATTTAGATTAGTAATCATTCGTATAATACACCCCAAATAATGGAAAACAAGTTGCTCAATTTGTAAGTCTAAAATAGTGAGTAAGTACGTCGGCTATTTATTTATGATGTGTGCTGATAATCAATCGATCTAATTTATTTTCAAATTAGGTTTTTTGTATGTAAATTTATATTTTATTATTATAATTCCATAGACTAGTTCATATGAAACGAATTTTATATATTATATTTTTTACTCCGACCAAAATTAATATTTCAAAAGATAATAATTTGAAAACATTTTTTATCGGAGTACACATCATATTCATGTGCCGTGGCGAGCCACAGCGTACAGTTGTGGATAGTATTTACTCGCTTGTAGGAGCTTCTAGAACCTTATTGGGTTTTTGTCGAATATAGAACACATTCAATACTCATCCAATATCTGCATCGTATGTCATCAGTAAGATTAAGTAAAATAAAATTGTATAAGTGTTTGGATTATTACGAATATTGGACACCAATATTATTAAAACATAATATTCTTATGCTATTTACACATTCATAGAAAATTATTATAGCCGTATCACTACCCTAAGATCCCAGTGTTTATATAATTAATTTTAACTTTTGTGATATTGAATGGTTTATATGATTATTATAGAAAGGAATTGAAAGCAAATATAAAAAAAAGTGCATTCGTTTTAGAGATTGCCTATTAATGCAATGAATTTAATAAATCATTTACCTATTTTAAATTAGTTTTAATTATTGTTCCGATCGAAATGCATGCATAATCATTTTTGTATTCTTTTTGTACTAACATTTTATTAGAAATTATTATTCATAACATGTATTTTTATTGCAACTAATATTTAGCGCTGTTAACTTCACTCATTTTAGTATTTTTCGTTCATAAAATAAAACTAGGACTACTTCGAAACGAAGAAAATTATAAACCACTTTACTCTGAACTTAATGTTTCAAAAGTATGGTTTCTTTATCTATTTGATGTTTTATTGCTTATTACAATGAATAAATTATTGAAAATCAATTCTCGAAACGTGTTTTATTTCATCCTACCATTATTATTGATAATTCTTCAATGCATAACACTTCACGATATTTATAAGTTAACAAATTATTTTAGATAAAAAAGTAGCTAACTTTCTCATTCAAATAGGGAAAAAAATAATGAAAAACTTGATTGCTAAATTAAATTTCAAACTTTATTGAAAGTTACATACAGTTGATATAATACCAAGTCGCTACGAATGCAGCGCATTAGACACTGTAGAAACACAAGCATTTACATATATAAATCATCTTATTGAACAATAAACATTCATACCATTATTATAAATATTACATTATTAATTTTACGAGATTACAAGACGGTGCAAGAGCTCTTTTCGCGGAACGGATTGACTTTTTGGCTGGTAAACCCGACGAGCAGACAATCCTCCTGCTCATGATCCGATATGAACTTGACGATGTCCGCTACAGCCTGCGACACGGGTATGCGCTTTATCGCGGCTTCCCTGCGTAGCTGCTCCGTGACGGCGCGCTGCTGCTGCAGGGTAGACACCATCATGTCCATTACGGCAGTGTCTGATAGGCCTATGTTGACAGGGTAAAGTCAAAACGTCCGAGAATAAAAGTTCCAGCGGGAGTCCAGAAGGAGTCGCCCTCGTTGCCAGTCTACCTCTGCAATGTATGAGAATATACATGTTAGAATTATATGAAGGATGTATTTAACTATTTTATAATAATACAATATTTGACATATTTACTATAGATAAATTTAAACTTAGAATTATACAGTAAGTGGTGAATTTAATCTAAAATTTTTGGGGTTCCATTGCATATATAAATGTGTACAAAATTGGGTTTCAAACCTATTCCTCCCAATTATACATAAATCATTGAAAATGGAATAAAGGAGTACTGTAGGTCAATAATTTATGGTTTATTATCGATATATAAGGTAACGATACCAGTGTTTGACCACTTTTCAGAAAAACATTAAAAATATGGTTTTTGAAGATGATAATCTTTCGGAAAGGGTGCGATAGATAAGATTTAATAAACAGCTGATCTGTTGCACCCTTTTTGAAAGAATATCGTCTTCAAAAACCTTAATTTTTACGTTTATCTGAGAAGTGGTCAACTGTAGGTGTGGTACGTTGGTGTTGTTATTCAATTTCATAAAATAAAGGTCAAATGAGTGATTTATGTAAATAAAACTTTTTTTTGTGAGAAAAAACTCCGTTTTTCTTTAGAAAGTATTTCAAATTTCAAAATATCCATCGGATTAATATAGAAAAATGATAATAATTCATCAAAAGTTTATTTTTCAAAAATAGTTAGGACTCAAAAGCGAGACTTTCTCTGCTTATTGGTAAATCCGCCACTGTACAATTATGATTTCGGAGCATATCTATAACTAGCAAAAGAAATAAACAAACTATATTAGAATAAAAAAAATTCTTAAAGTGTCAAATTAAAGTAATGGAGTCAAATTATATGCGAAAATTAATGGAGGAAACGAGAGGCACATCCGCGAGAAAATTGATATGGCCGATTGTACGTTTTGACAAAAAGGGTGGGGCTGTATACTTTGCGGGTCTAAAAAAGTTGATTTTCACCGAATTATAGCATCGCATCGATGTCGAATAGATTGATTCTACTGAATAAACGTCGATGAACGATTCTAAAAGTTAATTTGAGATAGTAAAACGAGTAGAAATTGATAAAACGTTTACCGGAGAGATAGCTCGGAACCACAAGTGTCAGCCGATCGAATGCAAGTCTGCCAACTGTCACGCGTCGATTAAATTTATTATATTTATCTCGCTAAATAACAGGATTTTTTAAAGATTATATATAAAATTAAGTTGATTTTGATTTTTAATCATATAAAAGTTAATTAAAAATATGTTTTGAATAAAAAATTTAATAATAAAGGATAAGATAATGGATGTGAAAATGATTTTTTAGCATATAGGCGTGCAGCGCCAGCGCGTGTATAGTGTTCAGGTTAGGGCAGCCGATTTTGTCTAGAAGCGAGTCGTACATTCCGCTGAAGTTAAAACTATCTAATTACGTAAAAGTATTAATTAAATTTACATCAAAATGGCTTTACACGTACCAAAAGCACCTGGGGTATCCCAAATGCTGAAAGATGGAGCTCGGGTAAGTTTAAATCACCCAATCCACACAAGTCTAGAACCTTCTGTCACTAAAAATCCTTATAACTTTTTCATTCTTCAAAAATTTCTATTCAGTAACCAATATATATATTAAAAATTCAAAATGATATATTTCAGATGTACAGTGGCTTGGAAGAGGCTGTATACCGAAATATAAATGCATGCAAGCAATTCGCCCACAGTGTTAGATCCGCCTACGGACCCAACGGGATGAACAAAATGATCATCAACCATATCGAGAAACAATTTGTTACTAGCGATGCTGGAACGATCATCAGGGAGTTGGACGTCGAGCATCCGGCTGCTAAACTCATGGTTTTGGCTAGTCAAATGCAAGATGCTGAAGTCGGAGATGGAACTAACTTTGTTATTGTATTGGCTGGGGCTTTGCTCGAGGCTGCTGATAATATATTGCGTTTGGGGATCAATCCGTCGGAAGTTTCTAGCGGATATGAAAATGCTCTTCGGAAATGTCTTGAGATTTTGCCGATGTTAGAATGTTACAAAATTGAGGATTGCAGAAACGCCGAGGCCGTCAGAACTGCGATCAAGTCGTCTATAATGTCGAAGCAATATGGAAATGAAGATTTTATCGCTGATCTCGTAATTAAGGCGTGCGTTTCTATTTTGCCCGAAAAAACTACGTTCAACGTAGACAATATAAGAGTGTGCAAGGTAATTTATTTAATGCTTTGATATTTTTAATTTACTTTTAAAATACTTATCGTTTTTCATAGATTTTAGGTGGTGGGCTTCTCCAATCTTCGATTGTGCAAGGAATGGTTTTCAAGCGTCAAGTCGAAGGAGATATAACTTCTTTGTCCAAAGCCAAAGTAGCTCTGTATTCGTGCCCGATCGACATTGCTCAAACTGAAACTAAAGGAACAGTTTTGATCAAAACCGCCGAAGAACTCATGAAGTTCAGTAAGGGAGAAGAATCTCTTCTTGAAAACCAAATCAAGGCTATCGCCGATACTGGAGCCAAGGTGGTCGTATCTGGTGGTAAATTCGGCGATATGGCTCTACATTTTATCAACAAGTATAAAATGATGGGCGTTCGATTGAATTCCAAATTTGATTTAAGACGTTTAGCCAAAACAGTCGGAGGAACCGTAAGTTTATCTTAAATATAAAATTTAAACAAACGGAACTGTTTTTTTCAAACCTCATCCTTGTCAAATATAAATTTTAGGTGTTACCAAGAGTTTTACCACCTTCTCCTCAAGATCTCGGATATGTCGACAATGTCAGCGTTAAAGAATACGGTGGTACTGAAACTGTAGTTTTCCGTAATGAAGGATCTGAATCTAGGATAGCTACTATTGTTATTCGCGGTTCTACTGATAATTATATGGACGATATCGAAAGGGCAATAGACGATGGTGTCAACACTTTCAAAGGCATCACCCGTGATGGAAGGTATGTGTGATAAGTTTAATATTTCTTATTTTATAATAAATTTTTTATATAGAATATATTAAATTAAAATTTTTCAGATTTTTGCCTGGCGCAGGAGCTGTAGAACTAGAATTAGCGCATCATTTAACTAAATATGCTGACACTCTCCCAGGATTAGAACAATATGCAGTTAGAAAGTTTGCAACTGCATTGGAAGTCTTCCCTAAAATCCTCGCTGAAAACTCTGGTGCTAATGCGACGATCGTTTTGGCGAATCTTCACCGTGCCCATCAAGTAAGTTAATGGATAATAGCAAATGAATATTTCATTTATTATCTATTATTAAAAATATTTGCTTTTCAATCTTAGGAGGGGAATAAAAATGCAGGATTTGATATTGATTCTGAATCTAATGGATACTGTGATACTAAGGAAAAGGGAATTTTAGACTCATATTGTGCGAAAGAATGGGGTCTGAAATACGCTGTAGAAGCAGCTTGCACCATCATCAAAATCGATCAAATTATTATGGCTAAACGAGCAGGCGGTCCAAAACCTAAAGCCGGAGGTCACCATAGCGATGATGAATCTTAAATTAATATTTCGTTACTGTATTTTATAATTCTCATGCGAATTTAATTTAACTTTAATTATTAAGAACAAAATTAGTGGAATGTGTCTTTCCACATGCTTCGTTAAACCAGTGACATTAATTCCACGCTACGTACTATCGCATTATTTTTTTAATTATTTATGTTATATTTCTGCAAATAATATTTACTAATTGATATTTTTATATCATCGATTAAATAAACTTCATTCACTCAAAAAAGTGTTTTATTCAAACGAAAAAATTACAATATATTGGATAATCTCAGCGTACGTTGACTCCTACTAATGTTTGAGAAACAATGTTTCCTTTACCAGGAACTATTAACGGGGCGTTTTTATAACATGCTTCCTTTTTCGAATTGGTGAGCAAATCAGGTGCACACGTTTCGAATATCTTTTTCTTAGGGTTTAATAGGGCGTCTGGATTCCTCGGGAATCCTTCACAGTGAACCAAATCTCCGGGCACTGATCCGGGAGGTGGTGTTAAAATTTCAACTTTCTCAGGTGAGGAAGCGCACATTACCATAGCTTCTGAGGTGACTCCGCGCATCTACAATTGCACAATTCATTATTTAGGTGGAATACGATGATTAAATGATCTCGAACGTACCTTGGCAGGTTTCAAATTACATAACAGCACTACCATGCGATCTCGCATCTGCTCTATTGGAACGTGGTTGACTAAACCTGAAACAACGGTTCTAGGATTGGATTCGCCGCAATCGATTTTTTCAAGATACAAACTGTCTGCATCAGGATGTCTCGAAACTTCGACAATTTTCCCGACACGAAAATCTAGCCGTCCTACGTCTATGGGAGCTTCGGTAGTTGTGTCAACTTGAGATTTTTCTGTTTTTGGTTTTTTTTGCTTGGCTTCTTTATTTGGTGGTGGTGCTTTACTTTCGGAAGGCGCTGTAAGCTTAACGTTTTCATCGTTTTTTAAAATAGAATTTTTTAAGTTGTTGATTTGTTCAGGTGTAATAGAAGCTTGGTTAGGTATAGGAATTTGCTTTTTTCCATGCATCATTTCTAGTCTAATCAATTCTTTCAGTGCTTCGTTAACTTGACACCTAAGATCTTCATTTTCTTTAGTTAATGCTTTGACACGCTGTTCGGTTTTCATTTTTTTCAGTTCAACTAACTGAAATAAACACATTTTCAATTATACTTAAATCTTCAATTTTTATTATTTACATGACTAATAAACCGACGAATTGAAACATTGATGAATCAAAAAATACACAAGACCTCATTCTGAAGCTTTTCCAACAACGAAGACGCTTGCTGAAGCCTATCACCACCAGCTGAAGACATTTTAACGAAGTTGAGTACTCGTCCTTGAGCTGTCAAACGCCTACACACGTGCATTTTCGTTTCGTTGGCTTCAACACCGTTTATTACATCCTAGTCGATATAAAATTGAAAATGGCGACAATCTTTCAATCGATATTTTTCGTGATAAGTGACTTGTATTGTACTAAAAAAAAAGAGGGTTAGTAAAATATTGAACATTGATCAGTAAAATATTGAATAAAAAGCTTGAAAAAGATGGTTCCCGGATCTAAGCGCACATGGTCCAAGCGCACATGATTCAAGCGATAGCCAGATGCCAACTCACACGACGCAAACTCATATGACGCAAATTCACACGAGGCAAGCTCATACGACGCAAACGCGCACGATCCAAGCTCACATGTTTTCGAAAATTTTAAATTAAAGTGGAAAACGTTTAAAACGAAACTGAAAGGACCAAATATGTTTTTCATGTTAAAAGAATTCCACACTATTCTGGCTAACCGATTAATCAGGTTAAGCGATTTTCACTATCATTATCGTCATTTCAATAAAATCGTTTACTGAATACCGTCAATCGGACGACGGGAGACTAGCCGACGGGTTAAGTAGCCAACGGGCCAACCAGACGACAGGCAACTGGACGCGGTTAACTAGGCGACGGTTAAATCTAAAATCGCGTATAATTCTAGAATTTGGTGTACCTGGGTACACCGTTTGAAATGATTTCTCGCGTTTCTGCCGAAAGCCAACCCAACCCAACAAAGATTGCATATTTTCGCTGCGAAATAAACCCAACCGATTGAAATAATTTCTTTCGTTTGTAACCTAACTTGACCCAACCTAACGTTGAACAATGCATATTTTCACTGCGAATCTAACCCAACCTTTCGACAAAAATTCTCGCGTTTCTGCCGAAACCTAACCCTATCTATCGTTGGGGATTGCATATTGTCGCTGCGAAATAAACCCAACTTTCCGAAATAGTTTCTTGTTTTTCTAAGCCAACCTATACGAACCTATCGTTTGATGTTGCATATTTTCCTATCAAAATTAACCCAATCTTCCGTAATATTTTTTCGTTTCTCTACCTCAACCTATTCGAACCAACGATCGATGCTGCATATTTTCCTAAGGAAATTAAATCAACCTTCCGAAAAAAAACTCGTTTTTCTAACCCGACCTATTCGAACCCACCACTCGAGGTTGAATATTGTCATAGCGAAATTGATCCAACCTTCTGAAATGATATCTTGTTTCACTAACCCAACCTATCCGAGAACCAATCATTTGATGTTGCATATTTTCTTCATAGCAAAATTGACCCAACCTTCCGATATGATTTTTCGCCTTTCTAACCCAATCTTTATGAACCCATCGCTCGATGTTGAATATGTATTTTCATAGCGATATTGATCCAACTTCCCGAAATAATCTCTTGCGTTTTTAGCCCAATTTATCCGAACCCAACGTTCCATGTTGAATATTTACCTACCGAAATTGGTTCAGCCTTCCCAAATAATTTCTCTCATTTCTAACCCTACCTATCCAAACCCATCGTTCGATGTTGAATATTTTCAAAGCGAAATTGATCTAGCCTTCCGACATAATTTCTCGCATTTAACCCTACCTATCCGAATCCATCGTTCGATGTTGAATATTTTCATAGCGAAATTGACCCAACCGTTCCCTAATGCCCCTTACCCCCAAATTATGTCCCTGGTTCTCTGCGAAATAGTCCCAACCCTTTGAATTAATTTCATTCGTTTTTAACCTAACCCAACTCCGCCCTCCGTTTAAAAACGAATGCGTCCGCTACGAAATACGAAATACTCGTATACCCAATGGTTGGAAACATTTAATTGGTGTTCAGTTGTAATTATTGTTATTTTTTAGATTAGATCATGTGCGCTTAGATCCGGTCACCGAAAAAGATGTAACATGTAAAAAATGTAAGTCGATAAAGAACCTCAAAAAAAAAAACAGTAAAAGCTAAAATAATTAAAACATTTATTTCAAATATTAATAAATTTCTCATATTTAATAACTTCAATAGTGTTTTTCAGAGTTCTTTAAATTAACTATCTCTTCAGATAATTCCCAAAGCCTTTTGGCAATCCCTATGTCCTTTGAGATTTCAGAAGTTTTTCCAATCGAACAATTATTGAAATATTTGCCTGATATATTTTCAACCTTGGATGATACGCACAAATATATTGATGTTTGTGCTCCTTCTTCTATGCTCTGTAATATAAATGTAATACAATCTGAAGTAAAAGTATTATGTCTTAAAAAACAATATTATGATAACAAATTAAACCTTGAAAAAAGTAGCAACTACAAATTTCCAAATCAATTGTATAGCATAATGATGGTTTCGTGTTATTTCAGAGGCAAACACACCTGGGTGTAAACTGTTAACCGTGACTTCTAAAATAACATAATAAAATTAATATAATGATAATTTAACTGAATGAACTAATAAAATGTTAAAAAATAAAAAAACACTCCACTTGTTTCATTTAATAATTCAGCTAAATAATTTGTGAAATAAACATTCCCAAGTTTGCTATTAGAATAAATCAACATATCCGAAGAGCCATTAGATGCACCTCCATTTTTTAATTCATTAAAATCAATATTTGCTGTTAAATGGGCTATTGATGAAACATTAACTATACGACTGGGAGATGATTGTTTGATTTTTCCTAAAAAGCAAATTTTCAAAATAAATCAACCTAGATTCAGATTAGTTGGTGTGAGGTTTGATTGCAATGGATTTGAATTAATGAAATTTTATTAAAATAGCACAGTTAAATTAAAATTTATCTACCTAGTAAAATATTGGTAAATAAAAATGGTCCAAAATAATTAGCCTGCATCAAAGGATTTAATCCATCTTCAGTCAATTTTTCTTCCATACCACCACCAGCACCAGCATTATTCAATAAAATGTCTATTTTAGATACTTCTGAAAGAATTTCATTAGCACATTTCCTCACAGAATCAAAAGAAGTAAGGTCGAGATGTTTTATCTGGAAAATAAAATAACAATAAGACAAATAATGTCATCATTATCAACATATACTCTGCTGAAAGAAAAGTATTAAATGATTAAATCATTTTTTACTTTTATAAATTTTCGACAAATCATTTGCTCTATTGACAAAATTTTTGATTTCATATTTCATATCTAGATTATTGACACAATTCCCCTTTAATTTACAATTTTTCGAATCACAATATTTCAACAATTGTTTGTTAATGTATCATTAATCTCATTTTAATATGTATTAAAAAAAATAATATATATACATACTTTTATTCTAGAATTTCCAGATTCTTCAATTATTTCATTTTTTGCCTTTTCAGCAGTTTTCATGTTTCGACATGCCAATATTAAACTGGCTCCTCTTTTAGCAAAATCTTTTGCACAAACCAGGCCAATACCTTAAATATTTTTTGTTGAAAATGCGTAAAGGGTTTTATTAAAAAAAATAAAAAAGTTTTTACCTGAGTTTGCTCCTGTTATAACTACTGTTTTACCATTTAATTTTTCATTTCCTTTAAAAACTCCAGTAGTAAGTTTATTGTATATTTTCAATAAAATATATGACCCAACAACAATATAAAAAAATGTTGAACAAGAACAACATAAATCCATTTCAATATTATATTATTTTGAGACTTCAAAAAAAATTTGCCTTCACAAAACAATCTAGAAGACTCGTTTCCTATTTTTTTTAAATTATAAACTACGCTCGACAGATGTTAGTTCTTAACTGGAATGACTTAATATCATAAATATAAGTAATCGCACAATATTTGGATAACAACTAAATTTATCACTTATCATATTTCAATCAGTATATTTTTTCAATAGTGTCAGTGGAATTTTATCATTATCAAAAATGATAATAAACCTTATCGATGCTATTTGATCAATATACTCTATTATGGCAATTTTTGTTAATAAATTCGATATTATTGAGTATTTGAGAATAATAATGCTTATGTTTCTGTTCATGCCCCCATTAGCTAAAATAAGTATGTGTCTTCTTTTATTGCAAATTGCACTTTTTACTTTTTCAAGCCCTAACGCACACTTTATGTAAAAACAAAATAATATAGGACTTTAATAATAATAAATTTATTAATTAAAAATTGTACAAACAAAAAATAGTATGGTCTAATTAAATAGAAGTATATTAACATCTTAAATTTAGTAACTTTAATAGTGTTTTTCAGAATTCGTCAAATTTACTGCCTCTTCAGATAATTCCCAAAGTTTTTTTGCAATACCCATATCCTTCGAGATTTTTGAAGTTTTTCCAATTGAACAATCAGTGAAATATTTGCCTGATATATTTTCAACCTCGGATGACACGCATAAATATATTGATGTTTGTGCCCCTTCTTCTATGGTCTATAATGTTGTATTTATGTGATATAATATCAAAATAAAATAAAATAAAAATAAAAGTTATAAAAGTAACCTTGAAAAAATGATTAGCTATTAATTTCCATACGAACTGAAAAGCATAAGGTGCTTCTCTTGTTATTTCAGAACCAAATGCACCAGGATGTAAACTGTTAACTGTTATGCCTGAGAAAATATTATATATTGAACATAATAATAAATAAGTAATTATGATTTAACATAACTTTAAATCTGATATTATAATTAGTCATAACTTCAATATACTGAATATATATATAAATATTGTAATGAATACCGAGTTTGTCATGTTACAATATTAAATTATTAATTTAAATAAAAAATAATAAATAAAACTCATTGCTTTTTCACCTGTTCCTTTTAATAATTCAGCTAAATAATTTGTAAAATAAATGTTTCCAAGTTTACTATTTCCGTAAATTAAAGTTTGTGATTTTCTATTAGGTGTACCTCCATTTTTTATAAGATTTAAATCAATATTTGCCCAATAGTGTGCTATAGATGACACATTTACTATACGACTAGGAGAAGATTGATTAATTTTGTCTAAAATGTGGCAAATTGTCAAAATGGTAGTTATTTAGATCACTATAAAAATTATTCCATGAAATTTTTTGTCTACTTGAATTAAAAAACACAAAAAAAAAAATTTATCTACCAAGTAAAATATTGGTGAATAAAAATGGTCCGAAGTAGTTAGCTTGCATTAACGGATTTAATCCATCTTCTGTTATTTTACTTTTAACACTACTACCAGCACCAGCATTATTCAACAAGATGTCTATTTTAGATTCCTCAGACAGTATTTCATTGGCACATTTCCTTACAGAAGCAAAAGAAGTGAGATCAAGATGTTTTATCTGGAAATTAATATAATTAATAATTTTTATTTCGTATAACAATCAGTCATTCAATATTTTTAAATAAATTATTTTGTTATTTTTTATTCCACATATATCATTCATGAAATTCCAATGTTGTATTAAAAAAAATATACTTTTATTTTAGAATTTCCAGATTCTTCAATTATTTCTTTTTTTGCTTCTTCAGCAGTTTTCATGTTTCTACATGCTAATATTACACTTGCACCTCTTTTAGCAAAATCTTTTGCACAAACTAGACCGATGCCTAAATTGATAATGTTAAGTTTTACTAACAAAAAAGGTTGCATTTGGTTCAAAAAAAAGAAATATTATTACCTGAATTTGCTCCTGTTATAACTACTGTTTTACCGTTAAGTCTTTCAATTCCTTTATAAATTCCAGTAGTCAGTTTATTGTATATTTTTAATAAAATAAATAAACCAACAGTAATTAAAAAAAATGTTGAACAGGAGCAACAAAAATACATCTTGAAATGAATTTATTTCAAATTCCCAAAATTATTTAAGAGTTTGAAATAATTTGGAGTACAAGACAACGTTTTCACAAAACAAACTGTTGGTTAATCATTTTTGGTTATCTGATTATTATGAAATTAAAAATTCTTCTTCTTATCTTTAACAGGGCCGAATTTTTAATATTAAAAACAAATTATAATGTTGATGAATGTAAAATAAGTAAACTTAAACCTTAATCATACAGCCGATGTACAAAAACTACATAATTTATAGCATATTGTATTAATTCTATAGCCTAAATTTTGTAATGCATAATTTTTTTAATGATCGATTTTTCCTATTTTCCCAATTTTCGAAAAAAAAAAAACATGCAGAGAATACTCATTGTTTTTTATTTCTTTTTCATTTTAATAGAATCATAAATCTAATTGTGAAAAATAACATTCAGTGCCAGCCCTAATCGATGACTTTGTATGATATGATAAATACAAATAAGTATGAGATATTTGGCTAGTAACAAAGTTTATCAATTATTATATTTTATAGTAGGTGTCTTTCAATTCATAACATGAAACGTTGTCCAAAGTATAAGTATATTTTTTTCATTATCAATCAGCTTTAGTTGCAAAAAGAAGTGTTATTGCAATTAAAGTTATCAAATTTTATATTTGTCGAGTTATCAAGTTTAATTCTATTTTAACACAATCTGAAAAAAAATCTGAATTGAATCTATTTTCAATTTGTCCTTGCACTATTACCTTTTTAATTTTTATGCATAATACTTACTTAAATATTCTTAAATACTCAAATTTTAGCATTCATTCATTTAATATTTTCTACAAAAAATAATTTATTATTATTCATTTTTATAAACAATAATGAGAAAATTAGTTTTATTCATGATTGTATAATACATTAAGTCTTTTTCAAAATTTTCATTTTTTTGGCACAAATGCAATTGTATTTGAAAAAATAAAAAAGATAAGCCACGCTATAAGTTATTTTACATCAATTGTATATATGTATAATATATGAAATTTATTATTTAGATACTGATTATATATTCTTATCTAAAATTCTGATTAATTTGTCATTTTAATCCAACAGCTATTTCTGAAAGATTCCACAATTTTTCACAAGTTTCAATGCTATGAGTTATAGCAGGAGGTGATGAAATTTGACAATCTTCAAAATAGTTTCCAGTATTATGTTCCACATCAGAAGATATGCAGAGATAAATCGATGTTTGTGCTCCTTCTTCAACTGTCTAAAATTGAAGATTACCTTATTAATTTTTTTATTAATTCATATTATGAATTTGACTCATTTCACCTTTAAAAACATTTGTGTAAACTTTTCCCAAAGAAATTGAGAAAAGGAGGGTAATGTTCGCACTATTCCAGAAAAAAATACACCTGGATGTAAACAGTTTGCTGTAACACCTAGTAAACGTTCGGTTTTGTAATCGAAATTGCAAAAAATACAAGTTTTTCTTAGGGAAATTTGAAATTTACCTGATCCCTTTAATCGTCTTGCTAGTTCAAAAGTGAAACAAGTATTCGCTAGTTTAGAATTGGAATACAGAAGCCACTCATTAATAGTATTTATTTTCCCAAAATTTTCAAAATTCAATCTTCCTAATTTTTGCGAAATAGATGTTACGTTGACTATACGACTTGGAGATGATTTTTTTATTATTTCTAAATTGTATTTATAATATAGAACTCGCTCGTAATTTTGTATAATATATATGAGAATAAAAATATAAATGTGATACCTAAAAAAAGGTTTGTTAACAAAAATGGACCAAAATAATTAATTTGTGTAACGGCATCAAGATTGTCTATCGTTTTATATATTCCAATTTTTACAGCACCAGCGTTGTTCAATAAAATATGAATGTAAGGCTCCTCGCTGAGAATTTCATTAGCACACCTTCGAACTGTTTCAAAGTCAGTAAAATCAATATATTTCACCTGAAAAGAATCAAAGTAATAGCAAAGAAAATCTCTCAAATATGATCAACATATACATACATATAATATATTGTGGGAAATTTATGTTCTTCAAACAACCGGAACAATTTTTTTTATTTACGAGGTCATAAAATAATTTTCAATATGTAAATCAGTTTGTTGTATGGTCTGGATTTCAACGGCACTGTAAAACGTTATAGAACAGGCTTGTCCAAAATTTCAGTATGCGGGGACCAATTACAAATTTCAAATCTAAAAATTTCAATTATTGTAAATTCAAAACGTAATAAGTATTAAAATATTGATAAAGTTATTTATTTCCATTATAAAACTATTTCGATGAGTACATTTCGGAATAAATGCTGTTTGTTATGTTTGTTTTTGTGTGAAAAGTGGGGGCCACTTTGGCACCGTGGTGGCCCTTTGGACAAGCATGTTATAGAATTTCAAAATAGAGAAGATGGGTTTTTCAGCCCAGTTAAAAATAATAAAAAGGTTGAAAAAAAGGTTACTAATTCATAATCCACAATTTTATTGTCAGCTATCAAAATTCTGAACTGTGCAATATGTGCAATGTGCAATTCTGTGCAATATTGACTTATAGCAGTTACGACTTTATGGGTGGAAATGTAGTCTACTGTGACCAAACTAAAACTGGATAAGAGTTTTATTTCTAAAATAAAATGTATTATATTCACCCATTCTCCGATTTACGTAGCAGATATAGTGCGCTTCGCGCAAAAGGAAACCGGATAAAAAGTATTACCCATACAAAAACATGAAATAGGTTTCAAAGCGAAAACAAACGCATTAAATAAAGTAGAATAAAAATAAAAAACCTACGCCTCAGAGCAAGTTAATAAAAAGCTTGAAAAAACAAATATATTAAATCCACACTAAATAGGGGGATTGGTTTGGGAAAATATGCGTAAAATAGGTCTATAGGTATATGTACATATATTTAAAAACTGATAAAAAGTATTCATATAAGAATGTATTTAGGTTAGTAACTACATATAACGCCAATAAATTCAAAACGTCTATAAAAAAATATTTTACTTGTCTACGTTAAAGTGAAACCGAGTATATCGATCGAGGTGTGGATTCATAATTTTTTTTCAGTTTTCTAATAAGTTAATTCTCGTTATTTATTTAGTAAAAAAGCTTTGTGCTGGATGTGTTCGTTATTTTATTTATAACCGATTTTGTCAACGCGTATTCTAAAGCTTTATGATTGTGAGCTTTGAATGGTATGCGAACACCGAATTCTATTTGAAATTAACTGACTGACAATGAGAAATAGAAAAATATATCTATTATTTAAAAAAATAAAATTTCCGTCAAGTTTTAGTTTGATCACCTTTGTAGTTGAGCTTGCCATGAGATGGTATAATTTCATAGCATACATTTGGATGTAATTATAATTTTTTTTAATCAGGTAATTGAGGTTCTAGTATAAAAAAATTTTTTCGATTGTATCATGAACTGTCAAGCCGACAAGTAGTAAAGTGATCAGATTACGAGAATGTCAAAAGAGAATATCGACAAAAAGGATTAATTTTAACTAACTGGTTTGTTATTCGAAAATTCAAGTTTAATTTAGTGTTAATTTAAAAAAATATATTTATGGGAAATATTTTCGGAAATAAGTAATTGTGATGCAGGTCAATTTACGATGTCAAATTTCCTAAAATATAATACAATAGTTAAAGAATCAAAATTTCAACAAACGTCGCAATAGAACAGAATTTTTCCGATATATTTTTTATCATTTTAATCAAAAATTAAAAATATTTTGCCGTAATGTCTAAAGGTGAAAAATCCAACATTTGTCACTTTTCTATATATTTTTAAGTAATCTTAATTTTTTTTCGTTTTTATCAATCCGTGTTGAAAAAAAAATGCATCATGTCAAATGTGCACTTAACCCGTTTTACTTTAAAATTAATAAAAGTAGGATAATTTCTTCGAGGACAAAATATTAAAAACAAGGTTCTCAAAAGGAGGGTGTAGGTTAGCTTACAAATAGTTAATCTACACTTTTGAACATGCGTTAGATAAAACGTATTTCGACAAGATTCTTTATTTCAATAGTTTCTCTAAAACGCTAGTAAAACTATATGTTTTCGCTGATAATATTATAGAATATTTTACTCTAACGACTCGTTTCGCCTGTTTGTTTGTATCGTCTTGGACATGTTAAATAAATAAATTGCCATAACACAAACAAATATACTAACTTTCACATTATTATTTCCGCTTTCAGAAATCACAATTTCTTTAGCTTTTTCACCTATCTTTAAGTCACATGATAACATGATTATTTTCCCTCCCCTTTTAGCGAAATCTTTAGCACAAAAAAGTCCTATTCCTACAATCAAAATGTTATTCGAATAATCGATCAAAAAGATTTAAAAAATCGTACTATTTTATCGTATTATATTATCGTAGTTTACCTGAATCGGCTCCAGTTATAACAATTGTTTTTCCATCAAGTCTGTTGTTTCCTTTGTACATGCCAAATTTTGATTTTATGTATAGTCTCAAAATAATTAAAAGAAATACAGTAAATGCAAGAAGAAAAAACATTTTTAATGAAAAATAGTTCTAATAATAAGATATAAGTTTGGTTGAAATAATCTAACTGACTATTAATCGGTGAGAACAAACTTTATATATTAAATCTAATTGAAAAAAATATTCATAATTTTTTTCAATGTTGGCCTTGTAAATATGATACTAATAAACTTCAATATGTTATACATATGTATGTATTATACTTGTATATTTTGATTTTGTTTTCGATTTTTTATTGATAATCCACACATAATTTTTAATACTGTCAGCCTTGAAAAGGTTTAGAACAGGGGTCGGCAAAGTGCGGCTCTTTGGATGTGAAGCTGCGGCTCTTCAGTTCCATATGTAAATAATATATTATTTATTTTATCAAAAAAAAAATTTTAAAATCGTTCTGAATCGATTAAATTTATCGCGAAATTTATCAAAACTTTCTAGTTAATGTTGTAAGTAGGGCTTGTAATTCGGTAAATCGGTCAACTGGTAAACCGGTTTATCGAATATTATCGAATATTACCTATATATTATTGAGGTAAAAAAAATTAAAAGGGCGCTTTTATGAGTGTGAGGGGCGCCACCATGGTTTTGCGATCCTGGGGGGGGTGGGGGGTAATAAGTGTGTATTGTAGTTTCAGTATTGAAAATTATATTATATATAACATGATGATGGATTTTCATATCTACCCTCCCCCCATGGATTTTCAAATGAATTTTCATGAATAAATACGTAGACTAGTTTTTCTCCTTATCAAAAAACTCTATTCATGCGAGCGCTAAACATTTTTGTGGCTCTTTAAAAACTTCGAAATTTCGTAAAATTGTAATTTTGGCTCTTCTGACTCAAAAGATTGTCGACCCCTGGTTTAGAATAACATAACAAAATTATGTATCTCACAAACTTATTGTTGGTTACAAAATTCAAGGAATTTTTGAGAGGTAAAATAAAACGAGAAATGCAATACACAATGTTTATTTAATAAAAAAATAATTGCTTCCACAAGAAGGGTTTCAATAATGGAATGATATCTATAAATTTCGCACCTCAAAGGCCAAACAAAATCAGACAATATAAAATTTAAATCTATTTTTTATAAAAATCACTTCATAATCTTTATCATGTTCTGTATTAAATTTATCATGGCTATTCTTATTTGATAACAGCACATTGATTGTTCACCATAATTTGCATTTTTACCAAAATAGGTTCATTTTGTTTTTTTTTTTTAATTTTTTTACATATAGTCACCATTCGCTTACATATTTATTGTTACTCTCTGCATTCCCTTTATTAAGGAATGCTGTAATAATTATTTAAAATACATCAGCCTATATTTTTCATTCATAAGACCGACATTAAGTAACCAGATATATTTAAACAATTAACTGAGATCAATCTATGGGTCACATGAGATGTGACCATTCAACGCGAGGGTTTTACAAGCAGTTATAATAAAGGATTACTGATACGGATTGTAGTGTCCCTCGCTTGATCCAAGTGCTATGACATACCAGAAGATGGATCATCACCATCTGACCGTAAGACTTCACGTTGATCTCTCAGGAAACCGTTAAATCTGACGACTTCTTCTTCAATGGGTATATTTGATGGAAAAAGATTTGAATTTTGTGATTTTTCTTCAATGACTATCTCTTTGTCAACTTCATTATTTAGATAGTCAGCGTCGATTGTTTTTGGATTGAAAGTGGGATCTTCTTCTTTTAAAAATGCATCTATTTGATAGTTGTGTTCTGTTTGAGTGGTAGAATCTTTAGCAAGACGCTGTAAAACAATTGCAAGGTGTCGTCGAATGTAGCCTTCTCTAGGGGCTAAATGTGCTGCCCTTCTAAGACAACGGGCAGCAGTGGCAAGGCGACCTCGCTCTACTAACACCACACATAGATTATGAAGTCCTTGCACATTGTCAGGTTCAAGTTGTAAAATACGGCGATAACACTGAAAAGAAAAAAATATAATAAATGTTGAAAAAAAAAACAAATAATCATTTTTAATATTCATGCGTAAATATAAGTAAAATATACATTTTCAGCAGCATCTAAATCTTTGATAGAATTGATGTATATGTCCCCAAGTAAAATGAGACCTTTTACATGGTCAGGATGGCGTCGAACTAAATGATTCAAAAATGGTGCTGCTTCAAGTGGCCTGCGCTGATCAGCTAACAATAAGGCCAAATTGAATAAAGCAGATCGAAAATCACTTTTGAGGTGTACTGCTGATCGGAACCATCTTTCAGCACCGACGGCATCACCTTCGTCCATGCTTAACATACCGAGATTAAAATGAACTCGTTCATTGGTTCCTAAAAAGGGGTAATTAGATATAAAAATATTGTCACTGAAATAATAGTTTAAAAAAAAAAATCAATTTACCATCTTTTTCTAAAAGTTTCAGTAATCTTTCACGAGCTACTTTTCTCAATTCGACTCTACCCAATTCTTGTAATAAAATAGCAGAATTTAGTAAGGCTTGTTCATGGTCAGGATCAAATTCCAAAGCTTTATCTAAATATGCCAAGGCTTGGGAAGCTTTTCCTTGTTCTAAAAATACAACTCCCAACTGAAATAAAAATAAACAAGTTAGAACAATGAAAGTAATTTAAAGTGCGATTTAATAAATCATCATACATTATAATAAATATCTGGATTGTTACTATCATATAAAAGAGCTCTTTCATATACTTCTTGAGCTTCTTTTGTACGGTTAAGTTTTATTAAAATATCTCCTCTATTAATATATGCTTGAGTGTAATCAGCTCGCATACTAATAGCTTGCCTATATAATAAATCTGCTTCTTCTAATCTAGTCATATTGCGAGAGATCAGATTTGCGAGATTTAAAAATACATTTAAATGATTTGGTGCTATTCTTGCTTGGTATGATTCTCCTGGCTTGGCTTTAGGAAGTAAAGATTTTGCCCGAAGATAGGCTTCTTCTGCTTCTTTGAACATTTGAAGATGATTGTATGTTCTACCAACATTGATGTGGGCTCCCACATCATCTTGTTGCACATTGACAGCTTTATGGAAATATTGAAGAGCTTCTGAATATTTTCCTTCAGCTTCAAGTGCATGACCAACATTATTAAACAATTTGGCATTACGTTGGTTAACTCTGAGACCAGACATAAAGATGGTATATTCTGATTCCCAATCCCAGTTTCTCATATATGTTTTCGCACCATGGAATAATAATAATACACTAATACATATCCATGCAAACTTTTTACTCTTTTTTTCTGCGAGCAATTGACTTCCATAGGCTACTAGCATACAAAATCCCATTGATGGCATATACAAAACTCTTTCTGCAACGACAAATCCCACCGGGAAAAATAAATTTGATGCTGGTAAAAATGGAAAAATTAATAGGGCCAGACTCTGTAAAATAAAAGAAAAAAAAATACTTAAATATTTAGAAAACTTTTATGTATTTATAAATATAAGGCGAAATCTCACCATCAAAATAATTGTGGCATGGTGTCTAGACGAGGTTCGGAAGGCACACACTAAAAGAACTAGTATAATTGAGTGGGCAAAAACAGTAGAAAGATTTCTTATATCTAGCCAATTCTCAACTAATGGAATAGTGCCCATAGTCCAGTCACAACAAAGCTCACTTGGTAGAGCTAGAAGCCAAAGATTAACAGATGCTAAATAATTATAAGTGAGTTGTCTAGTAGGTGTTGGTGCCACAGATGCAGGATTATCAAATCTGAAAATTAAAGATTGAAATATATTACTTTCATACATTGATTTGGTATAAATTAACATATTTAAGAACAAACCTAGTAAAAACGGGAAGTTGTGCTCCCATTATATGAAGGCGAGCTAACAAAAGACAAAGAGTTGCTGCTCCTAGAGCGGCTAGTCTACGTCCAGCTTCACCAGCTGATCCAGCTTTTCCTCCAGCTAGTCCTCTGACAGCACCGCCCATTTCAGATATTCTAACCTGGAAAATAGAAAAATAATAAACATAGATCCTTTAAATAAACCAGAATTCAATTTATATATAATATAAAAAAATACCTTTTGTGCAACAAATAACTCGTAGACAGCACATACACCAGTCACGGTTATTCCTTGTTCTTTGCACAACATTGCAGCTGCTACACACACCATGGTCAAGCTTAAATGTTTCCAACCTGTAAAGATTTTATAAAAATCAGTATATTATAATAAAGTAAAAAAAATATATATTACAAAAGTTGCAAAATGTTAATAAATTTTACATAACTGAAAAAAGTCCAGTTCTTAAAAGACAAGTGTATACGCTTAAGGACTAAAATTTCGAGTAATTTCCCAAAAAGGAATTAATCACTTCGGCTTCTTAACGCCTCATTTGATATTACTGTTAAGATATAAGGGGTGTGCACCGGTTATTAAATTTATCGACTTCGTGTATATCTTTGTGTTCCATACACACTGTTGTGTATAATGATATCGAAAGCTGGAACGAGGGTTTACGACCGCGCAGAGAAATGGATTTGCGAATCGATTTCATTGGGTGTGTTGTGTGTATGGTGCGCGGGGTTGAAATTACGTTCTACATAAGTTTTGATTAATTAAAGTGTAAATGATATGATATTATTAGTTTGTTTGTGGAAAACTATAATCTGGTTGATAGTGTTATAAAGCGACAGTGGGCTTTTGATATAATATGATTGTCTAAATTGAAATAATTACTAAAATAAGTAGTTCAAAGAGAAGTGTTATTTATTTTTTTCTGGAGAAATATTCGTTCAAAATATAAGCCGAAATTCACTCTCGAATAAAGCCAAATATTTTAAATATTTTTGCTGTTTGATTTAATTTAGTTATTTTGTATCAAGTTTCATAAAACTAATGTTTTATGTATACCTTTATTGACATAATGATTACCATTATACTTTCATTGCTGATCGACAGTTTTCAGATCACCTATTGATCTCATGGCGAAAAATTTGTACTGCAACATCGAGTACTAGTTTAGTTTGTGTTGGATGAACAATAAAAGGAAAATGAAGCGAATAAATTTTGTTGAGTTACAATCAGTGGGATCTGTAGACGGATACGATTATTCTGACAACGAGAGGGATTTCAGTACACAAAATTTTGAGACCCACCTTTACATTGCCCAGAGCTTTCACACGAGTTGCATTCGAGAAAGCACATCGAACTCCTCACCGAGAGATTTCTTTCTCCTCTAAATAAAAAAGCCCATTCTCACCAAACTAAACATCGACACGCATTTCAAAGTTCACGCAGACGTTACCGCACCGCAAAGCGTACACCCTCATATACGCGAACGTATTCATCGATATCGGTGATTTGTATGAATTCTGGCAAAGCAGCGACATTGATTGATTCGATCCCATTCACCGCCGCTAAAAGAGGTACGAGTTTGTGTATATTTATTTATGTGTCGAAGAACCGCACCCGATCCCGGCCATGTACGACCTCAAGGCATTTTCCGAGGCGAGAATTCCGAGAATTAATACGCACGTCCGTGCAAGAGCATAATACGAAACGGTGGGGAAGTGGAGTATCGCTGAATCGAAATTGTTGTAGATTAGGATGTGTTTTGCAGTGGAAAGGATGTTGTGAATGTGGGTTATGGTTTGGATTTTAATATAATGATCGTATTGAATCGAATAAATTTTGTTTATAGTGTGGAAGTAACGGCCTAGTTGATTTGTATGTTTATTTGGATATGCGTTGTATAGGATAGTGCTTTGCAACCTTTTCCTTCCGCAGCATGTTAACTATATTTCTAAAATTTCGCGACACACCTACTAATTGTAAGATATTTCTTAGGACCCCTATATATAAAACTATTTTGCAGGTTCAAAAATTTTACAATTTTTACCTCGAAGAACGAAGGCGATTTTTTCCTGAAACATATAATATAAACCGAACAATAAATTAGCAACAATTTTTTGAAAGATATTCTGTTTCTTTTTCAAGCTTTTTTTTACAAAGTAATTGATTTGCGGTACAGTGGTTGCGGAGAACTGGTATAGGATGTTATAAATTGATGTAATAATTTTTATTTAAATGTTATAATGTGAATATATTGAATTATGTATTCCGATCGTTTGTAATGAATTACAATGGATTTCAAAGCGATAAATGTAGGTTATGGCATCAAAGTGACGACCTTCTTGATTTGTACATTGATAAAATTTATTAACACATTAATATTTGTGCTTAAAACTTTAATTACCAATTTTCAAAAATAATTTAAATATTTAATCGATGCTATACTATTTTGAACCATCAAAACTGAATAATAACTCAATAAAACTCCTCACCTCGGCACTAGCAGGAAATTCGTCACGCCCTAACAACCAACACCAACAATTACTTTCATTGCACAAAAATGCAAACGAACACCACCAAATTCAACATACACAATCCATTCCAACATCCAAACTCGACCACGCAACTCGCCCAAACCTCCACTCCCCAAACAGACTCTACGCTGCATAGACGCGAAAACCTCAACGCCACACCGCCGAGGTAAAAGTAATTTAATTATACGCCCTTTTGTCTGAGGACGCTCCCGAATTACCCAGCGGGACCGGGACCGGGGTTTTCGGGATGCCCGAGTCCGGCCAGAACCGGGGTTCGGGTTTTGCTAAATGAATTTTCGCGATCGGCGCGAAAGCCTTCGTCGGACGGCGGGTTTTCAATGGTGGCTGAGGTCATTGTTTCGCCGGCGACCGATGCCACTGGTGTGTGTATGTTAATGCGAGAGGTGGGACAATGTGAAAGGGAATGCGTCAGAGGACGAAATTAATCGGGATGCTTGTTTATGATTAGGTGTTTGTGTAAATGGGAGTCATGGGTTTTTTGTAGGGGGGTGTGAGTTCGAAATGGATGTGAAGTGTTAGCGGTTTCATTGATGGTATCCTGCGAATCGTCGGCGTGATGGTTTGGCAATTGAATGTGTCCGGAAGATGAGTAGCAACAAGCGTATAAAAGTAATTTGTTTGAATTTGATGTGATTTGAGAGTTGACAACGCGAATGTAAACATATTGATGTCATTATCGTATTCATTTGTATATAGTGTCTGTTGCAGGTGAGTGTTTTTTCCTGTATAATATTAACGGAAGTTTGGACGTCTTTTCTTATCATATGTGTGTGATAAAGGAAAGGTAACGTTGGAGATATATTCAGAAACCATCTGTTATTGGACTAAAAGTGGACATAATTATCCATTCAAGTGCCGACTGTACACATTGTCGTTTAGCTCTCGCAATAGGCGCAATCGAAAACACTATGTAAAAAAATAATTACCATTTGTTTGATTCATTATCATAAATAGCTAATACCACTGGGATCAACATAAAACCGGACAGGAGTTTTTTCTAAGATAATAGGCATTCCAGATTATTTTTTTCAGTTTTCTGTCGAGTCAATCATCGAGATTTAGATTACAAAAAATCTTTGAGCAGAGTACACTTGTTTTCGACAATGAGATATACATAATTGATTTAGTGACGCATATTTTAACCTCAGCGATACCTAGTTCTGCTACGAATAAAAAAAAAAAAAAACCGTTTCTGTAAATTTTGCAATTATTCGCTAGACTTCATGAAACTATGAATCATAACCAATATTTGAGATATAAACAACAACCAATTTTCAATCAAGAATAAAACGCCCTATTCCAAAACGTAGGAATAAACAGAAAATAGTTAACTGTAGGTGAATTAGAATACTAGAACAATTCCTCATCCATTCATAGCATGTATAGATAACGACACATATTGCATAACTTGATAATTAGTGAAAATCGGCACATTAAACAAAACTAACAATAATATAATTTATATAATTAATTAAAAAAAATATTTTTTATCCAACAACACATCAGAAGCCCCAATACCCCCCTACCGAAACCATTACGAAAATCGTCACGAAAACTCGAAGCACCGACCGATAAACACACGGACAACGAACGATCGTCCAACGATTCGAAACCAGAAAATGCGAAACGAGGCAACGAAATTGCGGACAACATTTCCTGAGACAAAGGGCGTCTGCAGACAACAAGCACAATAACGGGGCGCCTCGAAAGCCTCCCACATAACTTTAGCGCGCGGCGTTTGTCTGCGTTATGTCTCCATTTGTCATAATTGCCGTGATATATTATTTGCTGTCGGCGAAGATGCGGTATTTTTAGTTTTCGAGCGAAAATTCAACCGTCGCGAACAATTGGCGAGTTCGCGTTTTGTGCCGCGTCAAACTTGGCGGCGTGATGAATTGAATGTGTGTGATGGAAATGCGAGTTGTTAGTTGGTCGTTATTGAGGGTTTCAGTTGTGCTTTTGAAGCGAGTTCGTACGATATTAATTGGGCCAAGAAGCGGAATGATGTCTTGTTCGAGAATACATATATAAAAAAATGGGTATCTCGAAAAAAGAGGGTTCAAGTTGTTTGGAAACTTCTTGTATTATATGTAGATCGTATCAGGGGATGAGCAAAATATGCACATATAAAGTATGCACGTTTCTTGAATTGATAATGTATGAAAGGTCACCGGGAGTCATCGAATTAACATTATTGCCGAATTTATCAAAGCAATGAAAAGATCCGCCGGCTGTGTACCCATGGTATTATTTACAAAGCAAACAATCCTTATTTACAAATTACTTTATTATGTACGCAACGGAGAGATTAAATGGGGAGGCGTATCGAGATAAATCTCGGTAGGGCGCCTCCGGATCGAGTGGAAAAAAAAGGATTTCAAGGACCTCTAGGATCGATCGGCGTATATTTAAAAGCATTATGTGAAATAGAGGCAAGTACAAATCGATTACAATAAAAGGTTGAAAGCTTTCCCGAAGATTACGCCTCTATACGGAGAGAGCGGACCATTTCCACTAATGCACGTGTAACCGAACAAAGGGACCGGCGTATATAAAAAAAATTGATACACAAACAAGTTGCGATTCCACTTTTTCGCACGAGCTTTTCGCTACCCCATTACGATTATAATTTTGAGAGAATATATTGGGTGTTGCGCAAGCGTGTAGCGCGAAAAAATATAAATAAAAAGGACGAGAATTTTATCGGGCAATATTATGAGTTCGTCGACGAGAAGCTTTTTACAGAATCAATACTCAAAAGAAGGACGCGTCGGAAGGCTGTTCGTAAAAGATAAACTGAATATTTTAGATTTTCCCCGGGACACAAGATACTTTCGGGTCGAGAAAGCCGGCGTTATTTTGCCAATTCGACAAAGTTTTAATGACGGAATTCGATACGAACTAATTTATATATATAAAAATAAATTGAAAAGGTCTCTTTATTCGCGCAGAAACGTCGATTTCGCTCAAATTCAATACGCATAAAACGAGCACGTACGAAAATCCCATTTTCATAAAAAAAAAGAGAAATCGCGTAATCGAAGTTGGCCTTTTTCGCGAAACCCGAGCGCGTATGGGAAAATGTTTTCATTTTTTTTTACACGAAACGTTTAAATTATCTGTCCATAAAATTTCGAAATCGATTAACTAAACGAAAAATCGCAACAAACAGATTTTGCATCGAAAATTTGAAAAAATACAAAGTTTATCGAATAATCTAAAAACTGATCAAACTTTCGCAAAAAATTTCTATCAAATATTGTTTATGAGATTTTTATCACGACCTACATACATATTCTATAGACGAAATATAAAAGCGGGAAAGAGCTACATTGTTATTCTTTCGGTTGATCAATCCCACGGGAGGGAAAAGCTAGTGTGGAGAATAAGGAGCGAGTAAGAACTGGAACAAAGGGTCCTCGAGAGGGAATGAGCAAATCGAGGAGTTAACTAGAAGAACACGTGACCACGTGAAATCCAAGCGAGATTTTTTCTCACCTACAATCTCTAAACCCGGACACTTTATTGACCCACATACTATCTGGGTATTGTACATTTTTCGGATACAATTTCATCCGGCATCGAATTGAATGTGACGAAGGATTTGTGTAAAAGGAAAGCTGTAAGGGAAACGCGTGTAAATTTGTATTATTGTATAATACATGCGTTGTATAACATGAGACCTTGGCGTATGAATTATAATCTAGACGTTCTGGTTTGAACGTTTGATACTGGATCGTACAAACAAAGTAAATTGAGTTAAATCCTATACAAATATTACGCGCGGGCAATGGGCGTCGTAGTGTGATAATACATTGACGAAACGTGAACACAAACGCGTATCAGAAAATAAATAAACTTTCTTCGAAATGTGACATTCGTGAAAAGAAACACGTTTTCATAATAAGCGTGTCGTTTTGACAAGTGTGGAAAAAGTAAACATGATTTCTTTATGATATATTTCGATTTAATAAAATGTATCAAACAGATAGGATGTCCGTTGAAAAGAAGAATTTTCGAAGCTGAAAAAAAACAAACATGTTCTGACATATGTCAACAATAAATTATTTCTATATAAAATTTCTAAACATAGCAGCGTGTGATAAGGAAAATTTTGTTTAGAACGTTGCAAAAAAAAACAATCATAAAAATAGACCAAAATTCTTTAGATACTCAAGATTTGGGATAAAAACCCATCAATCTGCCGCTGAATATATTTAAATATATCACCCCCTATTCCACTCAAATTCCACAAAATCATAAAGAGTGAAATAGCAAAAAAAAATCAATATCAACGCGACCTTGATCCAATCAAAACATCTTTTTACAAAATTCATAACGGTCACGTCCAAAACGAAACACAACTAACTGTCTTTCACACTCGCCCGAAGGTGACGATATAAAAGGCGGAGGACGGCGTGTTTTTGGCACCAACAACAACAAAACGTAACGGAAATTGGATATTGATTTTGAAGAGCTTCCTTCAGGTGACGAGTCAATTTATCTGCGGAACGGGCGCGCGACAAGTGGATGGTGAAATTTTGCGAAAAACGCCATCCCACACCGTCCTCGGGACGTGAAAGAAACGCGTTTTCATTTTCGATTACGGCGCGAAGGGACAGAAAGTGTAATTTCGAGAGGGTGTGAGAGGACCCGAAGTATACGTACCGGTAACTCTTCTCTTCTTCGCCGCTTTCGAGTATGAGATGAGTGCCGCCAGGAAGAACACCGAGGAAAGCATCTCGGCTCGTCCCACCACTCCTGTCACCTGGAACAAAACGAAATAGGGACGATTTAGATTTGTTTAGTGAGGAATCGGGTCGTTGTGTGACCTGGATAGATGTGTTGTTTAGCGCAACGGTCTTTTCGCCGTTGGGCGGATCGAGTTTATTGTGGTTGTAATTGTGTTTGGTGAATTTTATTTGAATTGAAAATATAGACATAATTAAGTAATATTGTATATGTCACAGTCCAAGTATATTATATTTCAGTCCATGTATATTTGGATTGGTTATAAATACACGTTTTTGGGGGTTGAGTTCGATTGGGTTAGTTTTTTTTCGATAATTTCATTTGTTTTGGGTTAGGTTGGGTCAAATATAGGTTGAAATAATAATATACATATAATACATATTAAGTTTTCACAAAAAAATTTCTGTGAAACACTGGTATATTGTGAACAAAATATTAAAATTAAGATGAGACTAGAATGGTCTTTTAATACCGTATAAAATTCAATATTAAAGTGATTCATAAATATTAAGAACTTGTAAAGCGTTTCGTCATATTATATAATACATGTATTTTACCGCGTTTGAGAAAGGCAACAAGAAGCATCCCAAGTGTAAACTTTTACAGTACAATTAGCTAGTCGATCTTTCGTACTGAATTACAAACACAATACGATAGAAAAAATAAATAAACGGTTAACCAACGGCATCGTCGAAATTCGCCAAATTCACGAGCGGATCTCCCTTGTTTTTCCCCAAAGACGCACACACGCGTTTACGTCCCATTTTATTATTTTATTTTATTTTATGTGCGTCGGTTAACATTCGTCTAAGGACGCATGAAAAACGCGCGTTTCGCGCACAAATAAATCGAATCGCGAAACGGGCGCCGATAAAACGCCGACGGGGGTCCTTATCGCAACGAAAACACACACACAAAAGGACAACAACCGGAGCCGGAGAAAAATTATCGGGAGCAAATCGCGCAGAAGGAGCGAGGAAACTTCTTGAGCGTTAAGTATACAATCGAAAACTACCCGGCGAGAGGGCGATACTTCTCCCCTACCGTGGTGTAGTACGCGGACGTTTGTTTGTTTGTTGCAGAAACAACGGGTTTTCCTTTTCTCGGGATTTCTCGGCGAGGAGCGACTGTGTGGAAAATGATGCGGCCCAATGAGGGAAATTCCGAGTAATAACTGGAAAAGGCTAATATAATGGAGCCGTTGGAGTTCGCTGAATGGAAGGTGGGCTGGGAAAAGGCCAGCTCCTGTCTTCTATAATACTTTCGCCGTACAAAAGTCGTACGGAAAACCTCCCGGTAATTACTCGAGTCTGTAGAAATTCGGATTTGGAAAATTTTCCATGAAAGAAAATCTTTGCGTGATCGTCATGACTCATTTTATACATTTGAATTAATATAAATCTTAGCAATTAGTTCGCAGAAGTAATAAAAACGAAATGCGATATAAATCAAATTTAAAATTTTGCAAAAAAAATTACATTACACTTTACAAACGCAAATATAAACCCGCACGATTCACAAAACGAAGCACTTTTTCAACGTCAACGTACTACCAATACGGTTTTCTCGCATTTAAAGACGGCAAACAAACAGCCAAAGATTATTTTCTCTCCCTTAACTTCTTATTATTATATACATTTTTTTCCCGAGCCAGCGTTCCGACGTGCGAAATCCGTTTCACTTTTTTGCGACGTCACCCACGTAACGACGCCGAAAAAAATAAATAAACGCACATTTATAGTAATAAAGCGGGGGTCCGCCTAATGGCGAAATTAGGCCAACGAAAGCGGAACGTATGTTTTAATTCGCGCATTAAATCGACTTCATAAAAGTGACAAAAAAACGGGGAAATTATGCGCGCGCTAATAGTGGCGGGCTGCGAATTCCGCGGGCTCGAATTAAAAAATTGTTACAACAATTAAATAAAGCTCCTTCGGGGTCGTCGGCGAAGGGCCCGTGCGGAAAATTCCCGCTGTTTTCCAGCTTTAATTGCCGGCGAGTGAATGCGGTGTTGGGTGGCCATGGGGTGAATGTACCCACGTCGAACCGAGCGGGATAAGTACCTAGCGTCCCGTCGGGATTCTCAACATGTCAGAGATTGTTGGATCATGTTTTATTTGTGTGTAAAGATCGGTATGATATCGAAGATTTTTCGATAAAAAATGATTTTGAGATACAACCGAGTCTTATAAATATTTCAGATCGAAAGATACGCCGTGTGATAGATTTGGTACATGTGAATGTTTCATCATTTATTTTATGCACTCAGCAAATATTTTTTTCAATATAATAATAATAATAATAATAATATTATTATTGATTTTAATAATATGAGTTAATTGTAATAATATGAGAAGAAAGATATTTATACTTTTTTCGAAGGGAAGGCCACCATCCTAGCTTATTTTTAGTTGGGTACCAGCAACACTAGGCGAAACTACGGTTTATTATAATTATTTTATGGTTCAAATATTAAATTCATTTGTAAGTCGAAATTAGTATAACGTTAAAAATCATGAATATATTAATTAATTAATTAAATATATGATTTAATAAATAAATAATATACAATTTGAGAATCTTTGAAAATACACAACGTAAACGGAGGAAAACCCTTGCTTTTCCTCTATAACATTCCTCGTGTGATAATCCTTGCGGTTACGACGCGACGCACAAGCGGGGTTTCAGAAATTCCATCACGTGGAGCTTTCGAAAAAAACAAAAAACCAAACTCCCCACTAAATCAAGAATAAAATTTCAATTAGAACCACCACATTTTTTCTAGTAAACAAGACCGAGCGAAGTCACGCGCCCTACATCATGGATATATCATCCGGGATTCTCTGGTGTAAGCGATTTAATTAGGTCATCAAACTTGCGTGTTAAGGGACTCCCGGGATGTGTGTGTGGGTGTACTACGTGCATCATGTTTGTAATTCCATCACACGAGCATTGCAACCCGGTCGTAATCCTGGATAATTAATGCTGGGTCGCGTTCTCGCCATATCGGCCATATATCGTTGATCGGAATTTCAAAAATTATGATGGGTCGATTGTTCGGTGATTTTGACGAAAAAATGAGGTTTGAATAGTTGATAGTTGGATTTGAGTGTCGTTTGAAGTATGAGTTCTGTGTGCGAAGTGAATAATGTATGTAATAATGGTGGGTTCGTAATGGAACATCCGAATTATTGATTAAATGATACATACAATAGCCAATATGATAACGAGTTTTTTTTTCAATTGATAATGTACGAGTGTTGTATTATATAAAAAAATATTTCGTGTATGAATGATGAGTTTAAAAAAAAAAAACACGATTTAGTTAAAAGTTTTACATAAATTTGCAAGTATAATTATCTGGAAAACATTAAAAATACGATTCAGGTTAAATATTTTCGTCGAAGAATATCGGGCATTAATTTTGTTCAGATTTTAATTCGGAATGTTCTGATTAGACAGAATGTAGGTCGAAATGCGTTCACTTTTGCGTGCTATCGCAGGGAATTTATCAAAAGATTTCACGGCGAAAAAAAAAAGAAAAGAAATAGTTAATTTTACAAATGTACTTCGAAAGGAATCTTTTTTTTTCATCTTTTTTTCCATCCCATTCTTCCTTTTATCTTTCTCTTTATTGTTTTCTTGTGATCACAGCAGAAAGAATCTCGTGACGCTTTTGACGCGACGCCCCAATATCTATATAGAACAATCCGGCGAAAACGAGGCCGAGATTATTCGGAAAAATATAAATCACACCCCGACACAAAAAAAACCCCACACTAAAATTTATTAAAAAGCGCACACGAGGCGACTTTTCGACCACTGTCCCACGACATAATATAATATGATCGACCGCGGCATACTACAACGTTGAACTTTGCAAGTTTACGTGATGACGTAATTTATCACGGGTGGCCCCTCGCGGCCGCGTTACCTTTGTTTGCCGACTTTATATGAATCATTTATATACCTTTATCCGAAAGGATCTAGGTAAACATCCATGAAATAAATAACTGGTCACGCGACCCGTACGCCAGCCTATGATAAATTAACGGGGAAATTTCTTCGAGCGGCGCACGCGGCTTGAAAACGCCGTCAAAATTACGCCACTCCGTTGTCGATGATGGAAAATAGGTGGATGTATGATATGTGTGTGTGTGTATGTGGGTGTGTGTGTGTGTGAAGAGAGTGTGTGTGAGTGGGAAAAATCGGTGGGAAAATGTGGGCGGTTTTCCTTTTCGTTTCTAGCGTTTTGATTTATGCGAGATATCAAGTATAGGCGACGTTCGATCGGAGTGAAGTTTAAGTGTTTTATTTTTTGTTATTTGTGATTTTGTAAGTGAATTGTTTTTAAAGTATTTGTGTGAATTTTCCGGATATTTATAAAAAAAGCATGACGTTAACCAAATAAAATTGAGAATGACATGTTTGAACAAAGCATTATAAATAGAATTTCACAGAATACAAATTGTTTATCCAAAAAATAAAAAAAAATTCTCTTATGAAGACATTGTCCTCAAAATAACTTTATATTTATATAAAAAAGTCAAAACATAGTCGAAACAAAAGTTCGCAGAAATACTTAAAGATAACTTTCATCGTATGAAATTCAATTTGTTAGGAAAGTTATCAAATTATATATGAATATAAAAAAAAGAAAAACAAACACACGCATCATCGTATATATCGCGTAACTGGGCCGGCCTAGTTTTATATAATTTCAGTCGTTTAATCGTTAAACTGAAATTTGAATACACACAAAGGTGAGGCGCTGATTAATTTGCGCGGTATAATTACGGCGACAATTACATTAGCGAAGTTTCGCCATGCTATTTATACGAACCGCGCACACTCCACTCCAGCGGTATTCAACATATTTTTCAGCCAAACGACGACAGCAAACGGCAAGAATTAACAATTAAATTTCCAACAATCCAAAAGCCATTAACGCAATCGCGCAAAAGTGGCCCGCCGACGAGGAAAACTCAACGCAACGCTTCTTCACATCATCTACAATTTGATACGAGTATTATATAATTTATCAAAGTTTATATACTCGGGTAACAAATCGTTTCGCTCCCCGCCGAATTTGAGCATCCCTGTTTAAATAACGAACCCGAAACCGCAGCGTCTTCCACGTGCAGACACCTCCGTGCAGAACGAACAGCTCCAGATAACGAAAGGTACACCTTATGTAAGTACCCTATCCTATATTATCACGACTAAACACGTACACACAGCCTCGATCGTATAAAGCGGCGCGGACCGGGCTAAAAGCTTTTCATTGTTTCATAACGGCGAAACAATGGCCGCTTATTCCGAAGGCGACTGCGACTCGTTTTGCCGGAAAATCGGGAAAATCGGACCTCCCGCACTGCGAGTATATAATTGATCATTGCGTATATAATTGATTCGACGGCCTGCTGCGGGAAGCTTATGCAATAGGTCCTTTAATGGAAACCGATACGCTAGGGCCAGGGGCGGGGGGCGGTGTCAAAGGATAAATGATGTAATAATTTATAACGTCGTAGGGTTGTGTGTGAAAGGGCGGTCGGCGAAGGTGTGTTGTTGCGGTGTAAAATGCGAATGTGTAATTTACGCGGTGCTCGATTTAATCGAGTCGTATGAATCGTGTGGGCTTTCGAGAAAGTGTGTCGGGTGTGTGTAGGTTTTGGTGGATTGGTGATTTATAGTCGTTCTGTAATACGTTTCGGAAAGAGAATAATTTATATTTTTATGCGTATGCGAGAAATGCGAGTGTCTACTTCGGGAGTGAAAAGTTTATCGACTGAAGGTGTATAATGGAGGTCTTTAAATAAAGTAGAGCTAATGTTTCAAAGGCGGAGAAAAACATGTTTGCTTAATTCGAGCCGAAAACAAATTCTTATTATACATAGATTAGACGTTGGATCAAATTTCATTTTCATTGTATTTATATCACGTTTATTATAGAAAATTCAACAATATAATCAAATAGAAAATGTTCATAACGAATTTTTGTTATAAAATTTAACTAAGAAAACTTTTAAATTAAATTTTTATACTATGCACAGCATCAATGATATACGTTTCACATCGAAAAAAAAATTGCATTTTTAATTGAGAAATACAAACGAACAGCCAATCACTTTTTAATCAAATCTGCATATCGATTCGATAAAAAAAAAACAAAAAGAGCGAAAGAGTCAATTTTCAAAAGCTCCACTCCGAGAGCGAGTCGAAGCCTTTTCCACAACCACGGAAAGCGTTAACAAGGTAATCGAGCGGAAATATCGCATATTTTATAACAAAGCAGCGATAAAAAAGGGCTGCAACACTCGCCCGAACTCTACTCTCCCGCACAAAGCGAAGAAACCAACGAAAAAAGCGCGCGAAAAACGCCCCGCAACGGCGGCAAAAATATATTAATCAAACCGCGTACATCAGATAGCGCCGCGGTCATAATTTAGAGCGCGTAATTGCGTTCAGAAATTAACGCCGCCGAGATAAAGCTACGGAGAAATTTGCGAAATTGCTTATTTACGGGTTAATCGGGCACGAATCGAGCCAAAGTCCCGGGTTCCGTGCCCTCTCTTACGTGAGAGAGAAACGCTCCTCCGGCCCCTTGCCGATATACCCAGAAGTCGACAAAAGAAACTTTGTCTTCTGGCGTCGATAAATTTGAAGGGTTAAAGACCAAAAGCGGCCCCCGCTTTGCCGTTTTCCGGCCGTAGGTGTTGGTTCGGTGCGAACGGATAGGGTGACCAGTCGTAGGGGGTGCGAAGGACGATTTGAGATTGTAATTATGACTCTGTCTTTATTATAGCGGGGTGTTCTGAAAAAAATTATACGCAGTTTGAATTGTTATAACTTTTGTATTTGTTGAGGTATGATTGATGTTAAAACTATAAATTAAAGAAGAGAGATTTAGAATTTGTATAGTGACTAAAATAATTTAATTTGATAAGTGTTCTGGATCAAAAATTGCTTAGAAGGTGGAGCGATGAAAATTCAAAGAAAGCAAATTGTATAGTTTAAAATTTGGGTGCATTCTCTTTTGATTTTTGTTTTGGTTAACTATCGCTATTTTTGGGCTATAAACTTAATTTTCGATGAATTTTCAATAAAAAAAAAGATTTATAAGCACGAGATTTAGAAAATTCTGGAATTTTATATAATACTTCTAATCTAGGTTCGAATTTCCATTATAAAATAAATAAGAATCTATTTTTCTAACATAATGGAACTAGAAAGGTTTGCTGTCTCAATATGTGTGTTTAATTATAAAATTTTCATATCATAAACTGTTCACTAATTAAACGTCTATGAAATTACGCGTCGGTTCATGGAAAACTACTTCTTTTCCTAGAAAATTATTTGTTTTAAAATTGCCTCACAATTAAATAACAAGTTTCATATGTGTATTTAATAGAAAATATGTTTTTTTTGCGCTTAAATGAGATTTTCTTAGCTTCAGTAACATCTTATTACATATATATTTATTTAAAATTTAAGTCTGATGATTTTTCAGTTAGTTTTGGTAAAAAAAAAAAAACGAAAAAGTTACGAATTTTCAAAATGTTTATACATTTTATTGCGACATATACAGAATATTAAAAAAAATCAAACTTCCACACACAATTTTTCGACCGACTCGAAACACACAAAAATTTATTTATTACATAATACATATCGTCCCAAATCCGCGAAAAGTTATCCACCTCAACACGAACACACAGGAACGGCACGTACGGTCGCCGGGGTCAACTTTGGCCGGGAATCGAGGATTTCGTCGAGTCCGGCTTATCGGCAGAACGGACCCGACAAATCGATTAATAAATAACGGTCCTGGAAAACGTGAAACGAGTTTGCGTTGTGGCGACGTGCTACGTATGTGTACACGAGAGTTGTGTGTGCTTTGGAAGTCGGTGCGACTTTTGGTCGTGGTGCAGTAAAAAGTGGAAAATCGAGCGCGGGTTCGATCCGATGGGCGAGGAAAAAGTTGGGTTTTCGATTCATAATGTATTGTTTGATCATATTCCGATTGGATGTGTTGTATAATTCATTTCTGAAAGTTGTATTATATAATATTATAGAAGTATGTAATTCGATATTTTTTCTTCTCGAAAAAATATTTTTTTATACTAAAAATTCGATATTAATCATCGATTATAATACATAAAATAAATTCATATTGTTTATAGTGAAAAGAAAATAATAATTTCGATAACAAAAGATAGAAAATAAAACAACCGAACTTTATAGCGTCGGCATACTTTCAGTGCTTATAACAAATGTTCTTGCCCCATCCCGCTCGAAGCTCGTTTAAGTCGGCCGCACAATAAATGCAAAAGTATACATTTTCGATTCGAGACTATCCATTTATAAATTATACATTTGTTCTCGTTCGATCGTATTCTTTTGCGAGTTGACGTCTCGCAGAGGAAGAACGGGAACGTCGATCAACGAGGAGGCGGCGGATCGGCGCCGGCGAAAGAACAAAAAGCCAACAAACACGACCCAAATGTATATATAACACGTATAAAATGCGAGATAAGAACGAAACATAAAAGAAATGGGTTCTATTTAATATGTCGGCGACGAATTATTCGCTCAGAAAATGAAGTATTCGCCCGCTTATGAATTCGAGATTAAAACTCTCGGAGACGGCAAAAAGTGGATGAGGACGCGTCCGGCGTGCCGAAAACGAGTTTCGATTTTCCGAAATAGTTCTTTTTTCGGTTTTATTTTAAAGAAAGGGACGATACCCTTTCGACAAGCCGGAGAGAGGGACGTCGTAAAAAGTTTCCGTGAAGGTGACACGGCCGAGACGCATAAAAGGAGAAGCAGCTGGCGAAGATATGAAATGAACCACAAAACCCCCATAATTTGCCAGTAAGACGACGTTTTTTCGTATACGTATGTGTTATTATGTATTCTATGTGTCACGTATAAAAGCGTATCGTTAGTATGTGAGGTGTGGTTGTGTGGTGAAAAGGGAACGCTCGAGATGACGTGATGTGATGTATTCTTTCGATTTTGCAAGAACGCAAGATATTTTGAAAATTTTGCACGATCTACACATTCATACCAGTATTACTTTTATACAAAAACATATTAAGAATATCATATCATCATAAAATGCAGCCTAAATATTATTAAATACAGAAAAATACATTTGTAATACTGTCAGAAGTTCTAATTTTGTAAATAATGTTTAATTTTAGAGATTGGTGAAAATCAGTGGATTAGGTTGAATTATTACCAGGTAAGATGAAAAAGTATATTTGGAATTTAATTAATAAAATATTGAAGGATGAATTTGTTAAATTAACTACTTTGAGGCTAGACATAAAAAAAGCAAAACGAATTTAATATGACAATATTAGACGCTTTGACGATAAGTCATAATAACGAGCAGGAACCAGCGAGGGCGGCGGAAGCGAAAATAATTGAAAATGTTATTAAAAAAAAAAAAAAATACGAAAAAAGAAATATAATTACGCGGAAAAAATATAAAAAAACAACATGGTAAACAATTTCGAACGGAATGGGATATAAGATCCGGGCGCATAATATGGCCGGGCGAAAAAGCCGCTGAACAAAAATTAATACCAGGAACCGCGAAAGCTGGGCCAAAGTATAAACACGTACACAATGAAGGGGCTTGGGTTTTTCTTCGCCTTATGAACGAAATCAACACAAATAAATAATTATGCTAATTTATTCATTATGCAAATTACCACCTGTCTTTCTCGCCGGCGAGGAAGTTTCGCCGCCTCCTCGTCGTTTCGTCAAATGAGGGGTGCGGAATCTAAACTCACAATCTCCATTGTCGGTCAAAAATGTTTTGACATATTATAATCTTTTCCGCTGACGCTTCCTTTCTAACGCACTCATAAGAAAATATCACAAAAATAATGATTTCATAGGAAAATTCATAAGAAAAATCAAAATAGAATCAACCTGTTAACTGTTAAAGAAATTTGATTTAGAAACGATCGAAATGTTCTATAATTAATTCAAAAAAATTAAAATTATTAATAAATCATTTTATTATTTAAAATGAGCAAATACGATTTTATATAAGGGTAAGGGTAGTGTATTTTGATTCTGCACTCCCTAAATAAGACTGCCTTGTTTGCGGCGCTGACGGAAGTGTTGTTAATGCTGGAAATCTCGAAATTGAATAAAAAGACGGCGGTCGTGATGGCCTTCGAAAAATGTATTTTGAAGGCGAGATGAAATGAAAAAAAAAATGAATTCCAAATCGAGACGGAGGGTCGTCCCTGATGAGTGCGGGGTGGCTAATTGAATCGTTGAAAAATTTACATACGAATGGGTGTATTCTTTTGGATTGAGGTCGAATGATGAAATGTAGTTTTTAAATTGCGGTAATTACGTGATAAATGGCTTGCTACTAATGGCCTTCTTCGATATTAAAATATTTAGGTAATAATTTCAAGTAAATAATAAAAGTGAATCGGAGTTTGTATTATATGTTTGATGTCTTTTTAATTTACTCAACAGTCGAGCAAACACAAAGAGTAACTTTGATTAAAATCGTACAAATACGATTCCTGTCATCATGCGTTGGGAAACTAACTTGTGACTATTTAGTTTGCAAATAGTGTGAGGCACATATACTATTATACAACAAACCACTAAGAGGATTAGTCGAATTCAACACAATATGACAAGTTTATATACGTGTAATCAAACGTAAAAGGAAAATATAAATGAATAAAAAAAAAAAACAAATCAATAAATCACAATTTCCTTTGTGTTCCCTTACGAAAAACATAAATAAAGTAAAAGCACGTTTACCCGAATGAAAAATTCGACAATTTACATCCGCCCCCCCATCGAAATTCGTATTGTTTCGAATCGGGGCGTCGCATCGAGCGAAATTAATCATTTTTCGCGAATCCGCCGAAACTCGCCCGCGGCCACGAATGAAAGAGGCCCTCTCTGTTTTTGACATGCCATTTTCGGCGCGAGTTAAGCAGACAAATGAAAATGTGTTCGGATTCGGCGAAAATCTCGCGGAAATTTTCCGGAAAAATCTCACGGCGGATGGCCGCCGGCGTGCGCCGTCTCCCGGGACCGGTGGAAAACCGACACGGAAAATCCGCCGATACATGAATGAAAAATCTGCGTGCGTGTGTTATGGAAATGTGCGGAAAATATCGCGTGAGAGGGAAACGTATGTGTAAAAATTGAATGGGAACGTTTGCGGGAATCTTTGTCGAATCGGCGCAGGCTAACGCGACCGGCAATTGAAACGGATGGGAAAGCGATGCGTTGCAACGATGCCCACGGGACGGACGAATACAGGCTCGTATGTTAACATTCAGCGATTCTCAACAGGTGATAGTGATTTGATGACTAATACAATTGTATGTAATAATCTGAAAATTGGTAAATTTTATTATTTGATATATTCATGTTGGAAAAGTCATAACAAAACTTGTAAATGGTTTAAATTCGAGCTTTTTTTAAATGAACAATAATAATTGAATATAAATATAGTACAAACACAGTTCATTAAAACAGATTTTTACTAATTGGGGTTAGCAGGCTTTTGCGTTTACTGAAACAATTTCGCAAAATCTTAAAACGGAGTATTAAGATGTAATTCTCCAAATTTGATCACATCACTGCTGTAAAATATAGAATTATTTGATAAGATTAAGAAATTTAATTCTGGATGAAAATTATATCCTGAAATCATTTTATTAGTTATACGGATGACTAATTTAATTCAAACTAATAATATTTCTTTTCAGCGCTCATCACTGTTCCGTCTTTTTATAGCTAGGAATGTCAGCTGGGCGCACTATTCACAAATACGAAATATAATGCCGATTTTATAAGTTTATCTGCAAATATTTTACATTGAATTAAGAACGATCATCGACATATCTATTATACTACGGAAAAGTCTCCCGAGAGAAAAGGGAATCCAAAAACATCAGAATTCTAAAACGACTAATCCATTAATTTCGCAAGGGATCCTAAGATTGCATTTCTTACACGAAACTAAAGATTTATCAATCTTTCCCCACATCGAACCCTCACACACAAAAAACCGCCACCATCCATTACATAACAATAAACACCGCAAACCGCCGCCGATTCGAACAGATCAGACGCAGCCTTCGAACGAAAAACCGTCGTTAATTCCAATATCGAACGCCAATCTGCGGCGAACACGCGGATTAACGGCTTTCGAAAACGTTCCAGAGCCACTGGCCAGAGTTAACACACACACACTCACACACGCGATATATCAGCGGGCATTCGGAGCGGGTCGTATCGCGCGAAGATCAAATGGTCGATGGACAAAGGAAGCGCCGGAATTGTACCCGAGAGGAGTGAAAAGATCACACAAAAGGCCGAATTCCCGATGGGCGGACGAGATTATGGTGTAATGCCTATCCCGAAACGGCTACAGGTATATTATAACGGCGGTGGAAATCAGCCGAAAGTGCCGCTCTTCTAATGCCGATCTGAAAAATCGAAGGGATATGAGCTATTTAACGGTCCGCGAAAGGGCGAAGGATGATTGGGAAACGGCAATGTTGGGTTTTACGTTTATTATTCGATGGTGCGACGAGGGAGTCGTTCGAGTTCGGATATTGTTTTCGCGATTGTGTTTAAAAATGTATTGGAGATGTGATGTATAATTGACTGTTCGAAAGTGAGAACTATTCGAGATGTTGAGTATCATTGCGAAGTAAACGATGAATAATGTTCCGTTTTACGTTTATTATATGTATGATGAAGCGAATAAATAATTCAGATCCAGATGTTATTGTATAAGAGAGTTTATTAATGAATTTTTAAAAATGAAATTTATTCGAGATATTAAAATAGACAACATTGTGAAGTGAATAATGAAATGTACATAATATTATTTTCGTTTTAGCATTCAACGATGCGTATCAAGAGTTATTTAGTATATTATTATAATTTCTTGATTGTATTAAAAACATACGATTTGAAATGAGAACTATTCAAATATTAAAATATAAATTGTTATGAAGTAAACAATGAATAATTTAAAGCGAATGATAATAAACAAGTTAATTTTCAGTCGAAACAAATTTATCAAAAGCGACAAATTCAGTATTGGGATTATCATTATGAGATTAAAAAGTTTATTTTAAACATAATATTTATTAATTATACAACGGTACACGAGCAACGTAAAGATTAAGATTACGTAAATAAGAAACGTATACAATTCGGGTCTGCATAATTGAATAAACTAATTAAGGATCACTGCGGGGACTGTGGCCGAGTAAAAATTAAAGAAAAAAAAAAAAAACTCGAAACAAATTGCGAATCGTTCCCAGAGTTTTCGCAAATTACTCGCGAGAATAACGCAATAATTAATGCAATAATGAATCACAGGCTCTGGGACGATACAAATCATTAAAAATAAAACCGAAGACAACCGAAACGGCAAATTAGACCGATTTAACGAGAGAAAGGAGAGTTACGGGAAAAAACCGTAAAAAACACCCGCCGAAAAAAAAAAAGTAAACAAAAAAAAAGGTACACGAGAAAACCAGCCCGGCGGCAGAGCGAGAAGAAAATATCCGCGAGGAACACAATTAAAATGAAAGATGAGAAAATTTGCGAAGTTTTGTAATTCGCGAATCCGAAAAGCTTCGAAACTCGCCTACATAATTCCGAGCGTGGTGTGGCGAGGGACGGGAATCGGCGCGGCAGGAATGTCGTCCCGTGATGGAGAAAAATCCCGAGATACCTCGTCGGTTATATTCAGTAACGGTTTTTTCCCCTCGCTCGTAATGTACAGGATGTGTCGAAAGTCGGTGTCGATCCAGTCAAAAATTGACGGGTTCCGAATCGTCAAAAAAAATTATTCGATCGAGCATTGTTGCGGTATCGAGTACGGTATTTATAAATCGATTTCGAATATACTCGATATTATGATTGTTCGATGTTCAATGTGCGTAGAATGATTCTTTCTAATTCGAAGAGATAGATAGTGACGTTTGGACATTCGTATACACGAGGAGTGGATGTAGCGTTGAGCAAAAGGGAAAAAAAGCCCGCGGATGTGGATCGGGTAGGGTAAAAGTTTTTTCCTGACGAAACTTCGACTGTAGGTCATTGCGGTCGTGTAGAGACGTCCTCCATTGTTTTGTGAGTTAAATTCGACAAAAAAAATGTCGGGACTACGATGTCGAAAATTTTGTGATTCCTTTTTGAAGAAATGTGTATAAAAATAGTTGCTGAAATGAGTATTTTCCACAAATATAAAATAACAATAATCATAAAGTGGGGTTTAAGCAGGTCAACGTTCACAAGTACACGATTACATCAAACCACCATAAATATGTTTTTGATTGCTTGTTTACTGCATTAAATGCACGGCATTGGTATAAACCTGACATCTTAACGTATTTAATAAGAATTAATTATATTTAATAAATAATGTATGATGTATTACGGGCTAAAACGTGATAGCGTGTTGTGAAAACTGCGCACTTTTCAATTTGAACCTAATTTTATAAAGAGTTTCCTTCTACACGAAATAATAAATTAAATATGTAAATAAATATCGGATTATTTATACAGAATTGAATCGAAAATCAGGCAATGTAAACGAACACAAGCACAAGCAATACGACGAAATATAATATTTTCTGTGAAACCGTACTTACGCGGGGTCGTGAGTGTATTACTTTGAAGCAATTGTTAAAGAGAAAAGAATTACTCGTGAAGTCGTTTGCCGCAAACAATTTTGCGGTCTTTGGGCACACAGAAACAATGCGAGAGTATAGCGTGTTTGACCACCATTAAAAAGTAGTTAAGTATTATTTTAATAGTGTAAAAATTATAGTGGCAAAGTTTCGTCAAACACGAGCGTTGGTGAAAATCTGATAAATGCCATAGACCTTGGTGGAGTGACGATCTGAATATCGAAAATAAAACGTATTTATAAATTCCGAGAAATACAAATGAAAACGTTTCATTCTGAACTGATTATTATTTCAGAGCAAACGTAAAATATTGTAATGACTAAAATATGAAATTGGATATAATATTTACTATTCTATTGAATGAAATGATATTACGGAAAATTATACGTTGAAAAGAATACCACACAATTTTTTACATACAAGTCATGACAACGAAATTAATAATCGAATCGTGACTAGACTCATATTTTTATGCTGTATTTTAAAGACGGTATTTTTGCGAAAGCCGAATTTTCTTTTATTTTCAAGTTAATAGTAGTCTTTAAGAAAATTACAGAGGAAAAGTAAGCGACCTTTAGCTAAAATGAACCTCTGGTTATTGAGAAATTACAGGCGTTTACGATGAAAAAATAGATTACATTTTTGCAAAATATACGCATCACATATAATACATATATACCTTACGAAACGATATCGAAGATTCGACGTTAACATTAACGATAGTCTGAGGATGCGTGTTTTGAAAAGGACGCAATAATACATATATGAAGAAAATGCTTAGATTTCAATAGAATGAAATACAATGCAAGAAAAAAGGCTGGAAAAAAGAACAAGACGAATGGTCGGGGCATGGAAGATATGTGACGTCGGACGTATGCAGAGAACAAAAAATTGGCACGAATAGAAATTTACCGGGGAGGACTTTTGTTCCGTGCACAGGGCTGAGATTAATGGCGATACTTAAACAGTTGTGTATAAACTTTTTATAAAAAGGGTCGAGGGAAATGCGCCGACGACGGTAAGGTCATCGTTATTTTTCCACGTCCGTGTGAGATTCGCAGCAAAAAATGCACAGCCTCCGACGATTGGATTTTGTTAATATTCCGTGTAAAATTTTCAACGAACGTTGACAACGTAGCGAAAACTTTACGGGTCCAATAAATATTTGATAGTATAAACGCGACGAGCAAGCTGCGTCGTGTTTTTCGCTCCGCGTTCTGAAAAGACGCCATCAATAATTCAGCATCTTTGAAGGATGAAACGCTGAATTGACCGAAATTATTCCTTGAATGTTTCATACGTGGGATGAACTACGCAGAATAGAATAGAGCAGATACTTGGGAGCTAAACGTAAAAAAAATCCAAAGCTACACATCGATTTTTTTGAATTTCTCCAAGGGTTTCTTGAAGTCGATTTGATTGCTAAGGTCGAGTAACCTGAATAAAATATAAATTAATTCTATATAATAAATTATACGTATAGATTCGAATGGTATACACTACAAAATTGAACACGACAAAGCAAAAAGTGACCCGGAAAAGCGCACCTTGGTTTTCCCTCTTAATCATGGCCTACCTTCAACGTGAACGGTCCTCTCGAGACAATTAACGCAAAAACAAGTATGGTCAATGTTATTTATGGCAAAAGAAAATTTAGGCCAACCCCCCGACCCCACCCCACCTTGTTTCGCCACCCCTTCGCCCATAATTAAGATAAAGTTATAAGGCCCGAGACTTTATTACGGTCGTAAGGCGGTTTTTCCTTAAGGCGTGTAAATATTATAAATTAGATACCTTCGGCGCTACTCGGCGGACATAAAAATAAATATGAAAACGTAAGGAAGTCGTCAACAGACACTTTTATGACGCGGTCCGTATTATATCGTCGTGAAGGCGTTCAAGTTTTACTATCGCCACGGTATAAACTCGCGAACGGATATAATGGGCGGAGCTTTCGCGAATTAAAAGCTAATAGTGGGATCTTTCGCGTTTTTTTTAATGCGAAATTTCGCCCACTTTATCGCGCGTTAAAAAATCATGAAAATAACCTATATAACGGCGCAGATGAGCTGTATCGAGTTTACAGCGTCGGACGTAATGGCGTTTCATTATGCGCACGGCGTGCACAATGGGCGGCCTCGATACAAAGTGAATATTCTATGTTAATTTACAACATTTCGATTTAATGAGAACGTTTTAATTATTTGGATTTTTGGTAGGGAAAGTTAAATTTTTAATGAATTTAAACTGTATAGACGTTTATTATTTTGTAATAGTGGAGTTGAATGTATAATACATTAAGATTTGAAGTAGCGTATTTTTTTGAAGTAAAATTTATAAGTGTGAAATGAAAAATGAAAGAATTTCGAATTTGTTTTTTAATAGTGAAATTTACTGATTACGTACAGTTTGTGTAATTTTATATTTTTTACAACATTAATAGTAAAAATTATATATAGATATCGGTAACAGTTTGATTGTTAAATTATTATTGTATTTTAGCCCTAATATTGTGTTGAATTTGTTTGACTCCTTATATTAAAAATATTAATTATTCTAGATTACGTATATATTGTAACAAAATTGATACGAAGTTTTACTTCCGACACTCAAAAATGCCCAGCAAAATATTTTTTAAATGAATCACAGCATTATAAACAACATAAAGAGCCTTTTCTAGACAAGATAAAATGAAAGATAAAATTGCCTTTTTATGTTTTTAAGAAAATAAGGAATGATTTCAGGAAGAAACAAATTATAATACATTACAATTCAAACTAAATAATTTTTGAGTCATTTACGAAATATATTTATTCACAATTATCATTCCAATATCACAAAAAAAATACAATAATTATAAAAACACATATTTCATTTTGGAAACATGCTCACCTTTTTAACAACAACCCTAGCCTCGAACAAGATCGCAGCCCGATTTCCCCCAACAGCGCGTTTTTCACGCGGATCCCCGTTGAGTTTTCCGCGGGATTTTTCCCCAACGCGGAAAATACGCACATAAAACGTGTCGAGACGAGGTCACCCACCCACCTTATCGACGGGCGACACAACTAAGGCCCTCGTACGAAAACATCCCCTACCTTCTGTGATCCTTCTCTTTCACCATATTCGGTCTCTTTCCACCCCAAAAACCACCCAACCACCCCCCCCAAGACGCGGCGGTCGAAGATCAGGCTTCGAGGGTGCAAATTCCTGCGGCACCAAGATAAATATACGCGTGATCCGAACGAGATGTGTGGATTATGAAAGTTCACAAAATCGAATCGGTGATATTATCGCTCGTTAGTGAAATTAATGATTGAAACGGTTTTATGTTCAATGAGAGGAAATTTTGAATTTGAAATGTTAAAAACAACAATTAAAAGAAATACTAATAACTGTCGGTTTAATGCGCTTTCGCACGGAACAATGACCCAATTAAGAGCCGACTAATGTCGAAAACTATAAAACCGCAATTGAATTAAGCGCGAGAGTATATAAAGCGAATTTTCCCGGGACATAATGCTGATTGAAAAGCGTTGTGCCGCCGCTCTGCATCGCATGCATTTTCCGGCTTAAATGTGAAAACAACTCTGGAAAAAATATATGAAAACGAAAAATAGTCCACTCATACACGGTTTTACCAACCGTACGTGCACTAGTATACGTTGGGTTCGGTCTGCTTTTAATTTGATTGCAAAAAAAGGACCGAACGTGACGTAGGTCTTATGCGGTAGTTTTGTAGTGGCGGTGGTCACGCACTGGCGACACTCTGCACACGGAACCGAGCTTTTCGTTATGAAACGTTTTTCCAACGCCGTTGGGAACAAATTAGAGACGTAACCGACGGGAAAAACGTACGGGAATTCCAGTTGAAACTATGGTTAGAAATGATCCGAAAGATATTAAAAAATAATCAGTTGTAAACGAAAAATGCAATTATAATCAAATTCGTGTAATTGAATCGATATTTAATGAAAAAAATATAGATTTTTCAATACTATACGTAAAATTAATAATGTTCAATTATAAATTGTTTTTTGTACTGATGAAATGCATCGAAAAAGACTTCGTGTTATATCTAAGACGAGTTCTGGCGTGGAGTGTTTTCTACGGATGCGAGTTGAAAAACAAACGAATTAACAATTCTTAACGAGCTTTTTAGAGCTGTCTCACAATGGAAAGACGATAAAACAAGAGAGTTTCGCGAGGCACAAAAGAAAACTTGTACTCACGTCCTTTGTGGAGGGAATGGATATTGCGAGTCACGATGCTATGAAAATAAATAACGGAGATATAAAACATCGAGCTTTAGTTTATATCTATGACGTTGAATATGAATTTTTTTCAGATGACGTTATTAGTGATTTTCTTTATAGATTTCGTATGAATAATATTTTGTTCTGAAAAAATTCTTTGTTCATTCTCAGACAAAAAGCTCGGTAAAATAACAATACATATACGAAAAATTCAAAGAATCGTTAAATCGATGTTACCCAGGAATGTGTTATCGAAAATAAGATTGTATAAAAATATTAAGATAGAAAATATATAAAATATTCTATATGTATAATACTTAATTATAAAAAGTATAATAATATGTTAGGCGATACCAGAAAAGTCTATGAAAAATAAAGTAAAATACTATACTATACAATTCGATTTTACCTCGAACGTATTTTTCGCACGGAAATGACTTTTTCGTTTCGGAAAAGAATCGCATAAAATACACAAGATTTTTTCCGCATGTTTGGATGAAAGCCTTCGAAATTGGTAGCGATAGACTGTACATCATGCGACGCGAAAGCAGCTTTAACTTTTCGCGCGACGCAGGATGTAAAAAAAAAAAAGAAAACCTTTGCGCGCGAAAATGGGATAAAACGCTTATAATGGGAGCGAGGGGCGTACCTGTTCGAAATTTACGGTGACTATTTTCAAAAGCCCATATTTTTTTGCGGCCCGTGCACATTTTTTGCAAGGGTCCCCTCGCGTGGAAACCGAGTCCGCTCCTAGCGAGGAAAGCCCCCAAAATTGATAAAAAATAAATCCGAAATAGTGCGGAATAAAATTGAAATCCGTCTGTGAAATATTAGTATGGTTAGTCACTTGGTGGTGGCACGACGTGGTACGGAGACACTTCTTCCCGCTGAAAGGGTGAATTAGTTTCGTCGAACGTGTGCTAATAATGTGGCAATTCCGAAGTTGTATTGAAATAGAAGTGTGTTTTCAGCGTGTATTATGATAGCGGCGGTGAAAAACAGGCATGTGAATTGTGCATTAGAAAGTGGCATCAAAGTTTGCTGCCTGTTATGATAAGTTTGTATGGGGATGAAAAAATACATATAAGTTTTTCGCGCACAATAGGCAACATGATAGAGCTCTATAAAAACATCGTAAAAAAACTCGTGTGAGGATAAAAATGTCTAGGATGAATCAATATTCTGAAAAATACATGTATACAATGAAAACAAACATTAACGATTGTCCTTATTGCGTATTAAGTAAATAGTTTTTTTTTACAACCAAATATAGACTATAATCGATTGTTTGTATTTGAAACATATATTTCTTTTGTGTTTGTTATGTTTATGTGAGAAATAAGAAAAAAAAATGTTAAAAAATACGAGCAGAAAGTGTATATTTGAGATCACAACACGATAATATTTTATTTACCATATAAAATCGGCGTGGTTACAAATGCGAATAAAAGAAAATTCTTAATCGACAAATCGGATCACGGGCAGTTTCACGCGAAAGTTGGGAATTAGAATGTATGGAAAAACACGAAATAAATAACGAAAAAATCGAAACACGTGAATTACTAATGTGCAAATAGAATGACAGCATTTTACTTAAAATTACACAAATATTCAAGATTACCCCTAAACAAATATTTGTAGAAACATTCACGAACATAAAAAAAACAATATTCCAACACTCGTCCAATAACGGATTACACCATCGCATTCATGACCTTCCGAATTCCACTCGCGACTTCAGAAGACCGAAACAACGCACACGCAGCCGGTCTTACAAAGCGAACGACACGTAATTCGACACTCAAAGACACCTTTTTCCCCCATATAGAATTTTTATCTATTTTCGAAAAGCGCCAAAACAACTCCAGACCCGAAAACGCGGCCGGAATGCGGGCGGTTTCGAGCGATTTCCTCCCACTAGCGAGATCTCAGATGCGGTGTTCAGATAAAAGAAACCCGATCGGTGGGGCTGCGCCCCCGGGCCCCCATTTCTGTCGGGGGCTCAGCCCCGAGCCCACTTCCGGTTTATAGAAGGACGTGACGTTTGAAGGACCGTGTCGGATTTCGCGCCGCTTCCGTCGAGGAAATCAAATAATCTAACGACGGTTAATTAAGCGGCGGTCGAAAGTGAACGCTAATTGAAATTTTAGCTGGCATCAGTTATCGCGACGGGTGTCTGGTTTTGGTTGATTGGAAGTACACCTAATTCTCTTTTTACACGGTTCTGAAATAACACGGTTCAAAGAAGATGAACTGATAACTTTTTTTACACGGATTTTTTACTTTAACACGGTATAAAAATAATAAAAATATGTATTATTACGCCACAATGGTAAGATTCAATGCAGGTCAGTATACTGATATAATTATATGTACATATGTAATTATAGTTTTTAAATAAAAAAATTTAATATTTTTTGATAATTTTACACGGCGAAAATTTTTCAAATTGCACATTTTTTATAAAATACATTTGGATGGAAGTTCTATCCAAATATAGTGATGAAATCTATCTTCAATTTTAGTATGGTCATCATACATTTTTTTTACACGGTAGTCTCTGGAACGTATCCCCCGTGTAAAAAAAGGTAAAAATGATCGAAATTAATCGTTGCTATATTGAGTTTTTATTAATAAATTTTCAATTTGTTTTTAGATGTAGATAAAGGTGATTTGAAAATTATTGTTGATTTCAATCATTATCAAATAATTATTTGTTATTTGAAAGGGAAAACGTAACCTATTTGATAAATTTCTACAAGAAAAATTTGCATATTGCTAAATCTATATTTTGTGTTGGTTAATATAAAAATAGTTGATGTCAGCTGTTGCATAGCTAATTAAACAATATTAAATTTGCTTCTTATCTACGATGATGGAATTTTTGCATCATCTTCATACGAAGACTATACAAGGTCAACTGAAGGGCGAGACCTTTCCATAACCGGACGATAGTTCAAGATTTATTCCTTATTACGTAATGATAAGGAAAAGGTCTCTAAACGAACATGAAAACTAAAAACCATACCTTGCCAAATGGTATCAAGCCAACAACGCATCCAAATTTTCACACATTCAATAAAAAATTCCAAACACGTGCATTACTTACATCAATGTTTTCAAAACTTCCACAAAGCATTAAAACCACCTAAACCCACACATTCACCAAACACCTTTCAACTACATCATTCGATTTCATACTCCCTGAAACTTTCAAAGCTCCGTTTTTCCGAAACGCATCCCGGCCGCCGCTCGAGCGTGAATCATACACACAGTATCGAATTTAAATAATTCCCGATTCCCGTCGCCAATTCCGTCCTTTTCCGAGTCGGGCCCGACTTTTCCGCGGCTCGGTCCCGGGATGAAAGGGCGAAAATACGGCGTCGAAATTGAGGCGAAATCCACTTTTGAATTTTCGACTCGGCTGCCTCCTCGTTCAGCCAGCGAGTTTCCAAAACGCGCCTTACCTACCGTGAGTCCATCCGACCGGAAAATAAATTCCGAATGCGGAAAAACAACGCTTTTGACGTACAATAAAACAACACTTGCGCTCCACTTTGTGTGTGTGCGCGCGGTGGTGTATTGATATCGATCCGTGTACGTAAGACGGTCGTAATGAGAAACAATAAGGAAATAAAAAAAGTTTTTTTTTCTTGTGGTGCGATGTTGGGTTTTATGGGATTGTATCGGTTGGATTAAGTGATGTCGGAAGTCGTTCGGGGAAAGAATTGTTTGGAATTTGATTGAAATCTGATTCAATGAAGGGTTTTGGTTATATGAAATTGGTGTTGAATGATTTTTTTTTAAATTTCATTTCAATTGAAATATTTCTGAAAATTTATTTGAAATATGAAAAATTTAATGATCATGAAATGGATATTTTTAAAGGTTGAAAGCAGTTTCTATTTTTCGACGTATCATGGGAACGAACACGAATGGAAATAAATATTATATTTAAATTTTATTTTGTATTTTATATAAAAAAATAATTTAGAATTCTTTTGTCCAATGCCAAGTCCGAACCAATCGAAATTTTAAGGAACGAGAACTAAGAAAGATATTTATTGCCACAGAACAATAAAATTGTAGCTACAATAAATTAGTAATAAAATTTCATTGTTTTCACACATGCGTTTCACAATGTTTCGAAGAAATGTAAAAACACAAATAAAACAGTGAGTTAATACTTATTATTATGTATGCCCGTATATTCGAATATACTGCAGCTATATTTACTTATGGGAAAAAAGGAAATTGCTATTATTTGAACAATTTGAGCATTAATACTTGATTACTCACAAAAAGCTGTATATACAGCGACAAAAAAAAGGTACCAAATAAACCTAAACAAACTTCAATGTTACAAATAGAAAAGTAAACTTTGAAAAATGTATATTGAAATCTATATGCAATTAAAAAACACTCGAAACAAAAATAAAAACCAAAACTAAACGAGCGTATACAAACATAAGACCAGGAAATATACGTTTCCTCAATATCGCACGTAGCAACCGAACCACCGCTAATTCTTTATATCGTACGCGGGAAGGCTCAAGCCGCCTTACCGACGCTAAGCAAGCCGCTTTACAATTTCGAAAATAAAAATGAAAAACCTGGAAAAGCTCTATGTGGGTCAATCGGGCAATAAAAACGCGGCGCAGGCGCATTAATAATAGCGATCGAGATAAGAGCGAGGGAGTCTTGATCGTGGAGTCGAAGCCACATACGAACGTATAAGCGATTTTCGTCGACACTGAAAAAGAAGAACTGAAAAACTCTGAGAAATCGATTCGATGCTTGAGAGTTGTTTTTGAAATGATTTGAAAGTAGGAAAATTGTTGAAAGTCGTAATAGGACGATGAGATTGCGAGCGATCGTAAAATATGGTCGAAGAAAATTTATAGGTCGTTATTTCGATGATGTAACAGTTTCGGAAAAAATCAGTATGAATTTTCAATTTATTAAAAGAGCGAAGTTTTAGTGATATCGATTTATCTTCGATGGGATATTTTGATAATAATTTAAGAAATGTTTTGGATTTAAACAAGGAACAAATAAAATAGGTCAAAGTGACATCGGACAAGTACGCAAAGATATAGATTATATTATAAAGGAAAACTTTGGGAGCATTAATATTTATGAAACATTTTTGGTTGGAAGCAAACGAACAAAACGAAAAGAGAAGCCCGCAAAAGCCTAATAGAATAAGAAAAATAAGTTTTTATCACAAATTGGAGGAATAACAAACAACAAAGAAGCGGGTAGGAATTTGTAATCAAATCGAAACATCCTTTTCACTGTTTTTCGGGACAATAGCAGATGCTAATAAATACGAATCGTCATATCATATTCTTTTTGTGATCGTGAAATTAAATTAAATTCGCGAAAAAATCAACAAGAATATAATGACACTCGAGGTTTATTTAAAATCGAGTACCATAATGAAAAAGCCTAGAAATTTTTACATAAAGCGAGAGGGGGAGGTGAGTAGTGATTCAAAAAGAGGATCTTTATGAGTTTTTCATTTGCGATAAAACGCAAAGAAATTCATAAAAGAAGCAAAAAAAAAACAAACAAGTCAAACTCAACGAGAGTTTCCGATTTCACGTTTATTTATTTACTTCTAAGAAATTTTGTACATTTTCAAGCATTGCTCCAGATTATAACAGAATGAACAAAAGATTTTCCGGAGACCTTTGCATGTCGGGATCTCCAACGGACGAGACTTGAAAGAAGTGAAGAAAAAAAAAATAAAAACAAAACTTCACGCTCATTGTTAAAAAAAAACAACTAGATAAAATTATAAATATTAAATTACAAAGACTGAAAACTCTTTCATACATCTCAAATTTGACGCCATTCACGCGATCTTTCGCCAACACGTATACAAACGCGATTGGATTATTTCACATTTCATTTTCTTTCCCGCATTTTTCACATCTCGAAAATTTCGCAGAAGACGCCTTCGCAAAACACACAACAATGCGAACATTTAAGAGCGAAAATAATTGGATAAGCGACCAGAGCGGGCTCGCGAATTCTCAGCGAGTGTTTAACGACGGCGAAGGCTTCGCGGAAAAGCGAAAGAAAAGCAAATGAAGGCTGTTAGGACACGTGTGAGTCGAGAGATTATACGCGTGTTAATGATGTACCGGAGAACGTCACGAGCTTCGTATCAAATTTGTCAAATAACGAACGAGGGTTTATTTTCGCCACTCACCCACGGGATGATCATTACGGGACGATTGCGAAAAATATTGACGTCGTTATAATGAGGTCGATTTTTTTTATATACAATATATTATATACAAGGTTATATCAATTCCTTAAGAGATGCGTTTACGTTTCGTTCCCGTCTTGCGAGGGGAAAAACAAAAAGAAAATAAATACGGAAAATATAAGGAGCAATGTTGTTATATACGGATTACGTGAGAATCTAGAAATGCAATTATTTTCGAGATTCGCTCTTGTTTTTTTTTTTTTATTATATCTATTTATTTTTGGATATGTTTGTTATTTTTGTACTTTTCTCCGATACTCGACACTGAAGCGGCAATTCGGCGACGATAATTTATTACGTCGTTCGCGACGGATTGACTCAATACATTTAAATAAACTCATTTAACGTTACGAAATGCTACTTCGAAATACGCCCGGAAAAAAGCGAATAAAATGCGTATACAAAAATAAGGGCGAAACAGAAACAAAAACGAGGCGAACGTCGCGCAAAGGGCGGCGAGTCGAAACGCGAAAGGAAAACGGGCCGAAGAAAAATGGCCAAATTTAAAAATGATATTATCGCGCGCGCTTTTTTTCACAGATTTCTCCCCATACACGAAACGAGAGAAAAGGGTATGCGCGATACGTTGAAAAACGACAGCCGACAAAAAAAAAAAAAAATAAAGAAAAACACACGCGCTCAAATTAAAATAAATGCAACGTATAGCCGACACGTAAAAGGTTCACGTGATCCATTTAATTTGACACAACTGCGAGGTAAAGCAATGCTACGACGTGAAAAGGGGCCGAAGGGCCACACCGTGGGGTGTGGGCCGGGGCCCGCGAGAGTTATGGCGTTTGTATATGAACGCTCCGCGAAAGTGGAGCACGTGACGTGGATGAGCGAAATATTGTGGGGTTTTCGCTAATACAATGCCCGCAATATGATACTATGTGCGATTTTCCGCTCTCCTTCCGTGTTTTTTTTTGTTTACGGTCGAAAGTGGCCTTAAAGTGAGTGCCGCTTGTGTGAGAAATTTCACTCCGGCTGATGGGATCGAACGTAAGTACGGGGAAGTGACGGTGATTTATGTGAGTTCGAAGAATTCGCATGTGTATATTAAAATCAATAGTTTTTAATCTATTTTCGTTATTATGAAAGTTAACTAATAAGTAAAACGCCCACTTGGATGCCATTGAAAGTTTTCTTCATCGTTCATGAGATGTTAAAGAGAAGAAAGCTTTCAATGGATCGTTTTTGTTTTTTAAATAGTCTTAAGGCAGTAAAGAACATATGTTCTGTTGATAATATTGAAAATTTGCAGCAAACGTAAACAAACCGATCAATAATATAGATTGACCTGTTTCGTTAAGTTGAAATGTTAAGCGGTACATTTTGATAAATCATGTTGAGTTTCGCATGTTTTGCGCACGGCCGCAAAAGAAAACCACACAAGTCGGCATTGACAAAATACATACGGTATATTTCCACCGTCTAATAAAAATATGTAAGCGGGGCGCGTGCAAAAAATTAAGAAATAAAAATTTCATACAAGTGGAAACATTACGGGTGCCAGGTACGTTCGTTTTAACAAGTTGTGCAAAACAAGCGGCGGCGATACATAACAGAAATGATACAGGTAACGCGCTTTAAGTGTGTTGAAAAAAAATACAATTTGGTATCGCATTCGTGTAAACTCCATAAAAGAGATCAGCGAGGGTGATATATTTTATGTGTCATGTGCAAGAGTTAATATTATGTGTCTATAAAATATATGGGAATTCTTAGCGACGACGATAATAATGCTCAATATGAAAAAATATTATTTCCGAGATAAAAAGCAAGTTTATTCCATCCCAATTAAATAAAAAATATATAAAACTATATGGAAGAAAACAGACCGAGTGCGTCTTTATTTTAAGTGGGGTCAGAGGGAATGTTGTATTGATCGACCGACGCAAAAAATGTATAGGTCAAAGTATAATTTCCTTGTGAATAATTTCAAAGGTCAAACGAATCCAATAAGTACGGGAAAATACTCAATAGATTTATCGCAAATTTAAAACAGATACGGGTAATCGATACCGTCGATTAAATGAAATATATCCGAAAAATTCGGAAAAAAGCCGGATTTTCGGCTATGTAAGATCTTATTTGCTTAACGACAACAAGGAACCCTCGTTAACGCAAATCGCGTTCTCTATATTTTTAGGATACTTTCCCCAAGGAAGAGCCGAAGGAACCGTTTCCCCTGAAAATGGATTATTCCGATAAAGTCAAGAAGATTAATCAAATTTCTTCACGGTCTGTGAACAAAAAGAATGAAAACAGGAATATCCACAAATTAAGAACAGGAAGAACGGGGAATTGAGCGTCGTCGATAACGACCGATATGAATGTTTAATATGGGGTTCTTTGGACAAGTTTTAAATAAAATTAAAAAAAAAGCTATAATGTAGCACAAGCACTCAAAATTCGTCAAATAAAATGTATCTATAATTATTTTAATAGCATTAATCCAAAAGAAAATAAAGTTTAATTTATAAATTTTCAAAATCAAAAGGATCAAAGAGGGCGCGAGTTTGCAAAAGAAAATAGCAACTTTTGTTGTTGCTAAAACAAGAAAAGTACGTTAATGCCAATTATACGTGTCACGCTACATGTTGTTCAGACTTATTGCATGTATCACGAAACATCAGAACATTTTCATTTGTCGGAAAATCTTCCGGCTGCCGGCAATGCATGAACATGTCGGAATCGTCAAATTAATAATAAACAGTCCGAAAGAGACTACGCGTTGACGTTGAATATAATCATACAGTGTATAAAATTATAATAAATCAATGTGCTTTTAGTACACAAACGTCTGAGAGCGAAATAAACGTCAAATATTCAAATAAATGTGTAATATATTGTTAGCTTTGCAAATGTACTCATTAAGGTCTGCCACAATAGGCAGCTAACCCTTTTCAAAATAAGGATCTTTTATGAGATATGTTTTCGTTTATCGAATCCCTCAAATTGGCGCAATCTTTGGGCCATTAGCCTTTATTCAGCAAATACAAATCCCAGAGTTCGTTTGTATTATGTGAGCGGAGTCCCAAAAGAATGTGTGCAATATCAGAGATCAACAAGTTAAAAATATATTTGTTTTTTTGTACAGACATGTGAAAATGAGAAAAGCAGAAACGTGGAAAAAGTTCATGAATGTCGAAATTATTTTCATTTTTTTTTATAAATTTTCACAAAGAAGCGTTCATTACGAAAATATGCAGAGAAAAGAAAACTTTCGCAGAATCTCTATACATAATAACTTGATAAAAATGTTAATTATGACGAAACTTTTAAAGAATGTACTGCGAAATATATTGTTCGCAAAGCACTGCCATTTTCATAAAGCTCTCGTGAAACAATGAAAAATAATTCATCACACATACATAAATTTATATACTTGGCCGAAAAAATACATGAATATTCAATCTGCAATTTCGGAGGATTGGCGAGCTTTTGTGCTGTGTGATAAGAAAGTTAATTATAATCGAGCTGGGGTTATTATGGAAGCAGTGCTTTGATGTCAATTGCAGGCTTTCACTGCGGATCAAAGTAACTAGCTGAGCCTCAATACACACGCTATACGCGAAATTATTATCGGCGGCTTTGATGTGTTGAAAATCGTGCAAGACTCTAAATTACATACACGTCATATTATACATCGAAAATGCAAGAATTTAATCGTGTATCGGATTAAGTGATCAAAGTTCGAATACAAAACAATACACCAAACAAATACGATGCAATCTACTTATAACAAACAACCTGTACGAAATATTATATTACACGTTTGATTAATAACGCGAATGCAACAAGCGTAATCGATCATAATGAAAAATCTGAATCTGTGCCCTGAATCTGTATAAATTTTAATATTTCTGGCGGACAAATGCACGGAGTTTGTGCTCGCCGGATCGCGTTAACCCCAATTTTGAAAATGAAAATGTACGGCCTCGTAAAGTTGAATAAATTAGCAAATATCATTTATAATGTCGGTCGTGTAACAACGCGCATGTACGGGGGTGGAGAAGGAACGGACGAAATATTATTTCGCAGCCGAGAATGAAAAAGTGCGAGCGCACGACTCGCGCACGTTTTTCCGCGGCGAAAAATGAAGGTTTCCGTTTGTTATTAATAGAAAAAGGCGAAAAAAAAAACATCACGTATAGCTAAACGGGAATGGAGAGAAAAAGGTGAGAAAAAAAAGTGTACGAGACGTTTGATTGTGACGGATGTGCAAAAGGTTTTTATTTTCATTCATTTTTTTTGTCGTGATGAAAATTTGAGATTCTTCAAATTGATTGTATTAGGTCATGTCAGAATTAACAAATTATATTTTAAATCGATATAAAAATTTTATTTTTCATTTAACTTGCACTTATTACTTCATTTTATTCGTTTTATAAAACAGTTTCTTAATTTCATCGACTATAAAAAAATCACAGTATAAAAAAGATTTTCTTCACTGAACTTATTCAAAGAAATAATGGACTAATTTTTACATAACGACTCTCCAGACATAAACAGTTTCGACCATCAAACAAAATCCACAGACACAAACTGACTTCATACACAACACATCAATCTCACACCGACTTTCCGAACGCATAAACAGTCTCAACCACCAAACCACCCATTAAAAGCCCACCATCATCAACGACAACAGCAGAAACAACCCCGATCGACCCGCGACGAAACCGAGAAATAAATTACGGCCGAAACTTCGAATTCGACTGTTTTTGCGCCAGAAATGAACGACGGTGAAAAATGCGCAATCTACGCCTGAAGGAGGAGAGCGGGCCGCGCGATAAACGCGCCAGTGACAAAAGTGAGCCGAATGATTGATGACTCGTAATTCTTTCAGAGACGGCCCCGCTGAAGGGGAAAACCTTTAAATAAATCCTCGGGTTTCCATCATTGCCGGCGAGCAGATTGGCCGCCGCACGGTCGCAATCCGCGGGAAACGATCGTTGCGAAACGGCGGCTCGTTTATGCAAATTAACGCAATTAACGCCGGCGACCGGGTATAGTGTTGTATGAATGTTGTATGGCCGGCTGCAATTTTGGATTCGTTTCGATTGGCACGGTTGAAATGTGTTTTGGGTGCGCGTCGATGTGAAGTGTCGGACAATGTTTGTTCGGAGAATGGATAGGATTTCAATATGGATTTAAATATAGTGTGGGTTTGTCGATGATGATGAGATGATAATTTTAATATACGATGAAACAATATGATAAGAAGCGTATATACCAATGGTGGCCAAACCCGGGCCCGCGGGCCACAAGTGGCACACTTGATGTTTTTATGGGCCTTTTTGTGGGCAACAGCGAACTAATTCGTAAACAATTTTTTTTCTATAGGCACGTTTTCTACGTATACATAAAAAAGCGCTTCGATGTATTCGAGCAAGTGTGTGGCACTCTCTGTCTTGCTCAGTCGGCTGCAATGTGCAAGACAGCGTTTTTTTTATTTTAAATATAAAAACTATCATATTGTTGTTACGTTGTAAAATATTTATGAGTGGCCCTTCAAAGATATGCATTATTTTATTTGGCCCACCAAGTGATTTCATCTGGCCACCACTGGTATATACGAACAGATAGAATACGCGTTTAATTCAAATTTAATAAATAATTAGTATCAGATTAATAAAATCTTCCCCTCTTTTCAAAACAAATCGAACGTTGACGCAGTATTAATTATACCGAATTTCCTTAATGCCTCCAGAATTTGCGTTGAGCCCAACAGGAATTATTGCCGTATCATGTAGCTTTACACGTATATATCCTATATTAAAAATGGTGAAAATTTTCACGGATCACCAAAGCAGTCAGGGTTGGTTGCATTCGAGCGTGACCGGGCATCGAATGCTATGCACCGTAATTATCTAATTTTACAAGTCATTTCACAACGGTTCTGGGCCTGCGAGGGGATGAGGGTGAAAGTGTAGGGGAAAAGTGGGAAAATGGGGAAAAAACGTCGCCAGCAATAAAAAACGGACTTTCCATAGAAATTCGAAAGAGAGAAAGAGCTCCGGGAGACGACTGCGAGTTCGGCGAAACGAAAATAAAAAAACCGCAAGTTTTTCCAAACAAAAACAAAAAAAATAAACTAAAAGAAGAACGCATTTGCGCTATTCAATTTTTCTATGTCAGTCAGCAGAAAATATTATTTCGATGAGAGAGGGTGGGAAAGAAAGCGGGTGATTTTGAATGGTGTTTTTTTTATACACGTGTAGTGTGAAAATTACATAAATCATTCCACATTTATGTTCAAATACTTTTTTGCGTTTAATAACGTCATTTAACACACAAAAACGACCCATTTTTTGTAAAATATTAACCACACAAAGTCATAAATAATTCCAAAACACATTCAAAATTATACACGAAATATTCTAAACAATTCCTTAATTTCCGCAAATCACCCAATTTCTTCAGCCCCAATCGCTGCGCGCGATCAATACTTTCCAAAGTGCAAAGCCATGTAACATGGATCATTAAAGAATTCGCCAGAGTCACATGGGCAACGAAGCCCATAAAAATACCAAACATCCCATCCACATATCCATTATATCACGCCGAAGATAATCAACTCGGCGCAAACTCGCATTAACAAATTATTCCAACTAAAAACTAATAATGCGACGCAGCGAAGTATGCGCACCCGTAAACTACGGAATCGTTATCAGAATCGATTTGCGAAATTGTTTCAGACGGAGAGAGCGGAAAGGGTCTTATTAAATTTTGCTCCGGCGAACATTAAGGGCAGATGTGTCCCGGGCACCAGTACATAGGGCACTGAGCCCTTGCCGGGACATAACACACGTCTTTTGGGTCCGAATTTCGAGACCCTGAGGTCGGGTTTTGACGTGGCACGTCCTCGTTTCTTCGCAGGGTTTGCGGTTGCCGAGTGCTTGCGTGGTTCGTTGGCGACATTTGTTGTTGCTGCGTAGCAAACTTTCTGCTCGTTATCGCCGACGATTAACGAATTAAACGGCTGAGCTTTCGCAAGGGTTGTTCTGGCAAAAGCGACGAATTTCACTCAATTGTTATTTTGGCGTTTTTCGTTAATTTGGAAATACTGATCAGTTTAAACCTCATGTCAATACATAGCCGAAATACGAATATTGTGGTTACGCATGTATCCACCAAGTGAATTTTTGTAATAAATAGCATTTTTTTTAGTGTGAAACGCTTATTTTTTATTGGTGTTTGTTAGCTATATTGAAAGAAGTGGGTTTTTTGTGATATAAAACGTTTCCTCTTTGCCGGTAAGTTATTTAAACGTACTTGTGACGATTTATCGGGAAATTCCCATGACGCATGCAAATATATTCGAAGATCACTTTAATAAATGATTAACTCTGGATTTATTTAATGCTATAATAATGTAAAATAATTGAATATAAAATAATTAATCTATTACTATACAAGAGTAGCCACGGATTTTGGTGGAGCATAGTTGACTTCGACCCCCTTATTTTTGATGTTTTTTCCACGAATATTAAAAATGAATATGGCAATCGATAGAGAATGATCCAAATAACAAACGACTGGTCGAAATTAGCATATACATATTTTAACATAAAAAAATTTTAGCGTCAAAGTCCAACCGGATAAACGGGTAGCCGGATATTGACATAAGGGTTAAATTGTTATTTAACAAAAAAAAAATCGTATTATTATAATATCACAAATATCGATACTTTATATAAAAATGCGATATATCAGATATAGCATGATTTATACGCACGAATAGGTATGTAGCCAATAAGTGAAACAAATATCGGCAGGACCTGTCGATAATTGATATATCGGGGAAACGTACCATCGCGGAGGCTAACAAAGAGAGGACATTAGCGCGGCTAATAGTGTAAGTCTGGAATCATTTGTCCAACTAATGACAGTTGTATTCGAGGCCCGGTGGGTAATCAGCCGGGGAATACTGCGCTGTCGATACCACACCCGGGAGGCTTTCGTGCTTAACAAATGAAGGCTGTTTGTCTTTCTGTTGCAAACAAAATAATATAAAAAATATATTGCGCCCGAATAAGCATAAGATATACGTAAGCGCAAATTTGAGCGCACGAAAGCCGGCGACGGATACCCGACCGGCGAAGACAAATATTTGAGATGGCTTATTCGTACATTCTCTCCTTTTGAAGTTTTAACAGAAATGGAAATGTCGAGGACGAGGTTGGCTCCGGTTCGAGCCCTCCAAACAAATGTATTGTGTTCCTAAAGTGACAAGTTTTAATATAAGTCGACGAGCGTTCCGAAACTCGACCAACTTTTCGCTGGATGCCTCGTTATTGGCGAGGACACGATATAAAAATGTATTGTCTTAATTCGAAACGCGGAATCCTTCAATTGGGCCGAAATTAGATTTTTGTAAAGGATCGAGGGCGTCGTGCGGGACCAATTTATTCCGTATCCCGGCACACTTCACGTTACTGTAATTGGCTTAATCAGTTTAGTTCCCCGGAAAGGAAGGGTAAAGGATAAGGATGTGGGACGAGGTACAGGTGTGTTCTCAAGACCTCTCACCGAATCCCTTTTCTTAAGACAAAATATATTTAGCAAAAGCTCTGCGGATGCTATCGAGCGTAAACCGTTTAAAACTGGATCAGTTTGACGTACACTTCATAAATATTATTATTATATTAAATTCCGCGAAAGAAACATTGTATGATATTTACAAACAAATAACAATAAAAATCAAACGTGCATATTTTTTCTACTATTGTATCGTAAGCTGTGAAATAGAAAAATTGGATCGATATATATTATATATTACTTTTTTGCACGAGAAAAGTGGATGATATAGGTTCAGTCAAATATAGCCGCATGCAAATATCGCAAGTTCGCATGTAGAATAATTTCGAAATAGCGCCGCAGTTTGATTTCGAGGGATAAATAAAATATTGTTCAGCGGGGAGCCGCAGGAGATTACATCTTCGACCAGGATATGAGGGTGGTGGGTTTTCGCGGTAAATATATAGAGGTTCGATTTGTATTGGCGAAGAGTTTGCAGGGCCACGAGGACTAGGTCCGGATGAATAATTCATTGCGGGCAGCGTGCGTGCAGGGTCTTATTTTTGAGATCCTTTCCCATAATATGGCTGATTAAATCGGGATATGGTGGGGTGGTTGTAGAGTTAGTGCTCTACAACCCACCGATATAATATGTAGATGTATGAGTCGGATTAAATTACAAAACTGCGAACTGCAGCCGCAAACTAAATGGCTTTCTTCGGAGCGGTTTACTTCCAACTAACTTGGAATTCAATTTCCATAGCTGTTCCCGAGTGCGGTGCACCGTTAATGTGTTTAATCTAACACAAAGCTAGAAGACGGATACATTTAGCAGATCGACAACGATAAAAACGACGGTTGCACTTCGGCATTGGATAACTCATTTTGGACGGGAGACTACTTTCTCTTTCGACTGGCACATAAGCGAGTTGCCCACGTGCTTTTGGAAGTTTTCGCGCGAAAATTCGATTTGTTATCGACGATGCGATCCGAGAAATGTGAACCTAATGTAATTTAGCTTCGAGCTTAACAGCTCGAATGATTATTACCGACGTAGAAAGGTGGCGGCCTATTGGATAGGGGGGGGGGTCACAAGGGCTTGTTAAACTCACTGAAGCTATATATAGAAGAGGGGTATGAGAAAAAATGATGATGACGTTGTCAATTTCTAAACGATTCCCCCGAAAATAGAACTTTTCACATTATGGATTCTGTATGCGTCGAAAATATGAGGTTATTTTTTTGCGCGGCGAAAATGATATTTTATGCGCGGAATTAGAATTTGCATTAAATATTACATCATGATTGAAAATGGGAATTATTAAACGGAAAGGGCTGAGATGATGGAGAGAAATAACAAAAGCTGTAATTATCGTGAAAAACTCCAATTAGCCTTTTTCCGGGCGCAAGAAGAAAAGGCGGAAGTCCTCGTTTCCCAAGAGACGTGCATCCTTTTGTAAAATGAGTTTCTACGTAGAACTCGAAGTACTATCGGATAGCTACACAGCGTTTAATGACTCTTCGACAACGCGATAGCTGCAGGAAACGACAAATGAAAAAAGTTACGTAACACCGATGCAGATTCTCATTCGTGCGAACGAGAGGGAGGTTTTGAACAAACACGCGCACAATATATCACCGTTCGGCGATAAATCAAGACAATTTCGAGATTTATACCGCCAATAACGCTAACAAAACATAAAATGAAGATAGCGTGCGCGCACACGGAGAACAGCGGAGTTCCTCGTACGAAAAACGGCCTGTGTTTTTCTCCCAGTGGCGCGAAAGTATGACGTCGGGTTTGGGATTTCACTAATCTGACAGTTGCTCTAAAGAGGATTTGGCGCAAATCTTCTCTACCGTCCTCCCGTTCTACGCCAGCCTCTGTGACACCGACATCGGATGCGGCCCGTACATTGGCGACCCCTCCGACAGTGTATACGGAAAGCCTTTGTTCATCCGCATGTATGTGTATCCCGGAAAATAGTCCTCGATACTTTGTCTGTTTCGGTGGGACGCCTTCTGTCCCGGCTCGCGAATCAAACACAAAACGGGACGTGTCCCAATTATTCGAACCGTGGAGTTATTTTCGTGGGATCGAGGACGGTCTTCGATTATGGCACGGGTCAATACGCAAAACGGGACGGAATTAGTCTCGTGTGAATTTATTCGGCGAGGGCCGGAAAGAAGCGAAGTCGACTTAATTTCGTGAGCCATTAGAGGCGATAAGCATAAAAACGGAGCGTTTGGCTCTAGCGACAAAAAGGTCCCTCAACCCGCCCCTCGGCCGTGTGTCGGCTTTTAATAAATGCGGCACGTTCCTGCTCTTTGTACTTTACAAAATAAATTGAAAAGGCGGACCGAAAATTGTTTCAGGAGCGGCAGGAACTATTTTTATTTGGGCGAGAGAAGCGCGAAACGGCCGGACCTTAATAGACGACCGTTCGACTGAAAATTTTTCGCTTCCTTTCTTCACACATAACACTGTACCTACTGCGGAGTTTCAGTGTGGAGTTAATTGTCGGGTCATAGTTCCGGTGAATATACACAATAACGAAAAAGCGTCTATTGGGCGTTTTCAGTTCGCCGCCAACTCAGCGTGTTACGAAGCAAACTTGTGAGACTTTGCAATGGAAGTGCGGTACGTATACGTTTCTATGTTGTATCTTGCATGGACCACTTTCGTGTGCTCGAATAAACATATTGTGTACGTGTTCGATTTTACCACATGTGGTGCTCTGTGCGAGTTCGAATTGAATATTTTCGACGGACGAAGATTGAGAAAATATGTGCGGATCCGAAAAGTTGGGCACAGTCCAGACACATCGCAGTGTATTACGTTCGGGAGCGTCGTTGGGTATTCTGGCGTCGGGAGGAAAAAATTGTTTAATAAACGTTATTCGAAATGAAAATCGCGAGCGGATGATATCGAGAGGTTTATAAGTGTACGAAATTTTGAATAATTTGCGTGCATTTATATTCAGGAAACGCCCGACGAGGAAGGAAGTAAAAATTTGGCGATGGTAAATGATAAAGAAAGCGGCCCGGCAGAGATATTCTCAATTCTCGGTTGTATTGTTATCGGGATTCTCTTCAGCGTCGATTCCTCTCCAGAATACGTATAATGGGCTCCCGCAAAAAAGCGTTTTAAAAGCAACCGCAAAGATTTATGGTAAATCGGGATATGGAAAACGTCACGAGAGATACTTTTATCCGTATATTACGAAACAACCTAAGTAAAAGGCGAACGAATGTACGAGACGAATAAAAGTATATGCGACGAAAAAAATAAACTGGCCCCGAAATACCGATCGAAACGCGACCATCGATTTTTCATGCGAAAAACTGCAAGGGGCCGTATTTTTCCAGCACGCTTTCTTCTTTCAGTAGCGTCACGGTGTGCAGCGAGTTATAAGAGCCGTTCCGCGATAATATACGCGCAACTGTCAGACGGCGAAAGGAGCGGGGTCTAATTTATGTGTTTGTCGAGGAAGGATTCCCATCCCTAGCCTTTACTTCGCCAGGACACGCTTCCGAAGGAGACGATTTTTAAGGGACAGGGCCACTTTACATATCAAGGGCGACGTGTCATTCCGAGCCACGGGCTTACGCGGACTTAGCCGAATGTTAAACAACGGCGTCATTAAACAACGACGGCGACAATTCACAACTAGAGTCGCTATTCAGTATCGAAGGTGTTGAAGTTATATAATAAGATTGTATTATATAAGTCAATCAAAAGTGCTAGTCAAAAGTTTGCATTTTTTCGGTTTCGTATTGTGAGCAATGTTATGTAATAAAGCTTCGTGAAGGTGAAGTGGCAGAAACAGTCAATATTTTTTTATAAAAATATATACAGAACTAAGTAGCTATTTTATATATATTTGAGTGACGTTTATAAAAACAATTTTTTGAATATTTATCATGTTTTTGGTAGGTATTAAGATTTCATGATCGTGTGTATAATACAAGGGAAGGTTCTTGGGAAGTTGCGAGTTTGACGCGGACGGCGTTGTTTACGCTTCCTGCGGAATACATTTATCAGTCTTAGCGAAAATAACCGAAAGAACACAAATAATTGTTCAGCGGTATTCGTAATATATTTCCGTTGCCAAACGCACCGAAAAATAAAATAAAAAGAAACACGGTCATCCCCGCAAATGTATTCGAGCCGAAAGTGAAATGGATATTTAGATAAAATACAACCGAAGTGTATGGAGAACGAATAGCAAGGAATTTGCGAATAAGAAAATGTGGGTCAAGGCGTGGAGAAAAATGTAGGCGAAAAAATAATAAAAAAAAAAAAAAGAAAACGGAAACATCACGCTTGCGTAACGCGCTTGTGAAAACTTACAAAGCCCTTTCTTTTTACGGATTACTAGATAAATTATTTTATAAAATGTGAATGTTCGCACGGACGAAATTATATTTTGCCAGAGACGAGAAACGAACGAGCCGTTGTGAGGGGCACGTTTTGAAAATTTTCTCCGTTCGAGAGAGGCAATTTTTATTGCCGTCAAAGGAAAACGTAGTGTCCGTGAGGAGAACCGTCACAAGTTTTATGTCCTTCAATAACTACGTGACTCGACTTTCACTGTTTTGTTTTTCTTCAATTTTTTTTCATCTCATTCACAATCAAAAGCTTTCGCGACTCTTTTTTGCGTAACCGGCGACTTTTCATTACGTCACCAATTGCGATTTCACGAAGAACCATCGCGAAAACAGGAAAAAAGCAACGTAAGTAAAGACAATGAAGAACACAGTGATTGAGTAATCTAATAAAATAAAATAAGAAAACTACACTTATAACAGTTTTTCTCTTTGACCATTCCGACAAAGATTTTCACATTATACAAATAGCACAAAACCTATATCGTAAAGCCATAACATTTAATCACCACGGAGTGTATGAATGGTCTGCAGATATGACGCTTTCACCGACACAAGCACCTATTCCACACACTCGATCGTCGATATTATCGAGCTGCGTCATAGTCGTCGTTATCCCGGTGGCTTGCAGGGCTGTTAAATTACCATTACTCGGTCGTTAGCCGGGCTGCATAATTGCAGTCGGCCATGCAAAAGCCGGTCCTGCGACGTACCAGAAGCCTGCCAAATTTCTTGCTGGCAAAAACACGTCTAACACGAACGCCGCTTTGTGCGGTACACGAATGTCGTTAACGCTTTCAGAACGTAGCAATAATCCGTGAAATGCACCAGCAATGGTATCGATCATATTAGAATGTAACGGTACTTAGCGTGTCTCTGATGCAAACGGTTTTATAAGCTCTGTTCGGGAAGCGCAATCCAAATCCAACAGAAAATGTATCTTATATTATACATAAACTCTTCGTTTAAATTTATTTATCTAATTTATTTATCTTACAAAATTTATTTATAAATTCAATAGATTATCTAAAAATTAATTTTGATTGAAAATAATGAAAATAACTTTTATTTATATCATTTCAACGGATTCTTCTAATGCATGACATGAAAACATTGTTAATCCCTTTTCTGATACACGCTGTCATGTCCGTAACGGGATACTCCTTGTAAAGAGCCGAATCTCTTTATACATAATCCATCTTTTGATTTCATGTAAATGTGCCGTTTTAGAAAATCAATGTACAATGGATTGAAACACGAAACGTTATATTCAGCACAATACAGTTTTTTATGCAGACAATTTGGCCTATTCAAGATATGCGGTTAACTTTTTTTCAACATCGATTTTCAGATGAGTCATGTAGCGACTTCGAAATATATCGTTTATTTTTTGTAACATAAAGATTTAGATACATTTTCGGAATAGCGAAGTAAGCGCTAAGATTTCCAGCAAGTGGAAAAGCGGGCTTAACACGCGTCAAATGTGTAATAACGAATCGCGGGGCATTTGTGATCTAAAAAAGTGGGCGAGAAAAAAAAATAATACGGAAGCTGAGAACGAATGGAAAAAAATGTTTACGGTCGTCTCGGCGCGGAGAAATAAAGAAAATGCGAAAAAATATATCTACATGGCTTATGCAATATCCGGGCGTTGGGCGGTTTTTCTTGAAGAGGGTTTTACAGCGGTTGGCCTCTCGATTTCTATTGGTTACGAAGATAAATGAGGCATTTGATAGGGGGAACAATTTATATGGACGTTTTTATGCGGGGCAAAAAATATTGAAACAGCCTTGGCTTTTATTATTTTGAAGGATCGCATGATTTATTGAATATTACGCGCCCGGATATATAATTGCACGAAAAGTTATCGGCTCACGATAAATCAGGATTAGCGCGAAGATTTCTTAATGTTCGGTGGACAAAGATGTGTCGAAAGTTCAATCAAGAAAACGGTATATAATGTACAAATTGTCGAAAAGTGTCATTGAACTTTTCAGGCCGAGTTTGTCGACTCACATTGATCCGTTTTAGTACCGGTAAAGTTTTCATTGGTGCCAAGTCAAGAAATCCGATATATAATAATCAACGTTTTAATGCGGACAATAAAAGGAAACAGGAATAACCGTAACTTCTAATAGAGCGAAAATTACGAATGAATCAAGCGCAAAGCCTTTTGTTTTAAATTTAATCAAAACGTATTACGTTTCTTCTTTATGTGAAAACCGGGCGAGAAAATGGGTCTCCCGCAATTTTATTGCCCGGGCACTTTCTTTTTATCTTTCGCACTCTCGTATTTGCCTTCGTCTAAATAATAATAACGCAGAGGTTCTAATGTGCCGTTATATCGCGCCAAGCATGAGCCTATTGTTCGCTGCGAACCGGCGAAATTTTTAATTCCCGCCCCCCTACGTCGAAGTCGGACCCAATAAAATATATTTTCAAAGTATTTATTGAACGGAAAACGAATTATTTCGCGAGAAAACGCGCCCAGTAACAATTAAACGGGCCGATATCGGTCGAACGCGACAATAGCGAAGCGGGAAAGCCAATTTTAAACTTCGCCGAGTTTTCGCATCGGAACAAAGTTTAATTTGTAAATGGCTCCTCGCGACCCCCACGAAAGAAAATTCGACGAACTTGAACGAAATACACGTTCATTCGTACGTATATTCTACGATCGTAACAGCGATCTGCAACATTTAAAAAAAAATAATATGGAAAATGTTTTTTTGATAAGAAAGAATAGTCATTTCGTAATCTCTAGTTTGCACGTTTCCGCAGAAAATCGGTCCGACTCTAAACTACAGACGACGTTGGATAATCGTCGTCTGGCGACTTTCTCGTGACAATTGCCGGCAGTAAAATTTACGACAGTTCGTCGGCTGGATAGTCAAAAAGGAACGAGACCGTATCGGGAAACGAGGTAAAAACTAACAAACGCCGAACAACAGTTCGGCATTTCGATAGCTGAAGGTGTTTTGCGCACGAAGCGATCGTTACGCTTTTATGAATATTCCGCAGTCGTGATACGACTTCAGCAATAAAATCGAACGTAGTTTTCCGAGTTGTTTTCGTAAATTACACGTGTCGTTTTAAAATAAAAATGAAAAGCCGTCACAAATCCACGACAGCGAAACGTCGCGTGATAACGGTCGTGTTGTCAAACAAATGGCCGTTGGTGTAATTCACTTATTACGATCAATATTTCATGAGAACTGGAGTTGAAAAAAATACGAGAATCTACATCCATTACGGTCAATGCAACAAAAATCTTACGGTTTTCTTTCTATTTGAACGAAAATAGATTTTTATGCGGGGAAAAAAGTCGAAAGCCTTCCGAATTATTAATTTGGTCTTAAGGTCGGTTCGAGTGAAATTCGGAAAGACGTGCTTATTTATTATTTGATCGAACGTTTGAATTATGAACACCGTACTCTTGCTTCAGTGAATACACAGAATTGGACATTTCAAGTATTACAGAACACGACGGTTTTCATCAAACATTATGTAAATTAATCGCGGCAAACGATACATAAATTTCAAGCAATCTGCGATATTATAATTTCGTATACAGTACGATCTCGAAAACTTCAACCAAAATAATTATCGAATACTTCTAAACGCTTTCCGAAGACATGAATATTCAATTAACTTCCATTTGCAAGATGCAATCCCGGCTCCCCCATCCTCATACGAAAAGCACTCAAAAATTAAAGACGAAAATTCGAAGTCGTCATTAACAATTCAAGGATGCGGTAACGGCCACTCTCGCAGGGTTTTCAAATCGACGTCCGATTTATAAGCAACACAGGAGGGCACGATCGCGTCTCGGGTCTTCAAAGTTTAACTCGCGTGGTGTACGCCGGCTTTATATCCGTTAAGCCCGGGCTGTGTGTACGTACGAGGGTTGAAAATTCCGAAGGGACGCAAGAGCGGTCAGTTATGCCGAGCACGCCCATACGACTTCTCATATCATCCCCTGTAATTTGTCAAGTCCATTCTCGTAATGGAGCACATTCGCAAAGTGCAAGCGAAGTTCGTTTCGGATGCAGCTCCGAAAACAACCGCATGAATTTTTCATGACTTTTATGGACGAGTTGGATCTTACGCTGTAAGTCTGCAGTTCTGCACCAAGATTCAATACAGTCGAGTGGTGCTTAATAAATTGCGTTATTATCATAAATAAAATCGATGTAAATATTATACAAAGCTAAATTGATATTTTATCGCAGTTTAATCTATAATTTTCTTTTAATCTTTTTTTATGAAATATTTATCGCAATTATATTATATTTAAGTTGATCGATCAGAAAAGTATTTTTTCCGAGAAATTTCAAGAATATAATCAAAAATTAGAATATAATAATATTAATTAGTATCAAAGTATGTACATTCGTTACGTTGAATGAAAAAAAACCGAAACGAATCAAACGTAATAATTAATTTTTTTTTACATTCGACAGACGGTGCGTAAACAATTGGTAGCTCGCTCTTTGGATTATCATGTTCAAAGTGGCGCGTACGAATTTTGCACCAATTATTTTTTTCATTCTCATATTGCGAAACGTAAATAAATTTCTTTCGAGGGCCGCACCGGCAAAAAATTGGGACGAAAAGCAATTACACGGGAAGAAAGAAAAATAATTGTCTCATTCTTGGCGGCCAGACGAATCTCAAAATTAGATGAGACTTCTATTCGAGTAAAAAGGTCCAATTAAAATCCTTCTGACCGCCTTTTGATGCGAAATAAAAAAGTGTCTTAATTGAAACCGGGCGCAAAATCGAACGAACCTCGCAAATAAACGAACTCGTCAAACGTTCGTTATGAAATTGCGGCTTCGGCCAGACAGATGTATACGCACAAAACGTCCATAAGAGATTCATTAAACGAAAAGCGACCGTTTTCGAAGGATCATAAATATTTGAAGGCGACAAATTGATACGTCCTAAACGCTCGTTTTAATTTACGACCGGGCCGATATTGGCGTCGTTATCTGTTTTGATTGAAAGCGAAACCGCAATAGTGAAACGATATATCGATACTCGATGATTCATGTACGTAATTAGTGTAGTTTTCGTTGTATACCTAATGGAACGATAATGCTCCGATGGTGAATATCTGCAATGGGTATCTGTTGCCAATTAACTCACAGGACAGGTGTGTTTGCACGATAACGACCGCTCTAGTTCGAAGAAACGGTTAACTAGATTTGATCACGCATTCTGGCAGTGTTATGATGAACTTTACGATTTCGGAAATACCGAATCGACGACGGAATACGACGAAAATGCGATAGATCCAATTTTGGTGCGCGTATAAAGAGTCGCGTTCGCTTCAGTGGCTCGGAAGGGAAAGAGTTCGAGCGAGATCACCAAAATGGAAATTGTGCAATATCATCGATAAAGGAGGAATCGTACATAAATAAAAATTCAAGATTTTTTTCGTTGATTGAATCCTTTTCGCGAGAATGAATCTGATACGTTTCTACGATCGCGATTTTCGATAAATATGATTGAATTTTTCGCGACGATTGTTTGTAAAATTGTTTTGTTACTTTTGAGTAATATTTGAGAACGTCGAAAATAAAACGAAATGATTGTTGTGGTTCGCTTTTGAGTAGTAATTAAATTTCGTTGAAATTTAAGCTCGAGAAGTTCTTAGAAAATGGGTGTGGTTCGATACTGAACAAGTGCCTAGCGATTTATGTTAGAAAAAAATAATCAAATAATCAAATTACTTATTTTAAAAGTATATATTATATAAAGCATAAAAAACAGAAATTATGAAATTGAAAAAAATATTCACCCAATAGTTAAACGAAACACGAACGAAATCCCTAGGGAACGCGCGAGAGACAACAGGTTGAAAATGCGGCAGTAATTTACTTAAATAAAAAAATATATATATACAAAAACCACATCATTCTAGAAACATACCATTAAAAATGTACAATTCAAACATTTCATTAAGCGAGCACATCCTTCAGCGGGGCTACAGCTAAAAAAAAAAACAAACAAAGGAAAAACCGAGCCTCGCGCCCCAGCCCCAAACTGCCAATTAACACGCTAATACGGCGCACGTACGCTGAAAAAATCAACATAGCGCAGCCGCGTATTATAATAATAAACACAGGTGATAGCGTGACTTTAAAAGTCGGCGAAGGGCCGTAAAGCAAGTGCGAAAGGGCGCACGTACCGATGGCACTAACTAACCGACCCGTGTATAATTATATTATATCCCCTGCGCTACGCGGTGGTTAAAATGTCGCTATGCATGTTGGGTATTAGGCGTAATTTCTGTCAAGGGTGTGTAGAAGGGTGGCAGAACGTGAACTTTTACATATTAGATTAATGTATTGGTTGGAAACGAATTTCAGAGTCGTATTCACTATCAGTGCATGTAGTAATTTTCCGTTCAATCAACAGTCTATTTAAGTACGTAATCATACCAATCGTGCACAATTTTCTTAACTAATTGTGAGACTTCAAAATCTCTAATTCAAATGCATGAGGAGAAATAAAATTTTCATAGAAAATATAAAAAGACTTGCTGTCAAAATCGGCTCGTAGCGCATATTTTTCGGATGTTCAACTTTTTTGGGATGTAAATATCCAAACGAAAAGTACAATGTATTATTACATCACGCCGGTTGTTTCCTATGTCGCATCAATAATGTATTCTCATTAAAAAAAATACGATAATTTTATTAAATTTAAAAAATGAATCGAATATATTTTAAATCCGCACCCGCTAACTGGATGATCCGCAGCCAGATAGTCGAGAGTACACTGTATATTCTTTTTGAATCAAACAAGCAAACCCTATTATGAATATTAAAATAATATCCATGCAGAAAATAAAACATGAAAAATTTTACAAAAAAAAATCCTATATAGTAAACACAAAAATATCACATTTCAATACAAAACTAACGAATCCAAAAAACACATCCATATCGAATTTCGATCATCCTCAAACTAACCCACTTCCAATGAAAACGAAAACGAATCCACAACGCGATCGCATTTCACAGCCATCGACATTCGCGGAAGCACTGCCACCAACAACCGAACCATCCACCACCTCACACACGTCCTCTAATTACGACTAGCATGCGTGGGCGAACTTTGCGGTCACTCTGTACGAAAACAGAGCAAAGCGAGGGGGCGGGGGCGGGCATATTGTTTCGTCGGCGGCCCGTTAAATTATATTATTGTGCTCGGAAAGGCGTGCCGTGAAATTGCCGCCCAGCGAAAGTTACATTTGAACGTTTCATTGTTGTTCGGCTTCCGAATTGATATTTTACGTTTTCGAATGCATCCGAAGCGAGATGGGTAATGAGATACGCGCTGTTAGCACGGCCGACTTTGTTGTGCTCGGTTTGGTTATAGTACGGGGAGGATTCTTTGTTGTGTGTTTGGAATTAATTTTCGTATTTGTGTTTGGATTCAGATTCAAATTTTTGGAAATTAATTCGTTGAATATTGTAATGCCGCGCGGTGTTAGTGTAAGGAAAGTATACAAATGAGTACGATTGTTTCGTAACTTTTATATGGATGTAATCAAAGTGGAAATGTATACACGAGGGTTATTTTAATTCCTTTACACAATGATGAATACGGGAGAAAATGGTTTTAGTAAAATATTTAATATCGTTTGTTTTTATTACATAAATAATTAATATTTCGGAAGGAATATTTTGAATTTAAATTACTATATTGGTATGAATTATAAATGAAAGAAAATTCGAAATATTGTTTTAAATTGTTAAAAGATTATATAATACCTACTAGCATATTCGAGCTGGTTTCGCCAGTCCGAACGCGCTAGCTCAAATTTCGTGGTCAATTTAGATTTTTTACGCATTCGATTTCGTATATTTAGATGAAGATCGCACTTCCGACCGAAATATTACGATAAACCGATGCATGAAATCGATAGCAAGAAATGCCGCCCATAAAATCGCTCCAGATAGTAAAAAAAAAATCGAAAAAAAAAATCGGGCGCTTGATAATTTCAATAAAATCATAAATAATAAATTTTTTGTGTAGTTTTATTCCGAATTTTCGAGCTTTAAAACTAAGCTGGTCGCTGTAGGAATATTTTATAAGATATCTGACGGAATTTGGGCATGATTGGAGCCCTAGTTTCTTTTATATAGGACAAAAAAAATGATTTTTTTAAAAATGGATTCAGACAGACAAACTTTCATGCTTATAATAAGTATTATAGATAGATAGATAGATAAATCATCATAGCATCGATAAAAATCGAGTATTTATTGAATTTAATTAAAAATAAAATAATTGTCTCCTTTCAAATTTTAAAATATAACCTGTTTGATTGGAACCGAACTCACTAATAATTAAATAAAATTAATATTATAAGATGTTTTATATTTATAATGTGCGAGAATGTAGAGATACATTCATAATTAATTAAAGGACAAAGATATACGAAAATTTTTTTTAATAATTTTCGGCCGATTCAATGAAACAGTGATTGGATTTATATGCATGGCGAAATAACGAAACTTTATTACCCTCCGGTCGATATATACCCTTCGGAAAATCCGTCGAATTTTAAAGGCAATTCGCCGCAAAGTGGAGGGCGCCCGAAAGTCCATAATTAAACGTCGTTTCCTCTTGATCGAATTGTTGGGCGAAATCGAAAGTGGCGAAACAGGTAGACGATTATACTCTGCTTAGTATTCCGGCGAGGTTTCCGCGTCCGAGGACATCGCGGGGGAAAAAAATAACCGTCGGGCCGAAACTTTTAAATGACACGAAAACAGTTTTGGCTCTCGAGCATAACCCGGCTCGAAATCCCACCAGAAGCCTGTCATTAGGTCCATATTCCGGCCCTCGGGGAGGGCGGTGCGAAAGCGCGAGAATGAAAATTGGACCGCGGCTCCCTTACAAAGGGCGGCTCACAAAGGATCGAAGGTTCGTGTCGGCAATGCGAATGGGGCCCCGTTCGCAGATGAAGAAAATCATTATATTAAGGCCGAGAGATCGCCGAATAATGGAATTAACGGTGTCTTAACGAGGGGCCAGCGTCGGCGGCCATTGATTTTTCATTAAATTATGTCCGTCACGGCGTTGCGCCTAATGAAGATATATTGGACGCCCGTGTGAGGCCGGTAGCCGAAAATGTTATATACAAATGAATAAATAAGTAAACGAAACTATCTCGGATCGCGAAAATGGCAATTTCTGTTGCGAAAACGGCGCTCGCGACGAAATGTGTAATAAAGCCATGTACGAGTTATTTCAATATTAAATTAAGGCCTGTGTAGCAAGCATCTCGGCTCGGAAATACAACGATTTCATTAGTCGAAGAGCAATATCATTGTGTTGGTTACAAATGAAACGAGAACCTCATATTGAACGGTTAATTATATAAAATATAAATCAAGCGGAATGAAGATATAAATTACGCCGATTAGTTGAAAGAAATCCGCCTTATGATTTATTCAGTCGAGGCTATCTGTTGAATTTTGATTAAGATACGAAAACGGCATCGAGCTCAAAATGGACACAGGACACGACATCCCAAATACAGAGAGAATATAAAAAAAATCTACATGTACATTCAAAACAATTTTACGACGAAAAAAATTCAGAATCTATCCGAAGATGTGTGCCGTTTTGAAAGCGACGCTCCGTGCACAGAGAAAAACGCTCAGATCAAAAAAAAAGCGGCAAATATAAAGGAGAGCGAAACGTGCCACACAATGAATGTGGGTTTGAACTTTTGGAAAAATATTAAGTATTCAAACCGGCAAACCTTAATCCCCGCTCAGATACGGGACACATCCAGCGCATACGAAATCGCAAACGGACCCACGAACGATCGCGGGTCGAGAACGCCCACGAAAGCGCGCAGTTTTTTTATTCCGGAATATCGTTATTGTACCTACGCGTCGAATTCGCTTTTCGCCGATAGAAAATCCATTTTTAAGTCTTAAACCGGCGTTTTCACTGGGAGAAAACCGGAGTGGAGGCGCGTCTGAATATTTCCGCAGCTTTGTTCGAGTGACGCGCCCGCATGAGCTTTATTTATTCTTGGACCGTGTACGTGGTCGGATGCCTTTGAGATCTGATCGCGAAATTTGTATGTGGTTTGCTCTTGCGACGACTTGTGTCTGTATTTTGGGATTGTTGAGAACGATATTTAATTGAATATTTAGCGAAAGGAAAATATGTATGAAAGAGCGCAAACAATTAATTAATTTCATGCGCCGTGACGATGTGAAATGAAAAACGTATAATAAATACAATAAAAATGGTGTTCAAACATCGTAATCGGATTTTCTTTTGAAAATGCTTTGTCGAATTTCCTTTACGTTATTTGTAGCTTTCAGCGTATGAAACGTACACGGTATAATTTTTTCTTTTAAGAATAATATCGCTTTATCGCAAACGTATTGCGATCGATACGACAAAAATAAATTTTTACGAGCTTTTCTTTATAAAAAAAAATCCAATTCAACTCATGCAGTGCTCAAATTAAAGCGATTGTACAATTCAAATAAACCGCTTTATAAAAAAAATCAGAGCCATTCTATACCATAACGAAAAAATACTACGAATCATTTTCATACGAAAACCCTTGATCTATCAAATAAATTATTTCGAAAAATAAAACATCGTATCATACAATGAATTTTGTTCATCAATACAAATAATTTATATAATGATGTAACCAATCGCGATAATAAACAATAATAAAAAGACACTCACTGCTTCCGTATGCACGGGATGGACGGCGAACAGCATGGCCGCCACGAAACTGGCCGCCTCCGACAGGAACATGGCACACATCCTGAAAACAGACAAAACGACATGATTGATCATCGGTGCAATCGCAAAAATAATAGAAAGCACACCATAACACACACACCAGCACGCCGACAACGAACGCATGATGGCTACACGCCGCCATTACACGGAGCGATGTGCTTTCGGCGAAAAGGGCGTCGTGATTGATGGCCCGGGCCGTGTGTATGTTTTACCTTGCTGCCGTGCAAAATGGTCGACGTTGATGCAGGACGGTCTATCAATTCTATGACGTAGTCGCGAAATGAATTAACACGCGTGGGAGTGACGGTGGATCTCATAAATATGCGGGTGTTAACAAATTGGCGCGCCCTTTTGGCGGGGGCGAAGTGGTGTGTCTGGTTTGGATTTTTATCGTTCGATGGGATACACTTGTTTGATTTTGAATAGATAGGTTCGGGTTATTGGGAAGGTGATTGTGAAAAGTGGGTTTTGAGTTTTGAGAAAATTCTTGTATATGCCATATTTATTCTTCTAATAAAGTGAAAAACCAAGTTCGATGTTGTCGAAGGCGAAAAATTGCGTGTCTGTTTCGGATTTTTATCGATGGGATACACTTGTTTGATTTTGAGATTGGCTTTGGTTAGATGATAGGTTCGGTTTATTGGAAAGGTGGGTTTTGAGTTTTGAGCAAATTCTTGTATATGCCACATTTATTCTTCGTCTAATAAAGTGAAAAACCAAGTTCGATGTTGTCGAAGGCGAAAAATGGCGTGTCTGTTTCGGATTTTTATCGATGGGATACACTTGTTTGATTTTGAGATTGGCTTTGGTTAGATGATAGGTTCGGTTTATTGGAAAGGTGATTGTGAAAAGTGGGTTTTGAGTTTTGAGAAAATTCTTGTATATGCCATATTTATTCTTCGTCTAATAAAGTGAAAAACCAAGTTCGATGTTGTCGAAGGCGATTTAATCTCTATTATTTACAATCTTGATAATGCCGATCCGGAAAATAATTGTTTGGAAAGAAAAATATTTCTCGTATGGGAAAAATACAAAATCAAACACAAATAACATACACACATTTCCAATTTTCGTTCGTAATTCAAAGTTGGAAGTCGTGTTATTTTTTCTTTTGGGCGTAACAACGTGCACAAAAATGTTGCGAGATTGATTTTGTAATTTTGTACGGGAAACGAAACTTCAGCACACACGTATCGCGTTTTGTGCCTATGTGAAAGGGCCAACGTTCAAAGTTTCACATGTTTTCAGTCAAATTCTAGCGGAAGTCGCCTATATTTTGTATGAACATTATAACGGTATCGAAATATCGAGATCCGGCAAGGGCCTGCATAAACATCAAAATTATTCATTGTCAAACATTTCCGTTTGTTTTCTATATGGGTTATATTATATTATACGATATGAAAAAAAATATATCTCAGCGACAAATATACAGAGAAAATTATATTGACACACAAATACTTAATTTTTCACAAGGGAATTCTTATGATGGTAAGATTCATATTTTTATTCATATGTTTTATAAGTTGATTTATTCACTGAATATAAAAGAAAACGAACAATCAATGATCAAGAAATTCAGAAATGGATGTCAGCTTGTATAAAATAAGATAAAGATTCATTACATATTTGTTTTTTAGCGGAATATTTGATATAATAATAACGAAAACGATATAATAGTATCATTTCACTTTCGTACAATAAAACTGACTTGAAAAAATATTTCGTTAGCATTGTCTGCTTGATTTCATTTTCTCTCGCAGCTCTGCGGAAACACTATTAAAGCAGTTTGCATTATTAGGCGGGCGCGAAAGAAAGATATTTCTCTTAGAGAAACGCCTCATCCTTTATTTATGTAAAAAGGGACACCGCAAAAGGCGAATACCGAATTAAGGAACCGGCGAGGACTCGCGGTACTTTTTTTCGCGAGTTTCTGCAGCGCCGTGAGAAAGCTTTCGTTGACCCATTTAAAAGGATACCCGCAGGAATTTTCTACGGCCCCGCAGGGAGTTGGATCCGTAGACTATTACGTTTTTTTCTTTCTTTTTGGGGAACCTTTACCTTTTTTATTTATTTTATTTTTGTTGTCGGACGACGGCAACGTGACAATTTCTGACTTAGAACACGGAATCTTTATTAAAAGGTTTCAAACAATGCTTTGGGGGGAACTATGTTGAGAGCCTTTTCGGATCGGGTATTTTACGCTTACATGATCGAAAAGATAACGTTATGAAATAAAATCGCGTTGTATAAAAGTCCGTGTCGTTAAAGAAAAACGAAATATTAATCGGTCATAAAGAATGGCCTTATCTGACGATAATTGGGCCATATAACGAAAACAATGCCAGCGTGAAAAATTGAAAATTTCACTTTTAAATTGTTTTCTCTGAGGCGTTTTTTTTCATGTTTTCTTTTAGGAAAGTGGAATTTTTTTTATTCTTATATAGCGCTGAAAGATAACGCCGCAACAGAGACCCTCTCCTTGTCGTAGATTGTGAGTTACGAACAAGGTATATTACTGGATAAGAGGGAAGGAAAAGGGAGTAAATGTTGGGTCCATTTTATGACGGAAAATTGATACGACGTCAACATGTATCCAGTTCATAAGTTCGGGCACGATCCAACATGTGTTCCGGCATCAGCACGAGAGTAAAATAAGTCATAAATTTCGTAATATACGTACGAGAAAATTCGCATCGAATATCACAGTGAATATGCGAATTTATACGAGAAATGATAATTATATATTTTGTATATGATTACACAGAAGATTTACTATAATACGTATGTAAAATAGGTCAACTTCGTCTATAAAATTACTTAGGAGTTACGGCTTGTCTATACTATATTAGTTTGTCGTAAACTTCCACTCTCTTCGTTTAATCCGAATTTAAACACACAAAATATACAATAGAATGATTTAATTGCAAAAATCGATGAAAATTATCACATTCATACACATCGCACTTTTACATTTCAACAAACTAAAAACGAAAACTTCCACACACCAAACAATCTCACAAAACTAAAATCACACCGAACCCACCTAATCATCAAACGACATACCGAAAATAAAAATAGTCCAGCATCTGATTAAATAAATGCACACACATACGCGCCCATACGAATCCTTCGGGCGTGTAATCCGAGTGGGGTCGGTTCGAGTTTGCGGCAAGTATTCTTAGGAGAGCGGCCTGCCCGAATCATAAATCACGATCAATTACTGCGACCGAGCAAAATATCCCAAATTTGTGCCCCACATACATTCTGGCGGGGTCACCAGCCCGAATGGAGGACGAAGGGCTCAAAGCCCCGGGTGGGACCCGAACTTTGTTCCCGTCCGCCGAAGGGAAAATATAACGTCGTCGAACAACACCAGCCCGGTCTTAACCCCTGCGGTACGGGATTTTTCGGTCGTTCGCAGTGAATATGTGTCGGGAAATGAGGGGTCGTTGGATAAATACGGATGTATAGTTGCGGAAAATTGGTTGGAAAAATTATTTTATTGCGGTGTGTATTGATTTTTTTGGCTATGTTGAATTAGTGATTTTTTTGTATGGTAATTTTTTGATTTCGTTGATTGTTCGTTTGATCGTTTCGCATTTTAGGTTTTTTCAGTTTTTTCTATCGATTGCCATACAAATTATAATGGGGTTCAGAAAGTGTAAGTGCACTTTAGTGAGTGAGTGCTTTTAAACTGCACTCACACTTTGCGAACACCCTATATAATGAGCCGGTGTCGCGATTGATTGTGACAATAATTACAATCGGTCGTTGACATTCGGTACACAATTTATTTTCACAGAAACAAAAGCAAAGCCGGGTACAAGCGGCTAGTATTAAATGAAACTTGGTGGGTCTTTCGGTTTTGTTTTTGTACTCTTATTTTGAAAATCAGTTAGATATCTGCATATTTGATATACATATGTACCAAGCAAAAGGGTTTTGAACAGAGATGTTTTTAAAAATATTTGAAAACTTTTTTCAAACAAGAAATATAAAAAAACTCTAGCTCTCTTTACTTCAGTAATTTTTTGATAACAAATCAAATATTTTTTAATTGATATTGATTTTTGTATTTTTATTTAAGGATTAAATACATAGAAAACAAACGAACAAATTAAGGTTGTTCACCATGTGATCTTTCATTTAGAAATTACTATAATATTAAGTAAACGTGAGATATTGGATTTTTTTTCTTAATAATTAAAATAATAATAATTCAAAAACTATGATACCTTGGGTTGAGGTATTTTTGGTTTAAAATGTTCCAAATAACATAACCTATCACCTCTCTAAGGCTTTAAGGAGACCTTTGTAACACTTTGTATAATATAATAGTTATTCGCAACCTATCATTGCAAGAAGATTTTAATCAAATATCTTTCATTACTATCTAACATGAGCAACTTTCAATCAAGGTACTTTACATTTCAATCGTTCACAATTATTTTTAAATAAAATAAAATTCATATTCGGAATATTACGCGGCAAGGGGTTAACCCGGCCGGGCAACGATTTTCGCCATAGAAAATGTACGCTGCTTTATACGTATACTCAGCTATGTCGATGCGACCCATTTTTATTGAAAAGTAACGCGGACATCTGATAAATTGCGCGCGTAATGCTCGCCGCGATAAATTTCGAATATAATAGATGTTGCCGTTATGAAGCGTGTCCTTATTGAAGGCAATACGCAGAAGTGATTTTAATTAATTTAGTGAACGTTCAGTCTTCCCGCGGAGGCGATCCCTTGAAAGGTGGCGATTAATTTGTCATCCGATGGTGATTGATCTTCGATTTTTCTCCGAAATTCGGCCAGATTGCCGTTTATTTATAAAGGCTTTTGCGACGATGACGTTTTCTGAGGAATCGTTATTTTCGCCGTTTGTTTTGGCGCGAGATGAAAGCAATTTTGCGCTCGCGCTATGTGTGATCGGAACGTAGTGCTGCTTCGCGGGGGTGACTTTATGATGTTTTTATGTGAGTTGCTAAAAGAATGGGTTCTATAATAAGAATATAATGTTTTCCATGATGAAAATATTTTTTTGGTGTTTTTAGAACAAAGTAAAACAATTCATGGAATAATCAAAATCGAATATGTGCGAAAGTTAATAATATCAAAATTATATTTTCGCGTGTCTAAGAATATGAAATTATTCTCAAAGTATGATTCGATCAAAATGAAATAATATAGATAATAATATTTCTTCCCGCCGTTATGAAATACGTTGAATCATACGTATTATATTTCAAAATAAACGTTTCACGTATCAAAAAAAATAAATCACGATATATATTCAAAAGTACGCAGTCCAGACAGAACCGTTTCTTCAATCTGAGATCGAATATAACAAAAAAAAAACCATCTCACCGAAAAAAAAATCAAGGCGCCTATCAAGCGAAACGACACGCGAAATGAAATAAATTCACGCGAATTTTTCACAGCTTCGTCGATTTCCTATTCGAGCGAACCCATTGAAATGTTCGCAGCCCCGGAGAGTGTAGGTGTCGATCTCGTTTACGGACAGACGGAAAGAGGACATTGTACAGACCCGACAGTTTGTCCCGAGGAAAACGGGCTCGCAGGACCATCGCAGGCGGCGAAGGGACCCGGGGGACCCCAACGAAGGGTTAGAGGAGGGCCTGCTGAGTTATGTTGATATGTCAAACGTCGGAAGGGCGCTGATGGATGACGAGCCCAGGTCCGCCAGAAGCTCCACCTCCTGGCCCTTCTCCTGTCTGGCGCGACGCGCGATTAAAGCTCGCAGCACAAAGGGACTGCATTATTATTATGTGTACCATTACGGGTGGTATGTGCTCGGTGATCGATCAAAATGATTTACTATTCGGGGAATAAATCCGTTTCGGGTTTCTTTGTGTCGCGCGCGAAAAGGCGACTGTTTATAATATAGCCCGAGGCTGGGTGTTCATCAATAAAATTTTCTTATGGTTCGGCGATTGTTTGCTTCGCGGATTGAGCGTAGATTGTTTTTTTTTGTATAGTGAGAAAACATTTTTTTTGTTCGTGTCGTTAGGCTTCATTCGGATTTGGGTAATCGAATGAAAAATTGTCATTTGTCAAGATCAAAAATTTAAACGAAATTTTGTTTTATTATTAAAAAAAACATATAATCTGATGTACACAATTTCCAAGGAACAAATGTGTTGTAATATTAAATTACGCGACGCGAGTGAAAATTGGAACGTTTACGAAGTTGATTTAATTTATTATTAAACGCGAAAAGTTCAATACGGTTATAAAATGAACGTAAATCGGTTTAACAAACACTAAAAATAATAATATGAAACGATTTTTTTTGTGAATTGCACATAAACAAGGAAAAAAAGAAACCTTAATAAAATTGAACCAATTGTAATTCATGAAAAATTCGAGGCGACGACTATGGGGTTTTATATGGCTCAAGAGAGTAAGGGCGGCAGATGTACATACTGGAAAAGCCGAAATAAAGTGTCAAATTTTATATGGGATCTTATCGATTTCTTTTGGCATGCTGGTAAAAAAACACCGTCTATTTTTATATACGATAATGTTCTGAAACGTTCTGAAAGTAATACCGAAAGAAAAATTATGAGAAATCGTATTTCATAATAAAATCACTATCGTAAACGACACTGAGAATTGGAAAAGTTATTTTGTTTTTCACTCTTCTAATTTATTTCAAATCTTTTAAATTGAACGAAAAAAAATGCAACCGAATCAGACTACTTTCAAAATACAAAAGGATGAAAATTTACGATGCAATCTTGCAGCACCACTCTAAGCACCAAAATCTAAGCTTTGCGCCCTAAATTTCGCGGATTTAACACGAACCCTCAATACGAGCGGCTTTATTTCGTATTCAGAAGCGTATCTCTCCAACAACTAAATACCTATTTCTGACGTACATATATACGGGCGATAGAATGAAAAATACTATGACGATCGGGTTGAAATGAAAAAAGAGAGGGAAAAAAAGCAGAGCTCTTCTGATCAAACGAAAAGAGGATCGGGAATCGTTTAGCTGCGGATAATCGCAGGATTTGTGGCCGAATCGGACCAGGCAGACCCAACAGCACAATTGAGGGATTTATTCGTACCGATTTGTCCGCGACGAGGCTCTATTTGATGCGACAACAGGTGCCACACGGGTTGTTAATGCGGATATCAAATGATGCAAAAGCCTTCATGTATTGCACAAAATATATTTAAAGAATCTCGAATAGTCGATGGCGACGATCAATTTGGTGAGAAAAAAAAATTGCAATCAATTTACATTTGAAGTTTCTGCCCAATTTTTTTATTACGACTTACCTAAAATTTTTAGCTTCTTTCACTTAATACTTGATAATTGTAATATAATCATTGGTTATTTAATTATATAATTATTCTTTAGAGTTTTTTTTATTTGTAATATTAAACCAAATACAACCATCTGAAAATGAGAGCAAAAACGATTGCGCATTCCAGCGAGTCCCAATTGGGTTTCATGGCAAGATATGGGTTAACGATTTAATGGAAGTATTGATTTTATTTTATGAAATATAATCTGTAGTATTATTTTTATTGCATATATGAGCCGTTCAGTACACACAATGACTAACTCCATAAAACAAAAAGTTGAGAAAATCGACGAAACAATGTTCATAGTTTTTTAAAATTCCCTTCATAATATAAATTCAAATAAATATTGTAGAATGCATAAATACAGGTTTAGTGCATTTGAGTTGCATTATTGCAATGATTTACATTAGAGTATGGAATTAATCAAAATGGCCCTGAAATAAATTATTTATTATTCAATGGCCAAAAAAATTTTGTCGTTTTTTGATATTAATCTTTATTATTCAGGAAAGTTATTTTGAACATAAATAGTTATGACTATACCAAGTGCTTTAACACTTAAATTCTAGATTTTTCAAAAAGTGGAGTTAATCAGTCTGTGCACTGAACGGCTCATATGTTGATCATCAAAATGGCATGAACAATATGTGATTGTGTTTTGTTTATTATAAAAAAAACCAAAAATATTTAATTTATAGCAAGGTTTTCTAAATTTTTCTTACAGAACACTTCTGAAATTTTACCGAAACATCAGTTCGATATTTTTCATATTATTCCAAATCATTTTAAGTTCACATAGATATCTTCACAGTATTCCATAAAACACAACCTAACAAAAAAAACATACGATTAAAAAAACCTCTCATTTTGTACCAAACACGTCAACACGTTCAACAACAAACAACACCCACCCCGTAAAACCTTTGAGTTACACAACTGCACGCGGAAAGTATCGGGCATATTTAAACCGCGGTTTTGGCGCGCAATTAAAACGTCGGCAACAGGTACCAACAGCAGCAATATTGCGAGCCGGGATGGCCTGCAGGCGTAATTGCGCCCAGGCGCACAGAACGCCATTTCGTAATGCAAATTGACAACGGGCCGCGGTTAATTGGAGTCGAAACAATGCGCGATTAATTGCGCCCGAGGCTTTGTTTTAATCCGCTGATGTGATATTTTTGAACGGTCTTTTTGCTGATTTTGAGGGTTTTGTGAAGTTGTGGTGTGGTGTTGTCGCTTTGTTTTTTTTATGATGTTGTGTTTTGTTTATGTGAGTTAATAAATATAGTATATAAAATTTGATAGGGATGCGTGTTTTCATTGAGAATACTTCGATCAAATTATTTTTTATTGGAAATAAGGAGTATATGTTTTGTGAGTGGATTTCGTCGAAAATATAAAAAATAAAATAATATATCAAATGTGAAAATATGAAATTTATTAAAATATTATAATACAATTTATTGGAAAATACAAAAAAATATTTGAAAGTACTTGACGTTTTTTTTAAAGAATAATCATAAAAAAATTTTATAACACGTCATTCACATACCGATATAGATTTCAAATTAAAAATACAAAATCATTTTTTGAATAGGGAAGATTTTATCTTGTGGTGTATTTTTTCAGCAATTCTCATTTTAGAGTTCAATTATAGCTGAATTAGTCATTCCGCTAGCGAATTTCGCATAAAAATCGGATACGTTAATATCAGTCTTATTATTTTCCATGGTAGGTCTTGTATCCAGGTGTTCATTGCCTCGTCGAATCTCCTCAGACTTCATGTATGTTTCCATGCCTTTCATATAATATACTTCATACTCGTCTTCCTTCTTGAATACAGATTTGATACACGATAGACAATCACAAAGGTTTTGATAACAGTTCACAAGACAGCTCGAAAAGACAACCATCTTCACTACACTTTATCGACGATGTTGTCCGAATGAAAACCAATAAAACTATGCATCATACTAAAATCCCAGTCGCTTCTTTATATTGATAAATTTGCTGATTAAACTAATATCATTTTACAAACAGCTATTGTCAGTTAAATTGTATTGCAAAAGATATGTCACTCTATTTCCTTTCGTGGAATAAAACAATGTTTAGAGTCATCATTTTATTTATGGCGATATCACATTTATCGAACGAGCAAATTTTTTAAATAAGCGAAAAATGATACAGTTCAAATTTCAATTTCTTAAGCAATATTTGTATATGCAAACGTTGTAAGTGATACTTTGAACGTAAACAATGAAAAATGTTGAGGCATGAGAAATAAGTCAATTCCAATTCAGCCAGATTACTTTGATTGCAACAATTACAGAATTTAAAATGCGGCCCGGAAACAGCGATTCAGATTTATTGCGTAAAAATCTGAAAATCTTGCTTATTGGCGAACACAGACGCGCACCCAATTTGCAGCGATGTCGAAAATAACCCGAACGAAATCCCGAAGGATCAGCGTTTGATTAATAGTCGCTTTCGGGGCGGTCGAATTTGTATTATGAATTATTTTCGCCACAAATGAAAATTCGTAATTTTCCTTTTTTTCCTTTTATGGCTGTCGAAAGAAGAGCTCTCGACACACGAAAAGAGCTCATCCCTGAAAATAATCTTCCACAGCAAAAGTACGCTTCAGGATAACATTTGTTAACCTATATTTCGAAATTGTTTTTGAAATCGTTGTTTTTTTTATTTTACTACGCTGCCATAAACAAAGTAACGTCTTATATTTGGAATAAAAATAATTGATGGAATTTAAAGGTCAAATTAAGCGAGTTTACAAATTATTGATCGGAGGATGGGTGAGAGACAAAAGCTCGGGCTATATTTCGCGTCAAGATTACAAATCGAAGAATTTATGTTGCTTTAACGGCGTACAATGTAGCCAACGTTGCGGTGGCAATGTGCACGAAAACCGCGTAATTTTGAATTATGTGCAACGCGCGATTCCTTACTTTTCGAGTGCTTCTACGCACGCAACCCCACACAGCCACTTATAATATAATGTCAGAGTTTGCGACCTCAAACGAAATTTATATAATCTCGGACTATTTAAGCGCGGACAAATATTTATAATGAAACATACACGAATATCGAAAATAGCGGCAATTGTTGGTTTTTTTTCAAGTGCCTCGACGTTGATCGTAAGTATTAAACTGGGGCATTGTTTTGCGGAAAATTTAAGCTGAAAATAGGCTATGACGCGCCGCAGTCGAGAGAGAGACGTTAATGGATAAAATTAGTATCCAAACGGAGGAAATTCGTTAATTGAATGAAACATTAAATATTTTACATCCAATTAATGAAAATGTATTTTGGTTAATGGAGCGAAATAACTCATTAACTATTATGGTAGTAATTGGCGGTGTTATCTAGCGTGGTTTGCGTTTTAGATACTTACAAAATTGATGAAAATTAGAGAAATACTAAGTATTATATTACATGTAATTTTTTTTAGAAACTGGATAAATCGGAAGGACATTCAACACCAATTTATATTTTTTTATATTAAGAATGACAGAAGTAGATGGTTTTTTTCAAGCTTTTTATTATTCATACAATACTTCACAGATTGAATATAATACGATAAACCAGTTAGTGATTGATACTAATTCACCTGCGTAGAAATATTTACTTTATAAAAAATATGTTAAGTAATATACACTTGAATAAAATAACTCACATGGAAACATACAAAGCTCCATTTCGTACACGGAGAAACAATTTAATTTTCATATCAAGAATTTAAGCTTTTGCAAAACATAATATCAAATTCCATTAAAAAAGCGTAGAAAAATAAGTAACATAACGATTTACAAGCGGTGGGCGACGTTCAAACACGCTCTTCAGCCACTTTTCTCGAACATAGTACAGCATTTTTACTATCATAAAGCCGCTTACTTTCTTTCTTACTTTCCTTCCCCAACCTTTTTTTATTCATTTTAATACACGGTTGTGTGGGTGTCTAAGATAAGAGCGAGGCAAAAACAAAGTCGAGATCTTTGATCTTTCGGGTCAGGCCTCGGGCGCCTGTGCCCATTGGATAGAGCCGACTAAGGTTTCCGGAGCGGTATCCTGAATTCCTTCCCCTTTGTTTCGTATAACTCTTTCCACTCTATATTTTTATATCATATATTTTTTTCTGTAGCGTGGAACTGACAGGGTTCATATCTGTGTACAAACAGAATCGAATGATCGCAGTAAATTAACTTGAAGTCCATAAATGTGATACGATACTTCAGTAGAAGCACATCTATAAAAAATTTACTCGACCAAAACTCGTTAACGGGTATAAAAGAACACTTTCACGGAATTTATTTTCAAACAATGAAGCCTTGTCGTTTGCGTCACGGTATCCAATAAATAATATAAGGATGAGAATATATCGGTAATTATCACTCGGGATACAAGCGCCATCGATAAGTAATACTTTTTATCGATTGTGAAGTGGCTTCGCGAAGTGGAGTATTACGACGTGAAGACGTCGGATTAAATTTCAAGGAGAGTGCTCTCTCTTTCTAGAACGTTCGACGGCTCTCGTAATAATCATACGTTAACGTGAAAAGACTCCATTTCCCGTAAAAATAATGGTGGGCGTAATGTTCTAGCCGCTTTATGGCGCGATCGATCCGAGTCGACGCAAAAGCGCCGTAACAATACGCACAACGACTGAAATATACATCAAATCTGAAAAACGTACTCGGCCGTGTGTTTCTGTATGAGGAATAATGAGATTTCAGACGATGCGTGATGCAATAGGTCAAGTATTTGCTTTTTAATGAACGCGATGAATTCTAATGTCTTTAAATTGGAGAGTGAAATGTCATCAGAACACTTAAATAATCAATAATAAATTACATAACAAGATTGTACAAATAGGAAATAAATATATTGAACGGGTCAGAAGAATGTATAGAGATTTCGTTCGAATTTGGCACGTCGTTTTCTCGGATACGTTGTAGAGAGTAATTTTATGGACTGGGATCACTGTGGGGGTTGTAGGTTGAGTATAACAATTTGTATCTAACCTGTAGTACATGAGGCACACGAGGGCATGAAGCAGTAGGTTGAGTAGGTGGTAGCCTGCTGGCTGCAAGCCATGCAGCATGTAGTTCCACCTGAACGTCACCACTGTCAACGGCCTGTAAGATTTATGACTCTGCTCCTGAAAAAATAAAACAAAAATTTGTTTAAAATTACTTCTGTTATAAAAATGTAGCAAACACGATGTGTTCCGTATTCATAGACGAGCGTTTTCTAATTAAAAACTGTTGCAGTTGAGTGAAATGGACACGGTACATACGAATTTTATTTCAGAGAAATTCAATCCGATTCAGGTATGTTAAAAAATAAAGTTTTTACATCGGAAAATTTATAAAAAAATCTATTTTAAAATTGAAATTTTTTATTAAATATTCGATCATTCTGCGTCGACTGCATACGATACGGTATCGCTTTTACACGAAAAATGCAATCATTTTCCGAAATCCTGATGGAACACCGTTGTCGCGCGGTCTAAATCAATTATTGGAACGGCTTCCGTGAAAATATTTTGCATATCCAAACCGGACGAGGTAACGTTTAATTGAGTTTTTGCAAGCGAACGAACGGCTTGCCCACGCAACCGAATAACTACGATACAAGTACCGAGGGCTGAGGCCGACCGGCCGCCAGATCAAAGAAGCATTAAAATATTAATGAGGATAAACTCGAATATTTCATGAATAAATTACAAAGTTGAGCACTTTTTTAATTCAGTTTCTAGGTGGGGCGCAAGACATTATTAACATTCAGGGGCCGTCTCACCTGAAAACCCCGAACGGTGCGAAGAAACTCGTGGAAAATTAAAGCGCTGAAATAACTCGAGTCTGGGGAAAAAACAACCGATTCTATGCTTGCGTAATATAATATATATACATATGTAGGAACGATTTCGTACTGTTTCGAAAATTATTAAAATAAATGTTTCATACAATAGTGATCAAATTGTAACAACTTAATTTTGCACACAAACGAATGAAATTAGATCAAAATTAGATTAAATCAGGTATCGGAAAACTCCGGCCCGCGGGTCAATATTGTTTTTATATGAAAAATTAAGTAAATTAAAAAAAATTGAATCAATTTAGAAATTCTCATCCTCAAAAAATGCAGCAGATATATTTTTTGAATTTATTGTTAAACTATATTTACAAAAACGTTTTTCAGGTCTAGATCTTGATTTCAAGCAAAAAAAATTCCATATTTCAAAATCCATTTTATTATCTGGACAGACCCTCAATTGGAAATTATTTTTCTCCAAAATTATGTATTTTAGAAAATTTTATGTGGTTATCGATGGCATAGAATTAAATAAAAAAAAAAAAAATTGCCTGGGGCACTATTTATTATTGCTTATTTCCGTAATACTACACATAAAAATATTTAGAATTAAATTTTCAAATAACCATTTCGAGATCAATTAATTTCAACATTAAAAATTTAAACCTGTTTTTCATTTCTCAATGAATAAAAATATCCATATTAATATTTTCGAGTTTGCTATCCGACCCGCCGAGTCTCAAATTTTTCAAATCTGGCCCTTTCCAAAAAAAAATTTGCCGACCCCTAAATTAGATCAATTTTGATTGGCGCCGTTTGCAATTTCCCAAACACCACCAATCAAACCACAGCAACAACTACCACCCACCGCGAAATTACACACATTCTTCCTCTTAAATAAATTCAAGATTAGACGCGACAACATTACGTATAATATAGAAAGCTAGAAGAGGAGGACTTCGACGAATCCGAGGGCGGTGCCCTTCCGGGCCCCCGGCGACCCAGTTTCGGGGGCCCCCGGGGACGGGCAGTCCGGCCCCCGTTCCTCTGTAATAAGATATGAAGCAATTGCTGTCAACGGTGTCGGGGCGAAATTGCCGCCGACAACGGGGCCGCGGCCGCCGTAAATGAATGACGTTTGCTATTCATTATTCAGCGGTGCCGATGTGTATTCGTGGTGCGTGCTTTTCTAGTTGGGGTTTGCGTGTTGGTGATGGTGAAGGCTGGTCTTGTCGGACGTGGATGGTTGTTCGGTGGGTGGGTGCGGGTGGGTTTTTCGATGGTGGGATTTTTTGTGTGATGGTCTTTGATGAATTTGTGGTGTGGTATGGTTTGGAGATGGGGTTCGAGGTGCGTCTGTTGCGCGAAATGATGTTCGGGAGGATGATGTTTTGTTTAGGGTTGGTTGTTGCGAATAAATTTAATTTTGATTTTAAAGATATAAAAAATAAGTTACCTTGAAAAGTATGATTGAATAAAAAATTACAAGAAATTCTCTTTTTTTATGAATTTAACAATGTTTTTCTTTTTTAATTTTCACCCGGCAACCTTAATTGTGACTTATGGAATTATTGACCAATTACGAAACGAACGTCCAAATTAAGCTTTTTTCGTAAATTCTTATTATTTATTTATATCAGAAAAGTTCTATTTTGAGACTTTGTTGACCATATAATTTAAATGCCCACGAAAATTCATTATATTATAGAATCATTTGCGTCATGATAAAATGTCAAACGCTTGTTTTTTTTCAAACCTACACATGAAAACACACGTGTATCCAAAAATACATACGATATAATACAAAATTATATTCGAGAGTTTATACTGCGAATAGGATTACATGCAAGCAAAGGTATACATTTCCGAGTCGACCTTCCGAAATCTAAATAAACAATAGATCGAACGGTCTTCTATATGTCACGCATTTATGCCTCTATATCAGTATTCTACAATAGCGTTCCGCGTACAACTTAGATGACAAGGGTTTAAATCCTTGTCATTCGCATATGAAAGGGGCCGTCTCAAATATTGTCTGTTATCGAAGACAAGCAATATCAAAACGGTTAAACGAAATCATTTTCAACGCGATGCATAAACTACGACGTTTACAACAAACGAATCCATCACCGCGAATGAAATATTTCCACGATTCGTAGAAAAATACAGATAGAAAACATCGCACCCAAAATTCAAACTGCCACAATACGACCGAACCACGTGCAACCCAAAATAAGCATACCGAATGAAAAACACATATAAGAGCCCACAATAAGAAAGGTGTGAATGGTGCAATTCCACGCGGCTTTTTACAGCGGGCAAAAAACCCCCGCAGGCCCGCGGGTATTGAAACATAAACGCGCGGCGGTTTGTACGCGCGGGGTTATTTGTTTTCATCCCTTTCGGTTTATGGCCGGGATTTATAAAGAGGCCAATCCCACCATCCATAAATGTGTGATGTATTTGGCCGAACGGGGGGACGTAAAATGTCCGACGTGGACTCGAGTGCACGTAGGAAACAAAGCACCCATCTTCGCGGACGACGGGCACTACACGTGGCGGCGAAAGTGAAATTTCACTATCGGATCTCGGTTGTTTTCGTTTTGGTTCTGTTGCTACGGAATACGTGCGAGTGTTTCCAATATTTCGATAAAGGGCATTTTCGTGAAATGGCATGCGAGCCGATTGTATCGAAAATTTATGTAAATCGAATCCACACAAAGAAATGGAATAGAAATCGCGTGAAATTAAAAGATAAGTTCTCGAATGCGTTATAAAAAATAAATAATGCTTATTTAAATAAAAGTAATATAAACTTATCATAAGCATGTTAAAAAATAACGTGAACAAATACGAGCACGTTCGAGCAAGATTAAACGATTAAAAATTCGCACTTAAAAAAAGTACATGCATGAAAATTATCAAGAAGTACATTTCTCGAAAGTGAACCAAGATAAGGTTTAATTTTCAGCACGTTGCGGCCCATTATCACGTTCTGAAAATGGACACGGAGCCGGTGCTCGGAAAGTTACTTTTATCGCGGCTTTAAAACCGCCGGGAAACGTTTTTCGGGCGGACGTTAAACGGGGGCTCGTTCCGAATTTAATACAATTCAACCCGTCCACGGAACGAACGACCTGCGGAGTGATAATCAACATGATTTATTCGCGAAATTGACAGGTTGACAAGGAAGGAGAGAAATATTGTGTTAAAACGTCGGCCCCGCGAAAGCGAACCGGAGGATTTTGCGATGGGCGAAACAGCTGCGTCCAATGGCGTCGATTCCTCGCCAACAACGCCCAGTCCATGGAACATGGATAAGTGTGGAAGTTTGTTGGAATCTTCGTATCGAACTATAAGCCGCGAAATGAATAATGAACGACAGAAACATCGAAATCCACTCAGGCCGACGATTCCTTCTATCAGAGGTTAATTATGTCGGGCGCAGTGCAGACTTTCGGAAAAACTGGGCACCACTAACGAGATACTTTGAGGGAAAAGATAATTACGTATATAATGGATATTCGCAATCATATTAGGGAATAAACCGCTTAATTAATTTATATTAGAAGACATGACGTGGAGTAACAAGCGGGCGGCCGTATTACGTCGGCGGAACGTTCCGCGGCACCATATTGTGTACTAAATTTCATGTCTCGACTAACGTTGAACTTATTTACATATCCTTGTACGTGCGGAATTTCATACGAATTGCAATTCGTAGAGGCGTATTTTTTAAATAACTTTTGGATAAAGTGATAGGAAGCGCAGTAATGTGATCGCGAAATAAAATTGATATCGTATGAATGGGAATAAATATTTTTAGTAGAAATCACTGAAGTATATATTTATGCATTGATTACTATATTATACGTATAACTGTCCGCTGTTTTGAATTTACATAAATAAAAAGGAAAATTCGTCAAAATGTACTCAAATGCTTATATTTGTAAGCTTTTGTGTTTCGTTCATTCAAATTCAGAATTTACAAGAGAAATTCTGTATAAAAACCTTTTCATTAAAAAAAAACCAATATCTTGATCGAATCTAGATTGCTTTGGGTATTTAATATTAAACATAAAAAAAAATTATAAAACGACATAAATGTTTCAATTTTCTCTCATTATCAATTTGTAACAATCAACAAAAATCGACATGTTTAACTGAATCAACAACATTTAAAAAATACTTACAACCAATCTACACCTAATCAAACAAAATAAAATCAAGCCATCACTCATCGATCTTCCATTTCCCTGACCCACCCTACAGTACATCCGCCGTGGAGCATCGAAAGCGTTTTCACGATACATAAAATTGAAAATCCGCAACGGCTGCCGCTTTTCCGAAAACCGACCTCAGCCGAACTGTTGTGGAGGTCTAGTAGCCCGCTACGATAAGGCAGTTAAGATTATCTTAATTCGGGTTTCTCAAACTCGACACGAGATTAATGCCGATCGCAACGAGCGGCCTACAATGGACCAGAAGAGCGTGCACCAAGTATCCAACGCTGTTTTGTGTTTATGTGCACATTAGTAGTAGGCGATATATATTTTTAAAAAAAAAAGAAAGAAATTGAAGGAAAATATTGTATAAATATTATATAAAAAAATGATAGTAATTGAGTGCTCAGTAAGTATAATATATATCTTAGGATCTAATATGTAAAATAAATTTAATAATCTGTATGTGAAATAATTTTGAAATAATCTGTATTTCAAATTTTGAATGAATAAATATTTATGGACGGATATAATCATTCGGATTTTATTATATTTAGTATCCATATTTTGTCTATATGCGTTGAAAAGCATAGTGTGAGTGAAAATAAAATATTATAGGGGATACTTGTCTAATTTCGTGATATAAAACGCTTGTTGGTTATTATCTTGTATTCTATTTTAAAATAATTAAAACAAAGCTTACAATCAAAAAGCATCAACTTTCTTTTTCATCGAAAAATTATTTAGATGTTATATTTCATTACTAATTTTGTGTAACATCTCAAATGATCGAATGTGAGACGATACTGTAGCTAATTCCGAGATAGTGTAATATGCGCATTTAACATCATAATTATTTATGAATATTTTTGTTTAAATTTTTCCACATTGTAGATCAAATTCAAGAGACAAAATAACACAACCTGACATTTTTCCACGAAAAAAACTATAAAGTTTTTTTTAAATAAAAGTCAAAACGATAATTAAAAACATCAAAAATTTCAACAAAAATCAGAACCTCCACCAACACGACCTTCTCACCCAACAACCCAAAAACCCCCAAATCCCACCACACGCCTCGCATAATCGCGATGCACACACACACACGAACACATGCGTATTCGCAGGAATACATTAGCACAGTGGCGGGGTTGTTCGTAGGGGCGCAAATCGATATGGCCATACAGCGGCGGCTGTTGCGGGGCACGCCGAGAGTATTTGCGCGCAAATTACGCAGACCTATTAGTCTCTGCCATCGTTGAGGCTGTAAAATGATATATGATAATTGAATAACGCGGCGTGATTTGTAACGTTCAGACGGAAATCTGTCGGCCCTGTGCTGCCGCAACTGTGGATCCGAGGCCTTTTAGGTATGCCGGGGGTGTTTTCGGGGGTGGCAGTTTACTTTTGCGTTTTTGGTAGGGTTGACTAATCTGAATTTTTTAATACAATTACTAAGAATGTGCAGAAATTGAGAAGACTATGACAAAAAAAGATTATAGTTTTTTGTTTTTAGAAGGTCGGCAAAACTGAATGGTAGCGGGAAATCTCCTGACAGAGTGAGAATCGCAGAAATACGGTAGTACGTAAACTCATGTTGTAGTGTCCAGTTGCGTGAAAGATGTCAGTAAGAAATCCTGCCAAGTGCGAGCCACGCCAATAAAAAAAATCATTGCCTCAGTGTTTTGGGATCTAAAAGGCATCGTTCTGAAGTAAAAGAAAGAGCTGGCGGGAGAGTTCTTTGAGGAGGGCATAAAGAAGCTTGTGGCACGGCTCACCACATACACTGAACAGGATGGCGATTATGTGAAAAATTGTCAAAAATTGTATCAACAATCTTGTAAATTTTGGTCAAATACACTTTTTCTAAAAAAATATAAAAATCTAGTATTCTTGATTTCTGAAAATGCCTAGTATATAAAAACCTCTCAAATAATTGAATACTGAAAACATTTTTCGCTGAAATAGCCCCTAGTCAGTATTTATAAGTCACATATTTAATGGTTACGCAATGTACAGTTAAAATGCCGTAATTGTAAACAATATAGAGTGAATGATTTTCGCTGGAAACTAATCGATTTGCAGTTTGGGTTATGTGCATTGAAACTGGAGTGCTAACTCGCTACATTACATTCCATGAAATTCGAAAATCATAAATCTATTATGCTATGTGAAAGCTCTCATCGTATTTTCGCAATATTGTGGTAATCGAATTGCAATTACCGCAATTTCCGATTATTCAAATGTAATTTTGTGTGAATGAGAATATAAAATATTAATTTATTACGTGTAATAATGTTGGATATTATTCTAAATATTTTCAATTATGTAATTTATACTTTCTGAAGACACAAGACTAATTTCACAAATCGTCAACGGGAAACATTAATTTTACAGTTCACAGAAATTATGAAAACGTTTTAAATGTCACTGTATGTCAGTAAAGAGCGTATAGCGCGATTAATATATTTTACAATTCAAAATACATTTCAACAATAATATGTAACATCATTGTGAAGATTGAAATACACAGAAATGCGAAGCGTGACTCACAAATCGTGACTTGATTTTATTTCATGAAAATAATAAAGCAAAAACGAAATTATTCCAGTACGATATGATCTTTCAATATCAACTGACATTGAAACACTTTTGAAAAAAGCACAAATTCGTAGAATTTTAATTCGAAAATTGTAGTTTTGGAATGACTATTGGAAGTGTCATTCATCGTAACGTTTTTTCACGTGTTCCATGAAAATTTCATTTTTGATTCTCGATTGCAGCAACCGGCAAAAACAATAATTGGCAATTCGAACGGTGACGCTGCAAAAAATCGGCGAATTTAAATATACAACGGAAAATGTACAGTTACGCAAATTTCACGATGAAAAACATCAACGCAAATCATCGACGACAAAAAGCAACGGAAACTATAATCGCATTAACGTCATATTACATTATAGTCATAGTACATTATAATCATCACGTTATTTCAATACGGAAAATATATTCAAAGTTGGAGAAATTCAGACACAGAGACGCATTAAACTCAATGCTATTTATCAAGGATCTAACGAGAACGCCAAGTTGGGGGCGTGCTCCATGATTTAACACCGCGAATGTATGCAAGTCATGTGCAAAGACATTAAAACAATGCTGCGAATATGCAACTACGACAACGCTTTACGACACGCAACAAAATTGATAAGGCATGATAAAAAGAGTACGGAAAAAAAGCACTCTCACTCGTGCGAATTTTACGCCCGGAATGAAATTGAATTTACGGCCTGATATTCGCCGCTTGTGTGTTTGTAAATTTTATTGCCGAAAGTAATAAAATTCATAAATACGCCCCGTAGGGCGTTTCGTCGTTCACGTGTGAGGACGCGCATAAGAATATTTATAACGTATTTAACGAACGCCTCCCCTTTGGCGGAGCTATTGCCGCTAATAAAATATTTACTACCACCCACGACCTGCTATGATACAATCGTTGATTATGGATTTTTAAAGTGGACCGATGGCTGTTGAATATGCTGTGACCGTTGCGTGCCTCCGCGGAATAGAAATGTAACAATCAAAATGCGGGACAATTTAATTATGGTCATTAATTGTTTCTCGATCACGATAATGCAGACAATGCTGGATCGCAATACGAACGGTTCGATGGTACACATAGATTCGTAAATATTGTATGGAGTGATTTCACGATAACGAAACACTGCATATATGTACATTTACAAATTGAATGTGTATTGTATAATACAATGTCAGAACAATATTGAAAAGATGTTTCAATCTAATTCCATATACTATGTAAATAATGACTCATGCTGAATGAAAATATTTATGATGCGAGTGCGATATGAACTAGTAACGATTGTATATTTTCATTCATCGAATTGATATTTGAATATCCGGAAGATAAATGATAAGAAAATTCTCAACGGAAGTCTGTTGTTGAAATTAAATTCAAAACCGAAGACTAACAAAAATGGATATTAAAAAAATAAAATAAAACAGCTATAAGTTATGTAAGAAATCATTTTCATAAAACGGGAGCGAAGTGTCTTCATAAAAGAGTCGAATTTTAGGAGGGCCCTTCCGCCGGCGGGTTTTTTGATGGAATTTAAATGAGATTTCGCCTCTTTAATCGTAAAAAATATGATAAACGACGCGTTTTTTTTATTATTCGCTGTACGACCACCGATATTGAGCGAAGAACGGACGAAATCCACTAAAGTCGGTTTTATAATGCAAATCGTGTTGTAGAGTACCTGCGTAGCCGCGACGCACTCGTCCTTCCGCCGAAACCTTTTTTTTCCGAAAAAATAGCTTAGATGTCATTTATTCTGACGACTTTGACCCCGGACGTGGTCCAGCTTTGAACTTTGCAAATCATAAAGCTCCCGTTTACAGAGGAAGGAATAATATCGAGAAAAAACGCCCATAAAAGCTACGAGACCCCTCCGGGCATCGGCGGCCACTTCATATTTCCATTGGCAAACAACCGAGTTTTAATAATATTTCACGTAATCCGAACGGCGGGAATTTAATTTGATTTCGGATTTAAATAAACCACTCGATCGAAAAGAAGCCGATATTGAAAGATCTGCCGACTCGGCGGTATCGAATTTTGTAAACGATGAAATGAAATCGGAGCGATGAAAAAAAGCAACGCGTATTTATGATAGAATTTATTACAAATATAAAAGTGTACGGGATCATTGACTGATTAATTTAATTATATCCATTATTTCTGTGCACAATATTGACAAGTAGACTTGTCAAATAATAAATGACATCCTAGGTCGAAGAGCTTAACTGAAGCATTCGCCGTTTGATAAAGATTGATTATATTCGGAGGGAAGTACGAAAGCAACGTTAATGAATCGTAGAACGTTTGGGAAATTCGGAAAAATTCAAGCTCGTACAAATAATAAAATCTTTATTATAGAATTTCAGGGTAAAGGTTATATTATATTACATAAAAACTAATTGTTTCATTGATTAATATAAAATTATAATATACCATTTATTGTAAATCAAACTTTTTATATGATAAAATTATGTATATCATGACGAAATCAAACAAATATTTTCAGAGGGTTTAAAGTCATAGAAATATACTTAAAAAATATGGCTAGATTTAACGAAGCACGATGTAATTCCGTGCACAATGGGAGCTGAAACGCAACTTTTCATCCGAAAAAAGGGGAATAGTGAGCATATACGAGAACATATCCTGTATTTTACGATACGACCAAGGTATTTTTTCATATCTCGGTCATAGCGAGGGCATGAGAAAAAATATTTCGGTGTGATATGTTTAATTTGGTCTGGTTTCACTACCGAGAGATGCGAACGTTCGGACCGGTAGATAAAAAGTACGTAGACCTGTCTTGTTGGCAAAGCGTAAATATTACCGGAAAAAAACCATAGGAAAACAATTCGGATTCATGTTTTCGCATGATATATTGGGGAAAAAATTACGACATAGAATGCTACGAAAAAATTCGATTTCGTTTATACAAATTGTAGCACGAAACGAATAAAAGCACAAATCGTGGGAAAATAATCAAGGAGTTTCATGTAATATAAGAAATACCTTTAACATTTCAAAGAAAATTTTCATGACAATGCATTAAATATTTATATTCATTTATATGAAAAAAGGCCCTCAAACATGGTATCTAGTGGTCGATAAGTACGACGCAGGGATTTTCTATATGAAGCACACGTATAAATATGTATTTTTTTCGGGATGATAAAACTGCGCCGTTGGAAGCGTAGTATCTCATAACAAGGATGTAAGGAAAATGTTTGCGCAGAGGTTTTCCCATAAACACAGCCTTATTGAATCTGGTACGTTTTTTCTGCGCTATTCCGTCTGAACTGTATTAAAAATATCAAATTTAATAATTTTTTATGCGCCCGCATAAAAACATAATGACGAGATTTATAAAAGCGTAAAAACGCCGTAAGCTTATTTATTTCATGCGAAAATATATTAATCACCATGAACGCGCCGTATTTTTCCAGATATATTATATAAAACACTAGTTGATACACGTTCGCAAAACACGTGAAAAAAATAATACAAATACACAACATGCGTATTCAATATATTATATACAGAATCCCACAACGAAATACTGACACTTGTTTGAGAGAATTCGTAGATATTTCATTTCTCGCGCATGAATAAGGAAATCGTCTAGTCACAGTATACGTATTTTTACAAAAAAAAAAAAAAGCGCAACCGTTCCGATCACAGACGCTCCATCGACAAAATAAAAAAAGGCCACGAATGCGACGAACACCTTCACCGATGGCACAACTTTTACTGGAATATCGAATAACTGTTACTCGATGAGGGGTATTCATAGCAAAAGTGTGTAACATCATCCGCAGCCTGGGGTGGAAGAGCGCAGCGAGCGGGGCACAAAGGAAAGGTAAGGAATAAAATAGCTTACAAAGGAAACGTACACAATGCTGAGGGAATACTACAACGATTCCATGGATATAGGGCTAAGGCGACGCAAGGAAAAGCGAGGCTAGAAAGGGAGAAAGTTGCCCACAGGAATTGGGCCTGAACCCGCGACCCCGAAGCTCCACGTACGAAAGAGAGTCAATCTATACGAGTCGGATATCCACCCGCAGCATTAAGGGAATCAATAACGCCCTTTAATAGAAGGGATCCGAGTCTGGGCTTAACTCTGTAGGTTGGACGCTCATTTTTAACCTTTCACGCGTGAAGACGAACCAGAGTGCCGTGAGGTGTTCTCGGTCAGATTACCCACTCACAATATAATTTACAAGGCACTATTTCAAGATATTTACAGTTAACCCATTTCCTTTCACATTCTTTTACGATTTACATAAAAATTTTAGCTTCTATCGCTTAATACTCGAAGCTTACATTACAAATATAGATCATTATTTTTTATTATTATATTTCAGAGTTTTCTTTACTTAAATATGTTATTATTTGTAATATTTCACCAAGTATTACGCATGTTCAGAAATTAAGAAGACTGTGACAATAACGGGCTATGGTTTTTTGAGGATTGGCAACACTGAGTGATAGAGAGGAATCTCTTGACAGAGTGAGAATCGCAGGAACACGGTAGTACGTAAACTCACGTTGTAGTGTCTAGTTGCGTAAAAGATGTCAGTAAGAAATCCCGCCAATAGCGCCCGTGAGTTTCTTAAGCGAATTGAATTGGAAAGTGAGGATTTTCTGATTTATTGGCGGTGAAAAAATAGTGTATCAAAAATATCCTGTAATATTTTTTCAAATACATTTTTTCTAAATAAATATAAAAATCTAGTATTCTTAATTTCTGAAAATGTCTAATATAACCAATTGACGTGAGAGCAAAAAGCTCGCGCATCTCAGGAGTTCCTAATTGAGGACGATAACAGGATATGGTTTAATGAACATTAAAGAGTGTTTAGCATTAGAAAAACGAACTGAATTTTTTCACAATTATATATTATACATTTTTACTACTATGATCTATATCTATTCGGAAGACAGTAACGAAAAGGCGACTTTATCTCTCGCCGATATCGAACGTAGTGCGTTCTTTACGAGCGAATGTGATCTATCACCGCCGCAGACCGCCCGAAGTGAATAAAACACAGCAGTTTCAACCCCACGAGGTTGGCGCAAAACCCATAGGAAAATGTTAAAATAAGGGACGACGCCGCAATGGACTCTCGAAGCGGCTCGCGTGCAAGCTCAGCGAACTCAATGGCTCGGAGTTTACTGCAAATTTATTCGCGATATGAACCAACTCGCGCCGGATAGGTGAAATTTCACTTCGAAAAATCCGACGCAATGAGACAAAGATGGCCGCCGCTTATTGGACCATAAATCACGCCGCGGTTGAATTATTTTCGAAAAAATTCAATTACGCCCCGCGTGCCGTGTGTGCGCTTTTTCGCGATGAAGGAGTGTGAAGTTTGCGCGATTAATGGAAATAATAAAAAAATGTCCGTGAATTATGCGGAGTTTTCGTTTTGATTATGGGCTGCGGTATTTCATTCGGGTTTTGGAGGAGTAATGATGACGCGGATCATCATGAAGTATGGAGTAAAAAGATTATATTCGGATGATAACTCTTTATGTGAACGATTGAAATTTAAATTGAAATATCATGAAAACACTGGATTTTTTTTTATTCAGCATTAGATAGTGAGTAATGTAGAAATAATGATGATGATACTATGAAACTCTAATATATGTTTTTTAAGCTGATTCAATTTAAAAACCACCGTATATTATATAATAAAATGTATTAATAATTTTTTTTTCGATTTAAGAATTATACAACATGAAAATTATATATTTAGATATTAAAATTAATGAAGATAACAATAATAATAATAAATTATTATCTGTATTCAAATTATACTAAAAATTTCTCTAGCGAACGAAATGTTCGCTTGAGTCATTCAAAATGGGCGAAATGTACATGCGAACGATTCAACCGCACAATTTCACAATAAAAACGGTACAATGACGCGAAAATAACACGAAACAAGTGGAAAATCAACGTGAATAAATTCTTGATATAATTTTAATTTATTCAGATGCATAAATCAATATACAAATATTTAACCTTTCTCACTTCTGAGAAATAATTCAATTGAAATAAATTGTAGTGTGATCATTATGTCATATCAAAAGTTCGAATACATTTCCTCAACGCATGTATCCGCATTTTATCTCTTTGCAATCGCAAGTTATTTAACTTTAATGATCATAAAATCTGATCCGATCCAATAAAACTAAATCATCAACATCATATAACGTTTAAACAACACTATACAATATATTCAAAAATTCAATTACCTAACTACATACATCTTCCAGAAATTCGAAATTTCCAAGATTTATGCAGTCTGAAATACAAAAATTATTTTATACGACACATCCCAGACATATTCCGAACATTTGCCTACATTTATACGTAGGTAGACGAAAGTTGTGTCGCATTTAAATGATAATGGAGGAATCGGGACAGGGTTATTCGGGGAGACCGGTTACGACCGGGCAATTCCGGACGACCGACGCCCGGTTATGCAAATCTTATAATATGAAAAATTGCAATTCGACGACCGGGCAAAATATGCGAACGAGCCCGACGAAATAAAAATAAAAATAAATTGCCGATGCGCAAATTTCGCCAGGCTTGGGACTGAACGGGTTGAAAAAATGGCGATCTTGGAAAATTTTAAGATTTTTTTTAATGTCGTTTTGTATGTTGAAAATGTTATAAAGTGTGATTAATTTGATGTGGATATCAATTTAATAATTCATTTTTTAATGGTTTTAAATATTACGGGAGATATTCTCCAATTTTTAGAAACGATTCATTTTGTAAATGTTTTTCTTGGTTGGCTTTCGTCGGATTCGAGGAACAAAATATCAATTTTTAATTATTCGTTTGTAAACAAGCTAGCCGAAGTTTTGAAAGGCTAAGGAAATTTTTTTAAACTTATCAAAGAATTAAACTTTTTTCGTTAAAAATAAATACATAAAAAATCTCGATATTTTCTTCGGTACGGAATGATTGATTAGTTTTTAAAAATTAATTATCTTTCGAGTTTACTACATTTTTTATGCGAAATCTGAAAAGAGAACCAAAGAAAAGCACCATATACCTATTACAAGATAAAATAGTACTGACCATGACATTGCTAATATAAATCGAATTTCAAGTTTTGCCTAAAACAACAAATTGTATACAATTCGAAAATTAATTCAATGGATACAATTTAATACTCAATCCCGTAGAATCCAATAATCTATAAATGGATGAATGAAATTGCGAAAATACATATTCAAATTTTAATTCTGTTTATCCCATCGTAACGATTCGAAAGTGGATGCTTGAGCATCTTTGAGTAGCAGTCTCGAGATACTTAATCCGTACTAAAATGGACGAGAAAACTTCAGCAAAAGTTTGTGAAATATTTCGAAATGAGTGTCGAGAATATAATGTTCCTTTAAAATTTACACCTCAAGTTGCCAGGTGCTCTGCGTAAAATATCACTTTGATGTTTGGACACAGCGCAAGCACAGCGCAAGATGATCTCACCAAAACATAACAAACTACAAACATGAACGACAAATTTATTCCACGAAGGTGCTTTATGTATAATATATATGTTATGACTAAAGTATTACGTATATAGTCTTTTTAAGAAGCATCAAAATGAAAAAGTATCAATAATATATGATCAAAATATAACGATCGTTATATTCTTGGGACTTTGAACTATACTAGACTTCTTCGCCAATAATTTGTCATGGGCTGGCACAAAAAGTATCCCCCATAAAGATATATTATTATATAACAAGATATGGAGTAGCTAGGGCAGAAAAGAATCTAAAAACGCAGAGATTCATGACGGAAAGGTCGCGCAAGTAACCGACGGAAATAAATAACAATCGGAACTTCAGCATCGTCTCAGAATGGCTAAGTTCTGTAGGCTCTTAACAATTCCCCGCGTAGTAGTGGTACGTTTGAACGCGAAGGGATCTCGGATAAAACTTTGTATGAGAATTTATTGCCGATTCGGACGGACCGGGAGGAAGGTGTATAAAGACGGTCGTCCCATTTTGTCTTCCCTTTTAAAAGTTTCCCCGTCGGTAATTAATCATGTTTTGAGCGAGCCAAATATTATTGAAAATTCTTGTTTGAACTTTTTCTTATACCCGGCCGTGCCGTAGGAGACGTTGTGTTTTCTACGGCCGAGGAAAAAAGGAGCACTGGAAAGTTTGCATTCCGCGACTCTGCGAAAGAATCGAAGTTTATTTTTTTTCGCATTGTTGACGCGTTAACGTTCGTAGACCGGTCCTAACGAGGGTGCTAGGAACAATGAACGACGTTGCATTTTTGTTCATTTAAAATTCAAAATATTTCACAGTCGAATATATGAATACAGAAAATCAAATTAAATTCTCAAACACATATGTATCTTTTATTATCATTTTATAGAAAATTTGAAATAACATTCATTATGAGAAGTAATAGGGATATTATTATTTTTTATCGTAATATCAACAGATGTCACTATATTTAAAAACACAAAACCCATTTTACATCATGAAAGTGAAAGTGGTTTCACATGAAACAGCGTTCTCCCTTTTGGGTTGAGCATATGTAGTTTTAATTGTCGAATGTTTGTGTATTCGACGTCAATTTATAATTATTGCGGACGCAAGCCGCACTCGCTTGCGTATTCAAAGAGAATGGGCGGGCGACTAACGATATTACATTACTTTAACTTTACATAGATTACAAGTATGTTCCGTTAACCGCACATAAAGTAGGCCGAAACTTCTAAATGCTAAGAGTTAAGGACGTTAATGATTCTGGTTCTGAAACTATCCGCGGTTAGAGACTTCGGTGCGGAAATATGTTCCCCTTCAACTATCAAGGTGGCCGAAATTTACGACCACCCAATTACGCGCGTAATTATAATTATATTTGCGCACCGTCGCCAACGATAAACATATCGGTAACTCCCGAATCACACAAATTCGTATCTGCGATCATTCCACGCACACGTACAACGATAATTGATAAAAAGATTTGAATTCATACGAATAATAAACAGCATCAACGTGCCATTCATACGAGTCAAATCATACGCATATCATAAATAGAAATTCAATTTTCGACAAAATACGCAATATCGACATCACAAAAAAAAATAGAAACCGCTTATTAAAAAGCACACAATAAGTACGAAAATCTCTCAAGGGGGCGTCTCACCCTTTACGCCCTTGCGTTATTATCGGCTTTTCAAAGGCCTTCTTATTCGATACGCGTCGCCATAATGCGGCGCTAAGATAAATCAACATTACCTCCGAGCAGATTGAGGCCTCGGCGCCGAAAAAAAATCCGGGCCACTGAAGGGATGAGCGGGAGGAATACGCGAGGCGAAGGGTGGGTGGGTGGGTGGGTGGGTGGACCGCGGTTGTATCAACAGCGAGCGACGGCAAAGGGCGCGCCCTCCCGCCAGGGGAATTCAAATGGCAAATAAATAAAACGAGCGCCATACTCGAACATCTGGTGGCTTTTCGAAAAGGTGGCACCGCGGATGACGGCAACGAAGATTGCCCTCGAGGGCCTCTCGAGCCGATGCCTCCGCGGGGGATAATTAGAATATTGGATGGGTGACCAACTTTTCGGAAAGTCGACGAGAGACTCGATTTTTTTCGGATTGATCTAATAAAGACGTTTAATTCGGGGATCGGAAGAAACATCATGGGGTTAGAAGTACTCGATTATGAATAAATTGAATACTAGGATCATATCAATATAATATATTAAACGTTTTTTTTTTCAAAAATTATTCAAATTAAAAATATTTTAATATGGAAAATGAAGTGAAAATCATATAATTTAAAAATGATATACAATTAGGGCTTGCAATTTACCGTCAAATTTCAATTACCAGTAAACGGTAAATGATTTTTACCATTACCGGTTACTTACTGGTAAATAAAAAAATAGACGTATATAGATTAGATGATTAAAGTAAAACTGCATATGGCTATCTTTTCTAAAAACAGTATACTTAATTGAGACCTAAATATTTTCAAACACATTACAGATGAATGTCATATAATTCTATACATATATTTTATGTGATTTGCAGTGCTGAAACTAAAATAAATGATTACCACCCCTTAATCCCCCAGGTTCGCAAAACCATAGTGGCGCCCCTCACACTCATAAAAGCGCCCTTTCAAATTTTTTCCGCAATAATCTTTCCAGTAATTACCAGTAAATTTCCCAATTTACCGGTAATTACCGATGGTAAATTTTTGGCTATTTACTGGTGAACCGGTTAACCGGCAATGCAAGCCCTATATAAAACTATTCAAAACAATCTCCCTCGATTAAGAAAGAACGGTCGCCCTATAGCTTAAACATACCCCATTTTTCCACCCTCGCACAAGGCTCACCGCTGCTGTAACTCGCCCCCTGACGACTAATGTTTGTTTAAACAAAAGTCGAGCGCGAGTTTGCGTATTGACTTCTGTTTGAGTTGAATTCAAACAGGATGTGCCGAAGAGAACGAGCCGCGCATCTTGGCCCGACCGCGCCACTCGCGCTATTAAAATGGATGTTGGTTTTGGGCCGAAGTTTGGCCCCGAAAATAAATATATTACATGTACGGCGGGGGAATGGAAACGGAAATCTTTTAACGCGGCATCAACGGATGTTAACCCTTTTAAGTCGAGTCAGACCGTGCGGTCGTTGTGATGTATGCGGAGGCGGCGTTGAACCGTTCTATAAACAAATCGACGAAGAAATTATCAAAACATTTAGATGTGCAATGGGAAATGTTAACGGATCGTTCGTGAATAATAGACGAATATGTAACAAAAGAAAAACATATTTCAGAACGATAGGAATGTGGATGGTTATTCTGGCGTTTCATATTACGGCAGAGGCGAGATAATACTGGAATGATTTACAGTGTTTGAATAATTTTAATAAATTGAAAAAACTTTATCTGAAGAAGTTTCCAGAAATGTACTCAGATTTCTGCGGGGTTTTACAAAATAACAATATCGCACATGCGGTAAAAACGCCAGACGTGCTAGGTGATAAATCACGGCAAAATATATATCGTTGAAAGTTTTTTCGCGTAGTTTTTCCCAGAGATGAGAGATGGAGCCTCTCCTGGCATGGCAGAAAAGAAAAACTCAAGGAAAATGACATAAATAGATCTAGATATATATCACCGGCTATCGCAATAAAATATGAAATGTCCTCATAAACTAGAGACGCGTACATTTCGAACGGATTTATTCAAATATAATGAATTCCGAAATAATAACAAAAGCGCCACAAAACAATACATCCACCGCAAAACCGATTTTGACATTACACGTCAAACTGCAGAACAACCTATAGAACAAAACATATCATACTACAACAGACTGATATTGAATAGTCGAACTAAAAACAACTCGTTTCCCGGTAAACATTACGCCCAAAAATATATACACATTCTGTAACAGATAACGTACACATACGTCGCACTTCATACGCACGCATCCCTGTAACCGACGCAAAAGGGGATGGTCCTTATCAATTTTTCCGCATCATAAAAAGACAAGTGGAAGGGTGCCTAAACCATAACATACACACGCACATTTTCCGCAGAAGGCAAGATGCGTTCCCGAAAATGGGATGCGACCGAATGCAATTTTCGGCTCCAGTGTTCCTCAGGAGCGCACGCTAACCGCGGTAAACGTCAAACTCGAGCAGCTAAGTGATTCGCACACGACACATTTCATATGTGGTATATGCGAAAGGATTACGTGGAACGTGGAGCGGTTTCTTTACGGACTCGTGTAGTGTTTCTCAAAGTGTGTCTCATGCGTGACGAGAATAATTTTCATAGTGAGGTTGTTAAAATGTAGGGGTCTTGAAAGTTTTATTATGTCGAATGTTTTTTTTTTTGCAAAAATTGGATGCAAAGGCGCATATATGAACTGCAATATAAATATATGAAATTCTATGATTTTATTTTAAAAGAAAATCTCTGATATATTTATTATAATACTTTAAATATACATTTACCACATGGCCGATCAATTTCTGTACAAAATTAAGATACAAAAATCAACTGTATAAACTATCAACACAGTATGACCCGAGGAAATAATTACATTTTATAACGACCTTCACCCAGACCGCATAGGATTAGACTCGCAAAAAGGGGCACTTAATCATTACAGGTTCAGGAAACACTGGCCGCGGTGGAAAAGGGGTAGATGGGACGTCGAGTGGGTGGGTGGGCTCCATTTATCGAGGAAAAACTTCCCGGGCTAAGCCGAATATAATATTCGCGGAAAAACTACAAGTCGAGTGGGCGACGACTCGCCGTTTTATTGCGGTTCGCGGAAAAAGTGGAAAAGTCCCGCTTTTCATTTTCGTTTTCCATCCTACCCACGGATGCGAACTTATTATGCGTCGTCCTAAGTGTCCAATCGCGTACGTCGAATTTTGCATGCGTTTGTTTATTTTTTCACGTTATTTAATTTCTACGCTAGGTTTGTTTGTGCTCTCTGTTGGAATATAACGCATAAATGTGAGAGAATTCGAAATGAGCACACATAGCACATAAAACGCGAAACGTACGAGAGTCAATTTTCGTTGTAAATAAAGAGCATTTTTGAACGACTACAAAGCAACATAGAAAACAACAAAGCCGTTTGAACTGGTAAATAGTACGTGTGCGGTAAGTGTTTCTGAAATTTTTAATCACCATGTTACGCTTTGTGCTTATTATAAAATAATCGTTAATTCATATCGAAAAATAAAATGATATTGTGAGTAGGTATATATTTTTTAAAATTAAATATAATATTTTTATGTATAAAATAGATAGAATTAATGTGAAATAATATCGTTGAATGAAGGTCTCACGTATAAGACGTATTATCTCACTTGAAATTGTAAACCAAGTACGCTCTCAACATTTGAATACGCACACCACTCAACATATACAGAAAACATTCTCTCAACACAATACAAAATTTTGCACATGAATACAACATTTCACGCGACAAATTAATTAACAAAACAACTACAGATATATCTGAACGTTTCTGAACAATTCCTGAAAAATTAATCAGCCACCACTTTGGCTGGCACGAAAACTCCTCGCGTATAAAACACTTTATCTGCTTTGGCAAATGTGCGACAAGAGAGGAACACATGCCACGTTTTACCTTCAATGATACATTATCTCGCGTCGTTGGCGATGGCGCAGCCTTCGAAGGCGCTTTTGCTGATAATACATAAAGGCTCATAAAAATTTCATAACGACATTTTTACCACACACAAAAGTGCTTCTCCGCCACCCGTTGACGATGTACGTCGGCGAAAATTAAAAATGTAAAATGAGAAATGAAATAAAGGGAATTTCAGCTGTATCGTTTAAGTCGTGTGCGACTTTCGGTGGGATGAGGGAGGTTGTTGAAATTAGAAAGATCGCTGAGAGATATACGAGTTGTTTATAATGATAGGTGATGGGTTTTCGTGAATGAATATCGCTGTATAGGAAAAGTTAAATGAGGGATAGTTAGCGGAGGAATATAACCATCGGAATCGTATTTAATTCGGGATTTAGTCGGCGGTTGTGTGTACAAAAGTTTATCGTTAAACAAAGTCTAACAAGTCAAAGAAATTAGAACGGTATTTTGATTAATTATTGACTTACTGAAAGATCTAAATTGAGTTAAAATGACAAAATATAATTCTGAAATAATTCGAAATCTAAAATAAGCTGCCGATCGGTCAGAGATATATTTGGAATGAAAGTGATATCATATTTATTTCGAAGAACAATCCCATAGCGATACCCAAACGAGAACATAAATAAATCGGCAATACATTACAGACAAACGATCCGCTCCATCATTGACACAATGGTACGTAATCGGAAATACAAGCGGATCGCTAACATATACTATAACTATCGCACATTCTCATTTCGCATTAATCGAACATATTAAGTAAGCAATGAATCAAAACGCCTCCAAGGTCACCATATCCTCCCACTCCCTATAAGAAAATTTATTTTCCTAGCTTAATTTATTCGGAAGTCGTCGTAGATCTTCGCACGAAAGTTAATTACAAGAGGAGAGGATCCTCACCCGTCACTTTGCTTAGCACGGGTCCTTTCATGCCCCAAAGTCTGTACCTTCAGTACTTAGGCGCAGAAGCGTCACCGTACACCCAAAACCCCACATCAACGTTATTACATATTTAAATATGAAAAGGCGAACGTGCCTCAGTACATAATAATCCATGTTTACTTAATTGCGGATAATTCGCGCGAAGAACGGCAGCGATGCATCTGGTACTCGTAAAATCATGAAATTTTAAGAAAACCGACTCGATTTATAATCTTCGGCCAAGATTAAGGGCTTAATTTGGAAACGTGTGGCGTTCCGAGGATTAAGCACGGCAAGTTTAATTTCTAACGACGAGGCAATTTCGCGCCGAAAACGGTCGCGAACGACTAGCCTCCGGAGACGAGCCGAACTAAACTAACCCGCAAATATGGAGTTAAGTTAATCCGCGAATTTTCATTATGAACAAGCCGTAACAAACGATGCAGCCAAAGTAATACGATGCTGCGGTGCCTAAGGTGAGTTTAACGTGTATTGGTGACTGGAGATAATGTTTCTCATGGCGGAGTTGAAAGGTTTCGTTCAAGATATTCGAGGTCGCGCAAGAATGAAAATCAATATTTTTTCACGTGATAAAGTTCAATGTATATTATGCAAATATAGAAACTATAGAGTACATCGTATAATATAATAACACTTCAGTACAACCGCTACAATGTCTCACATTCAAGGTTATCATCGATCATACAAAAAAAAAATTCTTGATATTTCAACAAAAGCTCAAGCATTTTTTCTTTATCATATATATTAATTATAATATTAAAAAAAAGGTTAAATAAAAACATTAATAAATTCAAATAATAATAATAATTAACCTTTTAAATATACTTCAATCAAAAACGAGATAGGAAACGAGCAGTCTCTCCCTCACCACTGACACATGTACCCTCACTTGCACGCTCGGGTTATCCGAGAGGTAATACAAGTGCGGATGGGCGGATTCGTGGGACAAGTCACAACCCCCCACACACCCTAAAGCAGACATTAATAATGTCGAATCGTATATCCCAGAAGACCTCTACCGACGAGGCCTCGTCTCGGGCAATTTCGGCCGAAAACAAACTCCAAGCACGAAAACTCGAACCGCACGGCCCGTTGTCGTGAGCTCGGTCACTATCGCAGTCTCGGATATGGGGTAAGGAAGGCCTCTCTTCGCCGAATCATTTTCGGTAATCACGCAACTTGATAGTAAATTTATTATCGCGTATCGCGTAGCCGACAATCTCATCTTTGATGGTTGCAATTTATGTGACGGCCGGTCGTATTTTTTGTTATATGCTCTGGCGTCCAAGATTGCATCGGATGAGGGAGCGTGCATGGATAAATTTTCGGTGTTCGATAGTAACGAAGTAAATGGATTGATATTCGTAGCGAAACGGTGATGTTTTATGGTGTTTTTATCGAATATTTATTTGAATATCTACAGTTATGTTATGATTGAACGGAGCTTTGTTTTACGGTATCGCGTTCCCGTGTTTTTCGATCGCGATAGAAAAAAAAAACAATAATTGACCGATATTTGGAGCATGTCTGAGAAGTTTACAAATAATATTCATTTTTCGTAGAAATTAATAACGAGCAAAAAAGTATTTTATTATGGTAATGTTTTGTTATTGTAAAAGAAAATTGGTTTAATAAATAATCGAAATGAACGACTTATTCTCATGAGACTACATAAAACCAATTTGCGTTTGCTTTTTTCAAGTAATATAGCGAAATTCTAATACGTAACATAAAGTCAATGAAGCCTTTGTGATTTCTCGAAATAAATTTCCCGTACCAACTTATGAAAAACTCGATTCGGAAAATTGCGACATTTCGTGAAACTTGAATAATAAAAACTTACAAGTGGATTAAAAACTTTAAAATGAAATGGCATAGGTCGCGCAGAGTTCGAGTGAAATATAAACGAACATAATGTCGTAGAAAACACTTAAGTCGTAAATTCTGATAATTCCGCGGTTATCGAAAAAATACGATTATAAAACCGAAGACGTTGCGAAAATCAGAGGCATCTTAAAAATTCTATTTAATTCTCTAAACGAACACGAAAAGGCGTCAAACAATTTCAAGTTCAAACATTCGTTCTTTTTTAATTAAAAATGTTCATTAACAGCAATTATTTTGGACGGAACGACGCTGGCTCGTCGGACGAGCAAGCCCTCGAAAAGCGTTAAATAACTCTAATTAAAACTAATGAAAAATTTCCGACACGAGACACGGAGTTAATCATTTGTACGCGGGGTGAAGCTCCGGCCACGATTCGCAAGAGGTTGCCACCAAGAAAAAGGCATCACGAAAAAAACCTCGAAAACCCCAAACCTTTCCGTGCCGACCTGTTCTAAATCACGGTATGTATACGAAAAATATTGTTTCGTTATGTTTTTCTGTATATTTATACTTCATCAGATTGTTCTAGTTGCTAATCGACTAAATTATCACGGCATCAGATCTACTGGATATAGGAATAATATGAGTCGAGTTTTTCCAACTTTCTAATATCTTATTTGAATATTTATGAATCATCGAGAAAAAATCTAAATGAGTTTGAAAATACTATTAAAATTAAAACTTTTGTTCGGAAAATTCTTAAGCATATTATTAAATCGCCTAATGTAAACTAAATCGCATCATAACGACTAAAACTTTTCAATACTCGATAAAATCCTTTTATATATAGACTTAAAAAATCCCTCAGAAATAAGAAAAGGTCGCAGAAAATACCTCGAAATCTCGAAGGCAACACGTTCAATCACGAAACGTTTTAGAAAGTGCGACGCAAACGCTACAACAATGGCCCGGTGGATGTTGCCACACAACGATGGTTCGCAACACCACTTAGCAGCGTGGAAATGGCGAACAAACATCCAACTAAATAACTTCCACACACACGACGCGGTAATGATCTGTCATTTCGCCGATGTGGTTCGCTAACTGCCACTTTGGAACTTTTATTCGTTTCCAACGTTATGGCGTCGCAATTTGTAGCGTTGTGATTTTAACCTGGCGCTCCTGAAAGCCCCGTTTCACCTTTTCAACTATATTTTAATCGCGATAGTTGTCGCTCTAAAGCTCACGTGTGTATGGCTTGTTTCAACTTTTTTATACATCTCGTGTCTTATGATGATGAAGAAGGAAACGTGCACTCGAATAAAGTTGAAGCCACTCGCAAAGTAAGCATATAATTTCAAGTGCTCGTAAAAAGGATGTTTCTGAGAATAAATTTCCACATGAAAACGATTACAGAGATGTTTTAGACTGAAAAGCTGAAAACGCGATCGATTACTCCATTTTAAAGTACCGTCGACCCAAAATAAACCCCGTGATCGACGACAAAAGGCCTAGGTACCCAAACGAACGAAGGTCTTCAAACGGACGAACCGAAGAGCAAACAAGCGCAGTCGATTTGCGAAATCCCGTCGACCAATCGAACGAATTAATTAAACAAACAGAAATGAAAAAAAGAGCCAAAAGCCGTATGTGGAGCAAGAGAAGAGCGGTCAGCATAAGGGCCTCTGGGGATCAAGTGGGTCTGCATGGAGATCCCCCGAGGCAGCGGTGTCGAACGATTTTTCGAAGCGAAAATCGCTTTTTTTTCAACTGTTTTATATTTGTGATGATCGGATTAGATTCGAGATTATAATAAGATAAAATAAATAGTATGGGTTTGAAGATGATAAAAGTTTTTATGGAACTACATTATTAAGAAAATTATATAGAACCTGGTACGGGTATGGTAATTATACTTTTGTTCCGCAAGAGTACAAAGATACAAAATTGAATAAAGAATAGTAGTTTTTATGAAGGCGTGTTGTGGGTAAGTTATGTATGACAGATTTTTACAAATAATTTTCTTTTAGATCGCCTACATTTGCACATAATAACAGTTTCGAATAAACTCAAAACTGGTTAACAATATGGTTAAAAATTGATAAATATAACTTCCAAACTACACGCGAAATTTGTTTAAAAAAAAAATAGTTTGCGCACTTATAATGCATTAATTACGTCTCAAATTCGTTAAGAATTTCAATTTAAGCACTAATAATGCATATTAATTCACGTAAAAATGCAATTTTGTCAATAAATATCGTATATACATAAGTAAAATATTACCTAACTCGTTTTTAATTATTATTTTTTTCTATAACCGTGTTACATAAAACGTATTGTGAAAAAATAGGTCACAATTCATTAACCGTGTTATACCAAAATTGTGGTATATAAAACAGTATTATACACGTATATAATTGAAATATTCATTTTTTTTTAGCGAGAGTTTCATTCACATTGAATAGTTTTCGAGAAAAAAATTGTGAAACGAAACCATTTTTAACAACCTGACGTATGCAACTGAACAGCGACGAACTGAAACAAACATGCATGACATACCGGATTCAAACACGATTTAATTTTCATTTCTATAACTTTTCAAACAGAGACAAATAGCACACATACACGTCGACCAACAACAAGAAAAATAGCATGAAAGTTGTATACAAGTTTCACAACCCAGCTGACTAATAGTCAAGCACTATCGCGAATCGCATTCCGAATCACTCGGAGATCTCACTCACATTCAGATTTCGCAACCCAAACGAGTGCCCGTATGCGAAAATAAAAATTTGCATATGGACCCGAACTTCGCCATTCGTTTTCGTTCGAGAGCAAATAATTCGTCCAGGGGCGAACTTTCGGCGCGATTGTGCCCCCCCTGAACATATTTAATCTGTGTATTAAGGCTATATGGGTGCTTTTGCTCCTGCTTCAGGATTCGACAGAAGCTGGGCGCAAATATTGGCGTCGGTCGTGCTCGTTATTTTTGCAAAATCAAATAACGATCCGGTTGTGTTTGAACGAGTCATAAGCATCGTCAGAAAGTTTGAGTTTAACGGATTTTCGACGCAAATTTTCGATTTGTTTTCGCAGAAGGTTTTTATGGCTTTTTTTTCGTTTTATTTTCCCTGTAATTTTAAGTGGATGGGATATAATTTGAGTTATGTAAAGTTTCAATTTTATGTGCGAGTAATACAAGCATTATTTTTAACGAGGGAATCTCGAGAGGATTATGTCGAAGTTGAGAGTGCAGAAAATTACGATAACTAGAAATGTTGCTTAGTACGAGAATAAATTGATCAAATTTATACAAATGATTATCATATAAATTATTATATTCTGAAACATCGAATAAATAAAACATATTTCAGTGTTTACAAGCCAAAACAAACTATCGTCAGTTGTATAAACTACCATAATAAAAACAATAATAGTTCGTATACTCTGAAAATCAATTTTTCATTTTAATATGGCTGTTTTGTGTTTATCTTTGCTTTTAATGAAATACGTTACAAAGTAAGTGCAAAACATCGTACGGGTAATATTTGTAAGGCCTTATATATTATATTACAGAATCAATAAGAACTTTGTACGATATTCGACGAGTCAAGTTTCCTTACACGATTCAATAGTTATATCCGAGTTTGTATACGCTTTTACGTCGCAAGAGTTAAATTGTTTACTGCTAAATTTATATTCAATATTATAATTAACAACCAAAACATAAGATTCGCAGATATTTCTAAAAACGTAATCCGAACCGATATGTGTTTTATGAAACGACCAATTCCGAGAAAACGTAAATTAATCTGTATCAAATCATTAATCATGCGTATTCACAAACAAAATACGTTTCATAAACGCTAATTTTGATTATACGCGATTCTACCGCAACAGCAAAAACATTTTCGAACAATTTTCACATTTCAACAACACAAAATACGAATCGACATTACAAGATACGATCGTAGAACCCACTCGACTTCACAATTCAAAATAAACAGTTACCACAACAAAAGCCGACACGTTCCCCAAACTTCGCACGAACCTGCAAAAAACCAACAGAACCTCCCACACGATCCCGAATAGCCAATTTCCCTCAAACCGTTCTTCGCAAACCACCAAAAAGAAGCCATGACGTAACGGAAAGTTCATCGACATCAATGCAAGCTATATCGGCAAAAAACGTACACATCCGCCACGAAGCCAGACATCAGCCTAGACGTGGAAATGGCACCAGAACCGGTACGAGGTTAAGGCACCAGCACTTGACATTCTTCGAGGCGCCAAGGTCAAATGAGATTCGAATAAGTCATAGGCGATCGAAGCGCTGAAGTGCGTTACCATTTTCGCGGACGAACATGGAACTAATGTGGGGATATGAGTTTTCCGTGAGCGTGTTATGTAATGGATGATGTTTTTGTATGTTAGACTTATCTGAACGGTTGTTTCGGGGCAAAAGTGGCACATAGTGCTCGGGCGAGTGGCCCCTACGTTATTGCGTTTTGGTTTCTTTTTTTTTTAACGAATTTTGGTGCAATTTGAGGAAAATTATTAATCTTTTTTCGAATTATGTGAAGAATCGATTTTTTTTCAAACATATTCTGACGATGTCTGTGATTGGACTGTTATGCCCAGATTGCGCTCGCATGTTTGACATTTTATTTCGATGTAATTATTAATGGCAACATATTTCTCAAAAATATTACGACGAATCGATCAAAAATCATGTAAGACAAACCGCCCGTAAAATAAAACACAACAGTGAAAAAATGTCGGAAATAACACGAGTTATTTCGATTTTATCAATTGGCAGCTGTCAAAAAATTGCTCACACAAAACACATTCGTATACGCCCAAAAACAAACACCATTTATTCCGAAACGTACTCATCGAAATAGTTTTATAATGGAGATAAAAAAACTTTACCAATATTTTAATGCGTATTATGTTTTGAATTTACAACAGTTGAAATTTGTAAGCGGCCTCCGATGTTTGTACATTTCGGCCCTCGCACAAGCCTGATACATACGAATATAATATTTTGAAACTTCGCTGATTACATTTACATACTTGAAAAGTATCCGCGAAAATGTACGCCGAAGAAGATAATTTCACGGGGGTGCGTTCGACGAGCTCGTTTGGAATTTAAATTTGTCGCGACGGCGCCTAAATTTTTGCACACGTCGCGAAAACGAATGATACAACATCACAATGACGTCGAGGGGTTGTTTGACGAGCTTCCATATTGCCCTTTTCGCGTGCTTTATCGAATCGCGAATTTGAATATCAGCAAACGTATGGTAATGATTTTTTCGAACGATTTATTCATTAGAAATTTCAGTTATTTAAATCGGACATTCGAACGATTTCGAGTATCAAAGTAAGAACCGCGAAAAGTTTTTCGACTTTTCTTACAGATGAGGCCACAGAACACATAAAATACTCACCTTGTGCATCGGAGTGCCCCAGAAGTCGTTCAGGAAGATGTTCTTGATGGGCGTGTGCGGTCTCAGGTCGCGATTATCTTTTATCGCGCTAATGTCGTCGAAGACGAAACCGCAATAGATGCAATTATGGTAGACGAGCACGCACGTGAGCACGACCACCGCGGACAACCCGTACGAAACACCCATTTTCGATATTGTAATCAAAATATCGAACTCACACGAAAATATACACCGTAAAAGCAGTCAGCGCGCTTTTTACGACGGCTCACTCGCGTATCTCAAAAAATATATGTATACTATACCGAACAATTACACTGTTCTACGAACATAATACAAATATATCACATCTAATTCCTTCCCGTGGAAATGGAAATTTAAGTACACGCAGACATTTATTATTATTATTATTATTACAATATAATTAAACTACTACGTACATTCAACGTTTACAAAGATATACATTTATTTTACGTAAATATAGTTATTTTTTTTTTATGAAGTGATGGTGCGAAATGTGGCTGTTTTGATCGCCGGAAACGAAACGTCAAAGCGTGCAGAGCGCGCTTGTCAGTGGCGGTCGATGGTATGGCGCGCGCGGAGGGCGGCGGCGCCGGGGGCGGAGGCGCGGGGGGCGCAGCCACGGCTCATAGCGCGCTGGGGCGCACGCCCCGGGGGGGCGAAGGCGCGCGGGGGGAACGCGGCGAGGGGCGGAGCGATCAGGCGCGGCGCTCGCACGTCATTGCGGAGCGGAAGGCGACGCGCGTGCGGCTCTCCCTACGTTCAGAGCGCGACTGTCGGTGGCGTCACGTGACCGCTCGTTTTGGTCGGGCGAATGGGATGTGCGCATGCGCGTTATCCAACGCCGCTTTGATGCTGTTTTTGTATTGTATTTTATTCCATTATAGCTCTTATTGTATCTATATTTAAAATGATTTTTTGTATATAGTTTTTTTGGATAGTTTGTTTCGGGGCGGCTGCGCAACGGCGTCGGAGGGGAAAGCGCGATATGTTTGCGCGGCGTGTTGAGGGTTGAGTTCTCGAATTGCTGCGAAGTAAATGTCAAGATCGTGGTTTTTTTCAGGAATGTTTCACGTTTGCGCTCGACGGGTGTTTGATGATTCGGAATCAAATATTTGAATGTGCCGAGTCGTTATGAAATTGTGAAATTTGCGAAAGCTTTTCAATGTCAATATTTCTCTTGGAAAGTTTCTCTTGTGATTTTTGGAATTACGCAAAATTGTTATTCGCGATGTGAAATTTACTTTTCGATTTTTAGTCATCGATCAAACATTTTTCAACGTTAATTTTTCGATATTTTTTTCGATCAAACTCTGCGGAACATATCATAAAAAAATATATATTATGATCAGAGGGGGAGATTTAACCGGTTTAACCCCTCACTTTTTACATTGCTCGATAAACATATCATTCCTATTCTAATCTGCAATAAAAATCAGTCAAAATTTATAAAAAAACATTGCACGAAGAGGCGATCGAACACAACATACTGCGTCCTTCAAACAAACAAATCTATTTTAACAAAACAGTATATCGTATTAATTAACGAAGGAAGTACATATTCTCCACATCAAAACCTCCGAAGGGCCCGTCGAGTTTAAGAAATCCGAATGCCTCAATAGAACATCGACCACAACAGACGAACGCGTGCAACTTGGCGCCTAAGGGCGCGAATTTTACGCATATTATACCACACAGAGGGATATATTTATACACAGATATTAAGGTGTAGGAGCTCGATATATATAGGAGGTTTGTCCTGCTTTATCCTGTTCGGGACATGCGCAGTGGAGCCTTTTTCCCGGGAAGCCTCTGATACGAGATATCAGCGCATTTTTGGAACAAGGTTCGTCGAGTGAACACGCCCGAACTCGATTCGATCGATTTAATATAAATTATATTATGGTGAAATACGTGGAATTTCATTTTGTCATAGGTTTTTCGATTTTGATTTTCGTGTTGAGTGGTTTTGGCGGTCGGTGGTAGAATTTGCGCGGCGGTTCTGTAAAGGTTCGGTAACTTGTAATTTTTTGTTATTTTATTCGTTTCGTTTGATTTTTTTTTATTATTTTGTGTTGAATTACGATTCTGAAAAGGCGATGTTGAATCGAACGGTCATTAATCTTTTTAAATGTAAGTGTTAAATTGCGCTAAAATGGTAATGTTTTTTTTATTTGTGTCTAGCGAAAATATTATGTTTCACAGTTTTATTGTGTATTCTTAATAAGAAATTTTGTATTTTTTTCAATATGAAAATATACACGAGTTACATTTTCGTAGTGAGACTGTCAATTTCGGTAAATGTTTACTTAGCCCAGTTCGTGTCTTTTCTTTGCTTTCCCTTTCAGCCGTCTATCGATGGTACGTGATGGAAAAGCTATTAAACGTTTCATATTTTCATGTCTAGTCGACTTTGTAAATGGATGATCTTTTTTTACAAAAAATTTTCAGATATTCCAGCGACTTTGGCGAAAACTTTAATTAACCCATCACTTTTCGAATTTAATTTTTGATCATGTCTGAATTTCGCACTCGTGCAAAGTTTGTTTGATCAATAATATTACAAAATTTTTTAATCACATTTTTATAAATCTTCGCATCGAAAATATTTTATAATCATTTATTCAATTTCATTCAAACTTTTACGAAGAAAAATTGAATAGAAGTTGTCTAGTCGAGAAAAGTTTAAGTAAGTATAATATTTGTAAATTCCCTCAACTGAATTTTTAATTGAATAAATTATGCAACATTTTTAAAGATTCTTTCTAAATATAACATTATAAAAATACACAATCAATGTCATAAGGACTCAAATTTTATTAAAAATAAATATCTAATATACGTTGCAAATAAATATTCCAGATTTCCAACCTCATACCACTTTCACTATTCCCCCCACACTCCTTGCCAATAAAGCAATAACACCCGACCGAACCAGCCCAAAAAACCCTGCAGAACCTTCCAAAGCCTTCCAGGGCTCCAAGGACAAAACTCCATCCGGATAATGTCCTCGGAACGATGACACGAGCCGTGACTGATGACGTTCATTGAAGGGGCGTCCGTAATGCGTTTTCCTTCCGCTCGTCACGTTGATCTGACGTGCAAAGCGAAAGCCTCTCGGTTTTTGAACTACCCCCGAAGATGTTAAGGTGCTTACGTTTTAGATGCGTTACGATTCGGTGACGTTGTCTCCCGTTTATATGGTTTATTTTAGTTCGATATATAGAGTCTGATGGAGGTTGAGGTTTCGAAAATGTATGGGTTTTTTTTATTACATAGAATATGCTGATTTTATTAAAAAATATTTGCAATTGCTGATTAATTTTATTGGTTTGGAATTGCTTAATAAATGGTGGTTATGAAATTCACAGAAAATATTTTTGATTAGTAGTTTTAACAATGGTTTGTGGTAGTGATAGAGAGCTGGTCAATTATAATGATATTTATATGAAAATTGTTTCGAAGTTTGAACAATGAAATCAAATTTTGATTTGATTGTCATCAATCGATCAAATAACTCTAAATTTGTTCTGGATATAATCATAATATGCAACCTAAATAACGAATAATAGAAAATAAGACTTTTCTGTTGTTATAAAAATTAGATTGTTAATTTAGTGGAATTAAATCCTATAAAAGCTATATATTAAAATTATCTCTTACCACATAGTCTCAAATCAATATTGTATTATTTCATCCAAATTTCTACCGAAATCATTTTTAAAACTTCTACCAATTCACTACACGTATACACACACACAATTCTTAACCACACATGCGATGAAAATTTACAATTTTTTTACCCAACATCGAAACAACCATCACTGCTTTGTATTCAGATGAAGTTCACGCTCACAAAAAAAGACCAAAACGAAATTCTTTTTACAGCCCCAAACGAAAACGAAACTGATGCTTCACGACTGTGAACGCAATAAATACGAAACGACACACAGAGAGTCGCATTGAGGAATGGCACAACACGAATTTGTTCACGCACGAAACTCCTGGACTCGTTCACGATCCGCTGAACTCGCACGAGTACCCAGACCCGGGTACTGAAGGAAGACACGAGGTCCCTCAGACCGATACTGGATGAAATTCGAGGTTCCTTCGACCAAAGTTAATACGAGTAAAGAATTCTGTTAGAATGTTGGTGTGGTGTGGGTGGGTGGTATAAATTTATGCATGCTGTTCCGTGAAAGGTTGTGAATTTTGTTTTGGTTTTTTTATTGGGAATGGATGTTGTAGTGAGTGTATTGTGTTGAGAATATTATATTTTAATGGTTTAATTATATCGTCTAGTTATATTTTAATTATCTGTTATTTGAATTGTGTGAAATCTCGCTTGGTTTTTTAGAAAGAAAAAATTTGAATAATGAGTTGAAAGTATAAAATCTCATTAGGAAGTTTGATAAGATGAGAAAACTATTTAGTTTACTCTCAGCGTTCAGTAAATCTTGTTACATTATGGTTATTAAAATTGAATTATTAAATTAGAATACTGTTAGCTTTAGTAGTTGTTCAATAAGAGTGATAAGACCATGATGTTTAAATTCTGAATATTTAAATATAATACCAATTTATGTGCTTGAATTTTCGATTGTTATTACTTCAGATTTAATTTGATAATAGAATTAAGAATAAACTAATTAATTTATTAAGTGATACATAGAACGATTATAAAAATTTTACAAAATATGATTTCAATATTTAAAGCTTTGAAAACTACCTTTTATTTACAAAATGATACAATAAAACCATCATTTGAAATTCTGAATTATACTGGAAAAATTATTTTAACATATTAATTTTATTGTACCTATATATTCTTCATATTTACTAATTATTTAAAAAAACTCATAATTTTTATTTGTGCGTATTATGTATGTCCGGTAGATTTTAATCCCAGTAGCGTTTTGTCCAGGTAACGTTTTGTCGGTCGCCTTTTGTCGTTTAGCGTTATATCCGATAGCGTTATGTCGCGAGACCGCCACATACAGTTATATTTTAATCATCTAATTTGCATACGTCTATTTTTTTTAATTTACCGGTAAATAACCGGAAAACCCGTAATGGGAAAAATTATTTACCATTTACCGGCAATTGAAATTTGACGATAAATTGCAAGCCCTAGACCGCGCGTTTTTGCACGAAATCGCTCTTTTTTGCGCAATTTCTTTAAACCGTCGTAACTTTTCACCAATTTATTAATTTTTACGAAACTTTCAGAAATTATTCATTATGAATGTATCAAGTATATACAGGGTCTTCCCTGGGACTTTTATAACTTCTAATCGGATTTAAAGTGACTTAGAGTCATGATGGAGAAGTGAGAGTGATACCATTCCGAATGAAATCGGCTAAAATTTATTTTTCATTCCCCCCCCTCAAATTTTACCTCCCCCCCTCTTCCATCGTCGAATAGCGTACTGGTAGGTAAATAAAAAAAAAATATTTGAACTGTACGAGTTAGTGGACGGAAGTACGATGATGGAAGAGGGGGGAGAGGTAAAATTTGAGGGGGGAGAGGGAAATTAAAAATAAATTGTAGCCGATTTCATTCGGAATGGTATCATTCTCACTTCTCTATCTTGACTCTATGTCATTTTAAATCCGATTAGAATTTATAAAAGTCCCGGGGAAGACCCTGTATTATGAATATAAAAACGATGAAAATTTACAAAAAAAAAAACCAATCACATCAACCAAAATTTCAAATAATTTCCAAAACAAATCAACCTCCCAACCCCCTTTAAACACACACACATACACCCCCCAAATTCAAAAAACACCCACACAACCCCAACCCCGCTCTCTCAACGGGGGCGTTTCACGCGCGAGTTGTCGCTCGCGAAACGAAAGCGGAGCAAACGGAAAGACTCTACAAACACGACGACTAATGCCGAACGGGACCGAATTTATTTTTCGCGTGCCTCACATATCTTAAACCCTTACTTTTACGGGTCACTTGGCGCGATTCAGACCCGCGAAGCCTCCTCGGCGGGACCCGGGTCCGCTCAGAGCGTGAAATATCGCCGGATCGTATTGTTTATGCGATTGCCATTATAATGCGATGCGTGTTTCCAGTTGTTTTTTGTGGAAAATATGGGAAATGTATGCTTTTTTCCGGGGGTGTTTTGTGCTTTTCGTGTCACGTGAATGGAAGGTACTGTATGGAAATATGTCGAATAGAAAATGAAATTTGTTTGCTTGGGTGGTTTTTTTTGAATGGTGTTTGTATGAAGATCGTTGGGGCGAAACAATTATTTTGATGCTTGAGTTGTTTTGTTTGACTGTTTGGTTTGATTTTATTGCGTCAAATGTAATTAATTTATTCGACGAATATTGTTTCAGTTGATAAATTATTAATGTGGGAATTCGGTTTTCGAAATGTTCTACGTAACGAATATTAATTAACCTTATATTATATAATTAAATAAGACGAGAAAATATAAAGCAAAATATTTATTATATTTTTGGTGTAATTTAACTGCATTGAAAAAGTGTATATTGTCCTTTAAAAAGAATTACTTATGCATAAAAATAATATACAATGTGTACATATTAAAGAATCTTGTATTGAGCATCATTTTGTTTGTAGAATACGATAAAAAAATTGTGCGTTAAAACTATAAGTGAGCATTAAAAAATATGAAATGAACAATAGAAACAAATAGGTTTGAGCATTGAAATGATCGAGAGGTGGTAGCCAGAGTTTAGTCTTCCTCCATAGACAATACTATTTTTGTTTAAAAATTGGTATAATTATCATGTAAAACTATTTATTTGTTTTCGTCATCATAGCGATTTGGGGAAATCTGTTATGCCATGATGGTATATTTATATTTGTGTTTGCATATATGTATATTAAATAAATCAATACAACTGTCAAGGTTTCTTTTTATTAAAATTTTAATTTAATTTAATTTTGATCAGTAGGTAAGTTTAATTTTTACTAGTAAGCGTTTTTGGCGTCGCTGATTCTTTATTTATATTCATTTTATTGCACTTTTTATTCATTTTAAGGTACAAATATATTTTGTGATGATCAGAAAATTTTTTTTGAATGCACACATTTCAATTCTACGCTATTTTTTCAGATGCCCGCAAATTTTATTAAATGCTTAGGATAAATGCACGTTTAAATTGTTCCCATTTATTTTTTTGTATCAAGGTTCATAATATCGATTCATAGGTAATGTTTATAATAACGATTAACTAAAAAAAATTTTGATTGAATATTTTATATCAATGATCTTTTATCTTTTATAAAAATAAATTAAACTTTATAACCACGAAAACATTCAATTTACAAATAGTCTCATAAACATTAAAAGCAAATGGATATTACAGCATTTTACAACTTCGACGCAGCCGAACAATGTAACGGTAACCAAAACCGACACTACTTTCTTACATTTTTTCCCCAAAAACGATAAGTAAATTCGATATAGGAAAAACTAAAAGTTGGCCGAGACTTTGCGGCGACGTTTTCCGGTTTACAATGTCACAGATGAACTTGCGTATGCGGTTCGTTTTCTGGCATTCGTACGTACGCCGGCGGTACGTAGTGTCGCCGATAAAGTTTTGCATATCGCAAATTAAGTTATTCAACTTTGTCTAGTCGAAGGCGTTTCGCACTCGCGAGACTATGAAATCAGTGTTGAATTGCTCTAATGTTGACAATATGTAAGCGAAATCGAATATCGCACACGCGAATGCTCGAAATTAATCACCTTTGCTGAGGCTCGAATGTACACAATGCGATTACATTGTCCCGCATATCGCGATAATGCAATTCGCAATACAAACGCAATTATTTGCAGTCATACGGATCGTGTTTGCAGTTCATCATATTTGATATTAATTCCGTGTTTTGTGCGATTTGTTCGGGAAACAAACGACTTTTGTTTTGTAATACAATTGGGAATAGTATGATATTATGTTGCCTTTACCAGTATGAATATTAACTTCTGCTCATTTAACGGGACGTAACCGATTGTATTTTGATACCTAGCAAAACATTTTCATCGAATTTTATGCAACAAACATTACTTATGTGGGTTGAATCTTGGCGTTTCCGCGTTGGAGCGTTTTCACCATTCTACCAAACATCGCTCCCGGGAGGAGCACTCGTCTAGTTTTCCACGGAAAACTCAACTCGTAGACAATTTTCAATCTGTGGGGACTCGAAATGCAGCAAAACTTCTCTGAAATCCTACGTTTCAACGCGGTCGTTTTACCTGCCTAACGAAGGACCTTCGTAGTGCTTCATAGTTGTGCATTGCACATCGCCAAATGTGACCTCCAATAGAGAACCCAGATTTAGTTCCTCAAAAATGAAAGGAAACCTTTAAATTTAACATCAAAGAAATTTTGAATTCATTTTAAATATATATTACAGTTATTAGAGTCATATATGTCAGGTTTATTTCCGTTTTAGTTACCATAGATATGACTTTAGTTCCTGGAAAATTGATATGCGGGCGTGCGTCCGTTGAAAGGACACTGATTTTGAATGACGAGTTGGACGTTTCAACCCAATACTCCGATTACACGTCACACCCACTGAATAATTTGAATGTCAACATAACCTCTGTTTGGCTTTAAATCAGAATAAAGTTTGTTTGTTTAGACGTGAGTTTGTGAGATTAAAATGTATGAATTTCACGTGCGAGACACTGCGCTCGTGCAGTACGCTGAAAACGACTTATTCTGCGAAGTAACAACAAAGTTGATATAAACAACAAAACTATCCATATATATCTTCGAGAAGCTTAAATATAAAACGATGATCCAGACTGTGTGCAAACTTTGTTGTCGTTGAAAACTGGCGAAAAGTAGTTCAGCGGAGCTTCGCCTCTCATGTAAATTGTATTATGCAAGGGATTAGGTGAAGTATTCAATTTATGTATTGTTTTAATTTCATACACCTACACAACCTCGCTTCTACAAACATTGCATCTAAAATGCATAAATTTTAATTCGAATTCAGTCTGAATGCAAAAAAGTACTATTGCGCAGCTCGTTCGTAACTTCACGTTTCCATTACTAAAACAATCAATATCAATAACAATTGATTGGTAATCGGAATTTTATCAACATTAAACAATCACCTAATACAACCATTTTATTGAAACTCTCTAAACAATATTATATATTCTACAACACTCACAAAACAACATCACAAAAACATCCACACCCAATCAACTTCGACATAAACAAAACATCAAAACACCCCCAAATCACCTCACCCACAAACCAGAGGCCGTTTTAACCCCATTCGGCCCTGTACACAAAATCGATAGATGCAACAGCCGCAAGCGGTCGAAACCGGGCCGCATTTTGTTGACACTTTACCCCCGGTGTTTGCCAATGCCGCATTTGTGCGCCAGAAAACAGAATTGACCCGTGCCGCTTCTTGGCGGGGTACGATTCGTTTGTGACCGACTTTGGCGACTAGACCCTCCCCTGTATGCCATATTTGCATTGCCGTGCCATTTTGTCGGGCCTCTCGCTCGTGATGTGTAATCAGGTCGTAGCTGTATGGGTTTTGTTGGGTTTTTTCGTTTTTGTCAGTGGAATGGTCTTTAGAAAGGTTTGTTTAGTTTTAACGGTGGATTTCGTTTTTGCTGGGTGAGCTAGTGTATAAATTAGCTTTGTGCATTTAAAAGTGTAGAATACAAAGGATTAGAAATAAAGGAGCTCTTTAAATAATTGTGAAAACATTCGAGTGATTTTAAACACGATGCGTTATGCTTAATCAATATTAATGGAACAAAAGTTAAATGAGTCATAGTTGGGTTGATTGAAAGTTAATTTATTTATACGAAAATAAATTGAGATCATGACCGAAATTAATTTCATGTTTTAATGTTTATTCAAACATGAAGTTAATGTTGATTCAACTATAAAAATAACACAAGTAAATACCTTTTCGTGAAATATTGTTGTGTAAGGCGAGTATCTTTAATTTTCATTAAATTGTTGTTTCGATGCATGCAATGATACGAAATGGCTCGTTTGTAAAAGTCAAAAGTTAATGTTCATTTTTTCCATACAAATGAACATAAAATATAGCGGACTTTGTTACGCTGCGGGGAAACAAAACGTTTTTATAATTATGAGGCTTGAGGGAGCCCAAGAAGGGAAAGAGAAAATCTGTATCTCGAATGCTAATAAAGAAGATAATGCCAGAAATTTCCAAGAAGCAATGTTGCTCTGTAAATATTTGATTTAATTATGAGCGCCCTATTTCCAATATCCCGAGCACAAACTTGATCAATGCGCAAAACTCAAGTACGCTCAAATTATTTTGTGAATGTAAACAAATTTCGCGATCTAATTTCGCTTGCAGCAATACTCATATCAAAATTTTAATTATAAAAATTGATATTTACTTATGAGTTTGCCATCCATGCTATTTCATTCTGCTCGTCGTTTCTGAAATGACTTCGGATCAAATATTTGACGTTTTAATACAAAGCTTTGAATATAGCAAATAGGTATCGAAAATTTCATATAAATATGTATTTTATCAAAGAAAATTGAGTCTAGGGAACATTTTATGAAACTTTGACAAAAATTAAACGATTTCAGGTACATGCAGTGTGTTCACGCGCCAAGTGTAATTTAGTACAGATTTTCCAAAATTACACTCATTCACTGGAAAAATTGATTTTTATGACTAGATTGCATGTAGGCACCGCATTAATACGGAAGATTTAAAACTTAAGATAAAGCTATGATAAGTCATTTTGTATGACGTCGGCCTAACGACGCCTTATGTGACCGACAATTAGCGTCCGTATTTAGTTTTTTTAGCGTTTTTTCCACCGAGAATTTTTTTTAAACGAAATGGTCGTCTTGAACGATAGACGGAGCTGAAATGAATTTAGTACCGTGATACCAGCTGTTGCCGCAGGCTTTAATTCTCAAGGCACAACCTTATCAATTCTATATGGGCTGAAGAACAACTTGTATTATTAAAGCGAGTTGATGAAGTTGCGAACGAAGTCGCACTTGTGCGTCAGCGAACTTGCCTTTGTGTTAATACGCAACGAATGTTCCACCAGCGGATTCGTCATCATTTGCATCAAAATTAGTTTTCAAAACAATAACTTCGTATTCCAAGTTATGTCGAAATTTTAAAATGACTAATTTAGTTTGAAAATTATGCGAAATTTTTGAATCGTTTTAAAAGTGCGTATAAATCTAATATTTTATATCTTCTGAATCAACTACTGAGTTTAAAAAAATCAAACTCAAAACTACAACATAGATCATTTAAAAAGTCTGAAAGGAAAATAGAATTCCTTCATATATTCGTTTTCTTTTCAGATTCGTGACGTACTCAGGGGTCGTCGTTTGCGGCCCACGCTAATAATGAATGCGCACCACTCGCTTTTTCCATCGAACGTTTCGGTCACGTATTGGTGAAAAATTAATCACGTATTCCGTAAGCCGTCTTGCATGCGGAAAACTCGAAAATAAACGTACACGAAGCCGAGATATATGGCCCGCCATTAAACACGTTCGTTCGCATATCCCCGTTCGAAAAGGATGAGGCGTGATTTGGACGCGGTTTATGCAGAAATTTTCGAGAAATGGCGATGATTGTATCGAAAAAAAAAAATTATTAGTGATAGGTTTATTTTAAAAATTGTTGATTTTTGATATTTTCAGTTTTTTTGAAATTTGGGGTTTCACTAAAGATGTTTCACTATCGTGTGGAAAAAAGAAAATAGTGCGGCAATAGTGTCCGGTAGTGTGTCGTGGTTCGTGAATTTTGAACGGCTCCATAAAAGGAAAAAGGACCTGTCACGCCTTTATCGTGTCACCGTAATTAGAGTTTTGGGGACGTTGAGTTTAAAGCTTGCGAATAGTTTTGTAGATGATTTGTCGTGTGAGTTTCAACCCTCATATTGCCATTTTGGCTTCAGTAATTCCGTGAAATAGGCCTAGTTTGAAGAAATAAACGGAATATATGAGAAAACTGGGGACAAAGTTTTCGAATGGTACATATTTTTTCATTACCACACATAACGAGAGATATTATATAGGAATTAAATATAATTGTTCATCATTTAGAGAGTTTCACGTAAAATTAGATTTAGAATACGTAGAATAATAGATTTATAATTAATTCTAGGTACTTCTATTATTTGATCAAACAAAGGTCTTTTTCATTGCTAATTGAATGAATGTGTCATTTTAAAAGAACAGAGTGAAAAGTTGTGTTTCATCAAAATAATTTCTCGAAAAGCAAAACTTTTGTCTATGATTTTAAAATGAATTCTTGAAATAAAACTATTGAAATTTGAACACAAAAGACTTTTTTACAATATAAAAGAACATTTTTTTCACTAAATTAACATTAAATGTAGGGTTGAACCTACATCCCATCGATTTTCCCCTAACTCAACTTTAGGGAAATGTTCAGTGTTGACCTTCCATGATAAGTAGTGTCCTCTTGTCAATGCGCCTTATTACAATAATGTCGAATATATTAATACTATCAAATGACATTATTATACGCAGCACTCGGGGTAAATAACGACGTCATTACGAACGACATCTTTGCCTCGGACATGTTTCGAAAAAATGAAAAATGCCCAAAACATTTCACGGAGGCCACACAATACGCGAGCCAGTCACGCGAGTTTTACACGTGCGCGTCAAAATTTTGCGAAATTATGCAAATTTTTCGATTGTTCTACAGATTTGGAGGTAGATGTTAATCATTCCTATGTTCTTACGAATAGAACATTAAAAATACTTTAATTTTTTCAACGACATACATAAAAAGGCGTTACAAATTACAGTAAAATTTTACCATTTGTGTTTGTTTTATTTGTTTTTTTTTTTCTTGTGTAAATTCTTTTAGGAATATTTGGATGGTTTACTATAATTGAATTTTTAATAATTTTCCGAAAATTGGTTTATAATTTATTCGTATTGAATGCATCGATCAATGATGTTAAAGCACACGTAGTGCGGTCAGTGTATAGTGACATACATGATCATAGAGATAATATTATAAAGGCGGTATATAATATGTGAATCGAGTTTTATTATGAATTTATTTTCATTCACAAAAATAATACGCATTATTTTTTACAGTGAATATACACATTTTTTTTAATCACAAAAACAAACTTCAAAGAAGTTACATTCAAAATGCGCGTGCTCTACACACACTACATTTTCGAACGCATGTAAATAATACAGATAAAAATATTTGCGCAAAGGTAGGGCGATTCCGATTACCGATAGTACTGAAAAATAAACGATTAATATACTTTTGAAATATTTGCACAAAACGTATATTTTTGCCTTTGTGGGCGGATTACGTGCTATCACGCAGTTTCCCCGTTTGAATTATGCCTACCCCTCCGTTGCAACGTTCGCATACGCCCTTCGAAAACACAATTATCTTCAAATGGTCATATAAAAAGCAAGTGCTCGTTTAGCCACTATAATTTTCGAGTTGCATACTTTTCATAGTCGCACGCGAAATTCCGCACGGCTTTGTCGCGCAAAACGGGCTTTTTCATTAGTTAATAAGCGACAGTGTTTCGTCGAACTTCCAAACAATTTTACTAGCTAAACAATAACAATGAAAACGTTTCGATCATGAAAAATATAAAATATATATCCGTATTTTACGTTTTCATTTTCGAAACTTTATATCAATAATTTTTATTTAAATAACATATCCGCAAAAGTCGACAACGTAATTTCAAGCTTCGCTGAAAGCAGTCTAGTTCCTCTTCACGTTCGCCAAAGTCAACCTGAAAAGTTGGACCGACTTAATTGCTCGCATAAATTTTGAACCCATTTACCTATCCGAGAAAGAAGAATCGATATATTTGAACAGAAACCGAATCGATGGTCGATGAATAGTTAAACGCCCGCCGCTTTTCGCCTTCGGTCTGAATCGTGGGATTCGGGTCGCCGGAACCGACCACGAACCGAATGCATAATTTTGCAGGATTTAATATGAATCACTTCAATGGTGAAGCATGGTGAGGAGCAAGAAGCCAGCCGACCAGCAGTGGTGCCGTTTGCAAGAAACTTGGATGCAGTTGCGGTATTGTTCGCGTCGGTTACCGCAACAAAGCCTTCGGATGGTTGCTGTTTGCTTTGCGACCGTGCATCGCGAAATTTTGATGAAGGAAATCTCATAAGTGTTGTTGATTTTGAATGGATGAAATTGCTTTATTTGTTTTTCATTGCTTATAGAAAATGATTATTTACCTATATATTAATTTATTTTATTTCTAACTAGCGGCTTGTAGCGGCGACTTTATAAAAATAGGTTGTATACCGATTGTCGACGATCTATTGTAATTATTGTCACAATCAATCGTGACGCTGGCGTATTTTATATTATAATTTGTATGGCGATTGATAGAAAAAAAAACTGAAAAACTGAAATACGAAACGATATTAAAAAAACTGAATGTTTACATAGTTTCTCCGGATTTCAAAGTATAATACATTCTTGCCAAATTTAGTGAAGATTCGTCTATCGGTTTAGAAGTTTATTGGATACATAATACATGCATACACCGTTTGAGTTTTATATATAACATATAACATAACATATAACATATAACAGATAACATATAATATAATTTTATTGTTTTTCGAATATGATTTTTTAAGAAAGTGTTCAACAGAGAAGAAATAGGAAAATAATAAAAAGGTTGAAATAGTCGAATATTATGAAATTATTACTGATATCTTTGTATTTTTTATAATATGATTTATGATATTACATAGTTTGTTCAGTATGAAACTTTTAGTTAATCGTGTTGAGTATTATACAATATCAGTAAATACATACGTCAATTCATATTAATGTGAGATTTACTTTCTTGGTAGAAATATTTTTATTGATTTTCGGATACTGTTTTGAATATAGAATAAGCATTTGTGAGAAAGAGATGAAAATTATTTTCTCGGTGTTTGTTTAGTTAAACAAGTGGTAAAAAAAACAATAGGAATAACCAGGGCTGTGAGTCATTAAAAAAAAACACGAATCCGACTCCGACTCCAATTTCGAATTTTTCCAAAACACGACTCCGACTTTGACTCTGACTTCGATTCCGACTCCGATCCCGACTCCGACTCCGACTAAAAAAGTTTTATTTTATCAGGTTATTTTTCTATCTCACATATTTATGTGTATCAAACAGGGCTGTGGAGTCGTTAAAAACACGACTCCGACCCCGACTCCGGCCAAAACATCGCGACTCCGCGATTCCGACTCCACAGCCCGGGGAATAACATAATATGTATTATACAGATATAGTTCAAAATTTACTCGAATGTCACATTGTTATTTGAATGTCATTCAGCAATTTATTTTTGATATTTAAATTTTAATAAATAATATAAAATATTTTTCCAAAAACATAATTTCCCAAGAGACGGTATTGTTATAAAGAATATTTTAGTATTCGTATTTACAATTTCGTTTTTTCTGAGAAAATAAATACTTACATATTCAATGAAAGAATTTGAAAGTTTTCACTCAGTTTTTCAGCGGTGAGGATAATCTATTTTAATATAATTTAAGAGTCTAAGTTCGGTTTTATTTTCGAATCTTAGGGATGGCATGGCGAGTCTCGCTGCGCGCCAGCTGGCTTTTATTTATGGCAAATTTATTGTTGAGTAAATTTCGCTCTGTAAACATCTTTCTTTAATGCTTCTTAATGGAGTCACTTAATTTGCGAAAAGAGGCGGCCGATGGCCTCCACGCCTTCCCCTTTTCCTCGCTTTCTCTACTTTTAAATACAACTGGTTTTATTAAATATTCATTAGGCAAGCGGGTATTATTTCTAACGAAAAATTAATAAAATGTGGGGATTACGCGGCGTCAATAACTCTCTGTTCGTTTATTTTTTAATTCAAATTTCGCTTAAATTTTTCCTTGAAATTATTTTTGTGTCGTTAAGTTTTTCAACAAAAATGAGCAATTTATTAGTAGATTTAATTAAATTTCAATAAATAAATAAATATTTTAAAATACCACATAATCAAATTGTAAACAGAATAATTATTTCAACAAAATTCTAAGAATTATTTATTAATAAACGATACCTTATTTGGTTGAAAATAATTTCAAGAATATGGATTACAGATACCCTTCCAGGAAAATATCTTCCAATTCAAATAATATACATAATTTACAACAAATCTCTCTTATAAATAAAACGATCACCGAACTCTACGAAAACCAATCTACACTACACCGACTAAACACTGCACCCAAATCGAAAACCCATCCATTCCCTACGTACACGTAGCGATTTCAACTGAAAAACCGAAACTCCCGAAAGCTCGCCGTCGCATAATGGAGACATGATTTATTCCGGGACACGTGCAATTATTTTACACATTCTGAAGTATCGTCTCCACCGTGTGAGTACGTATACGAATAATTGTGTATTCACGCGACGGCACCCGTGAGCGATGTGAGGCCTGCATATAAATCACTTGCCCGTCGCATCTAATGTATGGCAAATAGAAAATTGGAAATTCGCTGTGTAAGTAACAATACGCTGAAAATAGCGATGGAGAAAGCAATGCAATTTGCACTGTGGGTTGAGGAAAGTGAGCGAGTGTATGTTTTACGACGGATGTGTTTCGATAATATTGTTATCAGGTTCAATCAGGGTAGGAGAAAGGCATAGGTAACATAGGTATTTACCTAGGGAGCCAGCCGTCAGTTGTAAATATTTTTAAATATTTTAATAAATAAAAAATCGAACAATATTGATAAAAAAATACATTCTTTATTAAATTTTATTTTAATAAATAATATAAAAAAAATAAATATCTTTCAAAACTTTTTTCGATATAAGATATTTTCCTACCAACAGGAGAGAGGGGGGTGCAAAATTTAGATTTTTTGGCAATGAGTTAAATTTTCGGCAATGAGTTCAATATTGGGTTGGTTTTTTTCGTATAGTAAATTTAAATATTGATTTCAAAATAATATATATACGAAACTACTGGAAATTTTTATATTTTCTGTGTGTTTGTAAAGAAAAAGTTACTTTATTGGAGTTGAATATGGAAACCATTCCTAATCGAATATTGATAATTTATAAAATCTCTTAGCTTATATTCAATTAGAAATAATGAATTGGTATGACTGAATTTTAAGTTATGCCATATTATTATAAGTATTTTAGAACAATTTCTATAAGAAACCATCCGTTGTTGTTTGAAAATTTATCAGTTGCTTACGAAATCTGTTATTTTCTTTGAACATTCTCGTGAACATATTCGGAGCACTTAAAACCAGTTTCATCCCATGTTATTTTGTCAAAAGCGATAAATCAAAAACGAGCTAAAATGCACTTTTCGTACACGAAACGTGTCGAATCGAATCGCGTCCGTCGTATCAAAACTAAAAGCGATCTCGAAAAACGGACGTAAACTAAGTTTCGCGCGGAGCGGTTGTTTACCAATCTCTCCCGCTGGATACACGGGATGATATTTATCGGAAAAACTATAAATTTAAACGGTCCGACTTATTTTTATGGATCGTGCCCCCTAACAATTGCATTCGCCGGGCCAGGGCACTTGGATTTCCACCAAAAATTTTCCCTCGCTACGTGCCATGGTGCAACTATGTGAACGAGCAACGGCCGTCTTGTGTATATTGCACGAAAGTGGGGCGACTATTCAATCTCTGAAGATGTAAGGGTCATTCTTGAGATATTACTGCAGTTTCGTGCACGATGGTTATTACATGGAATGGCATGTCGTTGACTTATCGTGGGAGTTTTTAATATTATATTATCGCTGCTGTTGGCGGTCGTACAAAATTAAATGAGATTTTCTATTAGATGTGTTTTTTTGAGATTTTTATGTTGAGTTATTTATGTGATGAAATATTTTTTTAAATCTACGTGTATTATGAATTACCCTTATTTTTGAACAGTGCAGCTTGAAATTTTTTTATTATCCCCAAATAGAATTGCTTTAAGCTTATTACATCAATTAAAAAATAGTAATAATTGATTGAAAGAAAAATCATCAGAACCAATACAAGTCTCAAATTCGGATAATATGAAAAGTGCTTTAAATTCTAGAACATTAAAAAAATTTCAAGTCAAATTTATTGCTTGTACTATCGAAGAAATCATTATACGGTATTTATTTAATTTCATAATTTAACATTAAATAATTCATAGAAAATTATATGACATAATTGATATCAGAAAGGCCATTACCGGAAAATGACCGTGTTTAGTAATTTACCGGTAAATAATTTTTTTTGTTTCGAATATTTTTTTAAAAATATCGGGTAGTGTAGGTTTACGATTTTTTTGATATTTTGTTATTTTCTCCGGTTTTTATTCAAAATATAATTTATTATTTATCGGAAAACCGGTAATTAGTTATAAAAAAATCGTATTACTGAAAAATAAAAATTACGGTAAATTTGGCCTCCCTAATTGATACGTTCCTAAATAAATTGTTTTCTTCAATATTCATTTTATCCCCTCACGTTTCAGAAAAATCCATCTGACCGTTTTCCCATCGAAAAACTTTAGCGTTAAATTGATTATAGGGCACAACCGATTGGGTAGAGCAATTGCAACAGTGCACCCCATTTTCGCAATGACGCACAATATCTGCTCGGGAAACCAACCTACTATTTTATGGTGCAAGAGAAGACGAGGGTGTGTATACACAAACCGTAGAAAATATCCGATACAAGACGAGAAATATTTTCGCTGACGTATTATTTCGTTTTCGCGTGTCGTGCCGTTCGTTTTGCAACGCAATTCGAGAATTCGATGTTACGTGAACCATCTTATTTTATTATATAGAAAATCAATCGATATATCCATTATAGTTGTCGTTTCAGACGTTTCGCATGAACGTGTTTAGAAACGTTCATTGTTGTTATCGTGCCATCAATTATTCCACTTCGGCGGTTCTCATTTGACGCCCATGTTTCAAGAGATCGCCTATTTTGACATAGCTGTGATAAAAAGTTGCAATTTTGATGAAAAATTCCAGTTTTGCAAGTCGATAGACAAAGCGCACAATGTATTTTAACATACTGCTATAAACATATAACTTTTCGAGCGAGATCAGCGTTTATGACCAAAGTATCGCGTTAATAGTTTAAAACTTTCTACAATGTATGAAATACTTTTATGGTTATTTATATTATATAATATTTTAAAAATATTTCTGTACAAAGCATGTTTTCGCTTTTATATATCCTATGATATGAAATTGCGTCATTTTAATGCTAAGTCGTTTTTCTAGGTACATATTTACGAAAACATTTTTTTTTCACTTAAGTCTATTTAGAAAAAAATTCATCTATTATAATTTGCTTCATAAATTTAATTAATTTCATCGTCCACTTTCTTATTTTCTTTTATAGTTTCTCATATATCATACCAATATTTCACGTGCACATCTTCTATTTAGTCTTTTTATTTTGCCCATAACGCTATTCTTTCGTACTTTTCATTTTTCACTTTTCTATTAACTTATTGCACGGAATAGAGGGCTTTTCTCAATTCCAATACGACATTAAAGCATTCCTCTCAACCGCTTTTCGCGACTCAAACTTAAATTACCACCATAGAAACCGAACTTCAATTTAAAGACTCATACGTCAACGTTTCAGCAATTCATACGTGGAAACTAGTCGCGCACTGTTAAGTTCGCCGAGACATCATCGAGCGCACTTTGCCCCGAGGTTTTCAGCTGAAGCACACCACCTCGAGAGAGCACACGTGTGTAACGAGCTTCGTCTGTGCATTTCATAACTCATAACGAACAGCGAAGGGGGCCCGGCGACTAATTCACCGGCGAAAACAATAAAACGTATGCTCGAATTAATTTTAATTAAAGCCGCGCCGAAGCCGCCCAAGGGGGCCGTGCTTGTATACGTAAGTAACTGAAACCTTAAAGCTCGGAATGTCTTAATAAACGCAGATGGATGTGTGCGAGTTCGCGAATAAATAACGACACGAGCGATTGTGAGCGTACCGTGTTAAGGCTGCTCTATACCTTGCTTTATATATTGGTGCTTCAAAAGAAATTGAGATTCTTCATTTCTGTTGGCGCTGCGTATGAGATTTTTTTTTTGAAGATTTTTGCAATTTAATTAAGCGATATTACTCATATATCTTTTTCCGAGTAAATTTTTATGTATAAGGATGCTTTTGATACTGTTTTGTTGAAAAAAATATTCGCTCTATATCTATATTATTATAAGTATGAAAGTTTGTCTGTTTGTCTGTCTATCTGAATCCATTTTCGAAAAATTAAACTTTGTCCTTTATAGAAAAAAAACTACGGCTTCCTCGAGCCCAAATTTGGTCAGATATCTTAAAAAATATTCCTAGAGCGACCCGCGTAGTTTTCAAGCTCGTTTTCAATAATATTACAATACACATATTAAATCAGATAATTTTAATAACACAATTGTCAATATTTCAATACATTTTTACTCACGTAATCCAATTTCGTATGTATTGAAAAATAACTTTAACATAATTGTTAGTGCATAGTGAAGAACTAGCTTAATTTGTGTAATAGAAAGGTGGCACAGTGTTGCGTTCAAAGCGTTCTTGTCTGGAAAGGCGCGAATTTCGCTTTGATTCGCGCACGCGTTTGAATCTCCGAACGTCTCAGACGCAAATGAGAGGGTTATAAATTTAGAAGACGAAAATACGATTCGACGAGTTTGTTGATGCGCAAGAACGCCTCGCTACCGTACTAGGGAAAAATTATGCGAAATCCATTTCGCTCGTGCGAAAATATATGTGCCGACATGGGAAAAACGACGTGTCGACTCGAGTCGCTTTAATATATTATATAGTTTTCGTGTATTATATATGGTTTCTGGGTTCGAAATGAACTTTTTTTTATTCGACATGTTTTTGAATTATAGCATAAGATTGAAAAGTTCAAATTTTTCGAATTGTTGATAGAAATGTTAATAATTTTGAATTTTTTTAAAGTAATAACGACTATTTTTTTGTATCGTTACAAAAATATACCTGTTACCTATCCATTACTTAATAATAAAAATGGTGATATGAAGTTTATACACATTAATGCTATTTAATATATGTTCTTTCAGACTTTATAAATAAATTATTAATTAAAATAATAAGTATGAAAATATTGTATAATAAAAATACTCACAAGAGATACGTTTCAACTCGAGAGCATTAGAGTAAAAACGTAATGTGAGCTATACGCACACACGTCAACCACTCGGGTACTAAATTTTACTACTTTTCTCGAGCATTCTCGTCGAGACACTACACCATCTCGACGAAGAGCGTTTCGCGAGACTTTAATGAGCGCCTCTGCCTTCATAGAACATACGTCTCGATGAAAAGCACGCTTCCCGAACTCAGGGTCTCGCATTACCGTCGGATTTAACAATGTTTACCTTCGAAACACGACCGCGAGACATTCGACGGGGAAATATCGCGGATAATGGGGTCGGTGTGTTAAAAAAATGCCGAATTGCGCAATAAGTGTGAGATGTGATGTAATAATAGGCGCGTAGTGCGTCCGTAGGTGTTGGGGGTCTAATTTAACTTATTCATAGTCCCAAAGTGTTTTGCTAAAAGCCGTGTCCGCATTGCGTTACATTACGGTTTCAACGCGTGTGCTTTTAAATATGAATATTTTTTAATACGAAGGATTGCGTTATTAGTTATTTATTTGATGAAAGTGTGGTAGGTTGCGGCGAAAGTGTTTGTACTTTTGTATCCATGAATTATAAAGTGTTAGAGTAAGTGGGGGTGTGTGGAAGTTAAGTATGGTTTTAATGGTTCGTTTATTTTAGTAGAATACTAAGACTTTCATTTTCTCGAAGTGTTAAGTTTACTGTAATGTTTTGTTGATTGGAAAGTCAAATTTTGTTTCAGACTTATTTGTGAATGAAATATTTAATTTAATTTTTGATTAAAATTGTATTGTTATTATACGATGAGAAATTAATTATTAAACATTATTCAATCTCAATTAATCGATAATTCTCTAAAAAATATAACATTTTAAGAGAATTAATTCAAGTTTTTTATAAGATATTTTATTATATTTTAACATAAATTCAAGTTTTTTTTTTCAATACTGTTATTCTATATTAGGAGCAATAATAAATTCCATCAAGTCATTAACATTATAACGTGAATATGTCAAGACGCATATAAATAACAAAACCTCAGAACAGAAAATGGAGACGCAAAATCCATTTTTTCCCCGACATTTTTTATTACGGCGACCTTTCGGTGACTTTTGCGAAGCATTAGTTACAACAAAACGCGCCGTTCTGCGGCCGTGGACTTTCGGCGGGAAAATTTCCCCAATTTGAAAATTTCCCAGTATGGTGATAATTCACGCGGAGTTTCCCAAACAGCCTCGGTAATTGCGGTCCTCGTATACCGTGGCGCATTATCCTCGCGATACTCGATACTCGAAGGGATTTATTTCGAAGGGCTCCACTCCAGGTGCTGTCGAGCCGAGTGATAAGCGTGATGGAGAGTGCTCGAGTAAATATTTGGAGAATGCGACACTCTGGCTATATAGAGGGAATGGAGTTAATGAGATAACTGAGTAAACGTTGTCGTGGAAAAACTGCGAAAATGTCCGAGTGGCGGGATAAAAGTTTCGGGAAACTCGCGACGAGACACAAATACCAATTTCTTAAGTAAAGATGTGGTTTTGATGTATTTCCGTTCTTTAAGTTTGGACAGAGTTTTTATAAGAATAATAGAGTTGAAACTTAATTTATGGAGCTATTAAAAAAAATCTATAAGTTTTTATTTTTTTTTAATATGATGTTTTTATTTATTGTATGATTTCAATTGGTTAATAGCTAGATAATTAATTTTTTAGTATCCATATTTTATAGTTGATTGGTGAAAATCAGTGTGATCTATAAAGGTTAAATATTAATAGCTGATAATTGTTAGGTGGATAAATGATATTTTTGCAAAAGCTAAAATATAATTGCGATAAATTGATGTAGAAATATCCAAGAAAAATTTTTACTCGAGAGAAAATTCACTTAAAGATTATTACAAAAAATTTCACTCGAAGTACCAGCAATATAAAACGAAGTTTCTAATTAACATAATTCATTAAAAACTTCACTCAACCAACAAAACCAAAAAATTCAACACAACACACATCCACACTTTTCAAACTCGGACCTCTACAAACACATTCAAAACCCCCCCTAAGCACACAACACAAAACACCAAACCACCCAAAACACCTCCCCCCACAAAACACCATCCAGCGAAAATCCATCCCGCATCAACAACAGCCAACATTCAATATGCGAAACTCGAGTCGACGTCGGAATGCGATTAAACCGCCACAATCCATGTGGAAGAGCGTCCCTCATACGGCCACATTCAGCCATTGTATCCTGGCCCGCGTCCCGTGGACAATCGGACCTGTGGCCCAGGTGCAGACGAGCCCCTGGAAATGGATCAGCCGGCCCTGACGTGGGTGGAATGATATTAAAATGGCGGTCGAAGGGAGGCCTTTGTTCGGCGGCCGTTTTTAGACGCTAACGCGACGTTAAGGCGCACAATTTTCATGTAAATCTGGGTTGGGTTTGTGCTTTTGATTGATGTTCGTTTGGATTGGATCTTTTATGTTTTTTTTTTTTTATATTTTGTAATTTAATGTAGTAAATTGTTTTTGAACTAATAGTTAGTCGAGTGGTATAGTCAAATATATTTATTATCATAGTACAGAAAAATCGAGATAATACACAAAAAAAATAACTAAAAAAGATCCAAGCTTGGAAAAAATATTGTTTCAAGACAACGCAAGGCTCATATTGCTTTAATAACGGATTCAAAATTAACGGAATTAAAAATTCAAAACATGAGACACCCCTACTTTTACATCTTCCTACTTATTCTACGACCGATTATATATATATTTTTTTAAATTTAGATTCATTCCTCCACAAGAAAATGTTTACCAATCCAAGCGATATTGAAACGGCCTTTGATGACTTCATAACCTTCAAAAATACAGAATTTTATTAACACGGAATATATATTATTTGTTATCAAATCGTCAGCACAAGATTCTTGGTGTAAATTGATCCTATTTCAATAAATCAATTTTGAAAATTAAAAAAGTTATAGCGTTTTATTTGTCACCTATAAAAATCCGTCCCTTTGGGGTTTATAATCTAATATTTAACAAATTATTTCATTAAAAAAAAAATTTGAGTTATTGCATTCATATTTTCAACTATTGTTATTTATAAAAAAAAATATTATCAATTTTCGCCCTATACTCCATTAAAACAAAAATATTCAAATGAACATCCATCTCAAAACCCCATGAAAACAACACCGTTGCGCATCGATACAATTTCAATCCGAACAAAAAACAACAAACACTGCAACGTTACCGTACACACAAACACCCAACAAAATATACGTACGCGCACATACATATTTTATTTTATTTTACACTTCAGCGTACGTGTACAGGGTAACAAGTTTAAAAGCGTTTTTCAGCCCGCTTTCGCAATTCGAGCTCCGAAACGTCGAATTTTCGCTGACCGTCGTTACGAGAGCGCTCCTCCGGCTGTGGTAGTATAACTGTAGCGGCAATGCGGATAAGCCGCGGTGGTTCTGTGGATGCGTGGTAGTGGTGAGGTTGTCCAAAAGTCACGTGCCGGCTCGTACACGTCGGGGGTAAACATTCTTCAAGTGGTCCGTTTGCTCCGGGACGAGTACGGCTGTGAACACGGACCACTACTGTACACAACGAAATCTTCCAATAACTTAACTTTTTATTTATTCTGTTTATAGCTGGTTTTAGAGGTCTAATTTGGGGAATTTTTGATAAATTCTTTGAAATTTCAAGTCGAAGATCTAGATTTTGTATTTTACGTTGGTTTGAAATTTTATATTATACATTCAATCCTCTTTTTACATGAAAGATAAGTTCCAGAGATTACCACGTAAAAAAAAAGTATGGTGACCATATAAAAAGTGGAGATGGTTTCCATCAGTATATTTGAATAGAACTTCCATCCAAATACATATATGTACATTATAAAATATGTGTAATGTGAAATGATTTTGCCATGTAAAATCATCATAAAATATTGAAATTTTTTATTTAATAACTATAATTACATATACATATATAATCGTAACAGTTAGGCTTGCACCGAATCTTATCATTGTGGCATAATAATACTTTATTTTAATTTTTATACCATGTTAAAGTGAAAAACCCATATAAAAAAAATAATCGATTATTTTTCCTTGAACCGTATTATTTCAGAACCGTGACTTTTAATAATTCTCTAATCGACCAATAGTATTATATATTTAACTAAAACAATAAAAATAAGCGATGAACTAAATTCAAAATATATCAATTAGTAAATTATTATTTCGATCAAATTATCGTATGAAATAAATTAATTAGTCTGAAAAGGTCGATTGTGGCATTAAGTGTGTTTCATATTCAACGCATATCATTTTCTATTAGTGTGAATAATATAAAGGTTAATCGTGGTTTGAATTGGCTATGTTTGAAAATCATCAAATGCAATTGACAGAAGCAAATTGAATTGCATAATAAAACTAATTAATTAAATTATTTAATCAATACATTAATTGCGGTTGGTATAATATGTGTGCTAGTATGGAAATTTAATATGATATTTTATAAGATGCGAGAGAAATCTATTAAAAAATTCACAAGTCTTTTGCATAAGCTAAAAAAATAATTTGAAAATGGAAGAGAAACTTCGCAAGCAGGTTCACAGAAATTTTCTTCGAATGCAAATCACTAATGGCCAAGATTATGGTGTGAATTAATTGAGATTAAGTTTATGCGACGGGGGCAAATTTATATTCATTTTATTATTGTCTATTTAAATTAAATGGTTTTAGCACAGACGTAGCAATAGTGAATTCTGACATTGGATAGAAAGCGGGCTTTAATTAAACCTGGAAGCAATTAAGCATCCAGGAATATTACACTGCAATATACCATTCTAATAGTTTCGTCGCGCATCACAAGGAATTCTATCATCTCCTATTGCTTCGTACAGAAATGAGAGTTTCCCTAATCTCCGATGCACACTCGTCTAACTTACAGATAAAGTAATTGAGAAACTAAATTTAATTTAACGCAAATTTGTGAAAGGATTAATGTATCAATACGAACCTATCATTTAATATATATTTTTTAATACACAATTACGATATTAGAAAATCATTTCTGAAAAACGTTCCTTTGTCAAAATAATCACAAATTCAATTATTGCATTGCGTGATTATGGTTTGAAAAAGATCTTTGTTTTCAACGAGACAAAATCATCAATAATTGGATTAGAATCAGAATATAATCTGCTTCGGTGAATTTAATACAATATTCTTGGTGATTTTCATATACATATGTACATATTTTTCAGGCCGTTTGCAATTCGTATTATTAAACGGCGATGAATGTTGCGAATTGTATCCGCATACAAGAATCTGGTCGGAGAACGATTCCGAACGCGGTGAAATCTGATTAAATACATTAATTATTTCATATCCGCGCCATCGGCCGCAGCTCCGAAATTAATCCATGCAAATCCCTGTACCGTGTGGAATTCGATCGCGAAAATTCGGAAAATTCGCACAGTGGTGAGAAAAACGAAAATCCCGGTATACGTATGATGTAGATATTGTGGGTGGGTTTTTTTCGAGATGGAACACCGTATGAAATTACTCAAATATTTTCGATTCGATTCTCGTATTTTGATGATGCCGATTTGAGTGACTGAATGTTATTGAAGAATTGTAAAAAATCGAATCTGTATAGTATTTTTTAGTCTGTGAGAGTATTTTTTATATTACTCTTTTTGTATTTCAAATCGTATTGAAAGTATTTTTTTATGAAAAATATTGAATGTCTATGTTGGTTTTTCGTTTGATGTGCTTGTGAATCAACGTCAAATATTAGATTTAAATTCAAATATGCCTTTAAAAAATCAAAAGTTATATTTCATTTTAATGACCTAAAATATTATATTATAACATATATTCTCTGAACTCATCATTGTTAATCCAAAAGGTTCAGGATTTTGATTTTCCTCTACCACCGTAATAAATGAAAATTTATTCGATTAGCAGCATAGGAAAACTTTTGTTGATATTAAATTCCTATCAATTTGAATTTTGTTATTCCACAGCAAAGTAATCATTCTCATTATAAATTTACTTAAATATATATTCATTTTTTTAAAGTTATATCAAAATCTACAATATACAACAAAGCAAATCCGTAAAAATACCTTCAACAATTTCTAAAAATATTAAATTAATCTCTTGAAATAAATATTATACACACATTCACAGTCGATTCACATTGAATTTTGTCAGTTTTGTTTCTACAGTTTCCATATTCGCACATTGTTCTCGCCCCTTAACAATGGGTTCTATATACGATAATGTAAGTGTGGCCCTCATAAAAAGCGGGTCCCCAACTGTTTTGCGTTAACGATGTGGTAATACGGCCCTCCGATATACTATTATATTATGGTTATAACGATTATTGGCACAGTGAAATTTCAATAGGCATCGTCTTCGGCAATTGAATGTTGAAAAATGTCTGTTTTTGATAAAAATCCGTATGTATCAAAGGCTTTTTTAGATTTTTGTTATTTGCGCAACAGCGTTTCTTTATATTCAGTTTTTTTTTTTTTTTTTTTCGCTTTTTTTTTTATTGTGGAGCATATTTATTCGAGACGGATATTAAAATGTAAAAACGAAAGAAATTTTCTAAAAATTTTCCTCATATTACGTTGCGTTAATATTATTATGTTGTATTCGTGCACATGTGAAATTGTCAAAAACGTAAATATTATATGAGCGCTTCGGGAAAAATTCTAAGAAAATTAAATTACCTTTTTTATTGTACATGCTTAAAAAATTCACCATTATAAAACAGAAGCTATTACAGTTAATATTATATATTTGAAAGAAAGTGTACCTTTTTTGTTAATAACATCAAAGTAAAAAAAAAATTATTTAATTTTCATAATAAAAATTTGTGATGTGATGCATTTATTATTATATATTCATATTTTTTAGAATTATTTAAGCAGGTTTTTAATTTATTAGAAATGCTGAAACTTAATTCAAACTTCATGTAGTTTATAGTTCATAATTTCACTAGAAGCTTTAAGTTTCTAGTCAAATTAACTAATTGAATTGAATTATTATTATATAGAATGTATAAAGAACAATCATAAATTATACTATGAAAATTTTGAAATTCGCTAAAATACAAACAAAATTTCAGTAACTTTGAAAATTTCACGAAAAACGGTTGCAAACTTTTGCAACCACATACCAACTCGTTTATAAAATACTCATTAATGAATACATCCATAGTAGTTCATTGAGCAAATCGACTAAATCCTAATAGTTAACAGTCATTGAAAATTTTACAATATTATTATGAAACCTAAATTTTGAATTCGAAAATTCTCTCTTATTAATCTGTCTTACACCCATTTACCTAAGTCGTACATAGTTCGTCGACATTTGTAACACAGCACAAATTCGTTGGCGGTTTTTGGCAACGTTTAGGATGCGGTAAGCGTTCAGTATCCGGCACGTATACGATATTTTCATTGGGCCGAATGTTTGTTCCCGATTTGAGTAATACCAGTGTGTATGAAAAACGGCCGAAAATGGACCGGCCAAACTTCGGCAATATCTTTTTATTGCTATGTCCGCTGCGACAGGCAGAGCGCTTTTCATACAGCCTCCGATGTAGTATTTCTCAATTTTTTGAACATTAAAATGCCAATTTTCAATATTTATTAAAGATAAAATTTATATTGCCAAAAATTAAATTGAATTATATGATCATTTAAAGATTTTGAAAATCCTAAACTGATTCCGGAATGATTAAATCAATGATCGAAAATGACTTTGTAAGATGTGTAACAATTTAATGTTGAATTTGTAGTATTATTATAATAAATATATACTATAGATCGAGAAACACCAAACTAGGAAATGCGTTACTATTTCTTGCAAGAACATAGGAGCCAAATGGTTAGCCATCGGTCAACGCCAAAAACATGACCGGAATTCGCTGAGATTAGTCAGCTGCGTCTTAATTCCAAACAGAACAACTAGAAGAACATTTGCATAAAAAATAACAGAACCGTAAAAACGGAAAGATCGCAAAGGCTTCTCAGGAAGTGGGGAGCTTTTTTGTTCGGGGAAAGTTTCTAAGATGAAAGTTTTCCGGCGCGCGTATAGTGCATGCATATTCGGCGCCCCTTCTTACTTTCTTCCTTCACATGTCATTTTACCATTATGCGCATTTATTATTTATGGATGCAAAGCCTTCGTACGCTCGACTGAATTGTGAAAATTCAATGGTGGTGTGGGTGTACGGGAAGTTTAGTTTTTCCGCTTTTAATGAAGTCTGTAAAGTGCGTTGAAAGCAATTTTCGGTATGAAAATAAATGTGGAGTCGTAATTTTAGCCAAAATTTATTTTGTGGTTTGCGAATTTTAATGAAAATATATTCGATGTATTTTGAAATATTAATGCGGGGGATAAGTATCAGACTATTTAAAAAAATATATGGTTAATGTGAAAAAATTGTATAAAAAAAATATTTCTTTCTTTTTCTTGAACCTTATTATTTCGAAACCGTGTAAAAAGATCTTTGAGTATATATGAATCGGTTATTTTATTTTTCTGATATTGGATTAATTCAATTTCATCTTAAGATATTATTGGTAGTTACTATTATATATAGTAATAGTGTACATAAGTATAGCATGGATAATAATATAAATTATACGAGTACGTACATAATTATTGATTGGATATAATATAGTTCGATTAATTAAGTTCAATATTAAACCGTGCTCCCATCAAATTGGCAATTAATTTTGTAATGAGATGAGAAATTAAACTCCACATTAATCCGTCTATGTGTCGGTTATTTACATAAAATTTGTGCATTAAAAACGTGAAATTTTATTCCGAAATTTTACCTTACAAATTTATATAATAAATATTATATATTTTTGCTCCGATACGAACGTCTTACTTTGTTAGAGCTCGTATGTTTTTATGCGTTCGATAAAACCTCTCGAATGATCTTATCAAATTAAAGCAAGACTTCTATTCGTTTCGGTTCACTCCCGGGATATGAAAGGCTTTTTTATGTTTTTCCTTGAAAACAAGTAGGTTTTTCATCTATGGTTGAACCACCTCTTAAGCATTGCTAATAAATCTTTAGGGAGAACTCTGTAGAGGCAGCCGCGGATACGTTCTTTTTGGGAATAAGGAAACTTTATTGCTGTGTACGTACGAGGGTTGATGACCTATGAATGCACAAGATATTCCAGGTTGCCTAACTTGAATAAACCGTAAAAAATATACGTACCCCTGTGCGAGGTGTTATCAAAATATGATGAAAAATTTATGTATGAACAAAATGCTCGAGCTATGTGCGTAATGAGTAGCGTTATATGAAAAAAAGCGCCACGTGCCGTGCACCCTTTGGAATATATTTATAACATTTTGCGTAACGAAAACGTAATGAAATATTCGTGGAAATTATACTTCCGCAATAAAAGAGAGAAACGTCTCTTTTGCCGGTTCGCCTAGTTATAAAAACGTACTCCAGTTATTGAAGAATCGTTCGATTCGTTATAATAGCCGGAATGAAGTGGGCTTAATAAAAGTTCGCTCCGCTTTGCGGGTGTGAATGATTAAAGACGGTCAAAGGTTTCGAATAATATTAAACACTGACGATGAAACGAGATATTGGCTTTTACGCGTTTGTAAAACCCAAATGAATTTCTACTAATTTATGCAAATGCGACGATGAATATACGGAACATTAATATGCACAGGAAATTATTTATTTTTGCGAATTACGTCATAATCATGAAAAATTAAATCGAAAATTATTCACCGAAATAACCAGATAACTCTTAAGGATTAAATTAATCTCTCGATTAACATCAAAATAACGAAGTTGTAGGCGTTTACCCGAAATAAAACTTTCCTTTATGAATAGCCTTTCCCTATTTCTGAGAAAGGTTCCAAACCATGCATGATATTGTAAATTAAACTAAACATTTCCAAACACGTACTTACGACATAAAAATCTATCAATATATAAATTTGAATATATAAACTAACTTGTAAGGCACTATTCTAACCACAAAAAACTTAATAGTTCTAAATCACCCTTAATCACTATCGACCCTAATTTCGCCATACATCAGATCAAAGATACACTCACCGTTAAACCTTAACGTTCGGACAATAAAACCCGCACAAACTTAACGCTTTGGAGGCACACGAAAGCTTCGCCCATTGTGTGCTCAATCTCTTTATCGTCCATAGAAAGGTGCGAACAGACTCGAGCCTTAGGCGTAAATTGGAATCTAATCGGAATATCTGCGGCGGGGCAGAATGAGGCCACCCACCCACCCACCCATCCCCAAAGATTCTTCTCTGGAATTCTAGATGGAGTTCTGCAAAGATCCCCGCGAAACTTGATAAGATATCGAAAGTGTCTGAGGAAAGACGCTCTATCCTCGCACAAGTCTTCGTTCAGCTCCTGCCGCTTTCAGGATAACGACTTCGAACTTCTTAAATAGTCCTGCGCGGTGCGAGGATTCGCGATAATTGCGCCCGCTATTAGTTTTGGTGGGCCAAATTTGCAATTTTGCGCCCATTTCGGTAGGGTGGGTTTGGATTGTTTCGGTTGCATAAAAATTCGTAACATTGTGCAAATAGAAATTTTAGAATTGAAAATTTTTGTGATTGAACAAAATGAGAATGTTCGGTTTGTATATTTGCGAAATTAATTTGTTCGAAATGATCAGAGCTTGATGGTATATTAATTTACCTTACCGCTGCTTCCTGTTATCCTTTTTCTAAAAATAAGTAATTGGAAATAACCATGGTGATCGCTCTCGAGATTATCGACCGTTGATATTGTGGAGTGCTGCTAAAATACACAAATTATATAATGGAACTCGTACAATAAGAATCAAAGAGACTCTTACAGTAAATTTATCATTATTATACCCTTGAAATACTCGATAATGTCACATTGTTAATTCTATGAATTACCAATATTGAACAAAATTGAGACATATTATAATATGATATTATAATATATGAAAAAAATTCAAAATATTTATGGGAACGACATATTATATTATTATAATAAAAAAGTAACAACATTATAAATGTGAATATTTTATATTTTCTTCAATAATAGACAAAAACTATCTAAAAATATTCAGTTTCATCTTGTCTACCTTTTTTATCATCAATTGAATATTCTTTTTCTACATAACGAACTAGATAAACTTCATCTAAACAAAATCTACAGATACACATACATCAAAAGAATCGATCCTCCAAACTCCATCAAACATTCCCAACGAACAAGGGTCCCTCTTAGGGGGTGCAAGCATCCGATTTCATGCACTTCACAAGCGGCACTTTGCATTTTTATCGAGCACCACATGGAGGATTCAATTAGGCTGATCCTTAGCTTCGCAAGGGCGGCAAATATGGCCGGAGAGTGTTTACGAAACCTCCAAATCCATGCAGGGACACGTTCCCAACACAGGCCCGTATTATATACCGGTATTATTATAGTGGTAAGCGATGGCACCCCGGCGCGTAAATAACTGGATTAGCCGGTGGAAATTCGCAAATGTATACAAGGTGCGATCTGGGTTATCGCGAGTCGAGCAGAGCCTATTTACGATCGTTCGACGTGACGGAAAATTCGGGAAAATTCGGGAACAGATTACGTGTAGTTTAGCGGCAGGGGCGGGTCGGCTTCGGAGCGTGCGGTATCTTGAGGTTTTTTTTTTTGATATTGTTGTTGGGTTAAATATGATGTTTGTCTCGGAAGTTTTGAATTTTAGATGAGCTTTAGTAATTTTGAGAGGTTGTTGGTTTTTGATGTGTTGTCGTTAAGTTTTTTTGGGATGGGTTGTTTTTGTTGTATATTAATTGTAGAGTCGAAATGTGAAATAGAAAATACATCGATTGAATTTTAATAAAGTTAGCACGAAAAGTCTTTTAAATTTTAAAAATAAACTAGATCGATTTATTATATTTTTAAGATATTGTATATGCATACAAAAAACATAAAGATAATATGCGAGGTAATTCAGTTAGATATGTGTTTTTATAAAAAATTTCATCAAGGACGCGTTTTCCAATTTCGTTTCCAGCGTCCAATACAAAATGCGGCGACGGAGAAAAAAAATATTTCCCGAATTATAAATTCGTACAAAGACGTTTTAATTTTGTTTTGTCGCAGCTTTCAAACGCATGCCGTACATTTATATAATGGTTTAATTAAAACGGCGGTTTCGTAGAAAGCGTACTACCGAATACGCGTTTAAATTACGACTCTTATACGGGCGTGTACGCACACGGCCACGACTATTCGGAAAGAATTATGAAAGGATTTTTTTTTATATAAATAAAATAATGAAATCGAATTGTTTTCGTGGTTCAACATGAGGTCGCGGGACCTTTTTCCGAAATTAATTACCACGGTAATGGAGAATAAATCTGAGGACAAATGCGAAGGGCGCCGCCCTGGCAGGTGCAGGCGGCTACCTGGACTTTGTGAAATATTAAGCGGACTGGACAAGCCCACTTTTTACGAGTAGATAACCACATATATAATAGAGACTGTTCTAAAATTTACCTTTAGTTTATATTATATTATTATATTATATTATACGAGTCGAATTCGTGGAAATTAATAAATTTGTCTGAAATAATTAATCAAAATGAATGTTTATAACTGCCCTCATAAAATATAATGGATAAACATTTACCGCTTCATTACGAAAATTGAGAATTAATTGAACTTGAAAAATATTCATTACTTAATTTTTCGTATGGAAATAAATTAATTGCTGAGAATTATAATTGTAAATGAAATTGTTGAAACGTCCAGAATTAGTATATGTATAATATATTTTAAGCGTATGTGGACATGTGTGGGAGTGTGCAGTAGCAAGGACCACGTTCCAAATATAAAATCTCCTCCCAAGTTTTTTAATATCCGGAGACAATCCTGTCCCTTAATAATAAATCATATCCGTTTACGGGTGGATATTTGAAAAGTACGCGAGAGAGGGAAAAAGTTTTTTTTTCGTACTCCCCCCGTACAACTGAAAAGGGCCAAACTGAGAGAAAGCAGGGATCCCTATGGCTCGTTTATATGCGGATTCTTGGACGCTCATTTGTCAAGCGGACAGCGCGAATTATTATTAGCGCATACAATGAATATTTTTTGGCAAACGTGCCTTACCTAAATGGTAGATAGAAGAAGTGTCGCGGCTTGTAAAATGGTTGCGATTCAAAAATTTTAAGAGTTTCACGTTTGCAGAAATGATATTTCCAATAATATTAGTTCTGAAGAAAAATGCTTGAATTTTGAATACAAAAAGTTTTCGGTTCAATATGAATGCAAAAAATGGATATAAAATCATATGTTTATATGTATATATTTTTTGCCTTTATGTGTGTGTAAAGATTAAAATACATAATAAATGTAGATCAAGTAATTTTCTTGTTTCTGAAAATAATATTGAATAATAAAATATGTTTTCGAAAATATAACCAATGAATTGAAAATAACCATTGTATTTCATCAACAAAAATAAAATCGAAACAAATCGTACATATTAAATTTCACTGAGAGAATCTAAGTAAAACAATCAAACTCGGCACGGGTAAGATCCAGAGAAGGCCCCCGGGTCTATATTAAAACATAAACAACGCAATAAAGAGCATTTAATAAAAACAAATTGAGCTGAAGATTATATTGGCGTTAAATTGAAAGAGTGACACGTTTCACTGGGCGCGGAACGAGCAAGGAGACTTTAGGCGTTCGGGTGAAAAACGAGAGTCGACTCTTCGGTGACGTCGCGTTATTTCCTCGCGGAGAGCGAATGCCGATAAATTTTCCTTTAGGTGGAATTAAGATGTTTGTTAGTTAAATAGGAAGGGATCGACCTGCGGGGGAGCCTTTGCGAGGGAGGCCCATCCCGGGGCTATACGTACCGCGAAGGAGAGGCGAGTTTTCCTAATGAATTTTCCATGGAAAAACGAATTTCGCGGTGCGAATCGGCGAAAAGTCACCCTCAGGTTAATCCTCGACGCCGGACGACTAATCCGACTAATTGCCAGCTCTGAAAATACGACGCTTTCATTGCACCGAGAGATTTGCCGCCGCCTAGTGTCTTCCGTTTGTTCGTTTCGCGGTGGATTTTTAGGTGTCTTTGAATACCGCTAATGACCGTATTTGAGAAACAAAGTATCGAATTTAATCTACCTTGATTTGGTTATTGTATACTAAAATTAAATTTCTATTAGCATTTGATTAATTTAAATTGTTTAATGTTCAAACATTTCTTATGTAAATTTTAATCATTTTAAAATTAGCATTTCATTTCATTTTTTTTAATTAATGACTGTTGCAATTTTTATGCAAATGAAGTGCGAAATAAAATTACTCAGTTGATTAATTATTCATTGCATGGAACTCTATTAAATCACATAATATTCTATAATATTCAACAAATGGAAACATAATAAAAACACGAATTTAATAAAAAAATGTATAGTATAATATTTACATAATCGATGCGTATTTTTATTCCGAATACATGAAATAGATTTGTAACTTCAACTAAACTCTCTTTAACGGAAAATAATTCGTAAATACGCACATCGACGAAATCTATAGGCGCTATAAAAAGCGACGAAAGACAAGCAAAAGCTCGACCAAAGAACAGTTTTATACGATCTCAAAAATAATTCAGTAAGAGAGTGGGCGGGAAAAGGAAGACTGCGGTCGATATTAAAGGTCTGAGGTTGTGTTCAAGGGACACGTCCCTCAGGCTAAGCAGACTTTATGCGTTCGATAATGCTTTTGTTTTCGTCGAAGGCTTAGCCGACGGGCCAAAACGTTGGAAAAACCGACGAAAATTACACGGCCACGGGAAAAACCACTAGCCGTGAAAAAAATCGTCACCGCTAGCAACGTTTTCACTATTGGGGGCAAAAAGAAAAAAATGATGTCGGACAAAAAGTATTCGATTTATTCGGTCGAATGTTGTACGATTCGTTTTATTTTTAGGTATAAAGTTTGACCTATTTTAGAAAAAAATTTATTTACGGATCTATGTCAAATTTTATATGTTAAATATTTTCATATATTATATTTATAATAGATATATTTATGTAATATTATACACTATCGTTTTTTTATATTGTATTTTTGCTTATAATATTATTTTTTTGAAGATTTATGAATTATCATAGTTCATACATATTCGGAACATCTGACAAAAAAAGAAATACTTAATATTTTTCCTAGATAAAAAAAAATATATTCAACGGTTTTTGACAAAGCGTTCAATCGTTTGAGTATACTTTAGTGTATTCTTTATGGGTTCGATTTATATTTGAATAAGACATAAGTGTATCAATTTTTGTTGTATATATATAACTCTTTCCATTTAAATATGGTCGATATAATTCGTAAGTATAAAACAAAAAAGTGCTCGAGACAGAATTGTAACCCATGTCAAAAAATTTTTCCGACCAACGGTTCCGGACAGATTCAACCGACCTCTTTTCTATTTTACGGCCGAAAACCGTAAATCATTTATTTTTGAGGTTTTTAAATGCAATGGAGGGTAAGAACAGATATAATTCATTTGAATTTATTGTATTGTATTTTATCTAGAAACACATGTGTAGCATATATAAAATTAGAGAATCACCATAATTTTCATGTATGTACGTAGATGCAGTAAATTGTCCTTCGACTATGAATTTCAAATCGCTTATTTAGTGGCTAATTTTGCCAAAAATAGAAAATGTTCACCACACGGTAGAATATAAATTGCCTCATCTTTTCCCAACCATATTAGATATTAAATAGAGAGAAGTATGTACGCACAGAACTACCATTATAAATTTAAGCTAGTTCAACAACTTCAATCAACCGCATCTAAAATTTATCTATCGGTATTAATCCATTGCCCCAATTTATAGCATGTTTAGAAACACTTATTTCCTTTAATTATATAACATTTTGAAATGGTCAAGTTTTGTTTTGAACATACTTTCAAAAACTTACTACTTTACAAAAAAAAATTGAAAGGTATAATGTCACATATAATTTAATTTTCGAATACGATTCGAAACATTGATTTCAGATATTGATTTTATTTTTTTGTAATAAATATAAAATAAAATTATATTAAAAAATATACAAATCAATTAAAAATCTAACACCGATCCCAAATAAAAATACCGTCAAAAAAGGCACATCCACGATTCAATAATCGAACCAAACTTCGCGGCATTGTTTTGCGACCAGCGGCCAAGGGCGGCCCTTAGGGCCAGCCACGTATAAATAAGGGCATCCCTGCTAAATAAGGGATAGGTCCCACCCCGAAGCGGTGATTTAGCCGGCCTCTAAGTAAGATCAACATTTACACTGCATCTTTCATTGAGGCGGTCGTTGGGGACGCCTAATCCGCAGGGAAGGACGATGATCGCGCACAAGCAAAAAGCTGGCTCTTCCATATCGTTTCGGTCCATTCGTTTGGTGTGTTTCGTGTTTTGGTTGTTTGATTGGGTTTTAAAGTGTTTTTCGTATGTTTGGGGATGGTTCGATTGTTTTTTTTTTGAGGGGGTGGTGGTGTTTGAAGTTTTTTGGAAGGGGGAGTATTGGTGTTAAGTTTTGTAATGTGAATAATGTAGAATGGAATCTGGAATCATTTGAATGTATAGTGTGTCTTATGTTATCTGATCAGTGTTTCTCAAGTGTTTCAGGAAAAGTTTACTGAGTTAATATGAGTTTAGAGTTGTTTCAGATAATGAAAATGTTCAAGACTGAGGTTTTTATTAAATCTCTAGATTTGTAAAATATTTTGTTATAAAAAAAGTCTTGAAAATAGCAATCAGATATTAAAAATTTAATTTATATTAAATACGACATTATCACGCTTCATTTAAAAATATTACACTTTGAAAATAATTTCCGTTTAATGTAAAAAATCTGAATTACTTTCGTAACATTCAAAACGATTTTTTTTATATAATAATAAATAACATTAACCTTGAATATTTTCGTAGCAGAGTTCATTTAACATTCGTGATTCGAGGCTTTATTGCGCTCATGAATGAATTCATTACCATACTTTAACAACATCGAGTCTGTACGAATGAATAACTGCCCCACTTTTAAATACGTTATTAAAAAAAATGAAACATTCACGCCGACAACGTGTTTAATTCACGTCTCTTATTTACGATCTTGTTGAACCGAAGAGCCACGCGCGAAAATTCATATATTTGAAATAATTTTGAATAAAATTTTAATAAAAACGCGTCGTTTATCTTGCGGCCGAGCCGCTCCCGAATTTATAACGCGATATTTTAAAACTCGAGGCGCATTTCGTATTATTAATGCAAATTATTTACGCGCTAGCGCAACTTCTGGCCTCGGTCCGAAGCCGGGTCTAAGGACTCTGCCCTCGTCCTGGCTCCGTATAAAGCTGGTTTTATTATTAGGGAAACGGTCAGGAGGAGGAAAAGGGCCTAGACCCGAAAGTGAGGGCTCGAAGATGGGAGAGGTTCGACGCCGGTCTATTAAACGGAACAACGTGAGAAGTGGAACGTATTATTATATGACAGGGGTGGAAATTGGGATTTGATGTGTTGTATTATATTAGAACGAAGGGCGGACGTCGAAAGTGGCTAATTTCTGATGTTAGTTTTCTTTTGGGTCGTGTGTGTGTTTTGATGACTTTTTTTGTAATTTCAGCGAGGGGTTCTTGTATTGTGAGTTATGTGATTTTTATTTTATGAATGAATGTGATTTATACGAGATGAAACCGAACGAATAAAATTTCTTAGTTTAATGCGTTCGGATAATAGACGTAGATTTTACGATGCTATTATGTGTATGAGTGCACTATGGAGTCTACTAAGCATTAGCTGCACAATCAGACGATGAGGAAAAAGCTCTCCTTTGAGCTTAAAAGGTTGATATTACGACGGTTCCTTATAAGGCATCGTCAACATTTTTTTATGTTTCCCTTTACTAAACCGAGACTCACTGAAAGGCGACGACATTAACTATAATACGTGTATACAATATAATAACATAAAAAATATACTCTCTTGATGTTCGAACGGCTACTACGCAATTCCCGTAGTAATATAATGTGGTTCATAAATTTTTAATGACGGATTTATTCGACATTTTCATAATGCCTTTATTTTCCGGCAAGACGTAAACCAGTCGCGAGATACGTGATACGACATCAAAGCTTTCCCATTCGAACTAAGAAAAAAAAAATGGTCCATCTTCCAACCGGGCGGAAAACCTAGAAAAATAAACAGCTTTATGTGCGGGTTCGAATCCGTGTCAACGTTGGGTTTGAAGGCACAACCGCCAAAACAATACGATAAATCATGGGATTCGAAGAAACGGCGCTTTATAAGGGCCCATTGATGGAAATATATAGTGGCGATAATCTCGTCGTTTTCTGCGGATTTCGGATTTTTTCAGATTCATGTTTTATGTATGTTGTATATAAAAATACACGTACAAGCGAAATACATAGAAAATCAAAATTCAATTACGCCCTAATGAATGGCGAGGTGAGGAAATAAATCGCGGTGCGAGGCCTTTATACGATTTAACAATTCATATTTAACGGGCGTCGTTGGGACCTTTTCGCTTCTGGCCAGAAAATGTAACCCATTTATGTCGGGGCGATACAGTCCCATCCTTCCACTGTCCAAAGGTGGGTTCGTCGGATTCAATTATTTATAAGGAGAAAATCGAGAAGGAAAACAATGCTTTTTCCGATAGATACTGACGCGAACCTACAAGCGAAATGCCCGTAAGGGATGCTCTCTTTCATTTCATTAAACGCTTCTTATTTTCGGAGCTTTTCGCCTCATACTACTCACGTATATACCGCACGACAGGTTTTTCTCTCTCCTCTCTCATGGGGCGTCCTCAAAAACCAATTTCACCGTGATTTATTTGGACTTAACTTAAATTTCCCATTATTAACTTTCCGAGACACGGTTGTACGAGCGGAAAACTACTACTACGTAAGCCGCTGAAGTTTCATTAAACGTACAATGAGCTTCCTATCAACATTTCCGAATCGAATCGCCAAAATGTCATATAAAGCTTTTCAAAAATGGGTTGAAAATAATAATATAATAAACGCAAAAACGTATAAGACAGAGGCAAACTTTCCAATTTCGGGTCGATTGTATTCGTATCTTGCAAGGATTGAACGTGAACTGAATTCCGTTAGAGCAGTAATATTCTGTCCACACAAACTTTATTTTGCGAACCAAGCTTAAGAGCGTAAGTTTTTTTTAAGAGACCGCGTTCAAAATTTTATGAAATCTCTTATTCTGAAAAAAATTCACGAAGATCGTGATCCAATCTTTATCGAATCTTTTGCGAAAGAATATTGTATCACATAGAGCATGCATATATGATTTTTTTCATTTCAATACATCGAAAATTTATAAGCGAATACAGCCATCAAATTTTCTTCTATCTTATAACCCTTTTTTAGTGGATTTATCAAACGAAGCTTAGAACAATTCAAGCGTATCTTCCGACAACTTTCACGGAATTTTTCTAGCATTTACACCGAAAACGAACCATCATGAGCATAATAATACGCGATACATTGTTCGGGGTGCGGCATGGAAACTTTTTGACCTCCACTTAGTATCTAACCGGACCGGTCGTACTTCGCAAATTGCTTAATGGGCTTCTCGCCGAAGGTCTGCCATCGCACCACTTATCATTAAGAAGATGGTAAGCACAAATAATGGGCGGGCCCCATTGTAAATGGTCGTATTAAAGGCAATGAATATGGTCCTTATGAGACGTACATATTACATTAAACGGCCCGTTTCAGTGCTTTTCGTAGGAAAGTAGTTAGTTCTTCGTTCGGCGGCGCAATTAGTGCGTTCGCAAACATTTTGGTTCTAGGCCGGTGGATTTTGCGTTTTTGCCGCAATTGTAAATTAAAATCGCATTTAGAGAGTCGGCTGCTTGTCTGTTGTATAGTTTGTGTTTTTGATGGGAACACAAAGGCGGTCGGTTCAAAAGAGACAGACAGAAATATCGATGGCTGTTTCTTCGGTTCCGTTGTCATCGAAGAATATCTGAGTTCGAGTTTAAAGTTTTAACTGCAAAGTTTTGATTTATTTCACTTCTAGGGGGATAAAATTTTCAAGTGCCCAACTTTATTTTAAAGAAACAAACTTTATTGTTCTTATCGTTGGCATTTATTTGCGAACGGCTTCAATAAGGATTTATTTGTGTCGAGAAACTGCAATGTAAGTCAGATTTTTAGCGCTGGAAATCTTCTTTGTTCGGGTCGGACGTAAAAGAAAACTGCAAACTGTTTTAATTAAATAAAATTGGGCGTGATAAAGTCGCACGCTTAATTCTAAAATCTTAACAGTGCTCGCTTATTAAAGAAAATCTTAATAAAAGTTTTATGGCAACACTTTACCTAGCTTTTTATCGCACTGTTCAAAATATTATATCTAGAAAATAGTGAGAAATTGGTGTTAAATGAAAGCCAACGTGGAACAGTTCGCAGCCTCATCACTTTACTGCGGTCATAAACTGCATCGCTGCACTTCTACTGCAATTGTAATCAGAAACGTGACGTCAACCGAAAGCTCCTTTATACACGCAAAATTTAACGCAGTCGTGGCTCTTTCCACGAAATATATGTATATTTATTTACGGCGAAGAAAAGTTGCTTCTATACATGTATCTGTACTCGTACACATCAACAACATTTGACGTCAGATTTGTGTTAGTTTTCGCCTCGTCCTAATGGAGGTAAGTAATGGTTTCGAGTTACCCATGTACCGAAATGGGTTGTTCGCAAATGTCGTCTAAGCAAACCGGGTGCTATATTTGACTCCTTACTGAAACAAGACTAGGAGACAATGAGCAAGGGCTACAAAAGACACTATCTACCCCCTGGGGATATAAGAGTAAGACCCGCCTCTGACTTGTATTAAAAAATAATCATGTTACGATCAAGGCTTGCAGGCAGCAGTCTGGTGAGTAATTTAAACATAATCTTAGCACAACTTCAATTACGAGACCATTTCGCACGATGAAATCTGTCGACATCGTTCTTGTTACATGGAAAAAGTTTTAAATTTTAATTGTTTGTTTATTCAAAGATTTTCACAAGTTTAAGAAAACTCGTTCATATAATTTTATTGTTTTTCATTTATTGTTTGTACAAATTTATTTATGTATATCTAGTCAAAGCAATTTAAATCAAAGACATTTTATTAAGATTTAGATAAAAAATTATGATCAATAAATAATAAAATATTCTATAGAATTTGATCAAAATATTATGAACAAATTTCATATAAAAATTTCATATTTTGATAAACCGCAAACTTTTATAATATCAAAAATTCCGATAGGTGAAATTAAAAGTAAAATATTTTAACAATTCAAATTTGAACAGCAGTAATATGTGAAACAAATATTAAAATTGTAAATATAATTATGACAAACTGACTGGATAATAACATTATAATATATTTTGTTTTGAAATGGAATGTAATTTGTTTACAATATTCCACACATCGTTCAATCGACAAATCATGCACTGTTTCAATCACATTAACTATGCTCGATTTTAAATTACGTATTAATCCGCAACTAATTTGAAACTTCCGAGCATATATAGTATACGATATGTGCATGTGAGCTTGGGTGTTAAATCTCAAAATATACTTAAGAAGTTAGTCTGAAACGTGCGGCACCTGCATTGCAAAATGCACGTCCACGTAAAACTGCGAGTACCACCTTTTGCATAACAAATTCTCTTTTGTGTTTACTTAACCATAAAAAGGAAAAGGCCATAGTTGCGAAAATCGCATTAGTTTTTTATCCGGCGTGCTCTCATAGAAACTTTTCTCGAAACAAAGTTACGTTATTCGCCTTTAATAACTGGAAAAGTGACTTCGTTATGGATTTGCGAATTTGCGAAACGGGTAAGTGGATATATCAAAAATCACACGAAGTACATTCAAATGCAGAGTAATAATGAGTGAACAATTTTTATATTACATTGCGTATTCCACGCTTTTTATTCTGGGAAATTTCGTTTGATTTTATAAAAAATTATTAGTTTTTTTTAAGTCTCTTTTCGAAAATTTAACATATTTCAATCAATTAAAAATATAAACGAGGTAATGATTTGTTTTTTAAATGAAATCATATTTAATTAATTTCAAAAGTATTTGTTATGCAAATTTAATTAAGATTTCCACAAAATTTTACCAATCAATATCACAGACATAAAAAAATAACTCTCATCAATCTTTCTAAAGAAAGCAAAACATAAAAACATCTCTTCATTGCTAACCAAAATATTAATTTTCTTCAAACCAATATTTGCCCGAAAAAGCTTTCACTCATATTACCTTCAATTTTTTCCACCACCGCAAATATTTAATCGCGAATAATTACCGTGCACATCCACATCGCAAATTTCGCGATATCTCCTCAGCCAACAGAATCAATCCACTTCACACGTAATCTTCTTACAGCGCACATCTGAAACTTAAATCTAAAAACACACACATAAACGTCCCCCTTCCAGACGTTAGAACGCAACACCCCCCTAGTGCACGCCGTGCAATATTTACGGCTATTACGACGGGGATTTAAACATGGGATTTTGCAGTAAACCACCACCCAGCAATACAGCTTTTAACTCGTATCGAGCACTCGTTGCGTACTGGTGGTAGGGGTGGTGATCGCCGTGTAAAACGGAAGCTTAACAGTGGGTGGGATTGGAGTCGTCATTAGTTTCGGGATTGACGATCGATGTTACCGTAACGGCTTAGCGGCCTCGGGGCCCACCTGCCGCTACATTCGCCATCACCATTGAGAACATCATGGACAGTGGAGGATTCGGGTCTGTGTAAATTTCGTATTAAAAGCAAATTGTTGCGTTGGCGCGGTCGGTGTTGGTAAACGATGCAGTGGAGGTGTGTCGTTGGTGGAGTTGGTGTTTGAAAGTTGGTATTTTTAATAATAGCTCAATATTAGGGAGGTCTTTTCCGGTTAATGAAACAAGTAAAATTTTGGTAATTTATCGGTTAATATTTTTTTGGTGTTTCGAATATTTTTTGAAAAATTTTGTTTTATTGGATAATATTTTTGAAAAATATTGTTGTTTTATTGAAAAGTATTATTGGTTTTTTTTGTTGTTTTTTCAGGTTTTTCCTGGTTTTTATTTAAAATTTAATTTACTGGTAAACGGAAATCATAAAAAAAAACATTGGATTACTGGTAAAAATTAAAATTACGGTAAATTTGGTCTCCCTTTGGCCTCATCATGAAAACATGTTTTTTTATTTCACAATACCGGTATTTTAAGATAATTATTCTGGGAATATTAAATAGAAATTTCACAATTGTGTTTTTTTTATTTATAACAATAATAACAAAACATTGTTATCAAATTTTCAAAACAGATTCTAAAACTCAAATTTACATTTTCTGATTTCAGATCAATATATTTTTACATAGATACAAATCAAAACTATTTTCTAATATTTCATACACAAACTATATTTTCACACTAAAATTTCCAAATTCTACACAAGTCATTAAAATTGAAAAGAAATATAGCGTCGCATGCGAAAAATTTATGATCTGTTATTGTTACATAATAGGCGTTTTCATAAAATAAAAGACAAATAAAATTACAAATCACAAATAAATATAGAAAATAAAATTCACTTTTGTGCGAAAAAAAGCCTTTTTTTAAAAAGAAAAACCATAATATTATAATACATTGAAAAATATTTTTCAAAAATGAAAGGACCTTTTCCAATCGGGGGCCCTGAATCGAGAGTCTTCACCGCCTATGTAAATTTGTCACTTTCAATATAACTCCCAAAGACCATAATAGACCCAGAATATCCACGCGATGCACCTGCCACTAAATCCACCCCTGATTGCGACTCTTCCTCTTCAACAGCGTCGGTTTACCGAACTATTGACGCCGTGGGGCGCGTGCGTCATCAAGCGCCGCGTGTTGACAACAACCGGTAAACTTTAACCGAGCCGGGTAACGTGAGACGTTCTTGTTTTGTGTGTTTTGTGTGGCACTGTCATGTGTACATACGTATCCAGTCAAATTTGGAGCCGCTTTTGAGGCTCGTGTGTCGCCTTTTAACGATTCGATCGTTGCCGACTGTGGAAGAGTTCTATTATACTTTTCGTGGGTGTGGATGCTGTGCATTTTAAGTGTGGTTGTTGAGGGTTTAGTATTAGTTTTAATTCGGATGTGTTTATTCAAGTGTTTCGATTTTCAAATGAAGTGCTCAGAATTGTTGAACGTAGCACAAATAAAGTTTTATGTAAATTTAAATATTATGATGTTTGCTATTCATTGAGCGTTTATGGAATTGAAGTGTTTTATTACATCAAAGTTGGGTACTGCGATGTGAAGTTTGCAATGCAATATCAGCAATGGAAAGTGTTTGATCAATAGGTTTCGCATATCGTATTTACACTTTGAACTTCATCTCATTCGTTCTGCGGCCAGTGCAAATATGAAATTTCATTTCGAAGCTAAAATTCAAATTTGATTCGCAAAAAACACAATGAAATATTACGGTGCATCTCGACGGAATATTTTTCGAACTTTTTACGTTGTCTCGAAGACGAGTGAGAGTGTCTGGTAGAGCTCAACAAAATGATTAATCGGCGGACGATGAGAGGGTTGTAAAAGATGATGTCGGTGTTTGAACCCTCTTAGACTATTTACTCGCATTGCATGTTTGCTTTCGAGCAAAAGGATTCGTGCTCATTCGGAAAATTCTTCAAATGATTGATGATAAAACGAAGCGCCGTACGAAATCGGCGATAAATGCCAACAATGAAACCCGATTTGAGTCGTAAAAACTTCCATTGCTCGTTAGTGCATAAATCTTAAGAGAAATATGAACTGTGCACAGCTTTTGTATGTAAATCTGCGATGCATAAGAAACACTTTGTAAGCACCCCTTTGTAAATATACGAACTCGTTACGACACGACGACTTTTCGTTTATATTTCTTTCAATGCGAAAGTTTTTAACTGAAATTATACCTAGAAACGAGCAGCTTATTATTTTATAACGCTAAAATGGAAATTTTCAAATATCATATTTTATCCAATTCATGAATCTATGAAGAAACGTCACCGAAGACATTTAGATACGAGAAAAAAAGCATTTTGAGATTTAGCACAGTAAGCGATATTCAGAATACTTTCACGTTTACATAAGAGAGCTCAGTGTGTCCGTATCTCGAAAATTGTAATACGGAATGAAGAATAGTTTCATTTAGTCATACACATACCGCAAAGACGAAATGCTTTCCACGTAAGAGAAGAGAAAGAGCTTTCATAGCAAACACAAGATCTTGATGCGAAAAACGTACGTCGCGGAAGAAAGCACCAGAACCACTCGAACACCGCGAATTTTCGCACACATCCGCATATTATTTTCGCGTCCACATTTCGAAATAAAACACCACGAATTTATATACGGTGGCTATAAGGCTTGATGCGAAATGAGTGAATAGGGACGCCCCGGGACGCCCGCCTTTCGCGCACGTAGACACATTCGAGATAGTTTCATTTTGCGAATTCCATTCAAACGCCGAGAATTTTCATTATACATTTTCCGAGAGACGGCATCCTCCGCCCCCGTTAGCCGCCTTTGCCATCGCCATCACCGCCATGTTGTGCATTATATGGCGGCGTTATGATAAATATGTATGTACGAAGCGAAGCAATTACGCTGTCAACAATAACTGGTTGTTATGCGGCGTATGAAAGTTTTCGAGGATGTGTGTGTGTGTGTGTGTGTAAATTAAAATGAAAATTTTCATATATTTTGAGGTGATAGGTTCGAAGAATAATGAATGAGAAAGTTGACTGAAGGGATGAAGTTTCAATGGAATGGTGTAAAATGTGTTTAGTTTTTTTTTGTTGAATTTCATAAAATAAATCATAAATTTATGTTTTTATATTACAAGTTATTTTATATGTTGAATTGATAAGAAACACCTTGGTGTAAATTTCTATCAAAATACCACTCGTCAACTCCATTATGCAGTATTAGGATTATTGTTCTATAATATAATGAAGCACAATAGCGTGTAATGCATGTATTGTAATTAAGGAGAATCACGGAAAATTGATATAAACTTCTCAATGTATTATATATTAAATTTGAAATATCAAAATAATTCATGATCAAATTCCACATGTCTGTATCAAAATGTTGAATCAAAACTACCACACCTTTCCGATTGTGATGAATATACATTGCGTACACAAGATGCAATAACCTTCATATGCAGTGTCGGCATTTTTCCCCACGAAAAAAAAATATTGAATTTTCGGGTCAGCATACCGATTGTAACATTTCGGTGAAAAGCGACGGCAATAAAACGCTCCCGGCTTTCACTCCAGGATATTTTTTTCTTTGTATAGGCCGAGGGCGGAAGAAAAAAATAACAAACGCACCCTGCGCGAAAACGACCAGAGTCGCCACATTCTCACCTACTTCCACATCCCATAAAATCATGTTTAATGGCCGGTACAGACCGGAGAATGAAAATAAAGAAAAAAAAGCGGCAGCGGGTAGGGGAAAAGCAGAACCTGAGAAGGAGAATCCGCCCACTTATTTGACCCGAAACGAGTTTCCAATGGATCTGCACTATTTTTTTCCGAACCGGAGTCAATGCAGGACCCGCCTAGGAGGTTACGGGTTTTAAAAGGGTACACACTAATACGTTTACGGTTACGTTGTAAAACGAGAGAGGGTTTTGTTTTACGGGCGCCGTGCGGCGAATTTAAGCTGTTTTTTACACTCAGGATTATACGCGGGCTGGCAAAGATTTTCCACAATGACGACAATTATATGGAGGTGGGATGTCTGCAGGATTTGTGCGTCCTCAAATTTTCTATTCGCACTCATTATTGTTGTATTAAAGGACGTCCGGAGGGTACAGCTCGACGGATTATATTAATTAATCGCATAATAGCGGCGCCGGCAAATTCTGAAGGTGAATTAACAAATTAAATCCATTAATAAAAATACAATCTGCTTAGAAAACCTTTATTAGATATGAAATTTTTATTAAATTGAATAGTAAAGGTGTTATAAAATCATATAAGATTTCCCCTTTTATTTCTTCTCCTTAAATGGAGTGTAGGACAGACATCATCATTACGACATTTTATATGTAGGGTCGTGAAGAATCCATTAGGCCTCATAGAAGCACTTGAAAAGTGAGTTTTTTTCCAATAAGTCTTTACTATTTTATGTTATAAGTTACAATGAGTCCTTTCAACGTACTTCCTAAAAAAAAATCACATGATACATCAAATCCACATAAAAAAACCAAGACCAATCGAAACACCGTTAACCGAAACTCTTTCGCGTTTAATATGAACGCGATCATTTTGCGTATTAATTACGAAGGCTGTATTGCTATAAGCCTTCTCGGAGAAGAAAAAAATCATCACCGAGCAATCTTCTCCACGTTTACCGCTGTTATTTCTGCATTATCGTGTGCGCCACGTGTGAGAAGGGTTAAAGTAATTAACGCGAAGCATCCCCGCGTGCCAGATGGCGAACGCTTTTACAAGCCAAATGATTTTCCTTGTGAATACGTCGGATTCATATTCGCATCAGCGAACAAACAGTGAGCTGTAATTTTTGGCGGAATCAAAATTAATGCCGGTTTTTATTTCGGCCTCATATATGCTCGTATTCGTATGCTAATGCGGATCCGGATGTGTCCAATAGTTTCGCTGTGGGAAAAGTTTATATCTGGTTGTTTTTTTGTTTGCTATGTGGATTGATGTGTTTTGTAGGTCGCCTATTAATAATATAAGACGGGTATTTCCCATATCGAACGTGCTCGTTCGTTAGGCATTCATTGGATGTGTGATGGATATTCAAATTCGCATCGGGCAAAATATAACAACATTCTGCACGTTGTGTGAAATGGATTCGAATGCTGGAAAATGATGAAAATAACATCACGTATATGGTTAGCGCCGAAATATGGAAATATTTCGTATTCAGTATCTATTTATATAATTTCAGGATATTTGAGTCGTTCCATTATTTCGAATATAAAATACACAACGGGTATTAAAACTATTTCGTTATTTATACAAGTATCAAAAAAATAAAGTATACATTAAACAATTTTTTTATATGATATTTGACTTATTTCTGTTTTCAATACTTTTCAAAAGATAAAATATAAATGAATGTAAACATTTACAAAAAGCTTGTTTAACACTTAAAAATAAAACAAAAAGTGTTTTAAACGAACTATTATTTGCTCACAAATAAATGTTTTTCCAAATGAAATAAATACTCATAAATCATTTTATAATAAAATAAATTTCGATAAAACGGGTTTAGCATAATTCATACGTAAGAAATTGCAAGAGAAATGGTTCTTAATAGAAACGACTAGCAGTTTCGCAAAGCACATAAATTCTGTGTTTGTTTCAAGAATATTTCCGCTCGGTAACTAGACCGGGTAAATGCAGTCTTCTAAACACATTAGTGAGTTCGAGACGAGAACAGAGTGGAAAATAATAAATTTAAAACAGGACGAGCGTTCACCATTTTGCTGAAACAGGCAGTAAGTATTGCATTGGAATAACATGTTAATTTATTGCATGCAAAGCGATATATTGTGCTCTCGCTGTAGTGAAGTTCCACAAATTTATGTGTTCAAGACAAAGGGATTTTCTCACCTTTTCCTTTGACCCAAAGCGAGGATTTTCATTTTCGGGAGGTCATAAAAAAATATACCTTATATAGGCAAGTGAATCATATCTGCATGTTAAATTTGGTCAGACCGTCTTAACCGTATATTCTGAAGAAATATTGGGATAAATGTAGCTTTTATCAATTGCAGAAAATAAAATACTTCGTAATAATATTTTTATATTAAATAAATTTTTTCGATAGAAAAAAATTCACATACGAATCACTTTTGAATACATTGGCGCCAGATGAATTTACACGTGCGCGTCGCACGACCGACTGGAAATTGTATCCGGGATTATGCAAACAGTTCTCCCTTTTTCCAGAAATCACTTTTTTATACAGTTTATAGTTTCCAAAAGTCGATCCTGAGGAGGGTCCGACAATGGCACGCAGGATATTTTTATGATGGCGTCACGCGCGTCACGGACCCCATAAAAAGCACATGCGTTCCTTTGCCGCTCCCATATTATGCCCCTCAACTAAAATAATATGACGATATTGTCATACTCACATAAATATTTTTTATAAGTCCTACAACCGTTACTGCTGATATTCGGATGACATTACCGCTGTTGGACGTTAAGAGTACTGGGATGAGTTTAATGGGGATAAAAGCGACGATTCGTATACATTATATTGTGCACTTATAATAATCTCGGTTTATTGTGAGAAATAAAATCGTGTATTGTGAAAGAATTTTTGTGAATGATAAAAATGATTATATCACTCAGGCGTTTTATTTCATTTAAAAATTATGTTGATGATTAAGTTATCGTGAGTTTCTTCGGTTTATTTAAGAATTGATTTATATATTCATTATATGATTAAACGGCTATAAATAAAATGCATTCATCACCTTTTTCAATAAAAATTCATTTAAAAACTACGAAGAACTCATTCATTTCAATATTCGAATCTGCACTGAAAGCGTACACGATTAATCACGTTCGACGTATAAAGAAGGCTTCCACCGATACGAATTCATCGGCGCGTCCGCATTATGAAACAAACGCGGCTTTTCACCTAGAGGAAAAGCCAACGGGAAAAACTGGCGTATTTATCGCCGTATTTTCCGAAAAGTCGATACACGAGACCATACGTCGGAATCTCGCAAACCTTTATATATACTCGCGGGACCGTATCGTTTTGTGCGCAATGCGAAAAACAGATATCAGAAAAGCCGTAAAACCACTTAGCTGTGGCTTCCAATTAATCAAGGGGCCTAGCAATTTATTAACATACACATCGTGCGTGTGTGAGGCCTTGTTTGTACTGGAGGCATTTTGTTTACTGGCACATGTCAACTAGACCAGGACGGACGTTCTATTTGTGCTGGGTGATGGGAAAAAGACCACGGTGTCCCTTTTCGGCGGGCTTATCACATATGAAAGGGAACATAATACGCAAAAAGTATGTCGTATTCAGAATATGGTAGGTGGGTTATATTAATGCACTTCATATAGAAATATCGAGTGAAATAAGATATTATATATGCGGATTATGTCTATGAAGCATTGAAAGCTTGTTGTGATTTGTATTGTGATTGAAAATTAATATTCAAACACAAAATATTGAATATGATGATAGTACAATATTGTATGATCAAATTTCTTGGAATACATATTCGAAAAACAATATATAATAGATTATCAAAATAATTTTCTATTTATATTGTCGAAAGATGCAATCGGGCAATAATCCATTTTGAATTTAAAATCAAATAATTGATTGATAAAAGCTTCCTTTTATTATAAAAATAGATGAATATCGGCTTACCCTGTTCGTTTATAATCGGACAAAGTTTCGTTCAGAGACGTGGGGAGTACTTTCCCCTCATCAGAGCACATCTGTCTGTCACCGACGGACGGGCAAAGGGCCCAAAACTGACAGTGGAATTAAATTAAAACCGCCAAATTTGGCGAAATGGCAAAAGATACGATTTCTGTTGCTGGGACGAAAAACGACAAAAAGTGCCGCGCAATGAAGATATTTCATGAACCGGGCAAACGCCGTCCCCCATGCCCAAGTTTCGCCGCTTGAATGTGAGGGAAAACGGTTCTATTTATTAAATATTCATCTGACAATTAGGGTTCGTCGTTTTCGAAATTAAATCCCCCTTCGTCTGTATCGATGAAATATGACAGGCTGTCGTCTGTTAAATCTTGAACGGGGTGATGTTTCTATAGACTAATTTCGTGATTGTTTGTTTTACGATATGTTCATTTGCTTCGGTAAATGTAATAAATAAAATCAGATTTGCGCAGAATACGTGATAGGAATTAATTGTTATTTGTCGAAAAATATTTAGTTTATTAATATAATAATAATTCAGATGTCACAGAATGTATGAGAATGAAGAAATATCATCTTTCAAACGACACGTAATCATCAGATTACATTTAGTAATAACTCCAAATCCGACGGTTAATCATAAATATTTCATAACCAATAAATTAATCCACATCAACTCCTAGATAAATATTTCATACACAAAACATTCATAGAATTTCAACAGAATCGATTTCCAAGAAAGGTCACCCGATACACACACACACACACACACACACTCACAGACCCACAAAACACATTCTATTCGATAGAGTCTTATTGAAAATGGCGAAAAAGAAAAGTATGCACACGCCGGCGGGCATACGAAGGCTTTCGCGCAAATAGCATCAAAAGAATTATGGACACACATCTACGGTAGGAGGAAATCGGGGGGGGGGGGAGTTGGGAGGAAAATTTCCGAGTAATCTCGTATATTGAAACGGTTTAGCAACGGCATTAGGTATTCGGTCGGCATCGCGACGTATAAATCATTAATGCCACTTCCTGGCCCGACCGATTCACTTGGCGCCTTCACGACCCTCCTCCCCCCCTATGGGTAATTCACACCCCCTCGCCCTCGGTTTCTGTCAGGTACACTTTGTACGTCAGCACGTCTGTCCTTCCGTCCGCAAAACGGCGAGCAATTGATCTATATGACAAGTTGAATGGTCTATGTGTCAAATCGTGATATTGTATAGAATTCGGTCTGTTGTTAATATTATTTGATGTATTATACAATAGGTCGTGCAGTTTAGTTTTGATGAAGTCATCATTGAATAGATTAGGAATAGTATATATTTGTGTAGATGATTTAATTTAAGCAGATCGTCAAAATATACTAATCTTAAGATTGGCTTTTAAGAAATATATCATTTGGGGATAATTCGAACGTGCATTTTATAAAATAAATGTATATTTATCCTGAGCATTTAATAAAATTAGTGTGCATGAAAAAAAATAATGTGTGCATTTTGTACAAGCATGCATTCGGAAAACTACTTTGTTCATTGAAAAAAATATTTGTACCTTAAAATGAATAAAAAGTGCACTAGAATGAATATAAATAAAGAATCGGCAACGCCGTAAACGCGAATAGGGCGAAATATTATTATTCACAACTTTCATAATGGAATTAAAAAAATGGACCAAATTGTTAAAATGTGATTAAAATGAAATTAAATTAAAATTTTCACAAAAGGAAACGTTAATAGTTGATAGTATTGTATTGTCTATGAAGGAAGACTTTACTCAGGTGACGTTGTAATTTCTCAATCATTTCAAATGCAATCAAACCTATTTTTTTTATACTGATTATTTCATATTTTTTGATTCTCACTTTATAATGTCAATTAATTTTGTTAATGTCAAAAAATATGCTCAATACGAAATTCTTTAATCCACCAGAAAAACACTCATCGTATATTATTCTAATGCAAAAATAATTCGTTTTAAGGCACAATGTATACTTTTTCAATAAATAGCAACCATATCCTTTTTCCTTCTTTATAAGAGTTAGCACTCTCTCAATAACACAATCTGAAAACGCTTTTAATATTGTAGTATTGGAAAAGCCTTCTGCTGCAACAGACGGAACACCCACATCGATTTTACAACATATCCAAACACCTCCAGACAAACCACACACTAATTCACAATCGCACAAACCATATCACCCATCCGCCACACGACCCACCGCATTTCCCATATTGTATTATACAATCTGAAATTTCCACCCGTCAAAGCCTCGATCACCACCCACCTATCCACGGTCGCATTTGCGGCTCTAGTTCCGTGACGACTATGACGAACAGTCACGCGAGACCAACACGTGACACACGTGCGACAATTGTCACGCTAATTGATAGGGCGTCATGGTGTTGCGCGACCGACGGTCATTATGCACTTGTGAATATTCAAAACAGGGCCGCAATCGGGCGAAGTGTGCCCGAAGCGATCGTGCGAGGTTTGGGTGATGCAACAGATGGATGTTGACTATTTTTGTGTAGTTTGGATTTATGCGAGGGTGGTTTTTATGGTGGTTTGGTCGATTTTTCGGTAGTTGTTGGCGTTTTATCAATCAGTGCAAGGATCCAGTCGTATTAGTTCGACTTGCTTGGAAAAAACGATAAAGTCGGTACGTCGAATCATGAGCAATATCGCTCAAACGTCGCCGCTTCCAAGGTTGTTGCATCACTTGTGTTTTCTCTCTTCCCGATTTACCTACTTTAGGGCCGATCTTTCAATTGTCGGTTAAGAGTTATTCTCGGAATAAGCCTTTTAGTTTTTATGGTTATTCGCGGCCGGTCACGGATAAAGTCACGTATAAAGTCACGGACAACTATAAGCTAGTTGTCCGTGACTTTATCCGTGACTTTATACGTGACTTTATCCGTGACCGGCCGCGAATAACCATACAAACTAAAAGGCTTATTCCGAGAATAACTCTTAACCGACGATTGAAAGATCGACCCTTATTGTTTTTTGTTAACCTTTCCCTTACGGTGCTAAAAACAGTATGCGTTCCGACGGTATGTATTTTCGATATCATATGAAAAAGTGATCTAAAGATCTATCGTATGAAAAAGTGATCATATTATATAAAAAGTGATCTAGTGTTTTAGATCACTTTTTCATATGATATCGAAAATACATACCGTCGGAACGCATACTGTTTTTAGCACCGTAAGGGAAAGGAAGCAAGTTAGATTAACGCATTCGGAGCCTAAGACATGCTATGGTGTCAATGAGTTGAATATATGGTTTGATTTCGATACCATAAAAAAATTTTGATTATGATATTTTTTTAGACTTGACATAATGTTCATTTTCAGACAAAGTTTTTCTATATTACTAGAAGCTATTAGGTTGAAATAATTTTCAAAAAAATAGTTGATGAAAGTATTATAATGTTACTTTGCATAATCACATTAAAAACATTTATTAAGCGAAACTAATACGATGTAAGTCCATTAAATCCAATTAAAAACATTTTATATATAGAAAACATTTGCAAATATTATTGATTTCAGTAAAATTAGAAGTATTTCAAAGTCACGTTATGTGAGTGCTTTATTTTTAGAATAATCGGTTTCCTTTTTCTAACATGAATATTAAATAAGAATATGTTTAGAATTGGTTAGTATTTGGTTTTGTTTTAAAGTAGGTAAAATCTATTTAAATATGTATGTATAATATATACTATAATATAAAAAATTTATGGTCGGAATATTTCAAATTTTGTAAAAGATAATGATGCTTAAAATATATTAAACAAATTTGATATTATTCTAGTTAATATTGTATTATATAAAGGTTGAAAGGATGTAATTATGATAATCTGAACAATATCACAAGCTTCTCATACGTGAAAATAATACATTCCTTTATCATTTCTAAAATTGGACGTAAATTTGAACGTTCAACGTCGTATTCATAAATAAATATGAAGATCCAAAATAAACACGGAAATGTATTGTTTTTATTGGAATAAATATACCGTTTTCGTAGAAATGGAAATAAAAACAATTCAGCGTATATCACAAACAAAAATATTTTTCTCAGTATCATAAATTTAGAGTAAAGATAAAATTGCGAGCATAAATAAGTCCAAACAACACATATGTATTATTTCATTAAATTATATATCGTCAAAAAGTGTAGAAAAATTTACCAATAAAACAGAATTTTTATTTATTAATGCCAATAAATCCAGGGATTTTTTCTACATAATTTCATTAAATACAGCGCGAAAGAAAACGCTTCTCAAAACTAAAAAAATAATTCAATAATTAAAAAGCATAAAAAATACCTTAAATATCCGAAAGTAATTGAATTAGAGCACGAAAATCATCTCCATTCACCGTCAAGCGAGATTGCTTCTGATTTTCATTATAGCACCAATAATACTATATATAATATACATGTATATACGATGAAAAATCCACCTCCATCGCACTAATTGATTAATCGAATTCCACCGCCTTAAAGAAAACTCATGAAAAATCCGCGAAAAAAATATATTGAAAATTTTCATCTCGTTCCCGTCGAACAGAACCCGTTGATTCGTCCAAGACATTTCGTGCCTTTGTTCGGCCGGAAGGCGACGGGGCCCTATGGGGCGCCGGAAGAGTCCATCTGGGGGGCGGAGGCCCTGCGCCCCCAATTCTTGGTAGGGTTTTTCAATCTGTGGTCTGTGTATAGTGTTGAATTAATAATGAAAATCAATGAAGTTGGTGAGTATATCGACTTTTTTAATAGGATGAAGTATATAGTAGTCTTTATGAAAGTAAGAAAATTTAATAAAAATTATGATGATTTAGGATTAATTTCCTATTAAGAATAATAAATATAAATATATGGGTGAAAAAGATTGATGGTTATGTTTATGTTAAAGTATTGATATTATTGATGAAATATAGTAATGTATTCTGATCCAAATTATCAAAATTTCCAACAAATGTAGAAAATTTTAGCATCCATTTGCTTTGTTGCATATTTAATTTAAATTATATTGAAAACACTTATTAAAACTGATGCGAAATTGTTCGGTTAAAATTTACGTACTAATTATAATATAAATATTCAATAGCGCGTTCATCGGAATAATTATTTCAACACAAATAGCACAACATATAACCACAAAACCAATTCAAAAGTCAAATTAATTGAATTTTCACATCAATGATTGAAAAATATATGTACATATATACCTAATCCTCTTTTTATATGGTTCCGAAATAACATGTAGTTCAAGGAAAAAGAACTGATTATATTTTTTTACACGGATTTTTCACTTTAACAAGGTAAAAAAATATATATTATTTTGTCACATTGGTAAGATTTGGTGCAGGCTAGTATACTGATAATAATTATACGTGTTTATTTATAGTTATTAAATCAAAATTTTCGATGTTTTTTAATGATTTTACACGGCAAAAATTTTCACATTACACATTTCTTATCAAGTAAATTTGGATGGAATTTCTATCCAAATACAATATAGTGATGGAACCTATCTCCAATTTTTTTATGGTCATCATACATTTTTTTACATGGTTGTTTTTTATTTACACGGTAGTCTCTGAAACATATCCCCCGTGCAAAAAGAGAATTGGATGTATAGGGTCTTTCATTAGGCTTTTCCTATCTTTAAATTTAAATAAAATAAAGTGTGTGTGAGATATCATCAAAATTTTTTATTTTTTTGAAAGGCCTATCGATGTCATTATTTATGGAATATAATATTGTTCAAATGTCCGCCACGGCTTCTCTGGGTGGCGCGCATCCAAAATGCCCGATTTTCCACGACTCTGGCGCATAAATCAGGCTGTATTTTACCGATGGCATGGGTTATGTTGGCTTTGAGGACTGCTGTGGTTTGTGGCTTATTCGCATGCTACACAGCTCATGCCACATTGGACATTCTGCACGAGCGATTTGAGGGCATAGTCATCTCACGTGGAGGCGATGTAAACTGGCCACCAAGATCGTGCGATTTGACCCCGTTAGACTTTTTCTTGTGGGGTTTTCTTAAGTCGCAAGTCTATGCAAATAAGCCACAAACCACAACAGTCCTCAAAGCTAACATAACCCATGCCATCGGTAAAATTCAGCCTGGTTTATGCGCCAAAGTTATGGAAAATTGGGCATTTCGGATGCGCGCCACCCAGAGAAGCCGCGGCGGACATTTGAACAATATTATATTCCATAAATAATGACATCGATAGGCCTTTCAAACAAATAAAAAATTTTGATGATATCTCACACACACTTTATTTTATTTAAATTTAAAGATAGGAAAAGCCTAATGAAAGACCCTATATATATAAAATCGAAAACTGAAACTCTATAATGTGTAAAAATGAGTGTCAACAAATGGAAATAAATTCATAAATAAACATGCATTTTTATTTACTCGCGTTTATACTTACACTCATCGTGTAATTTCACCGCAATATAAGAACGAACAATTCCACCCAATTGCGGCAAGCACATTGACCGAAAGATTGAGAAACCTTGCAATACACACAGCACGGGGGGCGAAGTCCCAGGCCCGGAGGCTTCGCCCCCAAGCCGGAAATCCGATTAGGCGGGCGGCGAGCGGCGGCAATTTGCGAGGCGATAGCTGTTTCGTACATAACTGAATAATTAATCCGCCTACCCACGCCTCCACCTATTGGAAAGTAATCGTCGCCGAGGATTAGCGACTCGCCTCTTTTCGCTTTGGGCCTCTTATATTATGAGGCTTCGTTCGAGGTTTCGGGAAAATTGTGGAGCGGGTCGTTCGGGGGTTTTGTGGTATTGCAGATGGTGTGTTGATGTTCAATGCGTGGCTTATTGAATATTTTGTATTAATAAATAATTTGGTAAAGATGCTGAGTATTTTTTAGAGACTCAAAATGGTTAAATGTTTTTGAATTTGTCGATTTTATTGGAGTTAAGTGACGTATTGTACGTTCAGTAGATCGATGTATTATAATCACGTAAGATTTAAGATTATTTCAGAAAAATAATGTTTTCTATTTTTATAATTTTTATACAATCTTCGTTTTATAAAATCTGAAAAAATATTTTATGAATTTTCAATGGTGTCTCAAGGGTCTTATTCTGCAGCGGGTATTTTGATATTATACAGACTGTATGATGATAATAATTAAACAACTCAATCTTCAATCAAAAATATTTTTTTTAATTATATTTTTAAGGCAATTAATCTGAATAAAAAATGAATTTTCATTCGTTCATTTAATTTAAAAAATACTGAAAATTTTGTTATAATCATTCTTTGTACAATCAAGTTGAAGTTGATTGCCTGCTTTTGATTATGAACGGGCACTTGAAAAAAATCAAAAGACTCCGCGCCACAATGTGTACAATATATAATGAAAATGTAATATAATACAATGTAAGGAGAATCTGAACGTGAAACTCAAATTTTTAAGCCTTTTCCGGCTGCTATGAAAACGTTTTCAAAAAGAGAGCGCTACTATAAAGCACGGGTATGAAAAATGGACTGAAAAAACAATACAGGCCGGAGCTCCGCTAATGAACCTCACGAAGTCTTTCAATTTTTTCTTATTAAAAATCTCTCGTGGGGTTTTGGCACGTTTAATTAAAAAATAAATAAAAAACCGTACCCGTCTATATCGCTAGTAAATAGATATTGCCCATTATGTTCTGCAAAATTAATGCGCGGATAAAATTCGAGAAAAATCCATCTATTCATCACCACAACGAAAACATCGTTGCATTTGTTTTCGAATTTTGATCGGCTGCAACTTTCTTTCAAAATATTTTCATGCTAATTACAGTTTAAAAAAAATACAAAACAAAAATAAGTAATATTGTAATATTATTTGTGGAAATCTCGCATTCTAATTCGACCACATATAATAAGTATTATAGAACACTTATTCCCGATAAGCACAGTTCTAAATACCGATCTCTGTACGCTCGTAAAGGTGGAACTTTCCCAACACACGACACATTATCATTCGGTCATAACGACTTTATCACTTACTCATAGCGCCAAACTCACGACTTTCGACATATTTCACGCGTCGTAACAATAACAAGGATGTGATTGTTTAAAATTATGAGAATCTCGCGGGAAACTTTCCGTAATACTTAGCCGCTATGCTTAGTCGTTCGTAGGGAGATACCAGTTCGGTGGCCATTGAACGCGAATCGGACAGTTTTGTACAACATTGAAACTGGGAAGCCACCTTTGGCCTTATGTTCTCCATTAAGGCGACTTACAATCCAATTCCGACATCGGGCGAAGCAATTACGGGACATAATCTTGCGAATTCGAGGCGCCGTTACGTACGTTATGGGGTGGTCGTCGTTAAATGTATGGGAAATCGATTGGTGGCACGCAAATTTTCAATTCAATGATTGCGGTTTTTTATAATGGAATCTACGTAAATGATCTATATTTGATCGTTTTTGATTAATTTAATATGTAAGGTATTTTGTCTAAATAAAAATTTGGAATTTTTTGTATAATATATAATATAATGATAGATATTTAGGTTGAATATACATTCCGTTATAGCTAGGACAGTCTTTTTTTCTTCGTGTTTCGCTTTTGTATTGTCATTATCATAAAATTGTATAATTTGTTCCGTTTTGGTTCGTCCACTGATGAACAGAAGAAAAACGAAAATTTTTGTGTTTTTTTTTAAATATGAATTTTGAAAATTGCATTTAAAAAAATTATAATAGGTATATTTGAAATCTTCTGCATTATTTCTCACTATATTCGTATTGTATTTGAAAAATTGAGAAGTTCTAACCCTCCTATATCGAAGGTGTGATTGGTGCGACGGCCAAAATACGATTGGATTCGTTTGAAAATGTATTAATTTTCTATATCATACAAAAGTAATACATTTTTAAATATAGTTCTCTAAAATACGTTCTCTATATACGTTCTCTAAAATACGTTCTAAAAAAACTCACCTTTATTCCGACTATCATCGAATTAGATGTGTCATGGAATTAGACAAGCCTCCCATATGATTTCTGAAAACCAAATTAACTTACGTAAGCATTTACAAATTTTGAATTCAATTTGCTAAATAATTTATATTTTGAAATTTGAATAAAATACTTTGAATAAAATAATTTGATAAAGAGAATCAGAAAGGACTTCCTAAAAATATATATTTCGTTGACAATATAAATATCATAGTTCTATGGACATCAAACACAATTTTTCATATAGGAGAGGGGGGGTGAAATTGTTTTTGCGCAGCGTTCCATTTTGAATCCTGGGAAATATGGTCATCTCCAACCATGATTCATTATTTGATAATAGATATGAAAAAAATCCAACAGTTTATTTGTGAGAGTTGAGGCTTTCGATATCGACGTACATATCAATACAAGTACTCGAACAATTGATATTGTGTATCGGATATTCGGTACATAAGACGCTGAGCATCTCCGACTGTTAATTACAACCGATATTCGGGCATCCGCAAAAAAGCCTCTCGGTACAGATCATTAAATAATATCATCGAACATTAGCTGTATCTGATGTAAGGGAGCGGCTAATTGCTCGTGAGCGAGCGAGATTAATGCGTCCACGCCGGGGAAAATTCCGCGAATAAATCAAACTATAAATAAAATACGTGAAAAATCGTATATATTTTCGAAATCATGTATGATATGTTGTGTAGAGATATGGAGAGTATATTTAAAAATTAAATTGTCATTTATTCAAATTAATTTGAATGGAAATATAATAAAGTACATTGATTTTTTTATGTGCTCATTTGCAATATATGGAAAAAATTTCGTTATGTTTTGAATATGATTGAATAACAATTTAAAATATTATCGTTTTATTAAATCATTTACATACTGAAAAAGGATATCAGATAACGCGAAACACGAAATCTTAAAAACAACAAATGAGTCGTAGAATATTATTGCTTATATATGAAAATTGCGAAAATCTGTTAATGCGTATAAAATATTATTTGATATCCAATAGCATGTCATGTACATTAATAATGATTTGAACAAACTTTATAAACAATTAGTCGCAATCTGAAACGTCAATAATATGTTATATAAAAACCGATTGATCTTTCCACCAAATAATTGGAAAACACATAAAATTTCCTCTCATAATAGATATTTTAAGCCTTAAATGCACACACAGAGAGTACATCGCATTTAAATCCGATCGAATTTTCAATGTGCGTCGTTACAGCGATAGTGTCGGGGCACAGCGCCGATTTTAATCCAATTAATCGGCTATACGTCCGGAAGACAATAGTCATCCCTCCGGGTCGCAAATAACGATAAAGTTTAATGATTCGATACATTGCCGGCACGGGGATGTAACCATCAACCCAGTCCCGAACCCATCCCATGGGAAGATTAATTGTGATTTCGCATGTGAGCGTTATGAAGGTGCGGCCGTAAGTTAACGCACGGCCCTCGTTTCGTTCACGAAAAATGGCCTTTCGGATACGATTTTTTTCGAGAAGTGAACTTTTGATAGTTTTAATTGATTGCGATAAGCTTATCGGATCGAGGGTTTTAATTTCGGTGACTTTTTTCGGGGTGTTGTTGCGGAAAGGCCGTGTTCGATAAACGACGGAAGTTTGATTGTTTTTCTGAAGAGTGCCACTTTTCGTCGGCGCAACATTGTTTTAAATTGAAAAATTATGCGGATTCGGAATTCGGATTGTTGCGAAATTATTGCGCTGAGTTTAATATACGATTCGAAATTGTAAAATATGCTCTGTACATACAATTTGTGAGGGAAACGTATTATTTCGGTCGTTAGTCGGTTATATATTACACAGCGGGTCACATTCGCGTACACACGTCAGGAAACGGGCGTTCAGTCGCACAAATTACATTTTTAAATATCAAAGCTATTTTTCAAGATTCAATTAATCATGCGAAAACGTTTCATTACGTATTATTTTTTATTCAACACGGTCTACACAACGACGGACTTCGTATAAAAGCAAAATATATTGTAAGCAGAGCGCGAAAGCTTAGATGCACGAGCTCAGATTAAAACTCCCCTGAGCCGAATATGAAAAAGTGTACTGCGACACCGGCAATTTAATACTGAAATACTAAAATTCTGTATCATTTTATATTTAACGAATTAAAGTAGAATCGGAAATGAAATTCCCGTTCTGCCATTTTTAAAAGAAAATATTTTTAAATTGTATACTGATTAGAGTTTTTAGATATTATTTTTTTTGAATATCGACTTTTAAGTTATTTAGTAGATTCAAATAATTAATGTAAGCCAATAAGTGTTTTCTCAAAGTTGTATTTGCAAAAACAGTTAATCGATATTTTGTATGCATTTGAAAATATTAAAAAAATGATTGCATATTTATGTTTATTAAAAAAATGTTTACAGTTAAGAGATGAACATCAATATATGTATTTCTTATTCTAATATTAGTTTCTACAAATTGAAATTTAACATTACTTACGAAAGTCTAATATTTAGTTACTTCAGTATTTATATTTTTCGAAAACCAATTCTACATATTCGAGTATCTATAAATTTTTTTGAAACCATAAAATAACAAAATTTCTTTATACACCAAAGTTTCATAAAAAAATTCAATCTAGATAATCTTTAAAAAAATCGCTGAACACATTCACAACAGACAAAAACAGAGCAAAGCAATAAAAAACGATAATTAAAAAAACGCAATAAAACGAAACCATTCCAACAATACTCCAAGAGCCTCTCGGCAACAGAAACAAATTTCATAACAGGCCAAAGTTTTATATGCACTTAACGCCGTAAAGCGATACCTGCGCTGAAAATCATAATAAAATAGTAGCAGTCGGACGCAATAAAACTGATTAAATGCTGAAAACGTCGTCGTCTGAGGTCGCCCACCCACCCACTGGCCCACCCAAAGGCAGCCTTGGCAATTAAATTATCCCGTTTGTGTCGTGTTTCTGATGCCGCTGCATTATATTCGCGACCAAGTGCAACGTGGCTCGAGTTGAATATTAAACTGCAATATTATGCTTTTGGATAAGGCCCTTTTTTCGCTTTATTATCGCGAGACGTTTTACAGGGCTGCAATCTGATGTCGGAGATGTGTATTGAATATATAAAATGGTAGGTGACGTATTTTGGGGGAATGGGCTTTATGAGATTTTTGCATGTGTTGCTTACTGGGCGTGGTAGATTTTTTTTGATTAAAAAAGCTTGATTTCTAATTAATTACAATGGTTAACTTGTGGTTTTGTATCGCATTTTTTAAGTGTTTAAATTTTTTTGAAACAATATACTGGTTAGATCAGGGGTGGACAATTGTTTGTGTTGATTTTTTTTGGGCTGTCTGGCCAAAGTCATATCTATTAAAAAATAATAAACCATTTTTAATTTCTTTGAAAACTGCTCGTAGTTTTAAAATAAGTAAACTATAATTTTAGAAATCTTTCTTATTGAAATATTCGTAACATTTTTGCATAGTGGGAAAATGATCGTTTTTTTTTCTCTTTTTTTTTTCACAAAAAGTTATAATTTGGCAATAAATGCTCAAATAAAATTGATTACTTCAAATACTATTATTTCTTTTCTTTGCTATTTGAAATTTAACTCATTAAAATAATTTAGAATATTGATGGAAAAACAAAAATCTATTTGTCAAAAAGTCTATTTCAGTTCAGGAAAATGATTTATTTTCTTTCATTTTCAAAAATATGACGATTTCCTCTTTTAATTTTCATATTCCACTAACTTGTTTTATTTCGGTTAAATATTTTTTTATTATTAAGTAAACATCACTGCGGACCAAATAAAATCAATCCGCGGGCCGCCTTTTGCCCTTACCTGACAATGAGTTAGACGACAGAAATTCAAAAATTACAACGACGATTTTACAACGGATTTTTTTCATCCAAAACGGACGGATTTTATTTACACGTCGAAATGATAAACGGGTTCAACGAATCGTCAAAACAAACTCGGAGCATTTTCGAAATTAATCGAGACGAACATTCAGACGACAACGATTCATACGCGCACAAAATCGAGTCGTCCATTCGTGTCTCCGGTACCCGTCCGGCGAGGTTTTCCCCGATTTTTTTCCCGGCCTGCTTCGACGTGGAAAATCGGAAAAAGAGCGTCCCAAAGCCGACTGCGGCCGGTTTTTCCCCGGCTTGACTTTTTGTCGGCCTCGGTTTGATTTTTTTCCGCTCTCGCTTCTGGCCAAAAACAAAAAGTCCACCTTCGCAAACTAACAAATGTCGGGAGACCGAAACTTCGCCCGTTCGCTCGGTCCACTCGATTCTCTTTTTCGGCCATTTTTGCACGAAATCTGTTTTTAGTGTCGGTGCCCGCGAGCAAAAAGCTGATTATCTCCAATCGAAGGGGTATAGATGTGTTTTTTTCTATATACACATACTTGGATTTTCCTCTATTTTCATCGTTTAATTAATCGAGAATTTTATTTTGTTGATCGTATACGTTTTGTGTACGAAATTATTATTAGTCAACTTGCATTATTATTATGTTAGTTACACATGACGATATCATGTCTAGACTGAATTTAATAATGTACCCAGCAACGTTCGCGACTTTATTAATTTTCCCAGGTTTTTCATATTACTAAATCATATTTTCTCATCATTATTTATAAAACGTTCAAACACACGCAATCATCCGCAGAAACCTATCGAGAAAAAACCCCGACTTTTTCAAGACAATCCACACATTGGCACCGTATCGACCATCGCCGACGAGCAAAGGGTCGGCTTTCATCAATCAAAGATAAACCGCATCCTAGAGGAGATCATGCGCCCTTTTTCCGGCGGTCAAAGGGTGTGGACCTTTCGCAGGCCCGACCTGGTCCGTTGCCGAGGTCTTTGTTCCGGCTGATTAAGGACGTAAAGCCGTTGCGAGCCAATAAAAATAAGACGGAGTGTTATTTGATTCGTGGCGTGTCTGCCGCACATTCGGCCTCCATCGCCTGATGGGATAATGAAGGACGCGCCTTCCCTCTTTACGATGGAAATTAATTCAATAAAGTACACGGGTCGCGCCTAATGACGCACTCGTTTACTTCGCCGTGGATGTGTGCAGTTGTGTACGGATTTGTGTGGGGGTTTTTTGTTGGATGTTCGGAAATGTTGTCGAGAGTTGTGATATGCGCTGTGTTGTAAGATGTGGTGTTTTTAGTGTCGATGAAAGTTTGAGGTTTTTTGTGTGATGATTAAGAAAAGTTGAGTATATAAAAATTTGGTTTGGAAAATAATTATTGAAGAAAAGTTAGTATAAAAGCATGAATGAAAATTTGAAATTCTATTTTTTGTTGTGATAACAATTTTTTTTGACAAAAATGGTATCTATAAAATCGGATACAATTTTAAACTTTATATTTAACATTTGAACTTTTAATTCTACGTTTTACATTTCAAACTGAAGGTTTGATATTGCACAATCAACTATAGAAAACTATAATATTATTAAGACTGTCGTACATAGTCATTAATTGAATTCGTTGTTATGAATTCTTGTTGATTTGTTGAATATGAAATGCAAAAACTATATACAAATTGACATTAAATTCAATTTATTTATTACACAAATTTTAACTTCTTTGATATATAATTTATTATACAGTTTCGAAAAAATGGTTTATATTTTAGTATCTTAGTATCTATCTAATTGTAGCTGATATCATCTAGCTTCGATAACCTCTGGAAAAAACACGGATGACTCATTTGGATAGAGTACCGAATATATTCCGAGAATAGAGTGCATAATTCAGTTCTAATCAAGATGTCCCCAAAACGGGGACATCGCCATCAAAAAATTAGCGAGCAACGCTCACTTTTTTTATTGCCAAACTTTTCGGCTTACGAGCATTAAGCAGACACTGCGGATATAAAGACCTATATAAATCCGAGCCGAAGCGCACACAGCGAGTTCGGCCCGAAAAGAGAAAGAGAGTGGCCGACCGAAAGTGGACATTAAGACCGAGATAAAGAAACGCATTAACGTTTTATTACATTAATATATTTATAAGGGAGCGGCCTGAACGATTCGCGCTCGCCCACTCGTCTATCCGCAGGAAATCTTATCTTCGACCCGTCGGCAAAGACAAAGACCTCAGATATGAAATTTTCGATATTGTCCGCGGGCTATGTTTCTTCTCTGGCATTGTGTAAACTCTGAGCTTCCTCCGCGGCATAAATTCAGTGAGGAAATCCCCTTCGCGCAACGTTCCTAGAACGCTTTGCATACATCGGACGGTGGACGGTTATTAAAGCATATAACCGCTTTGGTCGTAAATTATTTTCCATTTTTACACTTTTGGAATATTCTTTCACGCGATGCATGCTGCACACAGGATATTGCAAAACATTATTCACTCGTTCCAATATTAAAAAGGTCTTTGACGAGCGCGGAAATTTTATATACGCCATATACGAATGGGCGAGGCGGATATAAAAGTGTCGGTCGTTAATTCGTAGAAACGTGTCAATTAATATAGTGTTTTCTTGTTAATTTTATTTGGTTTTCCGAACGACAGGTGTTTTTGTTCGCATAACGCTTTTGGAGGAAATTACAGGGTGAAATTTTTAACTAGGCTGTTATTATGTTTCTTTTCAAGTGGACGGATACACACTAATGTCTTTTCGTTGGGTCGCTTGAATCGAACATTTAATTGAGCAATTTAGTCATTTCGAAATAATTAATTAATAAAAAAACCTTATATAAATTATTCAAAAGTATATAATGCAATAGAGTTTGAATAAAATTGAAATAAATCTGCCAAATTACACAAAAACAAAGATTTGTGCTGTACACTGTATTCGAGTGAATTCCCATTTACTCGCAGCAGTTTTTATATATAACCCGATAAAATTACGAAAGTGCACACAGAAAATGCATTCTCTCTAGAAATTCTAGAAATTCCCTGCTTTGAGCTCATTATTCAACTTTTTCCTTGAGCGCTGCAAGAGTAATCGCGGTGCACCAAACCAGCTAGACTCACTATCTATCGTCCGGTGGTTTTTCCACAAATTTCCATTCGGGCGGGATCAAAACATTAATTTGGAAATGGAGCTTTGGGCTAAGGCCGAACTTTCCCTAGGCAATCGATGAGTTGGTCTACAAGTTTTCATGGTCTATTTTGTTTGGCGGTGCATTTGAGCTGCATCGGCGATAAATTTAGATCTACGAGTATAATAGATCGTTTATATGGCGACTTCGTTCCGAATACTTAAGTAGTTAAATTATTTGCATTAGTGAGGTTATTTATAATTATTATACTATTAATTTTATATAAGAAAGTATTGAAAAAAAAGTAAAACAAATATGGTATATAACATGAAATGGGTGTATCCGTATTTTCCCCAAAACCGACATTTGCCTCTTCCTATTCAATGTACTGCGTCGTATATGGAGAAACTTTTTTCGTGTGCGCTTTTTTTGTCAGAAAGAGTTTTCTTTGTGCATCGCGGACGCCGCATATATTATACGGGTTGACGTCTGGATTTCGCGATTTATAGATGAAAAAACAATGGGTCGGTTTCGCCGGGGCTAGAACAAAAAGTGTATAAAATAAAGTAAACAAAAAAAACCAAAAACACGGAACCTGGGTGGGATGGAGATGTTTATTCATTATTCATTCGGCGGAAGGAGATCGTAAAGCTGATTCAAAGGCTACGCGTTCAAATCTTTCGCCGGTCCAAAATTGGAAAACAGAATTGACAAGATTTTCCCGGAAAAGAAGAAAAAAGCGGTGCGTTGGCGTAAAAGATTCATTTCTCCCGCTGAAATACGCTCTAGTAAAGGCCCAATCCTTTTTTCATCAATGTGTTTCTACTTTTCCGGTTTTTTTTTCACTTTATACGAACGAATACATTTTTTTTAGTCTGTTCGCATGCCTTCTTCGTCTTTGGCGTAGCAAAAGTGAGAGACGTTGATTTAAATGGAAATGTAACGTCGATAATTTATTATATTTATCCCGTGAACGGAGACGCCTGTAAAGAGTCGTGTCTACGCGTCGAACCATTTATCTTTTCAATGCATAACTAAAGATTTACGAATTATATAAATATAAGTAATTCAAACACGCGTGCTTCATATTTAAAAATAAATATTGTATTTTCCTTATACGAAAAAATAAGAGTATATTATTAACACACATGTGATTTCAGTATTTTGGTGAATATATTATCCCTTTAACAGTCTATTTATATTTCTAGAACACAGATTAAGCACTCATATACAAATTATCTTCTAGCTATACTTACACATAAAAGGTCATGCCAAAATTTGCCAAATTCATACACGTAAACAACCATGATGCTACAACCCCGGGCCGTTTTTTCACTAGTGTGCTGATATATATGGGGTGTGAGGATGTTTTGTCAGAAAAACACAAATCCGGCTGGCATTAACATACAAATCGAGTTATGCAAACATTGTTTTCGAGAGCGGCCGTAAAATTATTTCGGCCGACCGTAAATAATGATACAAGCGGGTCGCGCCGGTTACTTTAAACCAAATAAAAGAATGACTCTCGCATGATGAGGTCGAATTGTAAGTGCTTCGCAATGTTGGAAAACAAGCAACAGACAAAATTGTTTGCACTTACTTTTCGTATGTGTGTGGGCTTCGGATTGTTTGTCTTTAGCGGTTGTCTGCAGAATTGGCTAACGCCAAGTCCCTGCGGGAGAATCGTTTCAGTAACGAAATTGTGACGAAAATTAGTTAAACTTTTCTGTAATAGTAGGTATATTGATATAATGAATTTTTAATGAAAAAAAAAAAAATGTTAACGTACCTTTTTACAGTTATATCACCATTATATACACTCTATATAATATTTAATTCTTGACAAGGTTTTTTTTGATACTATGAAAAATTTGCCGATTTCTCCTTTATTAGATGTGATAAAAATAAGGTAATTTTCAATAAATTTAATTGTAATTTTTGAAACTTTCATTTTTAGAAAAACTTTACGTAATTGTGTATCTACAATACTAAATGCACTTTACGTTGCTTAACTTCAGTGACGATTGAGTATCAGTATAATAAAAAGTTATTAATTATAATATAATACTTACAAGTAAAAGTATAATATATGAACTGTTGGAAATTTTTGTGCCCACTTTGTACACAGATAGTTGAAGAAAAACTAATTTCTCGTCTGCTAAAACTGAGTCCATATTTTGCGGCAAAATTTGCGACAAACAGTAGGAAAGAGGCCGCGTTTGAAATATGACTTTAAATAAAGTTAAATGCTTTGTAATGTTCATTCAAGCTTGTTATTAAACGTCGCCCGGCCCGTTAAGCTTCCAAAATAAGGATTAAAACTTTTTCATTAAACGCTTTATTTATTTAAAACACTCACGAAAACAACGTCGACGCTCGCAATTAAATCCCTTCGAAAACATCGGACCGTACGGAGTTAGCCGGGAAATCGGAAAAATGAGAGATCGCGCACGAACCGGGCTCAATTTAAGTATTATATTATTATATATACAACACACACGTCACATCGATAGAAAAGTGTATATAAATGTGAAATCATAGTACGATTTTATAAAACCCGGCCGAGAACGGGATGAAACTTTTAATTGAGCTGAAATTTAATTGCTTTCGGTGTTTCGGCAACAACAACGCCAACGTCGAAAATATCTCCCGTTTTGCTTTGCGAACGCTTTTGTTGTTTCGCCGAAAATATTTAAATAACAAATCATAATTATGAGAAATTAACAACATTTATACATGTATAAGGAATTTCTGTACCTAATTGATTTTCTTTAGTACGTATTAATTAACCGCATTAACAACAGATCGATTTTGAAGAGGGCGTTTGTTTTTGTAATGTAAAATGTTTATATTTTTTAAAACCAACCACAAATTTTACTAACAATAAGTAAGAAAAACAAAAGTTTTATTTTAGAAATATTTTGTATTATGTTAAAGAATTTGAAGATAAACTCACGAAGTCAACAATCCTTGAGATTTTTTCTTATATCCCATGGATTCAGTTTTTCATTTCTTGTATAATTTAAATAATCATCTTAAAACAAAGTCGAATATAAAATTCCCAGAAACACGATTCAAAATCCCCGCAACGAATAGAACACCCATCGCCATAATACAAAGTCTCCTTTAAACATGCATACTTTATCGAATTTAATATATTCACGGCTTTAAAGTGTATTTTTCACCTAACGGCAGGCTTAAAGCAAACCCATCGCCCGAAACGCGCCCAGACCCCGGAAAAGGTCCGCCGAAAGGAATGCTTCTAACTAAATTAAACGGGGAAAAGCGCCGTTTGGCAGAGGCGCTTTCGACACGAAAACGGAATATTTTCGCGAGAAGTCAAGCCGGCAAATGAAAATGAGTATTTGCGGGGACGAACTACGGCCTCCTTGGTACGTACGTGTGTGTTTGTGCTATTATTGTAGGTGTTATTATGTGTCGGGTTCGTATTCGAAAGTACGTGCGGAGTGCTCCGAGCGAAATTGTGTCGAACGAAGCTCTCTGACCAGATTGCCTTCGGTGGCACGTTCCATTATATTGCTATGGACATAGTTGGAGCTCTCTTGTAAAAATTCAAAGAAAATTCCTTGGTTGGTCGTTTTCAGTAGGAAAATTAATTAACTTTTCACGCGGAGGTTCGAACCGAGCATAAAAGGATGTTCCGCTAATTGTACAGTAGTTTGAATACGATTAAATATCAATAAGTAATGGGAACATAAATTCAATGTAAATTTCAATTAAGTTTCATTATCCATAGGAAATTATAATTATTAATATATAATATACATTTTGATTACAATTTAAATAGCAGCAGAATGATTGCGTATTCAAAACGGTCGCGCCCGTAAATGATCGTTTTTTATATTTGTATAAAAAATAAAACGATGCGAAATCGAATTTTCATTCGATCGTTCGCTCGGTAAAATTCTTACTGAAAAATACGATATCGAATCTATCGGGATTTCGGCGAAATTTCATTAGTGCTTTCAGCATATAACCGCCGTGAAATAGGTTGAAAAATTTCGTCTAAATTCGATCGAAAGCTTTATTACATTACCACGCCGGAATTGAAGCCGTTTCCTAATTTTTCAATCAATTCGGTCTCCTTTTTCGCGACTCTTTAGCGCACCTCGACGATATTAATATTTCGTATTTTAAATACTCAGAATATTGTAAATATTAAATATATATAAATTTGTGTTGAATATTGACTGTCGCAGAAAAGAGAATTTCGAGAAACGTTCAAATTTGCAAACAAGAAACGAATGGAAGGTAGTTTTTTGACTCGTTCAAACAAAGGCTGAAATATATAATGTTTTTGTAGCAATCGCAAAGAACATTCTCACAAAGACGAAATTTTGCCTCCGAGAAAACCTACGACGAATGCAAAGTTCGCAAAGGAAATTCGCCCACGGAGATAAGTTGAACTTTGTTATTAGCGATTGCCTATAAGACAACGTTAATAATAAAACATTTTCAACTATAATATTGCTATTCTATTATTAGTGTATATGTTCGTTAAAAAACTGCTTACTCTTATTGCTAGATAACATTCTGCATTATTGAAGAAATAATTAAAATTTGAGAGGCTCTAAAGAATAAATTGTATACACTAAAGTGCTTGTTTTTTCATTTTCGAAAATGAAGGCTATTATTTTTTCCGCTCTCGAAAGAGTTATGAAAATGTATTCATATTTTTAAATTAAAATTGATAAGTCTCGGAATATTTTGTAAATTAATATATTTTTTGAAGAAAATTGAAAAAAAATCTCTTTCAAGGAAGTCGCCGGTGGAAACACATTAATTCCCATCAAAAGTTTTTCCACGGCAAAACTCGAACGCTTTAATATCGGATTCTATGGCGGGCACTCGTTCTATGAAAAACTTTACCTTCCAATTACGACTCTAAGAAATCACAAATCCAACTAACAACTTCGACTTCGCCCATTGTGCGCGCGAAAAATTAACGATTTAACACGGGCCGGCTCTCGAATTAATTCGAATAAACATCCATCCCCGGAATGAAACGCCCGTTTTTTATTTAGCGCATTTATTATTTGAAAAGCGTTCGATTCGAATCGTTAAGGGCCTCGTTCGTATAAAGAGCACCCTGTTCCAAACAAAAACATAATAAATCGACTCGGAATGTTTTTTCGATACGCCCTTTGTCGGCGAAAAATTGTCACCGGCAAACGTTTCAATTGGGACCCGCTCCCGGCCGAAGGAAAGGGGGCCTGAATTATTATCTCGGCGACGAATAAGTCAAAAGTTTTGATTGCGATTACTCTTCAGATTCTGATTATAACTTTGGCCGCCTTTCGTTCCTTCGTCGGCCCCTTTTAGCGCTTTTTATCGCGGCCGCTTTTCGAGTGTGAGGAGTTTTCGCCGAAAAGACGTGTCTTTCGCGAACGTTTTTTTTTCCGCCAATATAACTTGTTATTTGTTTGCATGTTTTGTGTATCCAGGATGTTTATGTTGACTTGTTAGATGTTTTTTTTTTTAATTGAAATTGTTTTAATTTATTTATTATTGACTAGCTGAACAGTCATTATTACCAGTTGAAAATATGATCGCGCAGGTGAGGAAGTAATATAAAGCATCAAAATACACCAAATTTTTTACTCATATGCATATAGAACTATATACAATATTTTTCAATATCATTTGAAGTACTGAAATTCAATTATTATTATACATTATCACACGGCCGTAGCCAGGTTTAAGGAGGGGAGGGGGCGAAACACAATTTTGTATATGAAACCAATTTCAAACAATAAAAATATGCAATTTTTTTCAATTGAAGTGTTATGTGTAAAGTTAAGATATTCAAAGAATTGATTTAGATACATAACGATCGAGTGAAATATTATATCTCAACATAAGTTTCAGAATATAAGTATAATATAATCTATCATTACTTTTGAAATTCAGTAGGGAGGTCATATCTCCTCCTTGGCTACTGCTATCCATTGACAGTAAGATCGATTAAAAGCTTTAATTTTGAGTTATATGTATGGTATATATATACGTAATTTTTAAATTTTAAATAGATGAAAAATTTCAGTCGTACTTTTTATAGAATAGTTTCATTTCGAAAACAGTCTGCGGTCAGATCCGTGTGAAATTCGCCATTTGTCGTCACTTACAAGTGTGCACACACACATGGCCATACTTCAGAATGTTCGATGGCCTTGTTGACATACTAGTTTCTTCGGTTCGTAGTTAATTGCAGGGGCGCCTTCTCAACTTCTTTACAAAAGAAAACCTTTGGCAACGCACGAACGACTTGAGGAAACCGTTAAAAAGCGGAATAAATCCTAAACTGAAATATTTTCATTCGAAAGGGCCGAAAGATTAACGCGAAAAGGGCGCCGGTCCGATCGTAAAGTCGATTGATCGACGTGGCGCTAATATATAAAAATAATGACTGAATAAATCGTCCTTAAGGAGTGTTTACGCGAAAACAGGGCGAGCGGTCGCATTTTATCGCGCTATTTATTGCGTAAAAAGCTAATCCTTGATTTATCGGCGACGAGTATCCTTTTTTATGTGTTCAGCACTATAATCCCGAATTCAACACCATAAGCTCCGGTCGAGGATATTCTTATTTAGGACCTTGTCAAGCGTCGGCCCCGCAGGAAATGTAGGCGAGTTGGAAGTAATGTGAACAACATGAAAAAAATCAAATCGATTCAGTAGATATATTATAATAGTAGTAACATTCTTGTCGATAAAGGTTTAAAAAATAAATATATCAATTTGTAGTGCATTATAAAATATATATGAAATCTGTTTAATGAAAACTTTTGTCCATATTCTCATAAAAATTTTACATGAAATTATTAATACCCGACTCTGATGTTAAAATTTTTCGTCGTCTCCCAAAGCACAAACTCCAATTGTACTTTCACGAGCCGCCTTCGACACCGGCTTCGGATTTTTCCTTTTTAACCTTTTAGAATGAAACACGTTCGTCGATGTCGCGGCCACTGCGAAAAGTTCTCGCAGACTCGGTCGGGATCGTTTCCTAATGGAGTTTAGCGACATTACGTGAACTGAAACAGATGTTACATTCGCCGACAAATAAAAAGCGAGAAAAAATGAAAATTCGAACTAAATTGCCGCTTATATAATAATACTTATGAAGCATTCTCTAGTGAAAATTCTCGAGCGTGTATTAATCAAATTGCGACCACAAAGCGCGGGTCATATCGAATTTTCGTATGAAGGTCCGTCGGAGGTTTTCGTCTTGATCCGACCCTGTCGCTTCCAACGTGAATGGATGAAATATGACGTGCGTTTAACTCGTACGAAAATGGCATTACAAAAATGTTTTTTTTTTTTTGAAAAAAGTATATTCGCCATTGTGAGTGCGCTTCGTTGTTAGGTCCGCGTATGTGCCCCCTTGGCCGGTGGAAGAAAAATGGTCTTTTATTGTCGACGGATGAAAATTTCTGCAGAGTTTTTGTATGGATTCGGAAAACGGAGTGAGGGATGGTGGTATTATTGTGATCGTAGTTATCATTGAAAAAATGAATAAAAATATTATAAATCCAGAAAAAGAATATTTGTAGCATGAGAATAGTTTCATAGAAAACCTATAAAAATTTTGCGTTCACTTACTTACCCGTTTATGCAAATATTTATTAAATAATTCAAGTGCGTGATCGGAAAGGACATAAACGGAACCGCTTTTTATTTTACGTCTTGTTCATTAGTTTTTATCGCAAAACATTCGTCATATCGTTTATTTCCGTAATAGTCACTTTTTTATGGTCGATAAACTCAGTTTTATCACGCCATGAAGAGAACAATATGCGAATCAAACGAAAACGACAATCATGCATATAATACCAGCATGCAATATCGATAGTGAAACTAGCGATAATTCGAAAACAAAGCTTCACAATACAAAGGTCAAGGGTATAAATTATACTTTATCTACTCGTTGAATTAAACATATAATATAAATCACAAACAGACTTATTGCAGAAAGAACGAAATTCAAATATTATACTATTTCTTTTATAAAAACCTAAAGTAAAATAAATATTTAATTCATTTTTAGATTAAGTAACCGATCAATAATTGATAAATATCGAAAAAAATGGTGATCAAATATATCATACAACAAGCTCAAGGCGAAATTTAAATATATTTTCAGATCTTATTATAATATAATAGCTATCTATGTAAAAGATTAAACAAACACTTTTCCCTAACAATAACAAGATATTTATAAATCAAGACTACCAAAACATACAAGAATACCCCCACAAAAATTAACACCGACACATATCGATCGGCCATGCCCGAATAGACACAACCACGAGAGACTTTAACGCGTAACGACACGCGCCACTATGGCCGCGGCCCGCGTCGCAGTTAAGGTGTCAAAAATAACGGAATCCCTTTCAGTCAGTAGTTCAGAGTGGTGGAAAAACGCCATCCACCCTTTGGTTGGAGTGCCATCGGCGTTTCGAGTCGGTGGATGTTTTCACGGTCGGATGGCCACGTTTGACGGACTTGCTCATATCGCGTTATTAATGGCCGACGTGATGGTTGGTAAACAATGGTGGTCGATTTTTGTGTGGGTTGTGGGTTGATGTTGTTTGTTTGGAGGTTTATCTATGGGTTTTGGTGGGAATGTTAAAAATAGTGATAATATAAAAAGATATGGGAAATATAATTTTGTTTTGAGATTGGGGTGAATTAGAATTGCTTGTGTTTTTAATTATTTTTTATATTGAATGAAAATTTATAGGAAATCTGACATTTCATTTAAAAATAAGGATAAGTTCATCAAATGTTTTAAAACAGGGATGGTGAATCTATGGCAGGCGTGCTAAAAGTAGCACGTGCAAAAATTTATCAGGCACGCGAAAGAATTACAATTTTTAGTTAAATTTAATTGTGAATTTTCGGAAATGATAAATTTCAGAATTATGAAGTGAAGCGAATTTTGTGTACAGTAATTTATTTATGAATTGTTGTACGATAATTATTGCAGTAGCTAACTAATGAAAAAGTTTTTCAAACATTTAATTGTATTGATGTATTAATAAAGTTAGGCTTTTCGTAAATATGAAAACGTCATTGAAAAATAGTCAGTTAATCAGGATTTCGATCAGGATTTATAAGGCAATAATAAAACAATAATTGTGATCTTTATTTTGATAAAAATTCAAAGCATATGATAAAAAAATTGAACGCATCGTTTAATCGTTGATATTTTTGATTGCTTTTTTTTGGTCAATAAAATTTTCTCGGCACGCTTGATACTCGTTAAAAAAATGTATTTGGAAATTTTGGCACTTAATAAGTGAAAAAAGGTTTACTTTTCACTGTCTTAAAATATACTCGTCAATACCAATTTTCATGAATTTAATTTTCAACATATTTTTAAACGAACGAAATGATCATCATTATAATAAAATCCAAAACCACTTTTATGTTTTTTAAATATACAACTCATAGTAAAATTTATTTTTTTCTTTAACTCATCAACATAAAAAAAAATTTATAAACCGAAACACCCAAATAAGAGGCAATATACATAAATTATATATAGAAACAACCCATCAATTTCCCATAGCACCGCAAAAACGAGTCCCCCGATCACCCTAAACTTGACATTGAAAAGCCTCGCGCACGCTTTAATTGCCGTCCCGGCCCCGCGAAATGCGGGTTCCCGGAAAAGGAGTCCCTCTAATTATTCGGAACAGTCCACGGCCTGGAGACGGAGGGACCTTCGGCCCGGTTGACGTGGAGTGCCCTTTCGACCTCGGCTAGGGTGGTAGGTGGGAAACAATAAGCGCAAACTTTCGTAAAAGTTCAACAGGGCCATTGTTTTATTCGGGGGCTGGAGCGTCAGCACTCTTTTGTCCGCGCCGGCAGTAGTTGCGATATCAATTCAGCACTTTTGCCCGGTTTGAAGTGCTCGAAGAAGTTTTATGGCGATAAGTTATCTCTCTCTGCTTAAGCAACCGTCGCTCGTGTACACTTCGACTTCATCATTTTGCGGATAAGGCTTCCATCCACTTCGCCCCTTTCCTTTTCTGGCGTTGCGGTCGCGAACTGGCGGTTGTGAATGTGTATGCGTCTTAGGAGTTTGTGAGGTATTAAAAAATGTTGTTATTGATAATTATAACTTAAAAATATTTATTGTTTTGGTATTTAGTTATCATAAAAGTTAAGCGACATATGATAAGGTCAAAAAATGGATGAGATCATAAACTATTTCGGTAAGGAACGGTTTTATTATTGAAAATTTTCAGATCAAACTACCTTTAACTACATATTGAAGATTCACTATTAGAATTTAAAAGAAGACAAAGAAAATTCTCATCACGATTCAAGGTATGTAGCTACGTGAGTAAGACATTTCTAAAGTCCGAACTTTAGAAGCGCTTTGTTCAGTAATGGATGTTATATAGACTTTATACGAAATTATAACAAAGATAATTTAGATATATATAATATTATACTTAATTTTTAAAAATAATTCCTACTTTCTGTGTCTAAAATATAATATATCATTCTAATAAATTAGTCTTGAAAAAAATTTGATTAAGAAAAGGTTGTCGAACTGTAACCGAGGCTAACCAAAAGCTTTCGTAGCCCGACTTGTGGAGTTATGGCTCTAGTTTTGGATGTGAATCATTCATTATCGGCTTGTTATTCGGGCGGTAGTCGGACGCTTTTTGTTTACGACTTTATCGGTCCGTAGTTAGAAACGAGCAATATTTCAATAGATAAAGTTTGTTCGCTTTTCTTCAGTTCGGTCTTTAGAGGATGGGCGTCATCTTGTTTAGGTTTATGTTGGATATTATATATAATATATCTTGTAAGTTCACATTGTGTCGTTTGTTATTATAGGCATTCGCATGTGTCGTTCGAGTATTATATGAAATACGCTCTTATTTATTTTTGTTTAATTATGATAAATAATTGTTTTTCGATCAGTGTCGCTAAATTTTTGTGAATTAATAAAATTATTTTATTTAATATATTTGTATCCAAAAATTTATATTTTTGATGTGGTAAAGTCTTAGCGAGAAATGTACAAAGAGTGCTTTTTATTCTGTCAAGTTGAGCCTAATATGTCGAAAAATGGAAATTTTACGTGCGTAATACTAAAAGGGAATCGGAAAAAGGATGTGTAAATCTGCGGCGAGCACGTGCGAATGTTTCAAAAACAATTTTATTTCGAGTAATATTTTTATGTGTTGTCAAAAGCAATACGGCAACCCTTACCGAAATAATAAAATGAAATAAAGGCGCTATATAATACGAAATATATGTGTAGGCTACACATCACAGACGAACCATCGATTTTGACTACTCTACCAATTTTCCTCTCCGTCCGAACGGCCTTCTTTACTGCCTTTATATAAGTAAATCCGCGCGCCAGTAAAAATAAATCTCTCGCTGATATTATTTTCTTGCGAGACGATTTTCCTAGCGAAGAAATGCGCAAAAACTAATGTATTTTTTGGAATATTGGATTTTTCCGCCCACACCCCCATCGTCCCACGTTCTGCTACGTACGAACCAGAGAGTTGTGACACAAAGCAGCACTGTTTGATTTCAATGGATATATAGAAGAAAAAAAACATTTTACGACACTAAATCCCGTTTATCGTCGCGAATGCGTATAAAATTCTTACATTATTAGAAAATAAAGATAAAGTCCATTCGAATATATGTATCGGAAACACAATAAAATCTACATATGAATGGGCGATACGACGCAGCGACCTCATTATGAAATTACACATTTAACTTCGCGCAAAAATGAGAAAGCACAACTCTTATTTGTATAATATATAAGTCTTATAATTTTTACGAAGCTTCAATTGAAATGGTAAAATCTCTTCAGTCCTGACTTTTTTTTCATAAAAAATTTCGTATTTATAGTATTGAAGAAGCACGAAAAAAAAAAATTTTATGACTTTTTTTATCTATCTAAATCACACAATAACAACTAATTATTTGAAAATTACAAATACTGCTAAATTGAAAGCAACTACCTTTCAGACCTAATGTACGTTCATGTTTGATGTCAAATTATGATATGATATGTTACAACATACATACAAGGAAATTTTGGTTTTAATCGTTAAAAGCAGTCTCCTTTTTAAGATTGTACTATAATAATGCTATTTGAGTGAATTTTTAATAACAAAATATTGAAAATAAAACGTGACTTATCGCGACGTCGTTGAGATGTCAAACAAAACTCCCATACAATATAAATTTCGCCCCCTATATGGAAAAACTGATCAAACTAAACGAAATAACATAGTTTACACTATAATTTACAAAAAAATAAGTCTAATGAAAATAAATCTAAAATGGCTTCGAAAAAAGACAACAAAGTTTATGTACATTGGTAATATATTATACATGGGGACTGAGAAGGTTAACGATGACTCCATAAGATTCAACACAATTCTTTGATCTATTCATTACTAAAATTCAAATATCATAAACTATTCTAATACCCGTTTTTCGACAAGTCAACATCCCAGAAAAAACCATCACAAAGTACAAAGCCTCCCAAAAGCCTGACCACCATTTGCGGCCATCATTCACGGGCGGCGATCGTGTCCGGCTGTTACACACCAACCGACCGACCAACCTCGAGAGGAATAAATTAAATTAATGTCGTCCGAACCAGGGCCGGAGCTTGCAGAAAAAGCCCTCGGTGTCCTTCGAAGCCTCAAAATTCGCCCCGGGCCACTTGTTCCCGGCGCCCTGACGACAGATAATGCGACAGAGCAACGCGCCATAAATTACCGGCACCTTATGCCCGAAATATAAATTATTGCATGCGTAAACACGCGTCGTAAATTCGGGTACAATATATAATTTTTTTTTTGTTGTGCCCCTTCTTTTGCTGGTTCGTTTACATGCGGTGTGTGTGTTTTTTCTGAGGAGTGGCTCTAGGTGTTAGGATGCGGGACATGTTTTCTTTATTAATGCGAGGAGATAGTTTATGTATATTTTTCGTGTGAATGTTAATTTTTAAATAATATTCATAAAATAAAAATATATTAATGGAAAATTCTTGTTGTGACTGTATGCAAAATTAGAGCGGACATTTTGTTGCGTATTTTCAATCAATTAATGGATGAATCAACTAATTAATTATGAAGTGAATACCGTCAGTAACGTGATTTTCAACTAATAAAAAGTGTTTTTGTTAATATGTACAGTACTATCTATATTATTTTTGTTTTTATATATAAAGGTTAAATTTTAAGAAAATTAAATAAAATTTATATTTCACGTGTTATTTATATTTTACATATAAAACGAATTTGTAAATGATTGAACGTTATTAAAATCACCAATTCCCGTCAATAATCCATTTTGAGGCTCAAAATTATTACATTGCATTGCATTACTTGTCGCCGACAAGTAATGCAACGTGATCATGTAATAATCACTTGGAATGACTTGGCACAGAATTAAAGGATATAATTAGTTTCTCAGTGCTTTCAAGGGATAAAAAAAAATATCAACGATATTTAGATAAAATTTATTTTGTAATTAAATACGCTTTAAATTTAGCCAACATACCAAGAAGCGATAAACACTGAACACAATAAAAAAACTATTTTCAAAAATCATAAACAATAAACACTTCAATTTCCACATCAAGTTTAATAAAAAATCAATAGATCTGATCCTTTTCCGAGCCGAACCTCTCACATGATGTACGACCGTAGCAACGCCGGGTACCGATTGGCTCGAAAGAAATGTCACCGGTGATTTGTGTGTGGGCGATCAAGGAAAATGGGAAAAAATGATTAAGACCCCACCTCCACTTTTCCGCTTCGAGCTTTGTTGATTCATGATCTTATTTTCGATCCATGTAAGTGCCCAGCTATGGGGAACGTATGCGCCCTTATGCGCCCACGCCGTAATTGATGGCGATGCTGTAACACTCGTCTAGACTTTTTATTTATAATGTCGGCTTTCGCTAATTTTTCAGTATCGATTCGACGGATTCAGCTCGTTTTTCTCCCGTGGAAAATATATGAAAAAAATTCGCGAACGCTCGATGAAATGTGTGCGATTGTGTTAACGCGGCCATTTGTCACAATCAAGTGGTGGAGTGGTGCGTATTTTTCGGAATATAAGATAAATTAGTTGATTTATTTAGTTTTGAAATTATGTTTGTATACGGAATCGTTAAGCTGTATTAAGTGCCGTCAATATTTGATTTAGAGGTTAACTCTGTAAATATAAAAAAGTTACTTTTAAATCTATCAAATAAAATAAAATCTTATATAATGTTCCATATGATAATGGTTCAAGTTGTAAATTATGTTTTTTTTGTTATATAATGAGACCATCGCTCATTTGAAAACATGAAAAATGACAGTTACGATAATAATCTATACAAATAAAATAAAAACTACGTCACGTAGAACAATTATCATTTTAACGACGTCGCGCATGCACGCAAACCATGCAAATTAACCCACATAATTATGAATAATTTTCCCGCCGCACACACAACAAGCAAGTTTACTTCTGAAAGTTCAAATTGGAAGACCGTCGCTGTTCGTCCGCGTCAAATTGAGCAACGTAGAACGAATTCGCAAAGATGCACACTCAATTAAAAGTGTGTTTGCGACGCCGGAATTGCACGGTAACGGCGCACACTTTGTGCCAACCGTTCGACATCGTCAGTTAGCTGGTAGGTTAACTTTTCTTCAGCTGAAAGCAACTTTAAATAGCGACGCCAAGTCACTCCGAGCACTAAAAGGCTGTGAGAGTTTGATGCAGTTCGATTATGTGTGACGAGTATTTCGTTCGGAAAATTTCCCGTAAATTGGCTGTTGATTGTGGAGGAATTGTGGAGGAGTTGCAGTTAAAATTGCAGTTTTATGACGTACTATTATATATTGCACTTATGATATTGAATAACGCGTTGGAGGTGAGTTATGGATAGGTGGATTCATGTATCATAATGAAAAAGTTTTCAAATCAAGAATAGGGTAGAGTTTGTTGTATATAATGAAATTTTTTGAAATGTGTATGTTTTTTATTCAGTTTTTATCATTGATATGATATTTTCAATATTGGAAAAGTTAATGGTAGTTTTTTTTTTAAACAAGTACATATATTAAAAAATATATATATAAAAAGAGATTCTGATGAAAATTGAAAAAATCTCGCCACATTTACCGTGGTTTCCGAACTCTGCAAACATTTAATTAACAAACACAATTTTTCCCGTGCAGTACATACTGGCTTATGCAGATACGAAAAAATAATGAAATTAAGCCTCGTTTGATATAATTGAATAAGGAGCGGGTATGAAAAATGTATATACACGAAAAAATAAAATCGTGGTGTTTTTCGCAAAATTTTCATCATCCACAGACTGGAAGCGACGTAGACTTCACTTAATAACCTATTAGATCTGCTTCGTGGAGCTTCAGACAGGCAACTTAACTACTTTAAGTTTATTTCCTCTTTTTTAGTCTCAATTACGGACCGGCTTCCAGGTATTTCCTTCCATCTAATCTATTTTTGATCTAAGTTTCTAACTCGAGACTGGCTGTAGGTTATCTCATCAACCGGGACGTACGAGTTTAATCGGCAATAAGATTATTTTTATTGAAGGCATGAACTTAAGCGTAGAAGCGATAAAATTTATTCCGCGAAAGGAGCCGATTGAAAGTTTTTCATTTTATTAATGTACATAAAGTAATGATGGTTCTGAAAGATTAGCTCTGAATCCGCATCGAAGTTTAATATTTATTTTCTTGGAAAGTTTGCTAAATTTAGTAGCATTTCATATAATTTTAATAAAAAATATAAAAAAAAATAAACCAATATAAAATTAAAAGAACATTAATTAGAATTAATTGGTGATTAATGGTTATTAAAGTATAAAAATAAATGAAAAAATGAGATAATTCGAAATAGAAACTACAAGCCTAGATAGGGACACAAACAACGGGCCACTCTAGCTACACTAGGACGAAATTGAAATTTAGAAACGACGCAACGAGCCGCTCGGATTAATTAATTAAGGCACCCCATTCCTTCTATATTCCCAGTTAGCCCCAACTGGGGAAGAAACTTGCCCACTACCTTAAAACCTGGTACCTAGCTAGGTATGAGCGCTTATTTCCCCTAGACGCCACTCGACGTCGGGTAAACATTTTCCGCCGCCTAGTCGCCACTACACTTTATTAATGTTGAGGGTTGCCTTTTTTTGCTTCGAGAAAAAGACAATCGATGGTGGGTTCTTCTGTGTGTCGAGGCTTAGTTGTTTCGTTAGGGGGTTGCTAAGTGGTGTGCAACAATCTTAATTTTCGGATACCGGAGTATCGGATGGCTCAATGAAATTTGAAGTGTTTTTATATTGAATGTGTAATAAAATAGAATCTTTTTTCAAATATAAAGTATCTGAAGTATTGCTTGATAAAAAAGGGTGGATGGGGGAGTATTTTAGATATGTTTTTAGTCTCGTGTTTCGCTCGGATTGAAAAATTCTGTTTATTTTGTCGTGAAAATATTTTTCAATTAAATAAATACTTTTTCACTACAAAAAATATAATTAAAAATTAACTAGATAAATGTTTTAACAGATTCAACGGAGATCTGCGAGGTGTAAAATTTTCAAGCAAAATCTTGCACTTGCTATATAAAGCGAGGAAAAGTATATTTAAAAATGTTAATTAAAACAAAGTTGAAATAGTTCTTTAACGAGTAACTTTCTTAAAGTGCAATTTGTATTTAAATTTTCTCCAGTCACTGATTAGTACGGGTTGAAGCGTGCAACATTTTTAAATTTGCGTGCAGTCGGACTTAAGTTTATGCAAAAATATAGGCTATATCAGACGCTGTAAAAATAATTTTCATAGAACACCGCATTTTTAAATGCGAAATAGACATGAACTTTCACGTTATTTTACAAAGAGTCATACTTAAAAAAAAACCTTTCAATAAAAATTTGATTACCATATAATAAAGAGCCGAATTACATATAATATTGTGTATTTAAAGCGATAAAAAGAACCCCTTTTATATAAATCGCGGACGTATACGATTTGTTCTCATGCCACTATGCAAATTGGATTTGCGAAAGACTTATCGTTGCTGGAATGCAGCGACCATTGCATCGTTCCCAATGCACTACGTTTTGCACACAATCTTCTTAAATGTGAAACACAAGAAACGCTTTTAGATTGCCGTTTGTTTTAATATAAACTTCAAATCGAGGGGTCTTTTGTACGTGACACGCAAATATATGCATTGCAATCAGACCGTGTTTATTTTATAACGACGAATCGCTGAATGCAATCTTTGGTTTGAGATTTCTACTGATACAAAAAAATTGTGCTTTAAATAAATTTACAATAAAATGTACGTTGATTTAAATTTATGTTTATACATAATGTAGAAGCGGAACAAATACGTCATGAAAATATGAGATAACATTATGGAAATTCATAACGTTATAATGTACAAAATACAACGTTATGGAAATACCATGACATTATAACGTTACGGGTGTATCATAATATTATATGACGTTACGGTTTTACATAAAGACGTTTCATCTTCAAAAACGTGCATAAATAACAGTGCATATCGTATTCTAAATAGGTCGTAAAATTTCCGAGACTTTCCATTTAGAAGGAATCGCATCTCTTTTAGCGTCATTCACTTAAATGCAACGAATGCATAAAACATGTTTAGCTTCCCGACACCATTCGGCATAATCGCTTTTCGCCGCCGCCGTTGTTTGCAAATCTACAAAGCAAATTAAAACGATAGATCCACCATTTATAGAACCCGTCTACAATTCACTATACTGAACTGAGTTCGTTTGACTACGACTCTGCGATTTCCCCTTTTCAAATGCACACTGGGGTGTTTCAGTAAGTAAATAGGAAAATGCTTCTTAATGGGGAATTGACTGTCATATTGTATTGACTGTGCATATTTGGAAATCTCATGATATTGTTGGATTTTCATTTATTGCTTCAAAGTAAATTTTGTCGATTTGAGTTTCACTTTGTATTGTTTGATATTATATTATATTTCGTGATAGTGACTATGACATTAAATAAATGAGATTATATAGATGAAAGGAAATATGTTTGCTTATATAATATTAATATGATCATTTTTTTTAGGTACGTAAACACAGAAAGAAAAAAAACATGTTTTTTATTTATTTTATGATCATTTAAAAGTATGCTAAAGATAACTTATATAATATAGATACTCTCAAATATTTAGAACTCGTTATAATTTTATATAAATTATGAAAAAACTCATCGAAAAGTAAATTTTTTTCAACACAATCGAAAATTGAAGGATTTAGCTTTATTTCTTGTATCTACGGTGCCATAACAAAAAAAAAATTATTGACTGAAAGTCTCTTAACTGATAATAGATTTTGCTTAACTATTTTAACATCAACAACAACTCAATATTTATCAACAATCAAAATTTCAAACAAACCAATACAAAACCATTCATTCACACAAATCAATTTACCTCGCAGCATTGAACGACCCCAAATTTATTCTCCAATTTTTCCCTCCTTCTACAAAAACGTTCACTCCAGGGAGTTTACCATTGTCTATTACTACAACACTGCGAAGGAAAAGCGGGGTTCAAAAGACACGCGGTGCGTCCAATTAAACGAGTCGCGGCGCAGCTGACCCATAAACAAGCGGAGGAAGACGACGGTGAACCCATCAAAGGGACGTCTGGACTTGTCCTCGGGACTTTTCCTGAAGGCTTCCAGGGGTTCGTGGAAAGGGGGGTGGGGTCTGTGGGCGAGGGGGGAGGGGTCTGCCCGAAGACGAGTGAGCATTTCCATTGTTTCGCTGAGACGTCGTCCGTCTTCTTCATTTATCTTGCGTTAACGTTCTATTGAAAAGTGACGTCAGCGACGATGAAATTTTCCAGTTTAGTTTAATTCAATCAATTGTGCGTCGTTTGTGAGTTTCCCGAGGGAATTCGAATCGTTTTCTTTGTGATTATTAGTTTTTGCGTATTGTCTGGGAAATTTGATGGATGTATTCGAATGAAAATCGTTGTTTTTTGTAAATGTGAAGAAAATAATTTTTTTTTACAGTCAATTTTGAATATTCAGTTTTCTTCAAATAAGAAATTTAAATTTATAATTATTCTCTTATGTTATCATTATTAATTTTAATTATGAATATTCTGGATAAGAAAATATTGTTAATTTTTATCAAATTACTTAATTTTATTATAATAAAAATCTTGCCAAATTATTATATAAATTTATTATTCATTAAATCCCATTCAACTATTCAAGATTATTTTTGAACACGAAAGATAAAAAAGTGAATGCAAATTTGCTGTATAGTATCAGTTGAAATACTAGAATCTCTACTAGTATAATAGTGTTTCTTGTAAGCAATGAAACGAGGCAGCGCGACAATTCTTTCGCAATGGCTGCGCAAATTATTTTATTTCGCTCTGCGAAAAAGCCAAAATAAAATATATACGAAAAAAGTAACAGCGTTGGAGAGATCCCGAGCGCGGATTTACGAATCCGCATTATGCAAATACACGGCGAGGAAAACGGCGGCCGATATGAAACGTTGCTGATGCCGCTACGTATACAAACTACGTGTATGTTATGGTAACCAACCTTTCTAAATTACGACGGACAATTGATACATTTCACACGTTTTATCTTTATACGTTAAAAGTGAGCTTTTTTTAACATTACACTTTTTTAATAAATAAAAACTCTCACACAGTATATCATGCCCTAATTTGTTTAGGTTTGACCTAAATCCATTCTTTTTGTGCTAGAAAACAATTGGTCATCTCAAATAAACGTATTCAGAACAGTGCCAAGGCGAGTTTTTCATTTGTGCCCGGCAAGTGAACGCGGAAGATTTTTCCATTTGCCATGCAACGCTCAACGGTCATATTTCATCTCGCCAGTATTTCATTTAATTAAGTGCTCGGCCGGCTACGTGGTCCTTCCCTTCGGTTGTAGTCTTTTTATTATACGTATTTTTTTCTTGGTTCTTTTGCTTCTGAGGCCGTTTTGCCTTCTGGTTTCCTAGAGTCGAGATTGGACCGCGTCTCCGGGGCGTTCCGAGAGTGAATTTTTAATTCAATTTGACGATAACAAATTGACGAGAAGTTCCGCTCGTTTATACATTGACAAACGCGTGTATAGACGTCAATTTATTTAACAGAGGTAAAGAAAAGTAATTGCATTTTACTCGTCAAGAAATATTTAATAAGTTTTTTTTATAATACTTGAAATTCGATTATATACGCAATGTATTAAAAAAACAAGTATTGTTTATTTGTAAATAATGAAAAAATTCAACACAGTGACTTTAACGATAAACATACATTCAAAGCTTTAGTTTGAATCCAATTAAGCGAATTCGGTGGTTCCAAATGAAGGGGTTGAAAAATGCGTTGTTTTCTACGAAAACAAGCGTTGCGTACGAAATAACAAAAAGCACTCAGTTAACTCGTATTTGAAGTGGACGACTTGATTAACTTTTGATTGGTTTTTTCAGCTGTCCCCATTTCAAATAATCCTCCTTTTAAAACATTTGTTTACCCAACATCGCCTCTTCTCAAGACTTTTTTAAATAAATAATTTCCAGGAGTGTTTCCAGAAAGGCTTTCTTTATTTTAAAGTATGCTCGACTTATGCCGGGGGCGTAACGAAAACAAAATTTATCGCGTTCCGTTTTTGTTTATATGAAATTTCATTCGCGTCTGTTCGATTTCCGAGCATGTTATTGACGTCGTAAAAAAGTAAAATATGAAAATGCGATAAAGTATCCCACTTTACTCGTTCGGGATCGGAAAATATCAGAAAATAGGAGCGGCGTATGGAATCCGAAAGGAAAATAAGGCCGCGGTCCGTTTTTCCGCGCTGATTAAAGCACGTATGGAATATAAGTTTTCCTTTCGGAGACAGAAAGGACGACCAAATCCATTAAGGAGGATTGAATACTATCGTTGCGGTCGTAGGACATACCCTCGTATATGGTAAATAAGTAAAAAAGCCTCTCGTTTCCGTATATTGTATGTTATAGCTTCAGGAGGGGTTTCACGTTAACACGCGTACGTATATCAAAGACGAATTTGAATATTTTCATATTAATTATAACTTTATTCATCAAGATTATTTCCAATTAAGCGAAATGAATTTTTGGAGAGAATTTTAGGATTATCCTCCTCTAAATTATCAAGTGATTTAATTAAACACTCCGCCGTACGAAAAGAAAGTTAGATTTCCATTCACTGAACTTAATCCGGCCGCTTATTTTCCCGTTTCTACTCTAAAAGTAATATTCCAACGAATTATGTATACACAAATAAATATATTAATCTTATGAATATACTTGTAATTAGTTTAAAAATATTTTATATTATCTTACAATAAAAGCTTAAAGTAATATAAAAAAATAATAAGAAATATTACATTTTATCAAAGTTTATTTTTTTTTTCAATTACACATTTAACCACATATGAAACCGGAAAATATAAAAAAATATTAATGATTAAATATTCAATTTTATTGAAAAAATCTATGACTTTAGAAATACTTAAATATAGAACCTTTCTAAATTAATTAATTAAATTTTCATCAATTAACGGCTAGATGGTTTGTATTGGTTTACATCAGCTTCTTCCTTGCGTATGGCTTGAATCAAAATTATTGACATCACGCTATTGATAACCTGAAAAAATATAAAATAATATGAATAACAATAAAAAATGAAAATATAATGAAAAAAAACCATACAATATATGAACTTTCCCCATACACGGTAAGCTTATAATGCCACGCGATACGAATATGAAAGGTTCGGAGAATGTATGCAATAAAAGGAACCGACTGAAAATGAACAATCGTACCCATACGGGGATTGACAGGAAATGAATACGATGATCGCGATATTAAAATGAATCCGTATAAATTGAAAGCCTTTGAATTGAAATGAACATTTTGACGTGGAGATGAAACGTTTGATGTCGAGCAGAACGATCACATATTGTGTCGTCACTTTCCGCATATATGAAAAGTAAGTTATTATTTTATTATTCTCGCAGGTTTTGTATAGCGAATATTATCGATAGAATTGTATGTATTGTATTTTTTTATTACGTGAATCATGCAAGCTGCCATCACGATTCCTGCCAACCATCCTGATTTTTCTTCCAAGTACCATGTCAGTTCTTCAACACATCCGTAGAAGAAAGAATTTCCTGTAACTGTATCCCTGCATTCTGCTGGCAATGGTTTTTTCAAGAACATATAATCGTTGGGTCCATCAGCTCCGCAGCAGCCAATCTGAAATAAAACATTACAAAGTTAATAATCAGATTGCAATAAAATAATAATACATCGACGAACATTGATTAGATTCCGCGCTGATCCATTCTTATCCACATTCAACACAAAGCACAACTCTTTTAACATATCAGCATTATCTTAAAGCCAGCTTTAATGAATATTTAGAGTTTCGAAAGGCTCTAGCGCCACTCGCGACCACCACGAACATAAATAACATTTTCCAGGTCACCGGCACATGCTAACCGCACGCCATGCGTCGTCATACGTTACCAGCGAATACGCTTATAAAACATTAGCGTTCCGTATATTTTTTTCCATTTTCCGTTCGGCAAATATACACACATAGCTGGACGCTGTCAGTGTTGGCTATCATTGTTTAATCATGATTTATTCATGGAGGATTAACCGGCAGCGAGTAGTGTGCGCAGTTTAATTAATCATACACGTACGGGCCATAACGCGCGCGCAATACGGTTATTTTTAAATGGTCGATACCAATAAACGTCAGTCAATTAACGAGCGAACGGATTCGAGGCTCTGTGTTTTCGTTTTTAATTCAATGCTGAAAGCTTCCAATGCTTTGGAGGGAATTAAGCCAAGCGAAAGTGTTAGTTCGATGGTTTTATGTAATAAGTGCGTCATGGATGAACGGATTTCATATTTTATTCAAAATCATTATCTAATGGTTTTTTTCGAAATAGAAGTTTGAAACGTTTCTGTTTCTATTATAAGAATTAATGATTAAATAATGTTTTGGTTTGAAGTATCAATAGGATTTTTCATAAATTTTAAAAATCTTTTATAAATATTGAAAGTGAATATGGTTTGGTATATGTTACAGTATATTTTCAGTAAATTTCAGCCCATTGTTGGGTCACCGTTGACTGGACTAGAAATTGTATTGAATTTCAAATGCACCCAACTACAGAATGCCTTTTGTATAATCAGGCTCGACCCACCAGACTGGATGTTCGGAAGTATGGGAAATGGAACCGAGCTAGAGGGTGGAACCCACCCTTTTGAATTTACACCACAAACGTGACTTCCAACTTTTATCTCGTGAACGGAACGCCGAACATAATTAGCGTACGCATTTTCACAATCGCAAGCACTAATTACGCATGGTTCAAATATAGGTAGATTGGATTTTATGATATTTTTTTAATAGATAAGAAATCGATGAGTTAAGTAATATGAGTAGAATTAATGTAATTATTTAAGTATTTTCATATTATACAATGAAAAATTGTTTATGAAATAATCTCAATTATAAAAAAAATAATATTATACAAGCCTATTCAAAGCACGTACATTTTTTCAAATGGAAATCGTTTATGGATACGTAGTATTAAGTCCAACTGTGATTTGACCGTAAAGCGACACGCCGACTTAGATTAATTGTTTTCCATCGCGAATTTCGTTCGCCTTTTTTGCCCGAATGTTTCGCCCGAGCGAAAGAGGCGGCTTAAGCGCACGCGAAAATTTTGAATAATTTCCACCCATTTATCATTCGCTTTCCAAATGTGTGAAAATAATTCTTGAATTTTCATTTCGACGCCGCGTACGCATAGAGTACGTACTAATGTAAAGCGCGCGGCGTCGAAATGCCGCCCGCGCATGAAATTTTTTTTCGCTTTTCGCCGAAAATAAAATAAAGCGACCGTCAACAAAAGCTTAAATTCATTCCGCTCGATTCGTACTTTTGATACGCTTTTTTTCTCGGAACGGTTAATTAAAAAAAAGCAAATTTGAGCAATGTTAAACAATTTATTCCGGACGCTCACCGTTCGAATGCGTTTGCGCGTCCACTATGCAAAATTCGGGCCAAATCGTTCTATTGTTAATTTATACATTCAATCTTTTTTCATCAATATTTATTATTTTTTGTAATATTCGCAAACAATTTTTATGTAATAATTGAAGGTATCGAAATTGCACCGCCGAACAAAGATTGCGATTTCGAGAAATATTCTGGCATGTCGGTATTTGGATTATCAGCATTTTCAGTTGAAAATTACCCGCATTCACGAATTAAACTTCGGAATTGCGATCCCCATCAGGCTCTTGTTTAATTTGGTCGCGAGTTTTCCGCATCTATTGGAAAATCTGGTGCCTCCGCGACGTGACTTTTGCATTTGCGGTTCGACAAAACTCAGAATATGCAGTCGTTTCGAGAAATACATTTCCGCTTCAACGAACCGACATTCACAATTCTTATTGCATTTTCGTACTGAATGAAATTCGAGCAGACGTTCATAAGCTAAAATTTCAGTACTCGAACATGCTCGAGCTATTCATCAATGTATGGAGACGCTGCATTCAATAGATATACGCTGAAATTCTAAAAGTTTACGTATTGGTAGTTTGAAATATTGTATTAGTTTGTCCCAAAATGAAACTAGTCTCGTTTTATCAAATGTTGAATGTAAGATTTTGAAAAGTTTCGGTCTGTAAATAGTGTTCTAATATATGTGATGTCCGTGAAAAATTAGAAACATGAAAGCCAGCCAAAATTTATATGGAAAATTTCGAAAAATAATTAATGCTCGCTTATTATCGTGCTGCTCAGTATCTCGATGACGAATCGAAATTGTAATCTTACGCCAAAGTCAGTGAGTCAGTAACCAAGGTTTTTGCGATTAATCAAAAGCTCTTTAACGAAAGTAGTGAAAAAAGCAAAGTCGTACTTTATATATACACGTAAGTGTAGTTTGAATCCAAGGATAAACACAAACGTATATTTACATACGAACAAAACGAAAAGTTTGCACGCAAGGCCCGAATTAGCTCAAACCGAGCTTAAGCTTTTAAACATCAAAAATAACTATTCGATACATAAATAAATAGAGACAAACCATTCAATATCATCAATTGGTGCCACATACTTATTTTTTTTCCTTACAAAATCATAGAATTTACAATAATATCAAACCAGGAATTCAATAAGCTTTTTTGTAAATCAATTTTTATTACCCCATTCACACATTTCGTCTCATCTTTAATCCTCACAAAGTGCACTTTGTATCTATCAGTACATAAATGTAACAGCATAAGTGTCTGCCACGATACCAAGCAAAGTAATTGCGGTCAATATTTGCATGTTCGCTTGATGGATTCCGTCAGTGCTAATATTTGATGATCCACTGCGACGATCGTCGATACTATAGCCCACTTAGCTAACGGTCTGATGGCTAATAAGGTACATTATAGATGAGTGGTAGTTTTCGGCAAATATTATATATAACATATATCCGACTTCGGAGCGCAAGTCGAGTGTCACTTATAGAATATTCTAGAGTAAAACATTTTCGTATATATATTCGAATTCATGGCAATTATCAAAAAAAAAAATGATCAAAACCGTTCAATCAGAAAAGTTTATTTAACTGAAATAATCCATCGATCACACCTTCCAAACAATCAAATAAATACGAAAAACGACACTATAAAACAAAGGGCGTGTTTATTGTAGAGAGAGAGCAGAACACACTAGGCGGGCAACGTTAGCCGGCTAAGGGTTAATTGATGGACCATCAATCTTCGGCTCGGGGCGAACGAACGCACGTGGACAGTTAACGGCCACGAGGGGGTTAATTTGGTCCTCGTACTGACATAACCACCGCCACAGCATCAGTCATTTAGTTGCTGTCGACGCTCGTTAGGTGACTAAGATGGCCGCATAGTGTGGTCTATTCGATAATGCGAAATTGATAAGACGCTTGCGATTAATTAGTCGGAATTGTTGAATTATTGATTAATATACAAATATTTTTGCTATCGTTTATTATTTTAATTTATTTTATGGTGTAAAAGGAGTACTTTTGATTTTAGAATGCAAAGTGTATCTATTATAATATTTGATTCAGTAGATTAGCTTTTTGAATGTACTGGTTGTCAATGATCATCTAAATTAAGAAACATACGGAACAGTATAAAACATGCACGGAGAAAAGGCGGCCCGCGGGCTGAGTTTATTCGGTCTATAACGATATTTACTTAGTAATAAAAAAAATTATAATCATACCAAGTTATTGAAAAAAAATTTTTAAATAATCTAAATATTATAAAAACAAATCAGTAGAGTATAAGAATTAAAAGAAGATATCATAATATTTTTGGAAATGAAACAGAAAATAAATGATTTTCCTCTAACTGAAACAGACTAATTAGCAAAATGATTATTGTTTTTCGATCAATATTCTGAATTATTTGTATGAGTCAAATTTTAAATTACAAAGAAAATAAATAATGTCATTTGAAGAATTTAATTTAATTGGCGCATTTATGGCCAAATTATTACTTTTTTAAAAAACTTTATAGAAAAAAGTCTTATCATTTTCTCACTATGCAAAAATTTTACGAAAATTTCAGTACAAAAGATTTCCAAAATTATAGTTTACTTATTTTAAAATTACAAAAAGATTTAGAATAAATTGAAAATGGTTTTTTTTTTTTTTTTACTAGACATGACTTTGGCTCACGACGGCTCAAAATTTTTTCAATCCAACTCACCATCTAAAACAATTTCCCACCCCTGGTATAAATATATACCCTTGCCATTACTAAAGACCATTCGATTTTCATTTTTCCTATTCAATAGTCACCTTCCATTATCCCATCATTATTATTTCCATAATCTTTACACGATTAATAAAAAAACTCCTAAACCCCCAATCAAAAAACCCTCCCCTTAATTAGACATAACAAAAACCAATAACCAAAACATCGACAATCACCAATCGATCACTTCATCCACACCAAACCGAAAACCAAGCAGCAACAACAAACAAAACAGATTACGAATCAACACCGTCGACCACGTCCGCATAATTTCTGCACAATTCCGCAGACCCCACCTAATTATTTTCGCGGCACGTCGCCGCCATCACGTGCCGGCGCGTTAATACTTTCGCCACTTATAATGTAAACAAAAATGGGAAAATGGCCCGTCACAAATATCCCACCCACCACCCCCTTGGGGTGGTTTTACGTGAGGCCACGTACGCCCCGCTAATAACTGTATTCCAAATATCATCACGTTCTGCAGTGACCGCGGCCCGGGCGGACCCACACCACTGGGCGCGTGCAACTTTTCGAAAAGTCGTAATTAATACGGCTTTTGGAACTGTTGGTCGTGAGTGTTGTGCCGAAAAAAGTTTCGGTAATGGTTGTTTTAAAACAAGGGATTTTTACGCGCGCGCGTATTCAAATGTGGCTGGGTTTTTTCGGATTGTTATTGGATGCGAGTTGTGATTAATGATTTTTGAATTGTGCTTGTTTTGGGAATAGTTGAGTTTTTAAATTTTATAATTTGATATTTTTGTAGAGTTAATAGTGGAATTTTTTGCGTTTGTATGCAAAATTTATATTTTGATATCGCATACAAGTTATTTCGTTTTTATTGCTGTGCGCGTTTTCGTACCGTAGATTTATATTTAAAGACACGAAAAATAAACAACAAGAAAAATAATGTTTGTCGAGGGATATATTTCAAAAAGTTAAGTTACGTTACTTCAAAATAAGGTTAGATCTCGTTATGAAGAACTTCAAGGGGTTCAACAAATCTTGATATAATTTTTATTACGTTTTATACAAAAATAACGTTAGCTCGACTTACAACTTTGCCAAAGAAAAATACAGCCCAACAAAATTCAGTGAAAAGCAAAAAAAAAAACACCCAAAATATATATCATTGTAAAACCGCAAAAATGTTCCAACAAGTCGCTTTCTTTACACAACGATATTGAAATATTTTTTGAAACGAAAACAATTTTATACACGCGGAATTAGTAAGCCAGCGTCGTTAAAACATCGCAAAATAATGGAATACGTTTTATATGCGCATTTTTAATACGCATCCGTAAGCGATTTTAGATTTAACGTCCGCAATAGTGAAATTCTCCACTAAAGCAACTAAATTTACTGCGGTTAAATCGCTGACTCCCCCACACTCGCAAATAACCACTATAAATTCCAATAGTAAAAGGTTGTGCGAAAAACGCAAAACAAAAGCTACCCTCCCCCGCGGCCGGGATTTGTTTAGTGCTCTCGGGAATTAATTGTTTCTGTGAACTATAATAGTGGAACTGGTGTGTTAAATTTGCATACCTCTTCTTGGATCATGGTGAGCATACGTCTGCTGTACTCGTGTTGTGGGTTGTTGATGAACTGGGTGATGGTCCTTCTTATCAACGGTTGGATTTTGGAGTCGTATGTGGAATAGTCGAGCAATACTGCAGCTCCGGCCAAACCGACGATGAATCCACCGATTTGAGTGATGATATACTGAAAAAATAAAAATAAAATATAAATATTTACATTAATTTCAAAAAATCTGTTTTCAATGGGAAATATATGAATATTTTCGCGTTTGACATGTGAAAATGTTCATACATATTTCAGAGTCGTTCGAATTATTTTTCTCGTTTGAAAAAGCATGTCGGCGGCGCGTGCAAAGCTTTAACTATGAAGTCGAGGAATCAAAACGAATTTGATGACGTAATAAAATTTATATGGCGTCGCGTATAAAAACGAAAAGTTGATTGAGACATATTCTTGAAAATTCAACATGAAATAATTTTGCACGATGAAAAGCGTTTTTGGTGGATTTTATCTGAAACGATTATGTTGCGATAACACGGCAAACTTTTTGAACAAAATTTGATATATTCATTAACCTTTAAATTTGGAAATACGAAATTGCGTTTGCCATTGCACGAGTTTCTCGTATCCCGCGATCAATGAAATGCCACGAAAATATTTGCACATATATAAATTTCCGTAAAAAACGACCGTTCAGATTTTAAGCTATTCATCGTATTATATATTCAATACATTTTCTACGCAATTAAAATCTAATTTTAGTACTGAGACCCTGAAAAATCCAACACCAATATAAATCACATAAAAAAACAACATTTTTACATCAAAAATCTTAACGCAGCACGAAACGTTTTCTCCTAGAAACTAATCCCGACCCGGGGGAGACTAGGGTTTTAGACTAAAGCGAACCTACGAAACTCAACCTATATAGAAAGGCATTATAATCTAGGTGTATTCGGCGTAATCCCGTAATTTAATAGGACATAATAGCCGTTCCGCTTTTAATGTCGCCGCGTTATTGTCTAGGCTTTCGCGGTCGCGCCCTCCCGAGCGACGCGACCTTTTAATTTCGCGTGCACATTCCCACTCACCGTCTAGTACTAAATGTCTGAGCATTTGGTGGTTGGAGTGTGACGTTATGTTGCAATTGTTGAATTCGAAGATGTATTAAGGGCCTTTATTCGCTGAATTAATTTATTCGTGTTACATTGTTCGTGTAGGCCAATGAGGCGGTCGTCAAAGGGTTGAATGTTTAATTTCAGAAAATTTTGGTATTAGTTTCTGGGTTATTTGAAGAAATAAAATGTGTATGATGCAAATAAAAAAATAGTGTATGGATTAAATTAAAAAGTCACGTGTAATATTCGTATTTTTTATTTAAAAATCAAATATATTTCTCATATATCATTTTAGTTTTTCATAAAAAAAATTTCAATTTGTCGACATCAGGATTCGTTTAAATTTGAATTGGTTTAGGAAATGTGTATTTTTATGTAAAAGAAAAGAAAATCTAGGTTTCGCCCACTAAATACGCCTCCACAAATATGGTACTGAACAGTATAATGAATTGAAATATTTCAACTAAATCAAATCATCCGTCAAAAAACAGAATCTAGAAACAATCACAACTCCCACACAACCGAAAATACCAACCCTACGCAAAATCTGAACAAACGCGAAAATTAATAATAAAAAAAAACCACCCGCTACCGACAAAAGCGAATTTGTTTCATGCGAAAGCCGTGTTTACATATGAATCGTGAGTTAATGAAGAGTTTCCGTTTAATTAAGCCTTCGTTTGCCGGTGTGCGCTTTTCACCGAGTCCCCTCTAAGGATCGACCCTTTTCTTTTGCGTAGCTGTCAAAACCAGGGCCCGCGTCAGATTTGGCCCTTTCAAAAGAAGACGATCCGCTTTTGCGAAAGAAAAATCGGTCGATGCATTCGCAGATGAGTTGCTCGAACAAAGGGGGCTGATTAAATTAAGGGGGCGGGCGTGCGCGCTTGAAATCCGTTCGAATCCGGGGTTTTTAAATGGAAATTTTATTGAAAATTATTTTTTGAATTATTCTTTGAAATTATAATGATTTTTAAATTATATGGCTTTACTTTTGGTTTAACATTTTAAATAAAAATATATATTATATGTTGTCACGATTATTTCAATGTCGGAAATTTTGCAGGACACTCATTAAAATTGCATAGTTTTTCTTTTTCGTTCAATCCACAAGCTGACTTTTCTTGTAACGTCTTATTTTAATTACACGTTTTCTTCATCAAAATTCCTAGCGTAATTATACCACGGAATAGTCAAAGCAATTACACTGAATCATTACGCATTAAAATTCCAAGAAATTTACTACACAAAGTACGATAAAATACACGCATGTTGGAGAGAAACATCAAATATTTACACTTCAAATTTTCAAAATAATTATACGTTGTCATCTGAATATATATGAAAAACAACAACATTTAGATTATTGTACTCAAATTCTTTGTTCACAAAGATATTTTTTGTAAATCGACAATAAATAAAATAAATTCTTCGTGATATGTTTGGTATAAGCCGAAAATGATTGAGACACAAAATGCCCTATGAAGATCTACCTTCAAGATCCGAGCCGACAAAGTGACGGCTATCTCCAAAGGTGGCATAACGTCTATATGGTCAGGCCAGGAACATACTTGCGAGCTTTTGCAGCTCGAAAGCTCGTGCTATGCAGCTAGGTTGTTTGTTCGCGACGTCATTTGAGCTCGAACGCAAACAGTGTTAGTATGTAGGTAAACTAGGCGAGTTGCGCTTCGACTTCTCTCTCGTCTTTGGTAAGTGAGCGTTTTGTTAGGAGAATTGCTTTCGATTCGAGAAAGGTCGCCCAGTTTTCGATTTGTCGAGATTAGGATTTGTTTATGTTTGAATTCGTTGGGAGATGTGTATTTTTATGAAAAAGAAAACAGGTGTTGAGTTCTGTGTTTGGATAGAATTTGTCGGCATTCATAAATGTTCGAATCTTGATTTTGTAAATTTTATTTATTATAGAATATTTTTGGGTTTTATTTGAAAATTATTCAATAGAAAATGCAATTTTTTAATTGATTAAATCAGGGTATAAAATGAAAAACAGAGTAAACTCATCAAAAAATTATGTTCCTTTATATCGAAATTGATCCCTATAAAATTTCACCCTCGAGCAATTAATTTTTCCCTCTTTTAATCTCCATACATCCCTCGATAAAACCGCCATGACCAAAATCCGAAGCAACCCCAGCATTCAAACGGCCATCATTAATTTTTCGACATTTCAACTTCGACATAGGTTCGCCGTGTCCGGAAATCGTACCCGTCTCCCGAGCACGGCCATTATTAATTTTTCACATCTCAACATCGACGTATCTCCCAAATGGGCCAAAGCGAACACGGCTCGACCTCTAATCCAAACGCGACGATAAACTCACAGGGTCGGCCGAATTATTCACCACTCGCCAAGTGGGTCGTGTTAAATCCGAGCCAAGAGGACTTCGGGGATGGCACCTAACGCCCAATGGTGGTGTGGGTCGTGGGAGTTGCGTATGGGCATTATGGTATGAAAACCAGGGTTCGCAGCACCATAGAATTTGGACCATGGGGGTGTGGGGAGGAAGCGTGTTCCAGCGGAAGCGGAAGTGTCCATTGTCACCTGGCGAGGTGGGAATTGGTGGGCCTCTTGTTGGACTGGTGGGTTAAGGGTCGCGGGTCCGACAGGAGGCTCGCATGCCCTTTCCGAGAGCAGACCCTTGTAACCGGATCGAGTGGGAATTATGCAAGGTGCGTTCCATCGAGCGTTACATGTTTCCATCGCGTAAATCTGTCCCGATTACTCGTGAGTGGTTATGTTATGCGGAAAAATTTGAATATACAATGATAAATTTGAATTTCGTATTGAACGCATAATTTTTTTTAACTCGTTCAAGTAGACAGTAGATTATTGCAAAATAATCGTTTATAGATAAAATATATTAATTTTACATTAATAAAATTTTATCAATCTAATTAAAAATCAAAATTGTATAATAATGAAGATATTATTATTTTTTTTTATTATTTTTATGTGAATATGAACATATATATTCTTTGATAGACAATATATTATATTATAATCAATATTTTTAATTTATTCTCGTTTAATTTTTCAATAAGCTCATTGTTCATTCAATCGCTATTCAATCGACCCGCATCCACGGCTTCTCCTAATTTCGTACGAACAACTCGATTCAATTAAATTTGGAATACGATCGCTGCACAAGTTTATATTACAACCCGGGCCACATTCAAAAGTTAGATGCAAACGATAATGAATCACCGCATTTCGAACACGCTCCATCGCGAATATAAAGAGGCGAACTTTGACTGGGAAGACGCTTCTCGCAAATACGGAAATCTCCCGACTCCCATCGAAAGACAAATCTCGCAAACGTGTACACACACCCGCAGGATAAGCACGTCCTCGCATATTATAATACACACACGTGTGCACGTGTAATATCGCGATATTTAGCAGACGAGGAAACGCTCAAAGCCGTATGCATTTAACCCTTTAGCGGCTGCGGTTCCGCAGCGCCTGCTAACGAGCCGATAACTCGGGCCATTCACGTGAATGACAGCACTTCTGGAACCTCACCATGATGTTTTAGTGTTGTATTTGTACGTAGCCTACTTCTATGGTGGTACAGTTTCGAATTTCGTCAAACGGCTACGGCGTTCGCATTGGCCCGATTGACGAAACTAGATAGTGTCTTGGTTAAAGTTTGTGTCGTGTTCGAATTTTGTGTGTGTGTATTAAAGTTTGTCTTAAGGATGATGGTATTATGTGCTAATTGACTCGAATTCATTAAACTTGGAGCGTTTATCAATTGAAATGTACATTCAAAGTTAATGGCGTTCATATTAAAAGTCAACAACGTAGACGGAAATTTTTTATTTAAATTATATATTTTTTGATTAGTTAATGTAAAAATGTGAAAAACCAGAGTAATTTTCTTTTTAAAAATAATATTTAATTTAGGCAGAATACCATTTTTCTGCCTGCTAGATAAAGAATCGCATCCGAGATATGCTAAGCGGCCGGAGATAAAAATCCCGGCGCACTGCAAAAAAATGCATCAAATTATCCTTTTTAAACTATGAAGCGCATCCGGTTCGCTCAAACTTCTCCCCGGGGTACACGTCCAGGATTAAAATATTCTAATAGCATTAACGAATAAAAAAATGTATGAGAAAAATGAGGAGCTGGTCGTGCACGAGTCGAAGTGGATTTTTTCCACGGACCGGTTGTTGTGACGAAAGGCTGCAAGAGTACGAGGCGATTCAATTTGCATATTATTCAGCAAGTTGTGTTTAATTTTAAAACTTTTGCAAGAATTATAGTTGCGATGGGAGAGGAGAGGCGACAGGCGACTTCCCATAGGAACGTCGTACACTTTTATTCAAAACTCGACATTGTTGTTCTTGAAAGTTTTGTACTGACGACACGCTCTTCCCAGTTAAGCGTGGAAAAAATTGATAAATATAAAACAAAGATGGGAGAGTCGAGCTCGAAGCCTTTTCTGTGTTATTTTCTTTTTTTCAGTTCCTCCCCTCTGCGGTGTACGGATGGAAAAAAATAAAAACGATTCGCTTCGAGATGCCTGCGACTTTCTTGTATACAGGCTACGGAAAGGCAACTTTAGTTGGGCTTTGTACTTTCGAACTACATTCCGACCCAATGCATTTTGTATGTTGCCACTTTAAAGTTTTTAATTGATCAACAGAATAACTAAGTGCGCTTAAAAATATTTTCTATTTCGATTCGCAATCGAAGTTAGACTTTTTGATTAAAAATTGATAAGGTTATATATAATATAATACTAAATTTATATATAATATTTTAATTAGTGACCTAAAAGGATAGTATATTATTGAGTAATTTGAAATTTGTTCATTTCAAAGTATTAGGTTTATTTCAGGCGTAATAACAAGTCGATTCCGTATCCGCTATAAATGGGAAAAGTTACGAGATTGCGTCGTATATTTCTTGCGTGTTTACCGGCGATACGTCTTTCATTTCTCCTAGCATTTTCAAGTATTGATTAAGTCTTTGCCATCAAGCTGTAAAGTAAAACTTAAGAGAAAGAGAAAAAGCTTCGGGGAAAGCCTCGATGAAAAGCGCATCTCTCGCAATGCAAGGAACTGCACCTGGCCGCACGGGAACAGATGTAAGTAAGTGATTGCCTTTCCTGATGCAAACATCTAGCTACCGCAGGTGGAAAACCACAAATGAAAATATGAAAACAGAAAAAACTACATATATGAAAAGTTGACGTAAAAGTTATCAAGCATTTAAACGATAATGTATCGAAAATTTCGAAAAGTTTGTTCACAGAAATTTTCAAACACTATACTAAGCTCATAAAAATAGATTCACATATAATTCGTTTCTATTACAGATATATAAAAATATATAAATAAATGAAAAGTATACTATTCAATATAATATAAATTTTTAAAATCTACAATATTACGAACACTATCGATTTAAAAATATATACATAGACATTTATAATAATTTATAATAATTTTCATAAACGCTATCATATTTTTTTATAAATCCACCATTTTTCATTTATGAATAAGATTCCCCTTATCAATACGACTTGGGTTAACGCGATAAGATATAACCTTATCTGTTACATTAATTGATAAGACCTTATCCTGCAGTAGAGGTGACTAACAGGTTGCCAATAATGATGAAATAAGATTCAATAAAAAAAAAATTCAATAATCATATATTGAAGGTAAACCCACCATCCTGCCTGTTACATGCACCCCACTCTATTCTACCTTCCTGAACCGGCTTAGTTGTACCAGCAACACTAGGCGATACTACGGGCACCACATTTACATTTACTGGGAACTCTATATTTAATTTCAACCAAGCAATCGCAAAGGTCTTTTCCGGGAGGCATACGGAATTCCGGGGCGAGAAAAATTTAACGAAATACGTCTTTCCGCGAGCCGACCCTCTTGTCGAACGAAAGGCGAATTTCGAGGAAACGAGATCTATATTGGAAGTTGGCAAACGGGACTCATAATTAATAAAAATATCAATCTTTTTCAACACTCACCAACAAAACATACCAAAAACGACCCAAAAACAAAAAAAATTCATACACCTCCCAACCTAACCCATCGGGACACCCAACTCGTTAAGCGTCCCGTTTTGTCTGCATCCCTAACACGCTGAACCATTCGAAGGCCCACCATCGTCGCCGGTCGCAAATAGTGGCAAACATTAGCGTAAGAATTAGCGCTCGCCGGTCCCGCGTAATGTCCCGCCGTAATTATATCCAACGTGGTAATTACGGCCACAAATCAGCCCCGCGACGCGGCCGCGCTTTTATTAAACATCATACATCACCGTTTATTCGGCGGAAAGCGTTCCTCTGGAGTTTTTCCGCGGGGCGAGTGGAAATGGGAAATGCGGGGGTTTTTCGGGTTCGAAATTCGGGTCTCGTTATCGGGATTTATGTCGCGGTGGGCGCGAGTCGCGTTTTGATGTTTTTTTGTTTTTTTAAATCGATGTTTATGAGTTTGTCTATTATGTGTTTGTGTGGGTTGGAAGTTGTTTGTTTGTTGATGGAAAAATGTGATCTGAATTGATGATATGGAAAATTCATTTAATGAAAAAGGATTTGATTGAATATGGTGAAAAAAGTGCAAAATTCAAATGCTGTTTTTGCTATGGAAACTAAAAGCAAAATACATTTTTAATATATTTTTGGATTGAATTTGATTTCAATAATAGGATATAATAAAACGATTCTGCTAACTAAAATGAAAAATATTGCATGAAAACGAAATATGGATTTGTTTATATTCTTCTATTCGTATTAGAAAAATTCGTAAAAATATTTTCTGTCATTTTTGATCATGTATACCAGGCCTGGGCAAACTTTTTGGATAAAGGGCCAGATTTGATCGCGCGAAGTTTCAAATTCGTAATTTGAGTAAAACCACAAATTCTGAAAGAGTTATAAGTAATCAAATTCGATTATATATCAATTTATATATCAATTATATATTAAAATTTATTTTTTAAGAAGTATTTTGTTAGTAATATGATAATTGTTCGCATGCGGCCCGCGGGCCGCATATGGCCCGTAGGCCGCAGTTTGCCCACGGCTGATGTATACCTATATTTAGCTAAATATATTTAAAATGATATTATCTATTATTTAAAACGTATTTTGAGTTATAAATTCGTTAATAAATATGTGATATTGAAAAAATATGGACAGACAAAATTGTATACGGTCAGTGCTGTACAAACATACATATAAATAATATTTTGTTTCATCATTAATATACATGGATTACTATTCAACTCAACGTTATCAATTATATATATAATTATTTTAAAATCAAAATAATTAACAACACAATTGGAAAAATCAATTAATAATAATTTATTTTTAATGGGTCCATATTTTTCGATGGAGTTCTATTACTGAACACATTCATAACGGCTCGAATTTTCATTCATCCGATTTGAATATAGATTAAATGAATCGCATATTTCACGCAGTGTGAATCGACGTCGTTAATTTGATTTAAATACGCAATCTTTCATATTTTTTCGTGCAGTGCGGGCAATTCATTGAATTGAAAAACATATTGGACGTTCAAGTGTGCAATATATTTGTAAATAAGAGGAAATTGGATGCGAAAACAATTCAACACGTGCGCCCAGATTTATAATCAAATTTACGAGTGTAGCTAGCACAGAGGAAAATGTTCCGGGAAAAAATCCGAGAGGAAAAACTGCGGAAAAACGGGCAGCTAAATCGCCCACCCAAATTCCCAGGGAAACTTTATATACCACCTGCAATTAACAGGTTAAGACAGATCTATCGTACTCATTAAAATAGTAAATCTGTCTTGCCTGTCTAGCGGAGGGAAAATTTGTAAGCGAAGATTGGAAAGAGTCCCAGGAAACTCGGACGATTTAACCAAAGTGGACTCATTTGTACGAGAAATTTAATTTCAAAGACCCTTTTTTCTTTATGATTCGGTTTAATGATCTCAGAAATTATTTTTTCTTTATTATATTCAAATTGCGCGCATATTTAAATTACACATAAAAAATTATTCGAGTCTAAAAAACAGAATTAATTCAAACGAATTCACTATTCAATTCAAACAAAACATAAACACAATTCAACACCGCGAAAGAAAATACTCACAAAAACCAAACTTAATTCAAAAGAAGGCATCAAACACTCACAATACACACGTACAATAACAAAATACACACCCACCGTCGACAAAAGAGAGACAGAGCGCCAAAGCCGGCACGAAGAAAAAACAAGAGGCGAAACAACAAAAGCTTTCCGTTCGGCGCGATGAAGTAATGTTTCGGCGTCGGCCGAGCGTAAAAGTAAAACTTTGTTACCTAGAAGCAGGTGGCGATTTTATTTATTCATGTGCAAAAAAGCATTTCGGAAACGGGGCGAGTTATTGGCATTAGCCCTCACGGTCCGCGGCGCGTCCCTTAGTGCAAAGCCTTGTTACACGGGCTGCGAGTGCCGTCTACTGAGCTCTACGGAAAAACATTCTTTTCCTCGGCTCGGGGAGGTGATGGGAAATTTTCAGATGTGACTAATTTTATGGGGTTGCGTCTATATTTTGTGTGTTGGAGGGTTTTGTGTAGTTTTTTTTTTGTTGGTGTTTTGGGAATAGTGTTGAAGCAGTGTTTTGGGTTTTAGCAGTTTTTTTGTTCGTGTTGTTGATTCGATCGGGAGAATTGAAATTTTTTTGTTTAAAATAAAAAAATGAGTTACATTCGTGTTTATGATAGTTAAGTCCTAATTTTTTTTGTGTAATAGTTTTGTAATTTTTTAGAACACAATAGTTTGAGTTTTGTAATTTATATAGGATTCGCCAAAAAAGCTCATATTTGTAAAAAAATTACATTAATTATTAATTATTATATTTAAATATATTATACAAGTCGAGGTCCTTTTTTACGTACATCCCTTAGATTAACGACGCTAATTCAGTTAACAGCTTGAATATTGTTAGGACGAGATTAAAATTGACGTTTTTTCAAACAAAATTTTCAGAATAAATTAGCAAATATTTTCATATTTTTTCGAAAACATAAAAAGAACAAAAAAAACCGCAAATCAAAATAAAATTTGATAATGTTTTATATAATATTACATTAACATACTTAGAAATTATAAATATTTTCATATAAAATTGGCTTCGTTAAATGTTCTAATTTTATTATATAAACAAAAAAAACCGATCGAAACAAACCTCAACGATTACACAATGATAAGGCCGTTTCACCGAAACGTCCTCCAATTAACCAACACTTCTGACCCAACGGGCATAAATTAATTCGTCCGATCGTAAATACTGCATCAATCACACGGCGCCAATTGATTAAGGCTCCCGAGGGATTCCTCTACACGAGCTCCCAGAGGACAGTGGATAACATCTGATCATGGGTCGACTGGATACTATAGCAGTTTCATAGAGGTATTTTTGGTATGGATTTCCAGCTGGTTCGGAGGTCCTCGGGGACCATAGATCGGCCGCTTAGTGCAAAGCGTTCGTAAATAACGTTCCGGTTCTCGTTTATCCCGCGAGGACCTCTACATTGCAATAGTATTGTGAAATAATGTATAAATGTATTTTACAGTTTTGATTTGGATATTTGCGAATTTGAATTATTGTGTAATATGAAATTAAATGTTGTTTTGTTGCTCAATGTTGGGATAGTGGTCAGTAAAACAATAGCATAGTATAGCAATAGTAAAATTTTTAACTATACAGAGTGGACCAAATGTCTAGGATAAGTTTTGAAGATGTGATAGATCATGTTATTTGGAATATTTTGAACTATACATATCTTAGTCCAAAGTATCATAACTTTTCAGTTATTATTATTTTTTTTATTTCAAAGAAAAAATCTAATATCTTGCGTAATAATAATTTCCAAATGAAAGGTAATATAGCAGACATACCATATTTTTTTGTTTGTTTACATAGGAATATAAAAATTTATATCATAAAAAAATTATCAGAAATACACGATTAGTTATCAAAAAATTATTGAAGTAAAAAGAATGTAGAATTTTTAATATTTTTCGTTTGAGAAAAAAAGTCCAAAGCTATTAAATATTTTTAAATATTATACATCTCTGTTTAAAGCCCTTTCGATCGATATATCAAACATACAGATATCTCTCAGATTCTCAAAACTAGGATACTTCTTCGGGTAGATTTTTTCCATATCGAGTTAGAATACGAAAATATGATTCATTCAATCGAAAGGTCGTGTTCGACACTTTTTCAGTGTCACAAAAGTTGTTTTCGTCTGCTTCTGAAAACGAGAAGACGGATGGCGCATTTGACGCCAGAGAAAAAATGTGTGTATCGCGCGCGTTTTCAAAACGACAAAAACGGAACATACACATGCGAAAAAACACAGAAAAAGACACAGGAAAGGCAATCAGGAAGAAAAACTATGCGGAGATTCCAATTTGATAGGGATAAGGCAGTTTGCGACGGAGGATGAACGACTGCGAGGCATACGTATACGGGATATGGGGAAAATATGCTCGAAAGCTCGCCTCGTACTCCCGGTTCTAGTATTCGGAGTGTTCCCTTTATTGCGCGGCGAGTTATCAAAACTATTTCCATATTTTCTCCGTAGGAAAAACTGTGACCGAAGTTGGGAAAGAGGGATTTATCAAGCGGGTTACGGAATTACTTTTTGCGTTTATTATTCATGCGAGGGTGTAATTTTTCAATGTTAAGGTGCCGTTTCGTCGAACACTTTTTAACGTCGATTGAATCGGTAATTACTAAAGGAATATTATGTTTCTAGGTAAATATTTTGCAAAATTTATGCTTTTATTTTTCTGAAAAGAAATGAGTACCGGTGCCATTCACTGTGAATATTGCAGTGAAAGCAAAACCGTACGAATTGATTTTTGTGAAGTTTCATAGACGGTGGAAATTTTTAGTCTTATATATGATATAATATTGATGTATCGTTTCGGTCTGTGTATTTTCAAATATTATTTTCCCTCTTTTTAGTCTCTTTGTTTCCTCGACATAGTGAATCCGTTGGTATAGGTCCAGAGCAAAAAGAAACCTTGCACAACGTTCGCCATTCAATATACTCGACCAAAGTTTTCCAAGCGAAAATAACATTTTTTGCATGAAATTTTTGATTTCATGAAATATTGAAAACGTGCTTAATACCTTAAAATAATAGTTTTTCATTTTTTTTCAAAAACTCATGATATCAATAAGTAAAAATTTAAATATGATTGATCAGTGTATTTTTTATTCAAAAAGAGTCACTTTGAAATATTTAATCTGAAAAATATGAAAATTAATTACTTTTCAACCATATAATCGATTGAGATTCGCAGAATTGTATACTCGTATTCTTCGTAATAATTTATTGAATTCTTAGAAATGAAATTTTCTGCCCGCTTCGACGACTCCCCTATACAACTTAATGTCGTTGCATTACAAATCGATTTCTTTTGTCGAAAAATGCTAAACTATGTTACCATTGAAAACGCCAAAACAAGATTTATAAAATATTGCGGTAAACATCTTCACGAAATATAATATCAACAGATAGAAAAAAAATTCAAATGAAAAAAAATCAATATTTATTGCAAGAATTACCAAGCCATTTGATACATATTATATTTATAATAAATAGTTTCATTAAAGACGAAAATTTCGAAACTTTGAACTAAACCAATTATCGCATACATAATCCTAAATTTCATTACGCAAATCGGACAAAACTATCGGATAAGCTCCTAATAAATAATGCACCTCCTCGGAACAAGCGACCAGTGCAGCCTCACACATAGGTGGATACTTGGCGGAAGACACACACGCGATCTTTAGTACAAAGTCGGTTCTGGAGCCAGGATTAATGTAGCGACAATATGCGACCTAAACTTGCTCTCAGGCCCTGGAGACCACCGACACCGACTTCATTTATCAACATCTCCAGACCTCGGCATGCTCGATCTGGATAACTAAACGTCGGGACCAACGAACTAATGCCGACCGATTCTGCTAAGTATATCGTCAGCTTATACGAGCTAATCGAGATAGATCATAACCGACAGTGTTTTACACCAAAATAGGTAATTTGTTTGGAAATTTAATGTGTAATTCTATCTATGATATTTATATGATTGTTTTTGTTAAGCGTTGAAGTTGTATGATATTGATTATGGTCAATTAATAAGTGTAGTTTTTTAAAATTGGTTTATTTTTTGAGTAATTTCGAAATGGGTACATTTGAATTAAAATAATTCAATTTTAAAATTTTATTGTGGTCTCTATTTTAAAAACAGTATAAGATTAATATTAATTATCATATAGGTAGCTTATACAGTATTTAGATAAGGATCAAGCATGAACAAGAAGTGATTTTTTTTCACTACATATGAAAGTAATTCTTGATAAATTTTACGAAAAATTATTCTTTAGCGAATACTTTCAGGTTTTGATATACACATTGCACACTCATGTATATTATAAACTACATTACTTTTTTCTTAACTTCAGCGATCAGTATGAATCAGTACATTTAATAAAACTAAATCTTTGACGCATATTGAATATGACAATTTTAATTTAAGAATAATGCAATCCACATGAAAAATGGCCTCAATTCGATCAGTGAGCGGAACATAAATTCCCAAATTCATGAGCATAACAAAAGCAATATAAAATCGACAAATCCAACGACAACAACATTTTAGCACTGTTGACATGCGAAACGCTAACAAATTAATCAGCGACGACGTTTTCGACCAAACAGCGATTCAGATGCGCCTCCACTGGAAGCGCGCCGATAAAAATGCGATAAAACATGCGACCGCGGTCGTTTTATGGCCTAGAATTGCGACCAAAGCAGGTATTTTGAACGTCATCGCCCTTTCCCGCCCTTTTGCACTTACCGCGCCCCTCGCGCCTTCCCCCCGCCCGGGTTATGGCGCGTTTATGCCGCGATGTAATAACGACACTTTTATAGTCCCCCGAGGTCGAGTAAACATATTAAAGATGCACTTTTATGAAACGCTCGTCGTTTTCAGCACGGGAATAATATAATGGAACCCGGCGATATAATAACGCATAATCGGATAGCGTCGATACTGGGCCGATGGGGGTTTTCTATGAAAAATGTCGATGGGCTCTTTTGTGAATATTTTGTTTCATATTTGTGAAAGTTGTTGTGATATTATGGAAATTGATAAAAAATTTGATGTATGGGAGTTTTTTTTATTTTTTATGGGATTATTGAAAAAGGCATACTTTTCAATGGATTTCGTAATATTATACATGATATGAATGAGTTTTACACGATTTTTTTCATAATTCATATTCTTTGATTATTAAAAATATATTTTAATTTCTCATTATTTTATTATGATCAAATTGAATTCATGATCCGTATATAATTTTGAATATTCTCACAAACGAGATAACAAAGAAACGTGGATAAATAGAATGATGGGACTATTAAAAGTTTTAGAGTCTAATAAAAATGCAATTTTCGCATTACCGCATTGAGTGCCTATTAAAATTTCCCCGAAACGAAAAATTTCCACGCTAACGTCAAAATAAACATTTTGTTCATTTTTTATATAATATATATGTATATATACGACAACCGAACGTAATCTTGCGACAGAATCATCTCGCGATTCGCAGAAATTTAATTTTAATTTCACAGCGAGCGCACTTGTCAGCCGCGAACTTATCCGCGCGAAGTTTTTGTTTTGCACGGGAAAAAATTAAGTAATTTCTCGTGTCGAAATTATTCCATAAACTTTAATTAAGTTTTGTTTCGTCAGTGGGGTTATGCGTTTTAATATAATATAATAAGGGCGCGTAAATAGCGTCTCAACATGGAGGATAGATCCTTGTAATGCGCGCGCGTCCCTGATTCATTTTACGAGGACAAAATGGCCGAAATACGCTTTACTGTCGGAGATTTCAAGGATTACTTTGTGCCTTTTCGCCACGACGTATTTTGCTCTGACATTATATGCCCTATTCCGCGGCGATAATAAAATTTCCATAATGATATTGTTACGTTACGGAGGTGGCTTTATGCGAGTTTTCGTTTTGCCCGCCCGCCATACGTATCCGAAATGAATGCAGGTCTTATTTCTTTATATGATTCAAGACGCTTCTTTCGAATAATATATTTTTTTTTATTTATAACCATTTCAAAATAAGTGTCATGAAAAAAATATACATCTATATTAATTTTCATTCAATTATAATATCACATATCGTGACAGGGAAAAGTTTAAGTAAAAAAAAAAGCGTTGAAATTTGTTCTTGCTATGGTCGGATTCATTTATTAACCATATCATATTTTATTTGATTTAAGTGACAAAAAATAATTGAAATATTTTGAAATTTAATAAAATTAATTAATTTTTCTTCAAAAAAATTTCAACTGGCCACTGGAACAATATTTACACAAAATCAAACCGCTTGATTAGCACGGTTCGACTAATAAATAATTTATGAACGAAATTATTCGTCAAGTTTGAAATGCGTTCATTACCATTCAGTGCATTTGATACGGCTAATCAATACGCGAGATATTCAGCATCCGAATCAAAACGGAATCTGAATTTCAAGCATTCGTCGACGGTTTGTACATTCAGTATAGCGACGATGTCAAATCTGTATTGAGCATCTCCTTACCCATATAAGTTTCCCATGCGAATAACGTTCGTATTGTTCGATGCATGTACGTAGTATCGCAATAACGTCTCGCGTTTATCTTGATTAATCTACTCTATCGATATATGTATTATAGTTTCATTTCATCAAAATATTCGATGTTATAAAAGAAATTGAAGATGAAACTGATTGGCGTACGATATAAGTGCTTGGATATGCAAATTTTTCCGATTCTCATAAAAATCAATAGAACTCAATTGCTTTCCGGTTGTTTCATCAAAACGATGCTCGTTGACTGAATTAGAGAATAGAGAAAGGCTTTTGTCAGATCCGTTTCTTTTATATGATCTGCGTATCAGATACATTGAGACGCAATTGAGCCTCCTCCGTTTTCTCGCAATAGACCCCGGTTTTATCGTCTGTACTGATTGTTCGTTCGTTTGAACGTATAGACCTACAAATATATACACTTAGGCGAAATATTTGTTTGCTCGATAATCAGCAACAAGGAGACGACTGTTTGGAAGCCGACTCGGCGTCAATTCGGATTTGAATGCCATTTGAATATCAATGAGCGAAACGTCCCATCCTACGGTGTATACCTATGTATGTAGGGAGAGGAAAATCAACGCAGACGCTCGGAAAATCCAGGCTTGTTTTTACGAAGCATCTGCTCTCGGTTTTCCGTTTGTTTCCCTCGTCACAGCTCTGCCCGATGTGCTTGTTTCCTTTTAAATCTCGGCAGCGCAATCCCGAAACGATCCAGCCATGGTTTTGAAGGACTAACACTGCAAGTAGACGTAAGAGGTGCTCGCTATATGCGAATAATAAATTTCACTAGCGAAAGGAGGCTAACGATGAAGACTTTTCCGTGAAAAATGCTCCCGGGCTCTCGCTTTTCCGACCCGCACGAATAATGGCCGTCTGAGCCGATCGCGTTTATTTTTAATGCGAAAAAGCGCGCCAGAGCTCTGGCGGATTTCCGATTCGGAAAAAAGCCCGCGGAATAAAAGCTCAGAAAAAATAGTGGAAAATAAAATGTGAAAGTGGTGCATCGCGCTTGTTTTGTCTGCTAGCTGGAACATTTATCACGGTGGCAATAAAATTACTGATGGCGCTCGGAGAACTTTATGAACGATGGGTTTTGTAACATTTTTAAAACTGTGGGTGATCAACATCGCTGTTGTCTCGCGGATTCTTATAAGTTTAAAATAAGACTATCTACTCTACTTTAATATATTATAGTCAAGATATTAATCCTTTTTAAAGGAAACTAGTTTAGTGTTTTATAAAATTTAATATTATAATGAAATTATTTCTCTCAATATGTTTAAAAAATTAGTCGTTTAATTAAAAATATTACAAAATTGTGAAAAATAAACTCATTTTCAAATTCAAAATCTTAATCATAACCCGTTCATAAAACAAAATTTAAATATGCTAAAATGGATGACACTATATACTAATTTATTCAATTAATACAAAATTAATTCTATTCTAAGTAAGATTACTGTGAAATTAGTTTCTAAAATGTCTACAAAGACATTCCCCTAATAAATAAACATTTTACTCGACATAATCTTAAGTTGATAAAAAACTTTGATTAAATTTTGTCTGAAAGAACTTTCTACTGTTGTTCTATTGATTTTATACATAAGCGATGTCTCAGTATTCGCCCGCGCACCCCGTTGTTTGGAAACAATTTTCGATAACAGTCTCGCAAGAGCAATTAGAGTTTTTTTTTATAAACTCGGCAAAAGTCTTCGGGGGAAAAAACTTTTTTCAGACATTCAACAGCTTCATTTGGTATACCGAGAGACAGAGCAAATAAAGGAAACGTATATAAACGGCGCGAGTGCGAAACTTTTGAAATATAAAAAGGAAACAGTGGCGTTTCGCACAGTTACAGCTTTCAAAGGTACACACGGCAGCGCTGAAAGTCTGAAGCTATGCAACGAAACACGTCTCCCATTCCATCGTACGAGACTCTCCTTTCATTTTTGCGAAATTTTCGTCAAAAACCGTCTCGAGGATATGGAGAAGCGAAAAAATCCTAAAAAAATACTCGCACCTGCACGTTTTTCTCTGACGAAACTTATAATGGTGCGCGCTGAACAAAATGAAACGGAATTATGAGACAGGTACCGGAAAGAAAGCCCTAAATTCATATAAACACCGCATCTGTCTGCGTCTTCTCCATTTTTATACCTTTCGCTCGAGCCCCAAACGGAACATAAGTTCTGCCCAGGGAAGTAAATACCGCGGAGCTTGGGTTATTGTCGAGAGAGTTACCGCTCGAGTGGTAGTTATTGTCGTTTTCAAAAATGAAAAAGATAAAAAAACCCTGTAAAATGTTTTCTCAGAAAAACGGCAGGAGAAAAGCGAAAGAGTTCAAATATTGCGAAAAACTTGCACTGCAAGTTTTTAAGTTCATTTGGTATTCGGATTGGACGGGGGCTTGAAGTGGGTAGGTACACGCTTTGCGCTTTTTTCGACTGTAAAAAATTAAATTTATTTCAGCATCGTCGCTCGAATATTTTTAACATTTTTTTTTATTGCATCGTATAAAATATTCTTTTTTTATAAGTTCTAGATGGTTTTTTTTCCAAAAATGTCCACTTTAGTGGCTACTTTTCGTGTTGTCGTCATCGTAGGACGAAGGGTCGCCTTTGAGTTACGTCCTCCAGCGGATAAGCATCGCTTCGTCACGACACAAGAGGGTCTGTATCTAACTAGAGTGCGGCAGATGCCAACATTTCAATATCGAAATATTGAACCTACGGCCACTTAACTCTAGTAGACGAGGAGCTTTTTACACACAAAAAAACCGTCTTATTTGCGAAAGTGGAAAAATGTTTGCGACGGAAACTCGGCATTGTGTCCTTTGTCGGAATCAAAAATTCTATACCACCAACAAAACGAGTGCATCGACGGCGTTACAAGAAAAGTGCATCTTGCGATTCCATTCTTCGGGGGATTCGGCGTGGTAATTTTGGAAAGAAAGCTTACTTTAAAATTTCAACAGCAACGTGCACACGTATCTCACGGAACATCCAAACAGAAACGGAGCCATTGTCGTGAAGACGGATACTCGGTTTTCCACCAGTCGAACTGCCGTGCATCTTTTATACTCACAACTCAAGAGAGATCTCGGAATAGATCCGTTCTTGGAACGTACGGTTCAAAGTGTTAAATTATTATTAGATTAAAATTATTATATTAAGTCGGACGGGAGGCGCTTAAGGGCGGGATAATGGTCCTTTTCTTATCTGCAGTCCTCCATGCGGTGAGAGCGAAGTTTAAGTGTTGGGTACTGCGTATTTAGCCCGAGGCCAGTTTGCTAGCAACGATCGTTTTGTGGCCCTTTGCTGCATGCGACCCGACAAGTGTCATGGAATCGGGATGAGGGTTTCACAAGAAGAAGAAGAAATCTAATTTCTGAAGGACCAAATCGACCCTGCTATTTCGCTTGAAGAACTGTGACAAAATTAAACGGAACGATCAGTGAAAATGGGAACGATTTAGTTTTTCGTATATACTACGTTAACTCATATGTAATAATAATAATAATATTTTTTATAGAAACTTTGGAAGATCGAAGTTCGAATACATTTCATTGATATTATATATATATTGTTAAACGAAATCGGTCTGTTAGGATGCGGTCATGGAACTTTACGTATATTCGGTAGTAGTTTGAAGATCGCGCGCCCGAGGTTATCCCAAACCACTCTTTGCCACTTGCTAACAACCCGGCAGATGTCTGCACGGCAACTTGCCCAGAAGGGAAAATTCGTGCGAACCACCATGCCGCTGTATGTACAGCGCTATCGGTCAATTCTCCAAGGATGCGAAACGAACTTGGATACAAGAAATCCTCAGAGGCTTCTTGCAAATGTCTCTGAAATGTTAATCTATGTCCTTACTTGTACAATACAAATAACGGCACCCACACAACTGTTATATATCGACGCTTCTAACGGATAAACTTCTTCCGTATTACAAATTCATATCGCATTAACTCATAAATACGAAATCCGCGATAAAATAAACAATCCAAAATGATCATATTCAAATCACCCACCCGTATAATTCAAATTCATATTAATACGAATCCGGGTCGAATTCCCACCCAGCAATAATATAAGTCCTTACACGTAGGAAGGGTTGAGCTCGCGGGTGCGGATCAGCGGTCAATCGGTAGGAGGTCCACGTCTTTGTTTGCCAGAGTCAGGGTTCAATGGTGAATACCTTAATCTATTGATAGAATTGACATCCATTAGGTGGACCATTGTCGTCTAACAGAAAGGTTCGAGCGTCATCCATTACGCGCGGACCCGTCCTCGTGTGTGCTGACGACGTCTCTGGCTCTCATATCATCGTGTGTTGTGTTGGTAAATTAATATTCGGACGGGTTTGCGAAGTACACGTGTTTTGGTAATTATAATATTTTGCTTTGTACGATGGGGTTGGTATTTAGTTACGAAAATACTGGCGGAGTGTGCTTTTAATTATGTATGGTCGAATTTTCAAATATTAATATTGTTTCAGCATAACTTAATACGTTATGTCTGTTAATGATAGTTGAAAGTAACTATTCGAGTTTGAATACAATAGTGCTCGAAATATATGAGATTTCAGCAAGTGCAGCGTCATTAGAATATATGTGCATGCTAATGTCTAGTTTTTGCTTTCCTACATTGTGTTGCGCTGAAGATAATAGGTATGTTTTATTGTACAAAAAATATTTTATGCTAAAACGATTTTTGCGAAATTTACTGGTAGGTATTTACTAAATAAAATCTCAATATAATTCGTAAATTAAGTAATTTTTCAAACACTGTATTATAATACATTACACTATAACATAAAATTATATAACTTATCATTATGTAAAATTATATAATTTCGCGAAAAATAAAGAAAATATATATGAATATTTTTAGCCCTTAGCATTTTTTCTGAAATGGGGTAATTTTATCTTTTGAATGAGTTATGCAAATAGCCCCGGGCAAGAATTGCGTATTCTAATTTTTATTTTGCCTATACGAGGAGGCCGTTAAAATACAAAAAAAAAAGGAATTTGTTCCGAGACGAAAAATCTGAAATATTCCATTCGATAATCTTCCGTCGTCGATTCGATCAGCGATAAAAAAATATTACAAGCTCGTAAAACTTAATTTGTTGCCGAAAATTCCTGTGTCGGGATCGAGAATTTTTGTCGCATCCTGTGCACCATGTTCGTGGCGATCTAGTAAAATTTTACGGACTTCAAATAATGAGGATTCTATAATAGTTCGCGTGGCATTTTCAGCGGTAGCTTCATATCGTTTCGAAAGATAGAACAACGGTTGTCAAATTCTCGTAAAGTTAGCTTTTATGTTCGGGTCAAAGACCATGTCGAGATTATTTCACAGAACTGAGTCGTTTTCGTATTAAATAATTCCACGATAAAGTATCTCAAATTTCAATGAAAAACAACGCAATACAATATCTCCTATTTAAAAATCGTATGCAAATTATATATTTCCATTGTGAATAAACAAAAGATAACTCCACAATTCTTTCTTTAGAATTTTTCTGAGAAACGTTTTTTTTTTTTTTTCATGATGAAAAACATATCGCGGCTAATTGAATTAAACGTCACATAAAACGTGAAATATTCGAGGGCGTCCCATCACATCGTTCTTGCGTATATGTGTGCTTTTTATACGCAGTCGAAAAGTAATTTTGTTTTATGCCGTCGAGGGCCAATAAACACACACGGCCGATAGCCAGGCAGGGTAGTTTACTACTCAGACGACAGAAAAATGCTCTCAGGGGCCCCACGGGGGCGCAGCACCCCTCTTAGGGCTTCAAATTAGCCGGAGATGTTCCTAGAAAATGTCACTCATTTGAACTATTCGAATAGAGTTAATTTAAGTTAGCGTATGCTATTATATAATGTATAAAGTAGAATAAATAATTGTCTACTATTTGAATTGATATAGTGCATGAGTCGAGTGGTTTAGAAAGCCGAAAAGAAAGTGAATAAAAGTTAGATTGATTATATTTCAAGTTTTTTTTTTATATCTTGAGTGATACTATATCCTCGATATAAAACATCTATTACATATGTATATACATTTTTTTAAATTAAAAAATTTGAGTAATTTAAAATAATCGACAAAAAAGTTGCTTTTTTTATTGCTTTTTAATTTATTTTTCATATCAATGCACAAAAAGATTAAATGTGCCCGATTCATGTTTCTTAAATATGATATAACAAAAATATTTAACATACATATTCCTACGATCTAAAATATTATTATAATAAATTTCCATTAAAATAAAATCTACAACCAATTTATTAATGATTGATAATCGAAAGCACTATATTTATACAATTAATTTCTATAACATCTGATGATTTTTTTCAAATAGTTAAAATAAAATATTCACGATTTAAAAAAAAGTCATAATTAACGCATTCGCATCGGCATCGTCATCAATAACGGAAAACTAATAATCTTCATATATGCGCACGTGCATTAATCATTCGAAACAATACGTCCGGAATCGTTCGAACGCTGTGAAGTCATTTTCCGCGAGCTTTTCGCGCGATACGTTTACAATTTCATTTTCCGAAGCCATTAATCATCGTTCGCCCTCCACGTGTGCTATAATAATAAGGGCCACGTTTTGTAAAAGCACGTGTATTTGGCTTTTTTCAATTTTTTTCCAGTCGGCCCTTTAGCGACGGTCAAATATTAAACGCATCCCCATAAGTGGCGTCCGTAATGGAAAAATCCATACTTTTTTATTTACGGACGCGTATTATATGCGAGCTTTACGTGCTTCGTTTCTCGTATGTGTATACGTATTTCTAATACGAGTCGTCGATTATGAATGAGGACCGAATTCGTTTTTGATTAATATTGTATTTCAGATATGTACACGTCTTTGAAGATAAAAATACATTCGTCGTAAATTGAAATGATATCTCGAGTTGAAAATTGAGACCGAATAACGTTAAAAGAAGTTTCGTATAAGAAATCATATGGAAGTGTTTAGCACGTGTATTTTTTTCGTATAAACGGAATCACAAAATCGTTTCGCTTTATTTTTTTTCCTATTCGCAACGTTACCTCGTGCGGCACGAGATCGATTCAAAAGTGACGGTCAATTAAGGATTTAGAATGGAACTTTTTTTTATATTTTATTTTTTCGTTTTTAGAATCGTTTCCGATTTTGTTTCTCCCTTTTTTCACCGGCATTGAAACGATTGGGTCTCGTAAGGAGCTCTTTCATTATCAATAAAAAGAGTTGTTCGGTGAACTTTGGTTTCGTACAATGGTTCTATCTGTTGGGAGGGACGACGAGTCGAAATCTTGATAAGAGCCATTTTCTGAAAGCTTTTCCTACCTGCTAGTACAATAACAGTCAATTCTATTGTATATGTATAGAAAATACATAATATTATATATAATAATTTAATCGGATATATTATTTTTTATATTTGATTAATTCGTCGCTTTATGGCATTGAAAAATTAATAGAAAAAAAGTATCGTTTACTACTATTTTATGCGATTTTGATACAAAACGTGTTTTGCCATACAATTTATACGAGACAAAGGAAACGATCTGCGCTCGTTGTTAATCGCCATAGTGAAACTCTTCATTGTTCGCTTAGATATAAAGCGGGGAACCACCATTGTTTCTTTTACGACAATATGCACTTGCGTTTCGATAAAATCTTATACAACTGCCATTAAGTCCTTCCATCTACACTCTTTACTGTGATGTGAGCTCTTAACCGAAAATATATCGCAGATTCGATCTCGAAGCATCCAAAATTAATTGAATATAACCCAAATATGATGCTGTGTAACTAAACGAATATTTTCAATCTTATTTTCATACATCAGAGTATTCGTATACATATAAAAAATCGAATCAGATTTCGAATTCAATACATTATAAAATAAACCCCACTCGAGGGAACGCGCGGTCAAATGCATAAAGCTCCCTTGCATTATTTACTTTTCGCATCAGCATTCAACTATCGCAAGAATGGTAAGCGCTAGTGGGACGTCTATCAAAGTCATCCCTCACACGGCGTCGAAAAAAAATCATCGAAAAATACATAACTTCACAAGAGGGAAGCGAAGGCATTTGCACTGCAGCGGAGACACAAAATCGTGCGTGGCTTTTGTGAAAACTGTTTGCGGGCCGTGAGGGAATCATATGATTTATGTATTCAATTCAAAACATCACGTAGACGGGCACCCGAAGTCTAGTGTAAAAGCGAGGGAAAAAATCGGAACGGGATTCGAGACACGCGTTCCGGCTACTCGCTGCCATTTTCAGACGTCGTTTTCGCATTGCAATTTGCTCGAATGTATACATACATTTTTTTGTACATCGGGTGACCATTTTATCAATGGAACCTTGGAAATTTTATTCAAAATCAAATATAGTCGTTTTAGAAGTAAGAAAAAATGGAAGGATTACTTGTATGAAGTGAAGACTTACTTATGGTTGTAAAATCATTGATAATAATATTGAAAATTAGAGAATCTATAATTTAAAAATATTATAAAATTTAATTCAAAAATATGTATTGGTACCCTACAAGTAATACATATAATACATTTTTGTATGTGCTAATATTAAGTACGGAGAGTACTCCGTGCAGCGAATGTAGCCCGAACATTTTTCTCTTCCCCGCGGAGCAGTCACACCCTCCGTTTCCTCGCAGATAGCAATGTATAGTTTTATCACGTCTGATTTTTTTCTTTCACCATTTCGTTCTTCTTTTCTTTTTTCCGACCCTCCGTATCGTGGCCGACGTCTCTCGGCGTCTTCCGTTCGTTCGGTCGTTCGTTGTCTTGAAATTTGCAAAGAAAATGAGATTTCATTTAACTGAGAACCGTTGCTCTGCAACGTCAACCGTCGCACCATAAAAGTGTTTACCAAGAGCGCCACATTATTTTACTGGAAATGTTCTTCGGGAGAATCTATTTTTTTTTAGCTTTTGTTTATGCTGGACGCTCCTCTTGTGTTTCTTCCCTTGTAAATCTCGATCGTCATTTTTTTATATTTATATTTCGATATGCCACTAAAATATATAAAATACTGCGCGAATAAATAAATGTCACAATCAATAGATGAATTCATCAATGTAAACAATATTTAATCATGATCGAGGAAAATATTTTTATCGCATTTAATCAGATTTATTTCAACTGAATTTAAATTCAAATTTTGCGCAATTATACGATAGATTCATTGAATAAAAACCAAAGAAGAATCCATTTATACTCAACTATTTAAAATACAGTTAATTCACATTGAAAGTATTAATAATTTCAACCGCGATTTTCAAATCTGCTCGGCGCCATTCCGACGACCGCCGGATAGAGAAAAAAAGGAATTTTTCCAGCTTAAGCTGCCATCGCACGCATATACGTTGTGTATATCGTTTCAAAATTGCTAATGCTATTTTTCCAGCGACTCTACGGTAAAAGCTTTTCCACCGAGCGGAAATTAGATTATTGACTGTGTGTACAGGCTCGCCCTTTGCCCACGCGAAAACATTGTTCGCTGTAGATATAATATATACCGAATGTTCACGTTTGCTGCGAAATTCGATATCTCGATTGATATCGGCATTAGATACCGTCGATATTTTTTTGGAAAATCGAAATTCGACCGAATAATGCTTTTCCGGGGTTTGTTTAATACGAAAATGATTTTAATCTATATTATAAACGTGTGAGAAATTTTTAAATACGTCTTATGAAACTTTTTAACTATTTCACAAAAAGAAACAATTCATATTTTTTAAATTTCGATGAGTTTTTATGGTTTTCAATAGGAAAAGTTCAATTCGAATAATAAACTGCATATCGTATTATCCAATAAAAGAAACAGTAAAATATTTTCATTGAATTTCGTTCAAAAAAATAAAATGAACCTATTCAATCTTCTTTTCAAATAGAACACCCACGATACAGCAGAACATTTCGCTTTATGTTCGTCACTAAAATAGGAATATTTTATGGTATTTAATATTCGACATTGAATGCACTTTGACTGTAAAGCGTACACGTATCGGAAAACAAGCGATCGAGTGCAATTTTACTACCGTATACCGTTTGGAATTGCACCATAGCGCTTCGGCAATATTAAATTTATTCGCCATAATGGAGTTGTCTTGGTGCTGTGTCATACGTTTGCGTTGCTTTTTAGAACCCGGCATCTAAGTATATTGAATTTCGCAACGAATGAAATTCGTTAAATGCATTCGTACATGTATCGGACCCGGGAAAAGAGAATCAATTAAAAGTTCTTTTTCTAAAAGAAACTCTGATACTAAACTGATAAACTAAAAACTCAAATGAAATCATACAAACTAGTACAGTTTCAAAGTAACATTTCGAACATTATCCAAGCGACTCGCATTTGCAATAAAGCGCGAAATCGTCAAACGCGACGACTTTGTACGTACAACACGTTCGGAACAAAACGATAAAATTAATTACGGCTCCTGCGGATCGAATCCACGCGAAAACACGCGAATCCACGTCTAGCACATCCAGAGGAGCTACATAATTGAAATTGAGCCGATGCTTAATGGAACGAGTCCGTTTATATTGCGAACACGCTCAAATCACAATAGCGAACGGTTCTTAACTTTTATGTTAATTTTACGACCGCCATAGCGTAGACTCGACGCTGCCCAACCCCTCGATACTATCGTACTTTTGTAGATCAAGATTTTGTTACTATCATACGCCGGGTATTAACCGCTTTATTTGCAATTTATGTCACTGTTTCTCAAATGTATCTATATGATATTATTGAATCAATTTATTATTATTTATTCGATTCAATTTATTTTATTATAATATATGAAAGGTGTAATGTTATATAGAGCTTACTAATGTTTGTTTTGAAATTTTTAGTAGTCTATTTTTGTGATGAAAAATTTCAACAAATTTTCATTAAAAAAAAAATGAAAATTTTATTTCCGGAAATTCCCATGCGATTTTTGTATTAACAAACTCATTGTCAGTGAGTAATCTAAAAATTTACACACACCAATTTTCTTTTGACACGGATTTTTACATGATTCAAAGAAGAAGAACCGATTTTTTTTTACACTATTTTTTCACTTTAACATGGTTTAAAATGTATTATTATGCCACAATGGTAAGATTCGATATAGGTTAGTATATAATAACCGTTATTACATAAAATATTTCGATGTTTTTTGATGATTTTTAAATTTTTTTACAATACACATTTTTTACATAGTAAATATAGATGGAAGTTCTATCCAAATTAATATACTGATGGAATCTACCTACAATTTTATATACATAGTTATCATACATTTTTTACACGGTAGTCTCTTAAAAGTATCCCCCATGTAAAAAGAGGATTGGATATATTTTTTAACAGACCATTCAAGCGCATCCAACTAAATTAAGTATATCGAATAAACGAAGACTCAGCAGTGAAGACACTACTCTAACAAACACCACCATCACTCAAACGAACGAAACCATAGATTCTAAAATCACAGACCCCATACATAAAACAATCGCGCACCAGAACATGCCATTAGATGCAATAACACTAAATTCCAACTCAATGCGGGCTCATTAGCAATAGCGCATCCAGCACGCTCGGTTGAATGACTCGCGTCTTACCCGATGCAAAACCCGTATTAAAATCACATACACAATACAATACATGCGAGGAAATTTCTAGATAATGCATCTCCGCGTGTAATGCATTTCACTTTGTTGTTGCCGTCGCCGGATGCGAGGAGACGGCGCGTCTATTAAGCACGAGCGGGAAAACGATGCATTTTTCCGCGAGGGTTGCAATTGTGGGTGGTCGTTGGGGGTGGTGGGTGCGGGTTGTCGGTAGTCATCTGCGACGATGACGAGCCCAGCTGGAAAGCTTATTATGTCGGCTGCGGATATGAAAAATGCATTTACTTCCCGCGGAGTGTGTTCGCTTTTATAGGAAACGAAACAGTATTAAAATGTTCGCGTCTAATGGAATAAGCGACGGTTTAGACGTAAACGGTATATTTTTGTTTTGTGATCGCTTCGGCGTTTATGTGCGATATTAAAATTATATAAATTGGGTTTTTTTTAATATAACTTTTTTTTGTGATGGAAATATTAAATTTGACGGTTATGAAAATTATATTATAAATTAGTATTATTTTTATAATTTCTCAATGTTATTCAATATCAAGAATATTGTCTGTGATTTGTAATGAAAATTTTATTAAATTTCTTTATCCCATTTATGTTAAATTGAATGAATAATTCTTTATATACTTTTTAATTGTGTAATGCTTCTCCAAAATAAATTAAAATATTATATTTTTATTATTCAAAATGAATTGAATCTTATTTTAATATAAAAAAAATATATTTCAGCAAATGATAAGTCTGAAAAAGTCAAATACTGTTCTGCGAAGATATAAATTGAAGTTTTTGTCATGAAATTACGCTCAGTTTCCTAAGCGTCTTTATTATTGTACGAACAATGCGCTCATAATAGCGCAATACGTATTCCACAGGTCAAATTTGTATACGAAAGCTCCGAGGAGCTTTAAAATTGATTACAAAAGGACAATACTACTACATTTTCCCTCCGACCTCGTAACATTTAGAGCATGTTATCAGCAGTTGGACAGCCTTCGAAGGGATTAAGCATAAGTCAACATTTCTGTGCGAATTCTCGATCAAATTAAATACTGGACACAATTAAAATTTCGATGGAAACTCACAGTCTGCTGTCAATCCTACAACTGGAGTGCATCGCGGAAATATTTCATCGATTCACGTTCTCGCACTGTACAATGGAATAGTTGAAATTGAATTTAATACGAAACGTTCGCCGAGTGAATATGTGAAGCGCTGACACGTTCCGCCTGTCTGTTGCATCGAAAAGCGATAATAATATGCGAATACGACATTGTCACTAGCCGAATCTGTCAAATCTATAAAAAACGTATTTTATTCACAAAATAATATTTTATATGATTATGCAATGAACGTATATAGTTTTTGATACAAAATTTTCGTCATTCTGCTACAGACCATTGAAGAAAAATACGAATATGAATCAACGATTGAACATAAAAAAATGAATTTGTACTTTAAAAATTAATTTATCCGAAAAAGTTTCATTTAAAAATATTAATATTTAAATACATATTGAAGAACCATTTCCATGGAAATGCATCGACTTTTTCGAAAAACGTTCACGTATGCATCGTACGTAGTATCAACAGGCGATTAGGTAGAGGTCAATTCGATTCGGGGTCGCATCGAAAACGACCCAAAACCGACCTCCACAATACGACATAACATAATACAGAATTGTATAATAGTATAATAATATTCGGGTCGCTAATGCCTCGCGAAATTTCCGGGGTCGAACACCCGGCATGGTCTCCATACGCTTTCGGGTTACGAATCGCGACTTTTACGACTTAATTTGTTCGCAGCGGACTAACCCGACCGTTTTCGGGAAAAGCTCATGTATGTGTTTGAATATTGTATGATATATAAATAAGGGTGAGACTTTAAAATTGGGCGTCGAAGAACATAATTATAATGGAGTCTCGCGTGTGCGAAATTGATTTAGTGCGCTAAGGCGGCTTAATTGCGCTCCGGTGCAATATGTTCGCTAATGTGCTTACGAACGGTGCTAAAATCTGCCGAAACCTACGTTGTGCAGGTTAATTTTGAAATTTATTGTTTAAAATATAATATAAATTAACATAGTTCAATACATGAAATTTGTTGAGTCAATGCTTCATAATCTAATCATTTTATTTCATCAAAGTTCATTATCATTTTCCGTTGATGTTTCCAAAATATTTTTTGAATAATAATTTATTATGTTTGCATTGTACTACTATGTATAAAGTCTTGACGAGGTAACAAAAACTATGATACAAGTATGATTCAGCAGCATTATGCGAACAATGCCTTGTGTTACCCTTTCCTTGAACAAATGATGCAATATCTATTAAGGGGTTGCTCGATTGAGAGATCAAGATCAAGAGAGATTAATGAAATGGAAGATGCCTTGTCATATCATATTATATTGCTCTTGTTTATAAATAATCGATTTAAATTCACATACAAAAATATAATGGATTTAACATGGAAAATGGCTTTGTTTAGATAATATCATAATAAATTCAAAAATATATTATTTAAGTTATCAGATCCTTCGCGAGCCGAATAATGGAATAACCTATTCAATTTTACATTATATCGTAAGAGGGATTACGTTTTCTAGAAACAAAGATCATAAAATCCTATACGAAAGTTGCTTTATAATATAAATAACGAAGTAAAGAGTACGGATTCGTTTCTCAGGATATCAAAGTAGTTTTTGATATCAAACGTTCATATGAAAACGCTTTTATCGCGATTCTTTTGAATGCGAATAAGATTTTTCTTCTTATTTTTTCATTCAATCATAAAGGAATAATATTATACTCGTACATTAGAGGCGGAAAGGAAAAAAGGTCTTTAAGCTGACTGTTTTTTAGAATTTTTTGTTCGTAGATACCACAGGCCTACGGGCGAAAAATCACCCTTAACGTTCTTTCCCTCAACTACGTGATGCGATTTAAAAGTCAGATTAACAGCCCCCATACCTTTTGGAGCAATGCCACACTACGCATGAATATATTTCTTTTCTGTTCTGGTGGAAGTGAGCAAACTTCGCAATACCCCAAAGTAATTTGGACTCGTAAGATTTATGCGCTCTTTAAATTTTCAATTCGTTAAAAGCGATGGTGTTTTTTTTTCTTTCATTTATTCGTTCGTTCGTTCGTAGAAAATACTTATTTAAAGTAATTCGACTTTTATTTGCGCCTATTGAGTGAGATTTATGAATTGCCCGCCATAAATCAAACATCGATACTAGTAAGACGTCGGGAAACTTTATTGTCGGTGAGAGACTTTTCACGTGACGAAAAAAGCTTGAAGTATATAAAAAATAACTAATACTATACCGTCTACAATAATTTTTGGTGAGAAAGTTTCTTTAAATATATTCAAACTTGATAATAAGAAAAATAAATTGAACCTGTGACTTTGAAATATAACATGTATTATTCATGAATCGGTTCTATTTCGTTCTTGTCTTAAAACAGATATTCTGGCGAAATAGATTTGCGCAATAAAAAAATTATCACAACTCAAGAATCGGACGGCGCCTTTTCAAGATCTTATTAAATTACGTGTGTACATTAAACTTTTCTCATTTGAAACTTGGTCTAAATGGATTTAAGCGTGTAAGAGTTCCTTGCATAAAATATAAAGGCCCACCCAAGACTAAACAAAGCGAATAAGGGTGTCCATCCTTTGCAGGGTCTGGACGCAAGGGTCTTTATTTGGGCTCGGCTTTCAAGGAAATTGTTCAATACGTTGCATTATCCATAGTAAGGTTGTGAATAATGATTTCATTATGCGAGTGACGAACGCTTCAAAGGCCGAAAAGTCCGTAACGGGGCGTACCCTTTTACATGATTAGTACAACTACCTGATGTACAGGCCCATACAACACTTAATTAATTAGCGTGTACGACATCTAATTTAATTATTTGATTTCAGTATAGTCGTAATGCTCGCTACAACGGGAACCTGATTCAATTATAATCAATTCCTATTAAAACAATTCGATCCAAAGTGATCAAACGTAAACACCAATGAATACACATATAATATAATATAGCAATCAAAAATCTAGATCAAATGCGTCAATCACATTTCACTGTTATATGCCTGAAAGTGATTTTCTTCGAAGCGTTAAATTATATACGTCTCGTATACGGTTTAACGTTTGCGTCGCTAATAAAATCGCGCAATTGGCCGGCGGCAACCCCCACACCATAAATCACCAGAGCCACATCATATTGCGCTATCTGAAGGGCCAAAGGGGCCAAAAGGACCCAAAGGGATGAGGTGGGATCGGGGTGGACGAGGGAGCAAACACCGGGTGTGTACCCCTTTCGAAAATGATCTTTACTAGTTCTAGTGGCGATGCTAGAATATACATATGCTGAAATTTATTTTTCGAATCAAAAATGATATTGTTTATAATGCTTCAAAACATTCTAGTACGTAAAAAAGGCAAAATTTAAATTGAATATTTTCTATTACTGCTTAAATTACTTTGCTATTTTACAAAATTGTATGTACGTATTTCTAGCGAGGAGGTCGATGTATGCGGAAATTGTGCATTGAAATTCATTTATTCATTGGCGATGTCCTCGGATGCGCCCAGGAATTTTGCAGTTAATGCATTTTATATAGAAAGCACGCGCGGTCAAGAAATTGAGGTATTCGACTAGAGACGGACGCTGCAGAATCGTAAACGATCCAATTTTCACGATATAAAATAAAAGAACATTTTATTCATAGGAAATGCTTCGGCGGAGACCTTCATAATTCAACCTATGCGCATAAACACGTAGGATGTATGAAAATTATGCTACAAAATTGGTCCCGTCGAATTTCAATAAGGCCATTGTCGATTCCAGACGGACGTACGAATCGTTACCGTTACGAACGTCCAGAAGGGTCAAATATTTTCTTTTACGACCTCGCACTTCCGTTATGGCAATTTTCCATAAAAGACCGATATTAAACGAAACTTCGAGACCGATTGAATTCATACTTAGAGCACTATTTTCTTTGAACGAATTTTTATCTATTACAAAGTCCAACTACTCCGCACACCTTTCGCACATCGCCGAGTTGCAATACACTTTTTTCGCATGCACACCATCGTCCTTTGAAGGGCTACGAATGACTCGCTGATGAGATCAGCCCCGAAAGATAAGGTTCAATCTAAATTCCCGGTGGGGCCATTACCGTCATCGGTTCGTCTTCGCACACTTTTGTGCGAAGGAGCGCCAAGTCGAGATCCCTGTCCGTTTATACGGTAAATGCGAAACGATAAAATTTTATTGGCGCGCATTATTGGCCGAGGCCGAATCTCGATCGCGTAATGTTTATATAATGAAATCGTCCTATTTTTGTTTACGCGAGATTATCGTGTTAGTGATTGTGTGAAGAAAACTTGATGGAAATTGCGGTCATTATGGTGGAAATTCTGTTTTCATGGATTTTTTTTATGAGTGGCTTCTGAATAATGGGGAAATACATTGTATCATACGTACAAGTTAGATTATATTATTTTAATTTAATCAGTTATATGATAAAGAAATCGAATTAAATACTCATCATTCTATTGTTAATCATTTCATCTACATGTATGCTACAATCGTACGATTGTATTTAAACCCCGTTAATATAAATCCATAAATTCTATTAAAATGAACCTAATAATTCACAATGATGAAAATTATATCCAATTTCAAAACTGGTATCAAATATTTCTAGGAATAAATGTTGAAATTAATTTGCGACCGTGTTGCTGTGCCGGACGAGTATCCCGGAAAGGACGCATACATAACACGTGACAAAGGACAGATCCTGGGTGCATTTTAGAACTACATAATTAAATCCTGGAATGCGATTCATACAGCTTCCATGGTAAGAGCTCGGGCTAATTAATTCAAATCGTGCCGCATTTGAATATGTCGATGGGTGCTGGGCGTGTACGGCACTTAACAGCCGAAAATGTACAAAATAGGGATGGTCTCATAGGGTTTTGTACTTTCGAAGGTTTTATAGCGGTTGTTAAAAATAGTAAAAAGTTTGTAATTTGTGTGATTAAGAATATTAATTTTATTATTATGAAAATATAAAGCAAAATGTTATGAAATATTATTATTATTATAACTACTGTAATGATCATTAATTTTGATAGATATAAAGAAACTGAATTTGACTGAACTATCTTTAATAATTTTTTTTAATATTTAGGTAATTTTTTTTCATATTTTGCCATCAATAGGCGTTTTTTTTCCATCAAGCAACATCACACAACAAACAATGCTAACTGCGAAATTTTTTTCGACACTCGCGGCAAAAAAATCGTATCGACGCAATCTTCGAAGTGATACGACTTTGGCAAACGTCCTCTGTTTACGCAGAGGCACAACAGAGCCGAAAAAAGGAAAAAAAGGGCACTAAGAAAATATATCGGCTCACATTTTTTCACATAATGGATACACGCTCGTGCCAAAAGTGCGAAAATATCGCATATCTTTCGCGAGAGACGAAAGAACGCTTAATGAACGTGCGCTCGAATTGCGGCCATAGCTCATCCCGGGTCTGAAAAATTTCATTTTTTTTTTCATATTTTTGGCGCGCATAGGTATATTTTTTATTCAAAAATTCTCGCGCCCACCTGCGTAATTTATGCGGGGTTCGCGCAATCGCGACAATTCACCTCGCCCTTTATTAAAAGAAGGGAAAATCTTAGGCGCACATAAATGTATGATGATACAGTGTGGACAAAATTTTCCAATTATTTTTTCAAATATCAGATGTCTTATACTTTAATATTTTTTTTATCATGTATTGGTATACTGGTGTATTCCAAAATATTGTATAATCGAAGTAGTTAAATGAAAACATTGAATTAATATAAAAAATGTGAATCATACAATTGTGTTTAAAAATACTAAATGATCATTTTTATCAACGGTTTAGATTTTATATACGATAAAGAACCTATATTTTTGGGAATAACTGTATACGGGAATAAATGATTCCGTCGTTCGGTGGTTTCGTGCTGGATGACAAACGTGGGTCCATATGAACGGGAGACGTTGCCAAATGGCAGACGTCACTTTCATACCACCAGCCCCTTCTCTACTTCTGTCCTTTTCTTTTTTGTGTCTTTGCATGTTTTTTCAAACCACAGATGTAAAAACAAATTAGGCTTAATACCCAAATATCACCCACTTAAATAAAAAAATGACTTAAATCTACTTCTATGTTCTTTTAATTACCCACCCCATTCAAAACGTGACAATAATACTTTTTTTATATAACCAAAATATTTTCTCAAATATACTGACTTAGAATGTTTCAATTATTCAACATATGAACGTCAAACATTATACAAAGTATCCCATAAAAAAACCTACTAAATATTCGAGCGCGCAAAATAGACACGTAAAAACTTTCATATCTGATTGTTTCGCGCCAACGCGAGCCGAATGGAACCGTTTATATTTTTCGTTTTGAATATAATATACAGACGGGAAAAAAACAGTATCCAGAGACATCTCAGTCGCAAAGTGACAGCAGAAACGCGGGAGTTGTCTAAACGGAGACGCGTGGAAAAACGCGCCGGAAAAGCGAGTTGAAAAAAGTGCGAAAACGAAATGAATTCCGTAAGAGGCGAAAGGAAAAGTGTACGCCAAAGGGGAAACAGAAAAACATTTAAAAACTCGCATTAAATAAGATGTCGAGATTACGGATACGGAGCGTTCGCACTCCATTTTGCTGGGCGTCGCATATAAATATGTAAAAAGACACAAATGTGAAGCATAAAAAAATCATATACGCGAGATTGGAGATAACGTGCGCATAGGGAAAAGGGACTTGGAAAATTTGTGAAGGACTGTTTGCAGATTCTCATGCAAAAAATGTTGCCCCGATGTTGAAAGAGTGGCGTTTCTGTTCGGAGAGGTGGTTGTGATGTTGAATTTTTTATGTGTTGTTATTGTGCGTTGGGAATTTGATTATGCTAAAATTTCGTTATATTGATCCGATTTGCGTGGTTCCGCTTATTAAAATTTGTAAAATGAGTTGAAAAGGTAGGATGTGAGTTTCGTGAATTATAAATATCTTTTTGGTACTATTTTATAATTTATGATTAGTGATTTAAGTAAATTTTAAATAATTATGGATAAAAACGTAGTATTTGAGATAAATCAATCTGAATTTTACTTGAATTAAAATCTTAAAATAGAATGATTAAATAAACAATAATATCTCTCAAAAAGTATTCAATACAAATAAATTCTATAAATATTTGAATTCGTTAATATTTAAACAGAAACACGAGTAAACATTTATTTTAATATTTGATTGAAAATTTGTAAATATTTGATCCTCGTTAAATATCAATTTCACATACACATACACAATCCATCAAGCTACAAATTGAAAAAATATCAAACAAAACTCATTCTAAATACCAACACCATATTCAAAATTGACATAATCCCATTACCCCTCAACCATTACTCAAAACCGTCACAGAACTAACCTACCACGAAATTCGACCCTCCCCGCAAAAATTCTAAAAACCGCACTTCACGCCTGTCGCGACGAATTCTCCACAACCCAACATATCGCAAACGACACGATTTGATATTCAAAAATACGAAATTGATAGGACACCATCGTTCCATCCAAACTGCGGCCGCAGAACCGCGCCGAGGTGGAGCAGAGTTAAGCTAGCGTGAAATGCGCTCCACACCGCCATGGAGGACCCCATACACCCATAGCCGAAAGGTATGAAAGGAGGCGCCAAGGATAATAAGCATTAAGGTTTTCCTGATATATCCTGCGCATTTACATACCGCTCTTGCACGGTCGCGGCCACGGGTGGCTGTTTGAAACCGACCCTCCCATACATATTCTAAGGAGGGGTGCTTACCGGTGGGCGGGAGATTTTCAAAAGCGCCATTGTTGCTCCTTCGCCAGACCTCGACAATACCTATGTGATATGTAAAAGTAGGGGATGCTGAGGTGGTTTCGTGGAGCGGTAATTATGGTTTTGTAAGTGGAAAGTTGGGATATTTGAAACTGATGTTTTCGCATTTTTGGGCGATTCGGTTGAGTGTTTCGAAATATTTGATTGAGATGTGTTGTGTTGCGTTGTCGTTTTAGTTGTGAGAGAATTAAGTCGTTTTTTGGGATCAAATATGATAATATATAAAATAATAGTATTGAAGCTTTTGAGAAATATTTGTGTGATTAATATATCTGATACGGTCATAGTAGACATTATTTTTATCATAAAAGTGAATGTGAAATTTTCAAAAAATAAAAAAATAAAATATAGCGAAAATCTAAATTTCATTTATGTAGAATAATTTTTTCTCGTAAAAAGTAAAATAAACCATTTTGAATATCCCATATTATTTATAGACATTTTTTTTATTGAATAAATTTCATACTATTTCACGTATTCTTGATATGACATTCAAATAGTAAAAAATTTAATATTTCAAATATGACAAAGCTAACTGACTTTCCTCTAAATTTTTAAGAGGTCTTTTCACGGTGAGTCCGCTTTTAATTTTTTTGAAGAATATCGCTTTGTGAAGTCGGAAAAAAATATTTTCACTCACCATTGTCAGTCCCACGGTGTTTTCCATGAGCGCAGCACCGCAGCCCATGAAGGAGACGATCATGATCAGCACAGAAGAAAACATCAAGATGTATATTCCAATGTAGTACTCCTGGATCTCAAGGATCGTGATCCATTCGTTGAATCCGGGTTCAGCTCGGATCCATATGGCTAGACCGAACGTGGCCGCGCCCAGCATCTGAAAACGGAAATTGCATACATGAATTTCAAACGTATATATTATATGTGTCAATGATCTCATTCATACCGATTTTATATTAAAACAGTAGTATAAATAGCTTAATTGTAATACAATATTTTCACAATGAAAATTTTAACTACGTTTGTAAAAGTGAAAAATAAATAATTATTTCACACTACCCATACAATGCGCAGAACATTTTCTCCAACATCTTTCTCCAAACAATTGTTTCATTTTCGGATATTTTTACGCTCATTTTCTCTTCAGACGAAACACGTGGACTTCTTCATTAATTAAAAGCCAACACGTGTTATATTTCGTCGGTACATGTGGAAAGGGCAACAAAGCATTAAACGGCGGCTTAAATAATGACATTATACGGTCGGGCCTTGTGACTACGTATAATAAGTACGGCACTCGCTTTACGTACATTTCGTATAACAAGTATACAATACATAATAAAACGGCATAACGAGAAAAATGCATGGAAAATGCAATACGTACGCGACCGCATAATTTATTGTGGCGTTTTCCCTTTATTTTCTCGGGATTTTGCGCTTTTTGCGGGCTTTTATTGCTTGGCGGTAAATACGAACGAATTTGTCGCGGAATTGCAATATCCACCCGCCCACTGTATCGTGGATGCCGTTAATCATTTTGCATATTGGAATTGTATGTGTATGTGCTTTGCGATAGCCAGATTGTATTGATTATTCGAAATTTTGGTGTAACTGTATTTTACATTCCCAGTTCATACACATATACAGTTCAAATCGATGAAAATGTTAAGTACATGAAAACAAAATAAAATAGGTATAACAGAACCAAATCGTTTGGTTTCATAAATGCGAGACTAATTAAATCTAAACATTAATATTGTAAATCGAAATTCAAAATTTAGTCTCGGTTCGATATTAACACGTAACAATGGGGAGGGTTCTGCGTCGTCTGCTCCTTCGGTTTGTATTTAGGCGCCCTCCAAACTCAGAAATTGATATAAATTGCCTTAATAAATACTAAACAATATTCGTACTTCTCGGTATTCGATTTTATTAACGTTTGCGTAATGGGATATAAAATACATTAAATTGTACTTTATGGGCAGCAATATTTCGACAAAGGTTTCACCCATTTTGCCGACTGTTGTGTATAGGATTGTCAAGTTTGTCGATAACTATTAAACGTTTTATTTGGCATTTTAGATGTACTCTGCTATTGAATGTTTGATAGGTTTCTACAAATCGAATGCGATTCGATTAATTGAAAAATATATAAATTCATCTTATATTTTATTTAAATCGTTTTCATTTTTTTTCTCCAATTAAGTTTATACGTTTATAAGTTTATAAGTTTATAAGTTTATACTTAATTCTATTAAAATTTTGAATACTAAATCATATGTAAACAAATAAGTTAATTTAGTTCATTATAAAATCAAACGTTTCTCCATATAAAAATATTTACGTATAAAAGTAACGACAAAACTTTTATTTAGTATCAAATTTTGCTTACACTTCCATTTATCGATATCAACTTTTTTATCGAAAAACACATAAAATCCAAAATAGTCCACACATATACATACATTCCGAGCAAATTCCGCGCCAAACATCGCGATCGATTTCCGCAACAATTTCACGCGAATTTTCATCCGACCCGATACGATCTCTACGACTTTCTTTTTTAATACCACATAACGATATTCGCGCCATATCCGAAAGCACTAATATTTCCACCGACACACACATACACACGAACCACAACTCGGAAGAACAGCCTAACAGACGATTTACATCGCGAACGACCTTTGCGTGCGGCCGCCCCCTTAACACCTGTTTTGCATTAGGCAGCAACACGTGGCATCGCTGATGCGTTTCGAATGACACCTGAAAATAATAACTCCGTTTTGAGTTATGGCCGTAGTGGAGCGAAGGGCGATCGTATCGGAGGAGCGAGCGAAACGCCTTTTCCCTCCGCGGAATTGCACATTAAAAAGTTACGGCGCCGCGGCCGAACAAATGGATATTTAATGGCAAATGAGCTATCGTCTAATGACTGGAAAAAATTGTAAGGTATAAATAGTGGTTCGATGGGGTGGCTGTGTGCTTTCGAGCGGAGGCTCAAAATGGCTGATCGTTTTATGTTCGTTATCTGAATATTTGATAATGCGCTCTCTATTGAAGCTATGATGTTATTTCTACTAGAAATGCATCTAAGAATTAAAAAAATAGTTTATTTAATTATTTTGAATTATTTATCTTAAAAAAACATACAATATTTACATATTTCTTTCGTGATTATGAAATTCCTATAAATTAATAATACAAACTATTAATCTACATATATACTGCGATCGATCGAGTCTACCATCCTATACAAATATTGAATCAAACATGAAAAAAATTAGGACCAAACGAACCTTTAAAGGTTGTCCGATCTGTGGGTCGCAAAATTAGCTGAATAATTAATTTCATCGAACCACAGTAACCGATCCAATTCGAAGCGCAATTGTTAATTCATAGTTAATCCTAAGACCGTCTAGCCGCGGTTGTTGAATTTTAAATGGAAGCTCTGACCGCAATCACGCTATGCGAATATCGTTCAAATTCGTGAATATATATTGTCGGACTGCACGTAATCGAATCGATTTCTATCGTAATGAAATTCGTGTTGACTTAAGTGGTGGTCGGGGTAATTATGATGGACTCTTCGGAGAATGCTGTTTATATACTGTCGCGGTTCATGTTTGCGAAAGTAAACGTGGTATTGAAACTGATAAAATATACAGATTGTGTTCTGGAAAGGTTCAGATTAAACTAATAAAAAGTTTCAGGAATAAAGTGGTTATTAAAATTGATGATAATTAAGTACAGTAAAATAGTTCCAGACCGCTATAAAACGAAGTAAAACTATTACATTTTACGATACTCTTTCAAATAATTCATTATAATAAAAATTTTCCACTTCCTTCATTTAACTTTATAAAAGTTTAAAATTCAATTAATATAAAATCAAATAAATACAATAGAAACATATTCGGTTATTAATAACAATAAAAACTATTGAATTCTACGACGGTATTTTTATGGGGAAACATAAATGACGCATCACGCTGCAACTAAGAAAGAGCATATCCCTCGACGGTTTTCCTTTTTATTTCGGAAAGTATAGAAGGGAAAATTTCCGATAGTTTTTCGTAATGGCTGTCCATAAATTATATGCGGTGGTGGTAACGTGAAGGTGTAATTATATTTAACGCGAGACGTCCGTCAAATTACCTGGTATTGTAGGGCGGTGTGAATTATTTAAGGCCATTAAACCGTCCGTTACAAGCACCTTCTATATACGGTTGAGGTAAATGAAATTGGAATTTTAAAGTTGTAAGTCTAACCTAGACTTATCAGGTTTCAGAGGTATTCAAAACTAGTTCAAGAATCGAATAAAAATTAATTTATTTTCCGGAAAATATGTAGATTTCATTGGTAATATTATATTATATTAAACACATACATAAAGCATAGTACATAAAGCTTCACGAAATATCGAAAGAAGCGAAGTGAACTTGATTTATAAATTGGGATCAAATATAATAGATGAAATGAAACGTTATTGGGAAAAGAGCGAAGTCGTGTAATCGAATAGGTTTGAACACTTTGTAAGAAAACGTCGTTCAAATTTTCTCTGATGTTCGAATAATTTTGATAGTAGCATTAAATTGAGAGTGCCCTTTTATGTCAAAGGTTTAAGTTGTCGCACCACTTTGAAGTTTTATTGATATTATGTCGTTGGGAAATTTGATTTTCGTAAAATTTGAGTATTTTTATAAAGGAAAAATAATACGAAGAACTGTTTTGAAACAAAAAGAAAATTCAATCATATTATGACTGGTACAACTTTGAAAAGTCTCAGCGAAGAAATATCGTTTGAGTACCGCAAACGGTTAATGCTTTTATCATTTAAACAGACATAAACTACGTCTATTTTTAAATTTTAATAAAATTTACTTTAGAAACTTTCACAGCATAAAAGACTAGTTATATTTCAGTTATAATAAAACTTCATAATTTCCAAGATTATCATCCACAAAGAAACAACTCGTTTTACTTTAAGAATTTGTTGGTTACTAAGAAACAAAATAACTTTATTATCACTTAAAAAATTTAAATTTTATATTTTTCATATTTCAATATATTGATTTCAACAATATTTTCAATTAGACGAACACTCTGAACAACTTCTCAGAAAAAAGCTCCTCCAATTTGAATAAGAAAATATTTTTTTGCACAGAAAGAAACAACCCATTTAACAAATTAATTTCGCGATAGAAAATAAGCGAATAGTTGCATCCACAGTTTTTTTTGTGCAATAAAAGATCGCTCACGTAAGAGGGACAGGTTAGAATGTCTTTATTGTTGTACGTTGAAGCGAGCAAGCAGTCGAGTAATTTCAATTTCATCGGTGTCGGTCCCCTTCTGTGTCCTTTGGATATCCTTCCAGATCCCCAGCCGTATACCAAGACAAAGACTCTCATCTAGTTTCATTATCTGTACAGCTTTCTAATCCGGACTCGATGCAATAGAAGCTCCTTCCAATTGCCATTTCAACGGCGTTAACGTAAAGCCACAACCTCACTTCCGAATATTTTAGGTATCTATTTTTTTATATAACTTAACGATTCAAATATAAAATAATTTTTTACCAATAATTACAAATATGAAGATCGAAATAATAATTTTGAGCTCGATACAAATCGATACAGAAAAAAATATTAAAGATATGGTAATTTCATGATTTGGTAATCAATTTAAAAAATCCAATGAATGTATATGAATATAAAAATTGTTTTTTTATTAAACTGTGAATGAACCTTAAAGGATCAAGATAACCGTGCGGATAACAAAGCAATTGTTCGGCGCCGTTACGTCACTAATCTTCATTTGACCTGTCCCACGTGTTTTCTTACTTTTTTTTTAACGTACTGTTGATTAGAGAAGCATCCCGTGGGCTTAGAAAATTGAATCAAAGCTTGAGTGATAAGGGAAAAACAAATTGAGCACGACGCAAAGACGTGATTTGAATACGCTTCCAGTGTTTTTTTTTATATTTTCTCTGCGTATATTTTTATTATATTTTTCATAATTTACACCATGCCCGGGGCTCGTTGGGTTCGTCCTAGTTGCGATTTCGTGCACATATTTTTTCACGTTCGACAGAACGTCGTGGTTCATTAGTTCGTGCGACGTCTCTGATGCCTCTGGGGACTCAATAAAAATGAAATATTCATTACGATTTTCATTTACGTGTGCGCACATATTTTTTTGTTCTCTCATTACGTTTTCGAGAACACGCGACAAGATGTTGACGTATTAAAATGAGATGGAAATACGTGAAGATGTTCACTAACGAGGTCGAAGAACCGAAGATTTTCAGATTTCAGCACATCGTGCTTATAATATAAGGCGTCGTTGAGTGCATCACGTGCTTTCGGTTGATTTAGTTTATCTCGTTTTCGGTTAAATGATGCCACTGCGGAGGACGCCATGTATCAGAGGATTCTTTCAGCTGGACGTGCAGCACTTTTGTTCGTTTTTATCTCGTCGAGATTGTGTTTCTTTATTCTCTTAATATGGATCGTTTTGCTGCCCGCGTTTTGATACAGGATAGCACAGAAGTGCAGCAATAAAGTGAAAATGCGCGGCGAGATCACGTTGTGGCTATTCGACTATATGGACATCTAGATTAAGCTAACAGTGCATTTAAGTATTTACAAGAACGAAACAATATAAAATAAACATTCGAAAAGAAAATCTTTAGTTTATCAATTTGAATAATCTCGATATTTTATTTATTTCAAATATTTGAATTTCAAATTAGTATGGTAACCATCGTGTAAGTTGTGATATATTGACATTTGTGTTTCCTGATGTCTAGACGCTATCTTCAGTTAGAAGATAAGGACGTAATTATTCATTAGTTACCAGTTTAGCACTGGCTGCTTCCTGTTCAGGTTCAGTCAAATCCAACTTATACGATCTTGTATATACATGTATGTGTTTTTAATTATATACATATGGATGTACACATAAACTCGATTTTGTGTTTATCTGGCGAAACTCACAGCTTATCTCGATCTAGACTTCTTTTGCGAGGTCGCTTTTCTTTCGGTGTTCTTCTTTGTTTATTTTTGCCTTAGGTCGGCCCGAAACGCCATTATGTTCTGAAATCGGACCGCTAAGTATTTGAAGTCGAAAGCCCCTTTTGAAAACGTTCAAATCGATAGAATTTGATATTTTTTTTTTGGTTATATTTTATTTCACGAAAACAGGCCTTTGGTAAATTATTCATAATTTTGCAATATGATTGAATATAATGGTTTCCTCTATGACGGATGTTATGAATATATTAAATTTGAATTGTCAACGTCATCGATATCAATAAATTTGCATTAGCGTTAATTACCTAGCGATATTGTATTAGTTTGGCATTGCAGTAAAATTTAATGTATCATTTAATAAGTTAAAATTCAAATTCAATATTTTTTTCATTTAAATAATTCAATATTTGGATTTAAATAATTCAATATTAAGATTTAAATTTATAATTTTTCATAAAAATTGTATCATTTCATAAAAAATCATATTAAATTAACAGTTATTGCTTAAATTGAATATTTTTTAAAGGATTTTACAGTGATGATTAGATTAAAAGTTCGGATCCATCAATTCGAATTTATCACTGAAACTTTAAAGCACAACTACCGATTTTGCCACTATGTAAAACGCAGCGCTAGTAAATATGTGGAGCGCGAGGTGGCTGCGCGTCCGCCAGGCAATTACGAAGGCTTTGGCCCGGATAATATTAAGTTAATCCCGGGGCCCAACAAATTGTGCGACCCCGGGGCAATTTTCCCGGGCCCCGAATGGAAAACAATTACCAGCTGGAGAGCTGGCTCCGTGCAAAGTCGGAAAAGCGTTGGAAAATCGTCGGGAAAGCGTCGACGCGTTGGAAAAGCGGACGCTTTTCACCCCTGGACGACGCGCATAATTTCAACTTAGCGGCGACGTGGATTCTCAAATGCTGAGGTGGGTTTGTGGATAGGTGGTCTGGTAGATGGGTGTGTGGATAAATTGGTGGGTGGTTAGGTTTTGCGCAAGAAAAGCTGAATTTACGCCTCCAGGATTATTAGATATCGAAAATTTTATGGACGAAGGATTAGGAAGAATCTTCAATTTAAGTTTGCCGGGGTTCAAATATCTTTTGCGAATTTAATTTTTGATGGAACTATATAGTGACAAATCATTTTATAACTTTTATTGAGACGTCAGTATGAAATGGAAATAGAATACATTTTGAAACATCGTTTTTCTTAATATTTCCGTTGAAAATTAGTATATAAAAATCAAACTTGATCGTATTAATAAAATAAAAAATTGATGTCATCAAATTTTATTTTCGACGTATAAGAGAGTTACAAAATATTTTTTTATATTTTACGAAAAGTCATTCGTGTTTGAGATATTTCTATAAAAATAATATCCGGACTTAAAAATTTCTTTGAAAGTACTGTGGAACACATATTTTTATTTTTTTTATAAAGAACACGTGCAGCGCATCCGCAGAATCACTAAGAACGACAACACGGTTCGGCGAGCAAAATAAAGTATTTCGTCGAACCTGAAACTGGCAACACACCTATACGCTTTTCGTACACACCTTTGATATAATCCAGATTAAGGCTTTCGAGGGTTTCGGTCTGGTCCGTGTAACGCGACAAGGATTACACTATCATTTCGCGCGCCTCGCTACAAACGGACGCAGATTACCGTTCGCCTGCGGTCGGAAAATGCATCTGGTGTTAAACTTGCACACATAAATGCATATTTATATGTATAAATATTATAGGCAAAGAGTATAGAGCGTACGTGGTATTTCCAGTTATGTACATATGCCGCTTTTTAGCGGTAATACCGTGCATGGGGATTTTTTTATGAACTTTTCCCCTAATCCTCGCGAATGCGGTTTTAAAGCGAGAGTATGACGATGCCGTAATTATGTCTCCAGTCTTTATGCTTTTGTGCATGCTGTGCATTGTTGAGTTTAACTTTGATTGAAAGTTTCATATTCGTATAAGTATAAAATTTCTGTTTCGCTTAAAACCTTAATTAATTTCCTCAAAAATTTTCAAATACCATAAAAAAGACAACGCTTTTATTAACAGTCGACTCATCTGTTATTTTTTTCTTTATACAACTCACATCAGAGAACTTCGAAACGACACTCGTTTACAACCGACCTCGTATATAACCGTAATTACGTACAGTAATTGGATCATCTCGGCCGACACGTTACCGATGTTAGTTCGACCGCACTTATTGGATTCCTTTCCGGTTGTCGGATCGAGATCGATCCCTCAAAGGGCGACGAAATCCAGTATCCTTTCCGGGAATCGGGACATCGTCTTAATTTCCGTCCATGGCGTTCTCAGGTGGAGATGTTCCGCATGAAGTGGGAACACTCGAATCGAATCCGTTCCCAAATAAATATCGGGACTAGCAGGAAGTGGTGCTGCAATCCGTACCCATTGTTTCGGAAGATGCAGTTAATTGGATTTCTGGCTGAGTCCAGATTGCATCCGAGGAGGTTTTGTTGGGATGTGTGTGGACTGTTAGGCGGGGTTCGAAAGTCGTTGATTGATTTATAATTAGTTCGATTTAGTTTGGGAAATGAGATGAATAAATTGACAAAGTCATATTAGATGTTGTAGAAAGATATTGCGTTTTAAAATCTATCATAAATAAATTTTGTGTATGTATCATAAAAAAACGTGGTTAGAAATGACAAATGTATGATTGACGTCTGTTCTATTTTTTTTTAAATTATAATTTTTAAAATAATGTAACTTATCTTTCAACCTGTACATGTATAAGAAGTTAAAAGTACTTTTAATTAGTAGCAAATTTATTTGGCCACAAGAACAACGTGCATTAGAATGTAAAGTACAAATTAAAGATGTCTGATAAATTCATATGTAATCATAAAGATTTCTTGGATAAATTTGAATTTGTCAAATATGATATTAAATTATTCATATTTAAAAATGATTTATTTCACATAAAAAAATATGTAAAAGTCAGTGTATATTTTTTATTTTAACAATCCAAATAAATCTTCATGGAATTATGTGTATTATTTGAATTTGTCTAATACATTGTAATCCATATATTTATATGAATATTTTAAAGAGAAACAAAACTTGATGTGTAAACGAAAACATTTTTCTTGTATACTTAATCACAAACGTTAGCAACGCAATAATATTTTAAAATCGTATTTCGCATAAAGCGAATTATAATATTTCGAGCGGTAACGCCACTCACCGAGAGAGGTAGAGAGTAGCTTAGTCATACGCCGAAGCTTTAGAAAATATTTTTTGATAAATATTTACAATCCTTTGAAATCTCTTCGCGAACATCAAAGCGGAGCGAAATTAATTATTATCATTAAGCCAACATTTGCCGAAACGAAAGCTCCCGGATATAACGCGGGATAATGTAAAAATAACACGACTGACGCATACATTCGCATAGATTCTTCTATCGGAGCATAAAAAAACGAACAGATATTTCATCTATTATGCAGTAACATAATCAAAAAGAGTTTTTTTTTACTCCGAATTCTTCTCATTCGGAGCACGATAGTAAGATTTTCATCAACTCTGTCAATAGACAACGCAGGAACCGCTGCTTTGCATCAGCAATTAAATTCTTCCAGATAAATAAACAAGGCGGCCCTGAGGGTTTATCTTGACGGAGCTTTCCCTTAATATTTTCCGATGACTGGACGAGAAAGGGCTTCGGTTTTTTCGGTGAGCCCTTCACGCGTCCGCGAACAATCTCTAGGGCCGAATTAAAATGCGATCTGATCGCTACGAAAGGACGGAAATTCCATAGCGTTGATCCTCTTCAGTATAGTTCCGTTTTATGTCCTTTCATTTAATTTATGACTTTGTAAAAGTCTGAAATAATTTGTGAAATTTGCGTAAATTTCATTTTTTAGAGGATGGAGTTTTTTTAATAGAATCACGCTTAATTCGTCGCTAAGTGATTTTCATCAAATATAAAAGTTATGAAACATTTGCAAAGCAAAGTTTCAGTGTTTCAAAATTCAATTAAATATTATACAATATATGTTGTTCAAATAGATTATAGAATAATTTGTATAAGAGTTTAAGCTCAATATTTCAATTACGGAACAGCAGTCAAATTAAGATAAATCTACAGAAAAAAATCTCGAAAAAAAATGTGAGGAAGGATTCGAGAAAAAACGACGCCCACTTTCACAGTGAGGGTGAATGGTCCAAATGAAAATTGACGCACGGAAAACGACTTGCAATCGCGAAGCAGCACCTCTTTTCTCCTTGAGACAGACTCGTGGGTGGTATGGGGGTGGGAAATTTGCGGGAAAATCTTGTTCGCGGAAAGTACCCGTCGTTGAAGAACGAAAAGTCGGACGAACGCAATCCCACTGTGACAAATCACCGACCGGCAAAAAGAGCCAACGTCGCGAGATAACCGCCCGCGTCTAGAAAACATCTCACCGAATCGACTGAGTGTGAAAAAGTCGACAAATGCAAAACTAATGATTCACCGCTGTGCATTTAAAGCGAATTCGATATTTCGATAAAATTCGGAATATAATAAATTTTCAATGACTTGTATAAAATACACCGATTTAATTACGTGTTTTAAAAGTGGTGCTTGTTTCTGATGCAGCTAAAAGTTTTATTTAATTCTAAATTTATTATTGAATACTAAACGCTCGCCCATGCAAATGGCAAACTTTTCATATTATGACACCACTAAATAAGCAGTTTTATACAGAATTTAATATTGAAATTCACAATAACAAAGTAATAAATCAAAAGTCTTTTTAGAACACCTGCACATTCATACGTACATATAGCAGAAAGTACCGAAACTATCGTCCGAAAATTTCATAGACGAAGTTTCGCTCCCCCCAGTTTAATCTCAATTACGCTCACCCAAAGTTTCCAACTAACGAAACCAAACCTAATTTTTACTAACCTGCCAAAAATCGGCGAAAAAAAATCTGAATAAAAAACTCCTGATTTTTTTGTGTATTTATTTTTCCTCGTTTCGGTTTTCAACCCCGTCGCCGAGGGAGCACTTAGTCTCGTCCGTTAACCCTTTTTCTACCCCTTCATCGCACAGGGCAAACACACCTCGTGGTCAAGCGTGGCCGTACCAAAGCCAAATTGCATCATCGTGACTTTCTGCGGTTCGCGAAAAATATAAACCCTCGATTTTGGGGTCCCATGGGACGCCTCAATTTGGTCGCATAATAAAAACATTACACGTATGGCCCCCGCGTGTATGCAAAAAACATTATTATACATGTTTGATTTATTTCGCGACGGGTTATTCGGTTTTTGGATGTCTGCTCGAGCTTTCAATGTGCTCGCGCATTTTGTACGGTTCTATGGAAGTTAGTGTGTGTTTGAGAATATTAAAATTCGAAGCGGATATTAAAAGGATGCGTGTTTGCTCGGGAGGAAAGAAAAATTCTTTTCGAATACGAAAATTATGTTCTTATTAAATTTTGTATTATATTGTGAATCTATTTCGATACGGATATTCGTTATTATTCGCGGCACGTGTATGCGAATATGAATTTTCCATTTAGTTGATTAATTATTTTAAAAAAATTCCATGAAAATTCTAAATCTGAAACTGAACACAATGCCTTTTAATGAAGGCAGCCGTAGTTCATTATTTTCAATGCTATCCATAATGAAATTGTAAATGTATTCACCCCTAAAGGTTTTAAGTGATGCAGAAACATTTCCTTTTTTCGAGATTAATTTCGTATTCACCCTATGTAACTGAAATGGTGGATTTTATTACACTAGGAATCAATCAAGAGCTGCATTACATGCATAAGTCATTAACAATGTTCGAAGAAAGAAAAATCTTTCACAAATTGTAATATTTATTCTGGATTTTTATAAGTCATCATAATTTCTTTTATATAACTTTCGATTCATTCAACACTATAAAATGCATGCTCTCTACTATTACAATAATTTTACAAAGATTAATGACGAAATTTAAGCACAATCACACATTAGCCTTAACACAATACTCATCACCATTCAAAAGAGATTTTCCTAAAATGCTCGAACGAAAACACAAAAAAAATTCAAGACACGCTATAAATAAGTCAGACCAGAGCACTACGTTATCTACTTTGGCACGCTTCGTCCAAATTGAGAGGGACATTCTCGAAGGGGTAGTTTTTTTTAGTAGCGAAACTCTTACAGGGGTGGGTACGACCCGATAATTGCATGTCGATTGACGTCGTCTGCAGGTTTCCAATCCTGCTGGGTCGTAGGGCGAGGGTGTATGTGCTGTTGAGTCCTTTTTGTCCTTTTTGAAAAAAAAAACAGGGTCCTTTCACTTGGGAAGGTAGCGAGATACTCGTATCTAAGCGTATCGCTCGTGCGAAAAATATGCGCGCTCAATAAACGATGCGAAAACGTGCCGATTTTGTGTATATGAAAAAATAGGGGTTTTTAAACGATTTTACAATATGAAAGTACATCTAGATTTAGAATAAAATAATTTTATATTATAATTGAATCGATATTTTAACAAAAAAATGTTCGAATACGAAATATTTATTTAAATGCGATTATTTAATTGATTTTCCTTTACTTAAAAAAATTATGAAAAATAAATCTTTGAATTATTATTTCTTCCAAAAAATTTGGATATAATAGATTGAAAATCACTGATTTGTCGTACATTATCCATTTTGTTTTGCAGATATAGCCGCGGAGCAAAAGGAACGATGTGTCGTTTCGTTGCCGCTTAATAGGGTCGTATTCTGTACGGAAACAAGGGGTCTATGGCTATTTTTTTATTCAGATACCGATGTTATCGACATGATTTAGACGCTAAAATTTTCGCAAGAATTGGGATTGGAATAAAAAATGTACATGAATAGGTAGCGTGCTTGTCGGTCTTTATTGACTTTGAAATCGGACTCCTTTTGCAGCTGGAAATATCTCGTGATAGAATTCGTAATGGAACTGAAAATAGATTTAACGTTGCTTGTTGCAATGCATAATAAATAATCATTCATTTAGTAGCTTGTGCAATCCGTTTTATTTGTGCAGAGATTGTTATCGGCAACGTTTGATTTACTCCATTGAATTTACAAATCAAGTTCTATTTTTATATAAATAAAAAAATCTGTACACTTCTCATATTGAAAACGCAAAAATTTTCATAGCATCCCTATTGTGTAAGGGCGGACGTGCGTCCACGAGTCTTATATGAAATTCAAATCTAATCGCAACGGATCAACGGGTCCTTTTTTCTTCATCTATCAGTAGGAAGCTCTAGAACCCAAATCGAGGGGGGAGCATGAAGAAAAGAAGAAATTTTGCAATCATCGGATGGCGGTTTTTGGTGGAATCTTTTATGAAGCATCGTTTGGTAATGCGTTCCGACGTAAATGCCTGCCAGTGCGAAAAAAAAGTACCAGCTTTATTACAAAATGCTCGCCAGGCTTTTTGCACGATTGACAGGTGACTAAAGCCCTACGCTTTTCAGCTCTTCAGGTTCCCCTAACTGCTGATTTTCTATCAAAAAAAACTCCGTTGGTTAATTTCGAAATAAGTCAAAAAATAATATTTCAAATATACATATTAATTTTTCTTATAAAAAGAATATTAGAAATGCAGTATTTGAGTTATGAAGCAAATAAACTATAATTCGATAAACTTGCGTAGATACGTTTGTTTTGGAAGCTTACGAGGGCACGTGTTCGTAAAAATAGTATATTAGATGCAGACGTCCTTACAAGAGTATTCCTATCCTCGTCTGGTACTTGTAGTGTCCCAATCGATGCGTCAAAGGGACGAAGGGCTTTTAACGAACTCGGTCCCCTCATATAGCTAGTGCAATCAGGACGATCCCTTAACTGTTGCTGACTGCTTATATGTATGTCCTGTGGAACCCTGAACGAAAAGGTTCTCAAACGATTTTCTACCAAAATACGAAATCTGCATAGATTTAAAATCAGATTTTAACCTGTAGTATAGTTTTTTTCAGATTATGCGATAAGTTGTAAACGACTTTCGAGGTTCGAAGTGTGGTTTTTCTTTCCTTCGTCAGTCAGAAAATTAACAAAGCCTTATTGAGTATGCCCACGCAACGCTCAACAAATGTATAATGTTCGTATGTTGTGCCTTTGAGGCTGTCATTGAGTCATGTAGATTATGATAAAGCCGGTTTTTTATGTATACTTAAGAAAATTACACGTCAACAGCTTTTCGACGCGGATTTAAAAATATGTATTTTTTTAACACGCAGTAATTTAGCTTCGGTTTTACTATAAGATTGGAAAATAAGTTACAATTTTAGTTTTTATTATAATTCAAAATTGTAAATTTTATCAAATAAACATACCATTGCATAAGCTATATTTTGAAAATTTTACTTTCATTAATTTAAAAAAATGTCGTTTTCTCTACAGTCATACTGTACAACCACCTCATTATCGAGAATCCACAAGTGCGTGAGTGGAAATAGCAGGGTGCAATATATATTGTGAGCTTTAAATTGCACACAACACCATACTACCCCATTGAAAATGCACTCCTCCCCATATTGAATGTATCAGCACGTTCGAAAAATATATGTGCACCATTACAACAACGGTTATGGGAACTTCCCTCCTCCCTTTCGCAAAGCGAACACTATAGTGCAATTGCACGAACCTCCATATAAATGTCTTAATTTACATTCGTTAGAGATTCGAGATTTCAAAACATATAAACAAAAATGAAAAAAAGTTATAAATCAAAATAACTCTCTTTGAGCGTATTCTGTTATATTATAATGAGGTAATTTTCAAGATCATTCAAATATTCTTTTATACCGTCCACAACAATAACTCTCCAGACCATAACGAGAGGGGACTCGCACTTATGCTCTCCTACAAAGTTACTATTGTAGAGTGTATCTTTGATCTGTCATGTCAATATGTCATCTGGGCGATGAGCGTGTTTGTCGATGGCAGTCAGAGAAACTAGATAGCGTCCCTCAACGTCTAGCCAAAGTGTACAATAGCATGTGAGTCACAATCAGGGGTGGTTGACGAGAGGAAGGGCGAATATTGGATGATTTTATTATCTTAATTGTATCAAGTTTGTCAGAAACTTTCGTGTTATTCTCGCGCAAACGAGATTACCGTCTGCGTCTAATTCAGAAACACCCCGCTCGAATCAAAGGGCTGCGTTTCTTGGTGGTAGATGTTGTGCGACGTTTAAAGTTTTCGCAATATTAATGTATCATACAATTTGAGGTACATAATTAGATTCGGTTGAGTTAGTTTGAGATTTAAACGCACATCTTTTAGTTTCTGTTATACGTATTTTATTTAGTTAAAAGGTAAAACATGATAATATTTATTATATATATAATTTTAGTTACTTTATGTTTGAATTCGATTCGGTTCCAATATTGTTTCAGCGATTTAATAATATGAATATTTATTTGTAGTTATTGTATTTGAAACTGGTGCTGTTGTTAGGATAAGCCGGAAAAATCGTTCGACCGTCTGCGAAATTGTATGGAAAAGGGAGAGAACATTCGTTATCGGCGTCGGCGTCATCTGGCGTCGTCCCTAACTAGACTCGCGATTCAAAATTAAGATTAAATTAAAATAATAAATATCGGAGAGGACCTTCGGCAGCCCCTCGACAAGGATTAAACATCGGAGCATTGATATTCAAAATATTATTCAAATCGGATTACTGCCGAGTCAAATTTGTACGCATTCATATTCCGCGGGGCCTCGATTTTTCGGGATATTGTTATTACGCCGGAGTGGTTTTCGCGTGGGTCATAATAAAACGGAAGGAAATCGTTAAAGGAGACTCTTTTTTCCGAGACGACCATACAACGCTTTCGACATTTTCGTCTAATGACAGCTCCATTATGTGAAATTCAGCGTTAATGTCGACGTTCTTCGGCTGAAAAAAATCTTGTTAATTGTTTCCGCTCCATTCGATACGCCCGTAATCTGCGTTTTGCGCGCTCCGTTTGTTTATTACAAATTAGGCCTTTTTTTATCACAGTGAAAAATTCGAATGTTTCCACGCCGAAGCGTAATAATGTCTACGGTGATTATTTTCGAGTACTCAGGAGTGCGTCGATGGCGTTTTTTTTTTTGCGCGGAATTAATTCGTTCTACGAAAAGTCTTTGTGTAATTTATTAGAGCGGATGAAAGTGAAAATGTATCGGGGATGAATTTTTCAATTTGGTTTCAAATTAAGATTTATGTGTTCGTAAATAAATGTTTTATTGTGTCGTTAAAATTGTATTGAATCGAATGTATTCAATCTGAAAACTAATCTAGACAAATTCACGAAAAAAATTGTTATACAAAATATTTTTCATGAACAGATTTTTATTCACTATGGTGTTATTTTTCCATCATTTTTAACGGAGATAAAATTTTTTAATAAACGCAAACCATCACCCACAGACTCATTTCTAATTTTGGTTCATAATATTTCAACAAAACAACTATTATGCGCCAACAATGTACGTCAATAACATCATATTATTCAGACATTGATCGAAATATAAAGCTCTCCATTTGAATGGAAATATTTTCGCTTATTATTTTTTAAAACAAAGAACCAGCCATTTCATAATTTAAATATAAAATAGAAAAATATTCTATGGTCCTTCAGAGAAAGATGATACAGTAAAAATTGATAAATATCAGATTATATCAAAGTTTTTATCGTTGATGCGATCATATAAAAAAAAACTATACCAAAACAAAGTAAGGCACTCAAAAACAAACGGCATTCTCGAAATAAACCCATTGTAGATTTGCTCATGCAATGCAAACTTGCATTGTATTGCACAAGCATATCGATGATGTTTCAGGGTCGGCGCACAATGCAATGCAATGGCCGCCGGGTCACGTTCGCAGCCATAATTAACGGCGGTCGCGAAACAAACGTGCTGCTATATAAATCTCTCGGTTTTGATATTGGAATACAATGCAACTCAATTAACCAGAACCGAATGCACAGTTCGGTTGCACTTTCGGGGCCGTCTGCGACTTCGATTGTCGGGTTTATAATGAAATTTGCGACGAGTTTGTCGTGTGGGTTCGGTTAGATTTTGTATGTCTGCGAGTTTAGATTGAATCCATATTATTGATTGTGTTTACGTTGGTTATTTTTAACACATGTTTTTTTTTTCATATTTTGATTCAACATTAATCAATATATAACGTATCGAATATGGTAGGGTTCAATTTTGAAAAATGAAACATAATATTTTCGGTTATGATTCATATATTTTTTCCTCTAAATTACTTGCGTTTAAATTGAACATCATCAATCAATCTAAATGCAAGGGGTAAATTTCGACATAGAATCGTGCGCGGGTGCACTTTAGGGTTGATACGTCCATAAAATTATGCAATCTTGGTTGAATGGTCGAAAAAAATGAAAGCTACAACCATTTAGGGACATATAGTGGATGTCCAGTGTAGTGTAAATTGGAGGGGTCGGTCGCCCTTTGGTAGAGATAAGCGCGTAATTGCTTGCGCATATGATATAAATTATCTCAAGGCACAACTATAATATTTCAAAGGTCACCATGCGAAATGAAAATGCGAATATCGTTCGACCGTAAAACTCTCACTATCTGCGAAACGTATATTTTTGTTTTATGCAAATTGAAGATTTTTTCCGTTTGTCGCGCGAGCTGGCAGCGCAGTAAATAGCCATTATCAATTTAATTGGCAAAAACTGTTGTGCTTCTAGGTGCCGTAGCTTTGTTAAATTGCGGTCGAGGTCCAGCTTGTGGTAACCGTGAACACTACATCATATTATCTCCCTTGAAATGTTTCTGTACTAATATCTCCTTGAGAGGGAACAAGCTCTCCCTTTCTGGGCCCGGAAACATTACTTTTTATGGCGGCGTATAATATATGAGAATTGCTTTATGACGAAGGGGAGTGTTGATACAGGAAATCCCATAATAATAATTGCATGCTGTACAACAATGATTCATTATAAATAGGAGGCCAAAAATTTTAATGCTGCTGAGATATGAACTACATATATTAATTGGAGAGGGTGATACGAGAGACTCTTCATGATAGAACACAAAGGGGAGATTTCAAAAATATTCATATACCATTTTTTTTGCAATTTATGTATGCTCTTTGTTTTTTTTGCTCTCATTCTTCTTAGCGGTATAAAATCTATAAATTATTCAAAACTCACACAATCGGACCGTACCGGCAGACCTTTTCGAACCTTTTCGGTGACGAAGTAACCTTTCGAAATCTACAAAAGTATCAAATACAACTATATTATATTTAAGCCCTCTTTTACGACAGAAAAATATCGTATATCTAACCGAATAATTATATCAAAAGACTCATTATCGGTCTCGGCAAAGAAAAAAAAGTACGCACTAATGACGAAAATGGAAACTCGCTTTATAAGAACCGTTACAAATCCAACCCAGTAACTTCAATTAGAGAAGCAATATCAGTATATCAGCATTATCCATCATAGAAGCTTTACGAAATTGCTCCCCGCAAAAAATAGACTCTTTCGAAGGGATGTAATGTTCGCTAGAGGAGAACAACACGCGAAAACCGCTAACTGCTCGCATTAGGCGTTCACATTAATTACGCATTGTAATTGATAGGCGTTTACGTTTTATTGCTCCTCTGGGGAAAGACGAGGAACGACTCCCACGCACATATTTCGCGTAGGATGCGAGCGATTTAAAACGAGTCCAAATCGTGTGGGGGAGCGAAATCGCTTCAATCTTACGCTGGTGTAATTTTTGGGTGGGGCTTATGCAAAAATGATACTATTTTTTATGATGGGTTTAAATGATTGAGATTTTTACGAACGTGTTAGTACACACTGAATATGTGCATTCCCATGAGGGTGGAGTTTGACTGAATATAAATAAAATGTCAGTGGATGGTCTGATATTATCGAATGCGATAAAGTTTAGCGATTACTGGGTTGGTTATAAAGGTGTAGCTAGGGGGGGGGGGGCAAGGAAGAATTATAGACCCCTGGGCGGCAAACTGAGAGGGATGAAAACATGAGGTATGAAATATATGTATATTAAAAAGATATATTTATTTTAAAGATAAACTCAATATTTTATTTTTTTATATTTGAAAACGGGGGGGGGGGGCATCATATTTTTTCCCTGGGTGCACATTACCCTAGCTACGCTTTTTGTTAGTCAAAATATAATTGTTCAGTTGATATCGTATTATTTGGTAAGATATTTAGATTTATAATATTCAAATTCATCAATACCTGTAATTATTACTAAGCAGTGGGCATTAGGGATGTCATTATCGGCAAACCAGTTTTAGCGGTCTTCTGATAATTGACCCAAATAACAATTCGGTAATTAACTGGTAAATTTTCAATATTTATCGGTAAATATTTTTTTTTGGGCTTCGAATATTTTTGAAAAATATGGTGATATTTTTTTAGAAAAGTATTTTGGTTTTTACGGTAAATCTGACATCCCTAGTAGGTATAAAAAAATTCGAGCTTCCGATTACACACCGAAATAATCTTTTTCATCAACGGATATAATACGATGGCAATTATAATAATATAAATATCAAAACTCATAATGATCATACTACACCAAAAGCACAATGCCTCCCTGATACAAATCAATTGAAACACAACCCTCCAACCACATTTCGGCCTGCATAAAACGAAACTCATAAACAATTAAACCGAAAACTACACCGGCACCATAAAAAGCGCCCTCGAAACACCCATCCCTTGACACATGGCGTCCGGCTCGCAACGGCCGTTATTGGACACGTGTCGCGGGACTTTTATCGCGTCAGGTAACGGGTTCGGTTTACTGGTCGTTATACAGGCCACTCGACACTACTACTATCGCCTGGCCCAATATTATTTGCCCTATCGTTTTATTGGAGGGCCTCGTTGCTCGAAGGGCCGTTCCGATTTACGGCCCGACGGTTCGTTACCGGCGCTCGCTTATTACGCTTCGAGTCCGTCTCGAATGTTCGAATGAGCGATTTTGCTTTGTTGAAAATATTGTGTTTGGTTTTGTGCTATGTTTCGTTTAGTCGAATAAGTTTTTAGAATCGTGGAAACGTTTGTATTGGTTAGTTTTGTGAGGACGTTTGGATTGGTGGATTTTTGTGCGTTTAGTTTGTGAAGATTGTGTTTGAATTTTTTTTTTGTGCTGTGGTGGTTTCTTTTTGAGATTGAAGTACTTTTCGTTGAATTATGAAAATGATTGTGTTGGATTTGTGATTTTTTTATAATGTTTCAAAAATACTTGAAAGAATTTTATAACAAAAAAAATGAAATAATAAATCCTATGCTTTCAAGAAAGCAAGGAATAATTTATGTGAAAAGAGTAGGTAAAAAATACTACTACTCAACTATGAAATATTTTAGGACTTTTTTCGGTTGATATTTTAAAATTTTCATCAAAAATCTAATTTTAGTATAATGGTTCTTAAGTAGTTAAATAATAATCATAATAATTATACTCAAAAGAATTTAAATTCTAAGTAATAATGTATAATAATTAAAAAAATTCGTTAATCTTGTATCTATAATATTGTATAACCGTAGCTCTTTCAAATTATCACGAAGCTTAATTAGAGGGCGAATTAATCGAGCTTTCACACGATACAAAAACTAATTTACAAAAAGTAAAACACACAAAAATTAACTCCCAAGAGTGCAAAAATCATCAATAAATTAATTACAGAAAAGCAATTACGCACGTGAACATCAAAAAGCGCACGCACTAAACGAGCCTTCCGAGAATCGCGAAACGCCATTAAACAAAGACAAACGACCTCTTTGCTTAAAAAAAAAAAACACCCACATTTTCACCGATATTTCCCTTGTTTTAACACGACCCACTCACACTTCATATCAGCCGACACGATACATAAAACAAATTGACAATCGCTAATGCGCGCCGCGGTTGTTATTATCGAACGTGACGCTCCGATCGAAAATAACGATCTCAGAAATATCGGATGCCAATTAGGCCGGTGTAATAATAATTATTGCACACGTGTCCTGTCGCCATAAATCCTGGGGAAATTTTCGGTTCGGGTGTCGTGTTTGTCGCGCGTTTTCGATACCATCTTCAACACACTCGACGCCACTTTGGTTCTGCCCTTAAATAACGATAGCGGCCAAATATTAATGGCTCTTTGTTCTGTTGGAGGCTTATCGGCACATTGAGCCGTATCGGTTTATCTGGTGTGCTATCTGAGTGTGATTAATAATTAAGAGTGACTGGAAGCAATTTATTTTTAAGACTGATTAAAACTTAAATAGGACCTTATAATGTAAGTTTTCTATAAATATCTGAATGGAATTTATGAGTTTCTTGTAAATACTTAATTTAGAATTAACCAATACGTAACGTTTAAAAATTTGTTATTATATAAAAGGCTTTTTGCTGAAGTTATCAAAAATGATACAACGTCTGATATAGTCGTGGAAAATATACTTTGGTTTTGTATATATTGCAAGGTAACGATAATATAATAGAAAGATATAGTTCACAATAGATAAAAGATATAAATCAAATATCTAGTTAAAGTATTTCTCTGTGTTTACTGTAAATTTAATTTACTTTGAAAAAAATTATTTCTAAAAAAAATATAAGCATTCTTTGTGAACATGTCACATAAATTATTTACTTGAATGTAATGGTTTTATTCTTTACCGATATCAAACGACATGCGATAAATGTGATAAAGTAAATGTTATATTATATTATATGTTTAATACAATTGAGTACAATAATGTAGAAATTTTTCAATAATAATAGTTTCTTGAGTTATCTGCTTTCTTACAAGCACACGTAATAAGAAATTCCAACTATATCGAAAAGTATACATACATAAATTTTCATAAACAAAAAAGAGAGATTTATCTCACTCAAAAAATTCAATTTCATAACTTCAAAAATATGCGATATTATAAGATTCACGAGATTTCATGCACATCGCATTGCATCTATTGCGTTTTTCCCGCAGCGCGCACGCTCATACGAAATGACCGGAAAAATGGCGAGATTGGTTTAACGGGCAGAATTTACGGCCGCGTTCGCCCATATTGGTCCCCGGCGGCCGCACTTTTATTATTTGCTTCATATTTCCTTGTCTCGGCGAGGACCGCGGCCAAGTGAAACTAAATAAAGTTAGAAAATCGCCGGGAGGAATATAAATTTTTCGCCTCCGCTGTGAATGTTGAGATCGTCGTCCCCTCTCGGGTTGATGTGAGTTTATTGCCGCGAGAAACTTTGGATTGCCTCGAACTGCACCTACTTAACGGCGTTAAAAATCGTAAATTTACCCCCCAAGGTGGTCGAGGGTCGGCCGAGAGGTATGGCATTGTATATCACACCTGAGACTGTTATTTTTTATTGTTTATTTTCGTTCGGGATCCGAATGAGGTGCTTTGTTGAAATTGTGCGCCGCAACTGCTGCGGCGGAGATAAGGAAATTATGGAGACGTCGAAAAGGTGAAGATTTATTTATTTTATTTGATATTTCTCCGAGCGAATTCTGGAATGAATAAATCAAAAGTGAATTGAACGAAATTCATATTGAAACGCTATCGCGATTTCGAATTCTATGAAAATCCATATTCACTTTTGATGACTTTACCGAAGTATAATTACAATGAATAAGTCCTCAAAATAACCGAGTCGAAACTAAAATTTATGACGCAACTCCATAGAGAACTCTGAGCCTCTTTTTATAATGATGTCGAACAAGTCATTCGAATAGAGACGCGAGGGGACCCCGACGGAGCGTTTTGTCCCAGCGAAAGATAAAAGCGCGACAATTATCGAATCCTCGAGGTCCCGGTTCGGCGGAAGAGGTCCCTTCGGATAACTCGAGCCCGTATTATCGCCAATAAATAGTGGAAGTCGTTAGATTTACGAGGAAAGTTTAGCGCGGTTCGCCATTCTTCGCGAACAAACGCGCCTCGGAAGTACGTACGTAAGAATGTGTGCGTCGTATAAGTTTCCGACGACTTGTACTTACAATTAGTATAAGTGTTACTGAAAAAGATACTTTTCCGTTTCTATCGTGTTCGTCTAATCAAGGATGTTACGTAGTTTGTGAAGATTTGTTTCGGAAATAATTTGATCAGTGTCATAATCGTCATCGTCGTATGTAGGCAATAGAAAAATGGGCGATATTAGAAATCCAGTTTTTAACAAAATATTTTGAAGTAAGAATTTGAGTGGTGTAAAAAATAATGATGTACTCTTTCATGGAAATTTAAATAATTTTTCAAAGTAATTAAAAAAGCTATATGGGCCAATAATGTTCAAAGGAAAAAACCACGCGTTCTCTAGTTCACCATGAAAGGATCGTTCATAAAACTGACGAAATTTTTTATCAAACTAATATCAAAAATTTCGTTTATGAAAATATTATATGTCTAACAGAATATTTATAAGTGATTGAAAAATTCTTTGTTATCATCTCGTACCAACGACGTTTGGATCCATTTATAATAGTTAAATTAGCGTCGTCAATATGATGGATGTGTATAAGAATGAATCTCAATTTATATAATATATTAAATTTAAAATTCAAAATGGCATATTTTTTTCATGTATGTATGTTTCTAAAGTTGACAATTTCGAAAATTTGAATATTTTCATATATTTCTACGATGAATATTCGAGTGTCAATATTAATTAATTTCAATCCAATAAATTATATATAATACTGTTAAACTGTAATCGAGTCATAAAAAAACGCGGAAAACTCATCTCCCAACCTCCTAATCCCCCATCACACTCCCCCGAAAACTACCCCCCAAACAAAAATGCCATAACACATCACGATGGCAACACGGCCCAGACCATGGCCAAGTTTGACGCGCACGGTTACTTAGTTCGAACACGGCTAATGGGATTGTGCGGTAATGGCGAGCAACAGACTGTACCGGTGGGAGGGCCGGCGACGTCTACCATTTCTCACCGCCTTACATCTCGCATTATATAACCGGCGATATAATATTATGCGGGGTATTGTATGTGCGACATTACACGGTGTGTTCGCGTCTAATTCGCGGGCCTAATTAACGAAACTGGCTGCCGTGTTCCCTTTTGCGTTACGAGCGCGTTAATTCGCAAGGGCGTTCGCATGGGGTGGCCCTTTTCCCCGGGTCGTATCGATGGGGATATGAGTTCGTTTTGAGGAAATCGGACCGTGGAGAGGTCGTGTCTGATGGGAGGTATCGCGTGTTGTTCCGGAGATCTCTGGCGGTTTGATTGATGTGTAAACATGTGATGTTTCCGCGTTGTGTTGGGAAATTGGAATGTGTGTGCTTTGCGGATTGGATGTTGTGAATAGGCTCGATTGCTTCGGAATGTTTAATTGTTAATTGTTTTGATTTAATTTTGTATTAAAATGTTGTTACTTAGGTTATCCGAACACATACCCCTGGACAAATACTCTTAGGAAATTAACCCCCCGTGAAAATTTCCCCATCTTGGATCAAAATAAGTATTTTATGTATTAATGATAAATAATCAATGATCGATAAAAAATCAATAACAACAATTAAATCCCAACTATGGATAAAAATTACTTAAAGATCTGCTAATAATAAAAAAATTAAATATTGAATCAATGAACTAATTGTATTATGGCGGTTTATCTTAATATATGAACCTTGTATCGATTTATCGCAATATTTTTTAATAGAGTGCAATTATTAATAATTTTATCAAAATACAAAATCAAATGTATGGAATGTCAAAATGGACGCAATTTGTAGGTAACACGATTAATCTCGGATATCATAGATTTACATTTTTTTATTTATCATTTATTATTTATTATTGATTATTCATTATTGATTATTTTAATTATTTATTGTAAATATTTTAAAGAACCTGTATTTTGTTGACTGAAATAAATCAGTAATAATATTGACTATTTTATTTAATTGTTGACTTTTTCGGACAAATATTGACTTATAAATACTAACAATTTATCTAAAATACTCGATTTAATCTATGGCGGGGTTATTTGCACGGGGGGTTAATGTTCAGGTGGTTTATATCCGGGGAGGGTATGTGTCAATGGGATAAATGACCAAAAATCTTATTTAGACGAATGAATACATACGTGATCATTAAAAAAACATTTATTCTGATTTTGTTGGAAAGTCCTTGTTTTGCAGTGAACCATATAAACGGAGATGATGTAAACTAAAACTAATGTTATCAAATATAAAAAACTATGTATGTATATGCATTAGATAAGTTTTAGTCTACTTTCATAACAATGTATGCTTATTGCAATAGCGGAAACTTATAGTTTTACAAATGCGTCTCGGTGCGGTATTTAATCCCACTGTACCAACTCCTAACACCGACCAACAACCATCAAAACTCGAACTCCACTTCCAACACATACACACGGCACCGGCCCTCGGAGATTTAGCAATTCGCTAATTTATCGTGATTTAGAACGGCGGTCACCTACCGGTTATTCCGCCGAACGGAAAATGAACGCATCCGTACAAACACCCAACAGTATAGGACTGTCATTTATTAAATTGCTCGAATGCGATCGAAGCGAAATAAATAAATCCGTGGAAATATTTATGCGTCCCCCCAGCAGAGGTGTACATATGAGCCCTCAACCCTCCCGAATATATACACCCTCTAGTAATTCTATACACACCCGTATATATTAGCGAGTCTATAAATCTTCGGTTGTCGTACGTGTGGATTCGTTACGGTCTCGCTGCACATATGCGCGCACCGCACATACGAGGGTGCGTTTATTCATATATGTAATGTTATATTTGCGGGGATGCAGATTTAAAACTAACAATATATTCCTATGACAATACGTAAAAAATCATAAAAAATTTGTCAAATGATTGACAAAACGTTAAAAATACTACAATACAATTTTTTAAGGATTTGAGTTTGATTCATAATTGTTGAGCGTGAATTGATTTAATATAAAAAAATAATATAATTTACGGATGTGCGTTTTAATTCTTAATCCCTTTTATGTTTATAGGAATGGTTATGGTATTCCGAGGGTGTGTGTCCAATTCGTGAATATTGCCCAAATAAAATTCCTTATGGTCGCATAAAAATATATAAATTTGCGAAATTGTTAAAATGACACCCGAAACTTGCCATGACCGCGTGATCCCTTATTTCGTTCTCAAATATGTTTTTATTTCTTTTGAATAAAATATTTGACATTTCCATAAAAGATTGAAAAAAATTCCAAGCAATGAAAGAAGTAATCAAGAAAACATTAATTTTTATCGATTTTTTATTTCATTATTTTCGGGAGAGCATCGCCGGATAGCAAAAGTAAAAAAAAAACACATTTCCTGTACAACAATAGTTTCATTATTCCATAGAAAAATTCAATAGTCTTTTTTATACATCATAAACTTGTTGATGTCTTTCGATATCTTCGCTAAGATACGGCGCGGTAATGACGCGTCGCTGGGGCGAGACTCTATAGGGAAAATTATTTTCAACGTCTGATAGAAAAAGGCTTTATCGCCGCCGTTTTTCCTTTGTACGAGAACTAACAAAACACTATCGGATTACAACAAGCGAACGATCATAATACGGCTCTTCGTGCAGTGCGATATATGAAATAGCACGACCTCCACTTGTATTGTAGGATGGGCGTAAAGGAAACAATTTATCGACGGCACCCTTCTTTCGATGTTGAATTATATTTGGTCAAAATGGTCGGTCACGGTAGTTACGGTCGCTGGGTGGAGGATTACATTATGTTATGTATACTTTTTGCACCCTGAGGGCCTCCTTGATCTATAGACGTCATAAATCTGGAAAAAGCGTTCGGTTTTTACGCGACGCTCCCAGTTTATCCTGAATGCAAATGAAGTGCTGCAATAAATCGACAAAATTTAATACATATAAATCGCATAAATTGTCGTTATTGTGCTTGCGTTAGAAATTTAGTGTGATTCAACGTGTTTCAATTTTTTTTTATTTCATAAATTTTCACCGTACAATGTTGTTTACAACGAGAAAGTTGTGTTGTAAAAAGGTTGAAAAATTGCCGAACCAAGTTTGATAATAAAATTAATATAAAATAGTACGTTAAACTTTTATAGGGAGTCTATCGCGGAATTATTTGGCGTAGACTGAACTAATGGCTCCAGAAGCATTTGAAAAACGGCTTTTTTCCCCATTTAATTCGCTTTCCGCAAAAAACGAGTCGTGTTAGGGATTCAAGACGAGTTGCTCGTTCAACTTTTGAAGATTGCTCTAAACTCCGAAGCGGCGCGAATGAAAAAAAATACGATTTGCATACGAGTTGAGCGAAAGCGCTCTAATAATATCTTTTCAGCAACGCCAGCGGAAACAGTACAAAAATTTTCCCATCGAGTCAAAAGAGCGAAAATTTTACGACGAAATTTTTCGCTCCACTTTGATTAAATTTTTCGCTCGTATATATGGGATACGTATTCGCTGATATTTGTAATACGACAGATATACGTATGAAAAAGCATTTTGTGTTGTGTGTGCGAAAGCGAAGAAATTACTTTGTGTAAAGGAGCTCTCGGCGTAAAAACAAAAACAAATTGCATAGGTTTTTTTGCGTTTGTATTATAATACGAAAAGGGGGTGGGTCGTATCTGGGGAATTTCGCAAATCCTCTTATGAGACGGCGTTTCAGATGAGACACCGTTTTTAAGTACTTTATATGCGCACACGACACAAATATCAAATTCAAAATTTGATTAGATGTCTTTTGATTATATAACATTTGTTTTTTTGTCAAATCTCGTTAAAAGGTTGCTGAAGTCTGCGAAAATTTTGCAACTGCTTGTCACGGCTAGTTACAAAGACACGGGGATTTGCTTGAAAATATGCCCTTTATCGGCGTCGAAAAGGGTGGATTTAGTGAAGGGAGAAAATTAATTCTATAACAGATAACCCTCATATATTATTGTGAAAAAAGAGGAACAAAAATGTTTCTGGCGTTCACTATATAGTGTTACGTTATATATTATGTTATATTATACAAAGATATATCGGGCCATCGAAGTGGATAGAACCCAACAGAATTCAATTTTCATATAAATTGCATAATTTTGTTTTCGATATCGCGAATTTTTATGGCGTGCAATTTAATTTGTTTGAGCAATTGATTCGTTATACGCGTATATAAATTTATACACTCAATCCTAGCTTTGTCAAAAATAGTTAATAAAGCCAAACATTTATTCAATTATTTTTAAAATATATAAATTCTAATAAATATTATGTTTACGCGAATCAGTGATTTATAATTCTCCTATTTAAATTAATATGGTTCAAAATTCATGATACAAAATCTATTATGATCGCCCACCTTTCTATAAAAGGTCAGGCATTTTAGCTAAAGCTATTACATAAATTGAAATATTAACGTTAGTAATAATAATTCTCAATCTCGGGTTTTATGAACAAAATAGAGACCGTGAATTATTTTTCAGAGTCTTATTATTTGAGAAGAAAAAACAATCGAGGTTCAAGGGATATTATTTCAAAAATATATTATATTGAATTTTTATTTCTAGAATATCAAATGTCAAATATAATACTTTAAAATTTACATATACTATTATATGAATATAAAAGCGTTTAAAGAAAAACAAAAATATTAAATTCAAAACAACAAAATTTACAACAACATAAAGACATACGTATGAATCGAGATTCGACTTCCTTTTTTTCACATCTCCTTTCGACATTATCACCTCTGGGCGAGATTTTCACGATTAAATCTAATTTTCCCATAGGCAATTTTACCACTCGAATTCAATTTCACGCGGCGGCGTGCACTTTTTCACGTGTATTAACACACCATAGCTACCACCATAGGATTCGGGCTTGGGTCCCGACCCGGCCGATGAATTAGTAATAAGATTTAAAAGCGATTCTATTTCGCATTCGGAACGATGAATAAATTAAGGCAGCTGAGACCACGGCCGTGTACAGACGAGGCAAAAAAGTGCCAATTCGGTTTCATTAATTAATCATTTCGCGGAGACAGACGCGACGGAATTGTTCTCGCACATACTAACGTTCGTTCAACGAAACTAAACATTTAAGATCTGTTTATTTTGGGGGTGATCATTTTTGAATTTGGTATCTGAATATCTTTGTGGTTCTGTAGATTTTTAATTTGATTTATTTTTGGGATTGCCTAATATTAATTCTTAGAAAAAGTCATGTGAAAATCTTCTGATTTATCGAGAGTTATCAATTCTTGTATATTACACTAAAAAATATAATAATTATTTTATAATTGGTAAATAATGCAAAAATGAGTCATAAATAATATAAAAATTATTGTACATAAATATTTTTTTAAGCTATATAAATATAGTACGATTATAGTGTGAGTTTTTCATATCCCAAGAATTATCCGTTTTTTCGTATAAGGTGTGTTTCGGTTATATAATCCAAAAAATAATATCCAACCTTTTTGATCTTCTATGAATGACAAGTTATCGAAAATATTGTTTATAAAATATATATTTAAAATTTTTATACAGCGAAATATCTTTGACACCACCTTCATTGGATTGATCTTAAATGACTCAGAAATAATAGAATTCTTCAAAGTTAATAAAAAATGATAAAACATCTATAAAGAGAAGTCATTAAGTTTTATATTCAAAAAACCCCACCGAATTTCCGACGAAACGAAATTTTTCATTTTAATACTTCCTTAAATAATAACTCCGATAATGGGATATATATTTACGGCGCGGAGGGAAAAAGCGCGGCGCCGAAGAAAATAAGCTGATACAAAAATCTCTAAAAATAATCCGATATTACTAGTATAATAGAATAATAGGTTTTTCAGATCCGCTTATCTTGCGTCTAATAACAGCGGCGGCACTCAAACTAATTCTTGCGTCATCAAAAGTTGAATAATGCGCGACGACGCTCATTTCTAGCGCCACACGCAAAAGCGTCGCTGTTTATGTATAATTTAATGAGGCTAATGGAAAACTTAGCGAATCGCACTCTTCAACGTTGAAATGGCACGAGACACACCCGTTAAGGGCGCCGAGGGAGCGGCAGACCGAGGGAAGAAAACTCTCGGTAAAAAGCCGAGTTTTTTTGTCGAAACATAAAAGCTTTCCGGGGATTCCCGTAAATAGGATATACTCGCCGTAGGAGCGAAAAGGTGCCGCGTCCTTCGTCCTTTGCAAAACGAAGCCTGGAGGGAGGAATTTAACAAGGATATAGGGCGACCGATATAGATTTCGAGAGGACCGCTGCGTTTGTTCGGCGAAGGGTGAAAGAATGGTCGTACGCTGCGTTTATCCGTCAAAATTATTTCCGGGGAATTGGGTGGGTGATTTTTTTTAGGGATTTAGTGAAGGGGCGTTTTGCTGATGTTGTTTTTCTATGTCGTGTTGGGATTGCGCAATCTGATGATTAAATAAAAATATCTTATATTCGTCAGGGTGGTTTTTTGCGGGTGAGATTTGCTGAGTTTGTTAATGTCGTTGGTAAGGATGAGAATTATTATCTTGAAAAAATATGGTGTTTTTTTTCAGTGGCAATTTTTTAATTGTATGAAAATTTAGCCGACATAATCAACGTTTTGATTGCAATGGGAATAGATAAGTCTGGGGTGACTTGTCGCTTTTTCCCCAGAGAAAAGTATAAAAGATAAAGGGGAAAGATATTTTCATATTCAAAAATGATTCATTGAAACCGTCCAAATAAAAAAAAAAAAATTCCAAAAAAAACAGCACAACAAAAATCCCACGTTACTATAGTTTGAACAATCTGAAAATGAATCCCATTTTCAAAATATTCAATAGAAATTCAAACCTGTAGACTTCAATTCCAAAGTACAACATAGTACCTTTTGTTCCACGGGGAAACTTAATAATTTATTATATTAAGATTCCGAATTTCGTCGTTTTGGATAGGCGTAGCATGGAACCTTTGTGATTTCTGTGCGGACCGCCGTTTCAGCAGCGTTGGATTATACGATTATTGTGAGCGGCCCGGCACACTGAAAGGCGCTTTAACATTCAATTCGAGCCGCCCCTTAAGAATTTCCATCGCGTTTATTTGTTTGAAACGTTGAATCTTAAGCGAAAATGAGTCGGCGGAATTCCGCAATTAGAAAAACGCCTTCGTGGAAAGAGTACATCCCTTTCGGCGTTGGACCGACAGCTCCAAATAAAAAAAATCAATGAAAAGAGATCGTCGAGTCAAATAAAAAAAATCCGTTATAATCAATTATGTGGTTTAAGTATTCGATTAATGATTGAAAATCGTGTTTGAAGATTGTATCAAAAAATATAGCTTTTATTGCAAGATAAGATTTTTTCCATTATATAAGAAATTCGAGATTTTTTTTTAGTAAATAAATTGAAAAATATTAATGTAATTTATAAAAGAATTTATTTAATCAATTTGTGTGTATTTAATCAATACATTATTCGATTGAAGGGGAAAAAATGAAAAAAAAAATAGAGGACGGAAATCACCGAAAAAGGAAAGAGACGAGTGGAACGTAAGGATTTTCGTTCGTACGAGCGGCTGAGCTTTGTGCGCGTTTATGTAAACACGCTTTTATCGTGTAAGAAAGAAAAATGTTTTATTGGTGGCGAGGTGGTACCGTAAGGGATTTGGCAAAGTACGAGCGTCACATAAATTATTTCCTCGGACGAAGTGTGACGACAGGTATTAAGCTCACCTTAACTGTGTCTCGGCTCAGTCTGATATATGAGTTGTCCCTTCATTTCGCATAATAGATCAAATACGGGATATATGCACTTTTCACAGGTGGAAGTATTCAGATTGTCATTTTGTAGTTTTTTTCTCGACTCATTTAAAGTAATTCTTCCGAAGAGTTACATTAAAACTATATATATATATATTTTTTTTTTTTAAATTTATACCCCATAGTATATTAATAAAATGTTTAACTTAATTAAATAAATTTAATTTACTTCTCGATGAGTCCTGAAACATTTCGTCGCAAAATTTCATTACGAAACCACCGGACAATGAACCCGTTAACCTCAAGAGTGACGCAATCGAAAAAGCACACAGATAAAAGCTCAAAGACAAAAAGCATTTCGTTTGAATGAGCGCAGAGATGCACTTTGATCGCGATCCGAAAAGAATTCAGTCCTCACGTACATTAGCGGCTTTATTAGAAATCGCCATTTCCTCGGCGCCGCTATCTGAGAGCTTTTCGGCGGGAAATGTAATTTGAAAATCCCCGCGCCGCAAATTTAATAGTCACGTAATCTTTTAAGTTATTATTCGCGTCAGGATATTTTTCTTATTAAAAGCGATTCTTCAAGAAGAAAGGGCGAAGGGGACGAGTTTCTTTCTCTCTTCCCTCCTCTGTGCTTTTTTTTAGTCCTCTTCGGTTCCTCGGAGCTTTTGGGCCGCGCTCGCGTACGACGGCGCGACAATGAAGGCTTTTATTCGGCGTTCATTTTGTATATTGCGAAAATGCGACACGAACGGTAATTGAAATGTGCACGTAAATAAACGTTATTCTGAAACTGACAATCATATTTTATCAAAGTAATATTTTAATATATTAAATAAGAAAAATATATTTTTCATGTTCAATTGTAACAGTCACAATGAATAATTTGACAAAAGGTATTATATATTATATTTAAACATCATTCGCAGAAACTAATTTCTTACTACTATTAATCTCAATTAATTAAAATGGCGTAACATTTATTCGACGAATTTTGGAAATGTCGTATATGAAAAATGTTTCTATTAATAAATCCTCGATTTATCTATCTATATTTATTTCATTCTCGGATATTGCGGGAGCATCTGCGGCAACTTTTCCGTTGTCAAACTTTTCAGAATGAAACGTATCGAAATCCATGCATTTTTGGGGTCGAAAGATGATATATGTTTACTTTCCATGCATCCCATTCGATGAGATTTCCGAATCCTGGATGCAATGCAGACACGTCCCGAGGGAACTATCACCTAAATCGAAACATGATTCCTTTTGCGTCTGATCGCAATAGCAATTGATGCGTCCCGTTCGTTTTTCCACATACATTTATTTACGAGCACGCGTTGTATTGGATCGTCGGTGGAGGGCCGATTGCGTTTTATTGCCTCCGCCGATCGCTAAATATGAAATTATTCGACGGTCGAGTGAGCCGGCCGTATAGAAAAGATCGACGAAAACAAGATCGTAATGTATATTTATTATTCAGCGGGGTCTTTTGTTAAAATAAGTTCTCCGGGTGACCTTTAGCGAAAGCTCAATGACGGCGAAACGCCACCATGGTCATGTTGGATAGGGGTCGTCGGCGTCTCTCAGTCTGCGATCGCTATCTTTTTACAATGGCATTAAATAGGATAATGTTTAATGACGCTACTTTTAAATCTCATCACGAAACACATTCGGAGTAATACGAGTGATGAAAAAGTCATATAAGTGGAATTTGAAATGAAATTATATTAATACACATAAAAAAAACATAATTTTAATATGATAAAGTATGTAAATTAAATTATTTTATTTTTATGATACAAGAAAGTATATCGTTTTATGAATGGAAGTAACGAAACGCTCTTTAATAATTAACATACAGGCATATCTTCCGCTGTTGTGTAATGTAATAATAAATAAAAGCCGTTTCGTAATTCGGGCTTTTAACACGAGACTGCCAACATAATTACATTTGATAAATTATCTAGAAAAAAAATTAATGTCCTCTTTGCCAAAAAGTGGGCGACTGAAAATTTGCCATTTGCCTCGACTATAAGCGAGGCTCGTTCGATGGCTGATGGAGGATTGGCGCAAAAAAGGCACAGTTTATAAAATTTTAAAGCGATAAAATGCCCCGGGAAATATTGGAGGCTTTTACGTAGTTCGTGTTTGATATAATTCACTTAGTCCGTGCTACGTGACTACGAGTACTATTGCACACATGTTCTACGGCGTAGCCGCCCGTGGTACCCAGTCACGGGCATAACTCAAGTAGATATGCAATTCAAGAACGCAATAAAATGTTTTACGGACTTGGTTACCGTTGCACTTATATCATGCACTTTTACATCGTACGTTAAAATCTACGGCGGAACCGTGCCGCGAATTCACGAACAATATCTGGACATTGGCTTTAAGTTTCGTACCCGTATTGAAGAGTTTAGGTTGAAAAGTATTATGGCCCGTTTTATAGTATAAAAAAATATGGATTTTTATTGAAAATTTGTTCACGTTTATATGTTAGCTTTATATGCGAGTGCGTCAAAAAGCTATTTCGAAATCCGGCAAACTTTGTTTGGTACTTTTTTTTTCAAAACCATATTTGCCGGGGCTGGCATTAAGAGCATTTAACTTTGAAAAGTCAACTCGCGTATGTATATGCGAACCAAAACCAGCACTTTGTAACGCAAAAGTTAAGCAATTAATCCAGATTAAGGTTGATAATCTGCGCATGCACCCAGAAAGCATATATCTCCGCATAGCCGCCATTATCCGGCGATATTTGTTTGCGGAAACATTCGAAGGGTTCCGTTTTCGATTTTGGTTTTTCTATTTTCGAAATAAGAAGTGTTTTGCTAACGAACAAACGTTCTGCTAACGAATCGTCCGATTTACGGCGCGTTACGTCGCGTCGGCCAACTCGTCCGAAATTAATTTACCGGGCCAAAATGTTTGCCAAACAAAAGCAGACGTCGTTGTTAATTGTTTGCGACGTGGAACCGCCGGTTCGAGGTTGAGGGAAAAAAATAAGAAAAATAAACGTTTCCCATCGGAGCATGCATCAGAATTGATTGGTTCTGAATATAAGTCGGCCTGGTATGTACGAATGTTCGATACGTTCAAAGTCGCCTACGTACGCAAAATGCGAAAGCTCTTTCGCATTCGATAGATTGGATGAATTTTTCATGTTTTTTTTTATTAGTACCTTCGACGTTTTTATATAATTCATGTACCTTAGCATACGCGAAAATAGTTCAAATCCATATCGATAAATTGTTTCCGAACGGTCGGACATGGAAGCAATACGCCCGAATCGGAAAAAAATACGAAACGTAATATAAAAATGATAAATGCTTCCTCGAAAATAAGAATCACATAATTTAATAGAAAAAAATAAACAATATTATTGATGAAGCAATCTCGTCCGCTCCGAAACTTTTAACGGTCCAACTTTCTCATAGTAGAATATAAAAAAATGGACGGTCATAGAAATGCGAAGTCGAGGGTGGGACGAAACTTAAAATTATATTATGGTTGTAATTGTATGAAAGCGACTACTGCGTTATCCTTTTTCTCCCCAAAAGTCCGGTTGGCTTAAGCATGGTATGGGGAAAAAGTAAAATTTTAATCCCGAAAGTCGTTTTGCGGAATGGTCTTCGAAGCATTTGTCTGAATTATATGGTCGGCGGGCAATTTACAAACACACAGTCTGGAATTGTAAGCAAGAGCCCCGAAAGCTAAATAGGCTGTATTGAAACTTTTTTCGTTGTTGCTTTCGTACATTTTTTTAATGTGAACTCGTTTATTTTTATTGGGCATCTACCCTCGCACTTTTAGTCCCTCAAAGTTCGCTAAGGGCGACTGACTAAAAAAATACTTTTATCTAATTTAGACTCAATATGCACTTTTTCCTAAATACCAATTTGAAAACGCAATAGAATTTAAATATGTTATTTTTTCACTTATATTATATATTCATGTATACATATGTTATAGTAAAAATGTATTATCGCTATACCATATACGTAGTTTTATAGCGCGGTTTTTTATTCGAAACAAGAATCATAAATAATGTAGGGCATTTGCTTATTTTCTTTCATTTTCCGCATTTTTACGATACATATTTTACGCATACGTTGAGAGGCGAATTATCGTAAGCTAAATAAGAGCATAAAAATGTTTCGAGACATAAATCTATGGGATGGCCGTACGAACGTCGCCTTTGGGGGTTTTCTGCCGAAAATTTCCGCCGGAGGAAAGAAAAAGTAAAAGGAACGGCATTATCGTCATGTGAAAACAGTGTTCTGTAAAAGGTGCTCAAAAAATTTATCACCATAGGTTAACGGAGATGATTGCCCCCGAGAGATAGCTTAAGCCCTAAACAAGCCGGGGACAAAGCCGTTTTTGTACGACTTCGACCTCAACTTTGCATACGGGAAAAAAGAGAGAATCTCGGATCTCCCCATGCCCGAAGCGCACGTGCCCAAAGTAAACATTGTAAAAAAATATTATCACTTGGAAGGCTTTATGTACGGCGGGAAAGCTTTTTACGACTTTTCAAGTCTATGAATATATTTGAAACGTAAGTAGTTCGCCTGAAGTTATGCAAAACGTAGTCCTTTTCCACCCCGCGAGCGCATTCAAAGAGCTTTTTTGACCATCCTCACCTTTTTCCGAAAATAAAAAAAAGAAAATAAATCACACGGATATACATATAGATCAAACGATCCTTCGACACGCACAATAATATCTCAATATAACACTAGATATATCAACAATACAGTACATTTTTCAATTCATCTATTTATACAAATTACTCAGAGTTTTCCCAGTGCGAATATTCCGAAGTGCATAAATTCCGTTCTATCGAGCGTTAACACTGAACGCTTGAGACGTTCCACGGAGGATATTCCATTTTTTCGCACTACCCAGAGGACTTTGGTGGCTTTTCCGAGACAAGTCCTTCTTGATGCTGAATATAAATAAACACCGACCGAGAGGCTATCCTCTTATCTGCAAACATATTTATTCGCAGCCGCATACAGTTTCGTCTCTGGACCGTCGAAAACACAGGCCATGTTTGCCGAGAAAATGTAAACTAAAGTTTCACGTTTCGTCGTATGAATATTTTTTCCGGTGACCGGACGATTTTTTTCTTTATGAAAAAATCCTAGAATTATATACAGTGTATATGAAATATATTTGAATGATTTTCCGGTATCAATTTGTATTCATAGAAAAAATATTTTCACGTGAAATAACTTTTTTTTGAAGCCTATGATGTAAGCAGTTTTTGAAAATATCGAAGTAATATATTTATATTATGATCAAAATGTAGTGTTTATTTTTAATGGAAGTATAAATATTTTTATTAATCGCATGCTTGCCTTAACTTGAAAAAAAACTAAATTATTTAAATATTTATTTTACCATGAAAATTATATATTAGAAATATTTTTTTGAAGAAAAACAACAGTAATGTAATCAAATAATATTTTTGTCACACAAAATATATTTTTTTCTGCTAACAGCGTAATACAATTTTTCTCACATATATATTATATCATGAAACACATTTGCCTCCTTAAGTAAACAACAGAATAAAGCGGTTCTTGAAAATACACATACACCAAGACTTGTAGACGTACTACTTTTCGAAACGTAATATATCGAGGCTTCGTGCTAGCTATTTTCATTCCATTTTCCGGGAAAATCCCACTATCCTCGCCGCGGACCCGAAGGGAAAATCTGTGTAGTAAGTATTCACTTTCGTCTGAAATATGACGCGAACTGAAGCCTACACGTGCATGTGCTTTTCTCATACATACACATTCGAAATAAATACATATGTTTGGAGCTTTTCTATAGTTGAGGGTGCGAAACAAAACCCTCAACGCCACACTAGGAACACATTATTCTAGCGGTCGCATATACGGCCGAAGACCGGTCCGCAAGTCACGTACGAGAAATATCGGCGACGTGACTTACCGCTTGAGAATCGCATGAAAGATTCCGTACGAGAGGAGCCTTTCATATCTGCAGAGAATCGGTGGGAAATTATTTTTTCTGCTCCAATATATTAAATTAGATAAGTTTTTTATTTTATTTGTTTATATTATACGTCAATTTTTTTGTAGTTTTTCTATGGTAGGTATATCAATTATATATTAAGTTAATGTGTCTGGGGAGTTTAATGGCCAAAATGAAGATTTTACATAGTTTATAAAAAATAATATTTCTTAAGTCGCATACTTTTTGAATTATGCATGCAAAAATATAAGCAATGTAAAAGGGACTCGAAATGAAAAACAGAACTAGCGAGAGCGAAGAAGGCTCGCGTTGGGGCGAAAAAAGGCGGGTTCTCAGTCATAATTTAAACTTATTTTGCTTTCGCGAAAAAGTTATCCCATTTAGTAATGAGTAATTATAGCGAGCTCGCTTAATGCGCACACGAGAGAAAGTAGTTTGCTCATTCTTCGTACGCGATTTGGCAAGGGACGTCCCGCCACCACTCGCTCCCTTTTTCTATTTTCCCAGACTATGATTATTATTTTCATGCGGAAATTTTCGTCCACCTCTTCTTTGCATCCTCATCCCTTTCTGTGCTAAGGAATACCGAGAGTTTGGGTTTCCGCGGGAACGGGGAGCTTATTATTATCCACCCAAGCCGCTCCCTCGGATACCGCCACTTAGTGCGCGGGTAACACTTGCCTCTAACGACAAACATAATTTCATTTCTCCATTTTATTTATTTATGCGCGGCTTCCCTTCGGGGACGTATATTTTTCAAAGATATGCAACTTTTGTTTTGCCGAAATTGCCCCCGGGGCCACGCGAAAAACCCGCGCCTACGTCTGAAAATTCGCCTCAGACCCTGAAAAAATTTTTCGCGAAAAAATCTCTTCCTCTCTCTCTTTCGGGTGAAGGTTGCGCTCCTAAGTGCGATATTTATTATTTTAATTATGTGAAATACGATTATAAACGCGGGCGCGAACGCGTTTTCGCGCCGCTGCGTGGCAATAAAAACGAAACCGACGTAAATTTCCATTAAATGGCGCGTTTCGTATGAACTTTTGCATGTTCGCCTTTATTCCCTCTCTTTCTCTGCTCCTATAGCGATTTCAATATTTAGGTGTTTTAAACATAACAATAAATCTCGTTTATGCTCTGAAATAATGCATTCGATACGCCGGCTAATGCTATCTTTAATTAAAACGTAACTCGATTAATATCGCCCAATTAATTGGTCTGGTTCTTAAGGAGTGTTTCTGCATGCTTTTATAAAATATTCGCCGTAACCGAAATGGGGTGAAAATTTAATATCGGAATTTATACATGCGAATTCGAACACCGAAATGAGCTACGTAAGGTAGTATAAATGTTTTAATATAACCTAACACTATATTACCAATATGCAAAAATTCTCGCTTTCCGAGGTTGAAAAAAATCTTTTATTCTTCCCTTGAGTGTGAAAAATATACATACATATGAAATTTTGTAGCTTTAGTGGTATAGGAAGAACAAAAATATACAGTAAAGTAGGTTATTATTCCCCTCGAGAGATAACTGTGTACTAGTGAAAAAGGTATCTCACTTTATGCATATAAAACTATTTACGACATGTTTATACAGAAACACGCATCAAAAAATTTCATTATACTACAAATTTAACAAAACATACGATTCTAATTTCGATTTAGCACTACCAAGCCAAAATTTCAGAACACTCGCGATTTCCGAATGCGAAAACATTTCAAAAATCGTGACTCTCAACAGAGCTGGCGGCTTATGATTTCTGAGTGTTTCATCCACTCATTGCGGGGCGCGCCCTCGGCTCGGCTATGGCTCCATTTGCATAAACATTTATGGCAAGACGTACATTTGCCAACAAGAGGGGCAGACTCGGATGGCATAGGCTCTGAGTCATTAGGTACCGTAATGGTACGTTACCAAAAGCGACCTAAGACCACACGTCATCATCGCCAGAGGGCTAATGTATCCGAAAGTCTTCCCCTCAGTAAAAAATAATGGGCTCCGTGTTTATGTTATTTGAAAATTTTACGGTTATCGCTTTGAATTTGTAATGTTTCGCGATTTATTATGGACGGTGTTTAAATGAATATCGCTGAATGAATCGGGCGCTTGTTTGCGATTTTCGATGGGTGTTTTACTTTTAATAGCAAATTGCTCGTTTATATTATACATTCTCATAGTAGTTTTTTATGTTGGGAAAAATGCATTGATTTTGCAGTTCTATATAAATATTTGCATTGAATTGTTTTTTTTAATTACGAATGTGTTCATTTGAAAACATTTTGATTCGTTATTTAACGAATGCAGTATTTTATTGCGAATATGGGAAAATATTTCAAATATTTTCAAACATGTAAAATGTACATAAAAATCGAATGAATTTATTCCAATTGTAGTTTTTGACGATTCGATCACAATTTAAAGGCCTTTGTTATCCAATTTTTCCCATAGAATTTTCATTTTTGCCAGACAAACAACATACAAATAGATGCATCATATAAAAAAAATTCCATTAAATTTTTTCGCTCAAACACAACTCAAAATATAATATTTTAATAACAAAAAAAAAAAAAAAAAAAACAGGTAACCCGAAACGAGCCGACTCCGATTCAACATCCAGAGCAACCAGCAGACGTACAATTCCCCGGCTCGCCATACAACCTTTTTACGCCTCCACTTTTCCGGCACACATTTTCGACCCACCGTAATGAAATACGTTCTTCACGGACACGGCCGAAAACAATGAAAGTGACGAAAGCGGATCCTTCGGTCCCTTTAATCAAACACGGCCATTTTCGTGGGCCTTTGTCGTTTCGGCCCCGGGCCGTGTGTACACTCCAGAGCCGAAACCCTTCTGTTTTCTTAGGTCCTCTGAATGGCGGGAAATCTCGACGGGTTAACACACTCCGAATCATTTATCTAATTGGACGAGAAAGGTTTGAAAAATCGTCTGAAATGCAATCTGAGTTTGTGCGCTCAACAGCGCAAACATTCGAATGGGTGGAGTTGCGAAATCAGTTTCGTATTATATAGGGTCCGCCAAAAACACAGTTGTATACGAAATTAATATTATTTATAATAAATAATATATGTGTTTATTATTGCTAGTGTGACCTGAATACTGTTGGTATGAGATGAAAATTAGGATTTTTTAAATTATCTACGTATATTAAGTGCAATGTATTTTCATTCGAATATATTTTTTAAATAGGGAAAACTTTTAGTTACGGCACAATAAAAATACTTCTAAAATGTTCCTTTCATAGTAAATGACTTTTGTGATAGGAATATCATTATCAGTAAATGGCCCAAATAACACTTCGGTAACAGAAATATACGGTTTTTTATATTTTTATAATTATCACTTTGAAAGTACAAACATTTCAATTTTAAATTAAATTTCTTAAATTTTCAGTTCTTATAATATGTCATGTACTATTTCTTTTCTATAATATGTTTGATTTTACTTGACTTATTATTGAATGAAATTTTAGTGATCGTATTCAAAATTTATTACGTAACCATCACGGCTCATACTTCCATACAAATCAAAACATCCGCATCAACTACGCCTCACCCACATATCAATTACACGCTCGCAAACAGCCGAACACAAAACCCACGCACATTTTAATTAATTTCAAGAATTCAACGCTTACACTCACACGAACATACACATCCTGAGCGCTTTAACGGCGCGTTAAAACGCTACGTTTTCCACGCCAGGCCTACTAATCCAACTAGCGGCATTTCGGCGGAAATCTAATTTGGGCCTGGGGCAAAATCGCTAGACGTGTGGCGAAATTACGTGTCCAAGGATCGTGCTCGTGTCAGCGGTTCCTTTTGTGAGAAACTCCGTCGGTCGAGGAAGGATATCCTTCGTGGGTGCTGGTAGATACTCCTCTGAGGGCCAAGGTAGCGAAAGTTGGCGTCGTCGATAATTACAATCGGGTTAATTTAAGCCGCATCGATAAACCGAAGGTAATCGATACTAAGAAGACGTTTAAAGTTGAATTAGATCGATAAATATTTCATATTTAAATATTGATTAATCTATTGTTGCATCAAAAATAATTCAAAATTCAACTGAGTAATATTTCTTCATTTTCATTTCTTATTATTTTTCTTATAAGAGATCTTAAGGTTTAATTTATAAAAAGTACGTCAAATATGATAGCATTTGTCTGGAATATAGTTTGAATATAATACGCAAAGATTGAAAAAATAATAATTAAATTCCATAGTATTCCAATCCCGACCGTCTCGAATAGTAATAGACGAGCGTAAAAAGGATATCTTAAGCGACGGTTTCTCTTCGCGACCATAAGATTTTTTTTATTACTATCTCTGCGTTTTCTTTGCTCGTTCAATTTAAAAAGAAAATTGAATTTTCTTCTATCGTCATACTCATAAATTTGCCTTTTTACGCGATATTTCCGTAGATTTTTCGCTGCACTCCAGCTGCTTTTATTCGGCCGTATAAAAATACGTGTGTGCGAGGGGCGCGATTTCACGTATGTCGCGCACAAGTGAAAGTCGACGAACTAATTAGTACGCAAGTTGTTCAAGTGTATTTAATTATGAAACGTTTCCCGAGGATGTGTTGAAATTGTTCTCGAAGTAAATACAAAGCTGAAAATTTGTCGTTGGCGAAATTTTCAATCACTTCCCGCTCCGACAAAGAGTTTCGCTCGTGTAACGTGTCTCGGATACCGCCGACAAGGGAAAATGTATTAAATTCAAAGTTCATGAAAGCATGTGTAACCAAATTTAATGTTGGTGAGGAAAGTTTGGAATCTTTCCTCAAAACTTCCACTTGAATTCTGGTTATCTATCGTGCTATTAGTCTATTACAACGATTTCCACTTTGACACTGAACATTCACCGAATTATTTATTATATGCCGTAAGAGACTGTATATCCATAATCATAAATTTAATTCGCTCATAATTATAACTTGTAAGTTTAAGCCGTCAGAAATTTTAACATCGATTTTATTTAATATATCCATGTGTACTTTTGATTTATACATAAATGCGTCATAATATTCGGAAATGAATCAATCGATTCTCAAAACAATTGACGTCACAAATTAAACTGATTCTTCGAAAATAATCCGATAAAAATAACGATAAAATCTGATAAATACATTAAGAATTTTATAATTTTAAGTTAAGTCAAAAATTCCCTTTGTTCGATTTAAATTATATTAAATACAGTTTATATGATTTGTATGTGAAGTCAACTGATACGTTAAAATTTTAACTATCGTGTGATGGCATCGAACCCTTTTGAAACCTATCATACGACGAAACTAGTGCCCATAAAATTGTCAATACACAATGCGGGAGAGAATCGATGCGCAAAGATTCCACAATAGACTTATAAACCGGGTGACCATTACTTCTAAACAAATTAAAAATTAAACTTATTTTTAATATTTGAAAATCCATCAAGACGAACAGAACTATGATAAAAAATTTATATGTGTGTTGAATCTTGAAACGATTTGGTAAGTAATACATTGCCTTATCCATACATTACATATACTCAGTGATGATTATTTATGCATGAACTTCAAATTTATTATTAAATTTTACAGTGTGACACATCGAATAGTAATTAATTCAAAAATCATCTAACTCTCGTCTAATAAACCAACTATCCTCGATAAGACCCTATAAACACCGAAAATTAATTAACAATCCCCTCCCCAAAGTTCCGAATTCTCCTCAAAACATCATGGTTACCCTACAAACACAAGAATCCACGATAAAACCGCCAATACGCGATAAACTGCGAAACGTTTCAGAATCGCCACATTCGCATAGTATACGAGCAATCACGCACACACTCGTTCCACGGTTTATTGCAGCAAGCAAGCTCCAGACGGAGCCGTCACTTTGATCCTTCGGCTTATTTTACCACAGAATGTTTTGCACATCAGAAACTCGTGAGAGAAACCGCATAATACGTACAAGTATTTTGCGTATACGTAACTCGTTCGCAATAATAACGGGAGGTTATCTTAATGCGCGCTTCGACGTGCAAGTTTATCTGACTGTTTTAAAAAGTCCCGTGGGACTTGCGACTCTTCTGTTCGCCGAGCTTGAGGGGAGATTTTCCGGGGAAATCGGGAAATTGTGGAACGTGTGCGCGTCTTTGAAAATGTGATGAAATGCACTTTCGTATAGGACGAAGATTTGTCTGTAAAGTTTATGTTTGCTTGGTTGAATTTTTTTATTTCGTATAAAATATTTTCGATTTAAATAAACTCATGATGTTTAAAAAAAATATTAGACATATTAATTTATTAATGCGACGACTAGTCAAAGCAACAAAAGACCACCGCCCAAAAAAAAAACGAATAAGTAAATTCGCTATCGCGATAACGTTATCCGACAATGGATAGCGCTGGAAAAAAAGCGACGACCACCGAAGGCGAAAGAGGAAAATTATACCAGCTAGGTGGTATCGCGCCATCATCATCATCATCATCGCGGAGGGCGTCCTTATCGGTGGTCAGGCCCTCCTTCAAAAACGGTCCGAGAACGCCCTTATAGTCGGAACATCCGCCCGATAACGCCGTTAGACTTAACTTCCGATACAGTTAAAGCCGACCGTGAGCGTAGAACCCTTTCCTCTTGTTACGGCCCCTTGAATAATTTGTTATTTGGCGCCGATAACATCTCGAGACGCCCCCGTCTTTGTGCATTGGTTGGGAGTGCATTTTCCGTGTTGCTTTGTGGAAATTTTCCGCGGGATTTGCACGAGATATGTTTTTCGATGTCGATGTGTAAATGGTTTTTTTTCTATTAATATATTTTCCATTAGCATATTTTGAAGGTGAATTGCAAATTTCGCAGAGTACTTTTTAATGTCGGAAATAAAATTTATCAAAATGAAATGTAATTAGTATACGTCGTTTTAATTTATAGCCCATTTTTGTACTGGTTGACTTGTAGATAAATTTTAACGCTTCCGAAATAGCACGCTCTGAAATGTGGCATGGTAAAAATATATTTTTAACGCTTTGTGCGTGTCGTATCTGTTCCACAGACACTAATGGATACAACAAGAAGTTTCATAGATACAAGACGCCTCGCTTGTACAACGGTTTGAAAATGGATGCTTCTTACCAAGAGACGTAGATAAGACGTTGAGTCACGTACAAACAGTTCTCGGTACGCTTTCAGCACAAACCGCTGATTGTATGAAACTTTAAAATATAAAATTGAAATAATTCAATAACACACAAATTTCATCGCATCTCGAGCAGATTGTACAAACGATCCATGAAACTTGTATCAAATAAACTTTCAATTATGAAATTGCTTTGGTTGTATATAAAGATTTTTTGTATAAAGTATGAAGAAAAAGTTGAATTATATTAATAAAATAAAATCAAAGCTGCACATATGAAACACATATATAAAATTCAATTAATTCGCAGGATCGGAAAAGCATATACGTGACGGAAGTGAGCGCGAGTGAGTTCGCTTCACACAAAGCGCCATTAAAACATTAAGTTGAAGTATTGCAAAAGGGATTCACCGTTCGCAGACAGGACGAATGTGCCTCAAAGAGACGGAAATCGTTATCCTCAGGCGCTGTTGCACTCGCTCCTTGCTCACATCCTGGACTAGGAGGAGGAAAAAAATAGCTAATAGGATTTGTAGGTCCTGCAACGGTGCTACTTTTCTGACAACTGTTCGCGTTGATAATGCGTAAAGAGGCTTTTAAATGCTACGATCGAGAAGCTTTTTTTAAAGTATTATTTTGTTTTGTATATGTATTAATAGTCTTTTTTTCTTAGAAAATCCTTCTCGCCCTAATTTCTGAGAATATTTCGTGTTGGACTGTGACGCAGTTTGATATTGTATTTTCGGAAAATTCTTTCGTTATTCGCTATTCGTAAATATAATATTATATATTATATATTATATAAAATATTGACATATTACTTCATAATATGACTGTATATACTGTTATGTTAGTAATATTAAAATAATCTTTATCAATTTTCAAACGATATAATCATCATCAACCACAATTTAAAACATGAAATTGTATTGCGATGTACATACGTATGTATTATATTATATATGGAATCACTATATACATATTTAAAGGTGTGTATTTTTTTGATATTTTCGAACTAATAAAATTTTAAATAAAATGAATAGAGATTATGCCATAAATTTTTTTTATTATTTATATTAAAAAAAAATCATAATATTTCAACATATCGAGCATAGCACAAAATATCATTCCAACCTCTCAAACTACCACAAAAAATTCATTAAAAAACCCAAAAATACTCCTGCGAAACCTCCCCAAACACAAAACAACATCCTCACACACACCACACTCATTACCCAACAACCAAGCACCTCGAGATAAGATAGAGTGCGCAACGAGCGTACTTAAGTGCACACGTCGAACACCGCCGCAGATGCCCAGAAGAGTCCTGAATTTCGTTCGGGACCTGCACGATAACGACGAACCGAAAAAAAGCGGACATTAAACAGTGCCGGCAGCGGGCAATTTGTGTCGGCAGTTACCGAGAGGGATTCTTTCTTGCACCAGTCGATAAATATGGGGATGGTACTAGAGACGTCTTGCAACCGCCGACCAAGTTCCTTTGCCGCGAGCAAACATTAAAAGCATATGCCGGCTGCACTAAATCCTCGGTAACAGTTTAAGTTTTCATCGGGGTACTTATATTCGCCGGTGATGGGGTGGTCGGCGAACAACACACGTCGTAGGTTTTCGCACATAAATTACTATGGCGAGACTTTATTGCGTCCGGAATCTTCACTCTTCCGAAATAGTTCGTGCCGCTGTTGTTACATTGTGTTATTATATTAAAATAACCTTTGGTTGGTGTTTGTGCGATTTCGGATGGGACGAGAGTCCGTTGCGGTCTTTGAGATGTTTGTGAATAGTATGTTTAACTGGGATTGTGTGTTCAATTGTTTCGTATTTGGTATGTGGTGATGATGCGTGACTGTTAATTTATGTATTATTTTTGATATGGAAATAATGTTTTTTTTATTACTGGTATTAATCGTTTTGGAAAAATTTGATGGAACTGGTACTTGCGTCACACTATTTCATAATTTGGGCCGTGGAAAGTAAGCTATTTACATTTTTATTTTGGTCATCTAAAGTTTTAATTGCACGAATAAAGTTTTCAGTGTTGAAATAATTTAAAATGTATGTAGCACTTTATTTTTCAAATGAAAATGTCAAATAATTTTAAATATGTATATATTTTTTTGTTTTTCACAAAGAATATTGTACTGAAATAAAACCTATGCTACTATCTAGTGGCGAAATAATGAAACAATATGAGTTAAATTTATCTGATAAAAAATAGATAAGCACACCGAAATAAATTGAGTACAGTGATAAACAAAATTAAATCAATAATCGAGTAAAATACGGTGAAACATTAAATTTACTTTTATCGCAATACTTATTTGATAAAAATAAAATCAACATATTCAATAGAACAAACGACTAATTGTAAGTACGAAAAATTAAACGCATCACTTTCGTTTAGAATTAAAATTAAAATTCGATCGATCGAATATACTAACATACATTTTAAAACTCCCAAAAAAAACCGCTAAAATTTTCCACAAAATATTCAAATCGATCTTCTAGAATCGCGTGCCGAACACGTCCAACGAAAGGCGGACATCTAGCCGCATTTAATATCATTCGCGATAAGATAAAGCGAACGTACACCTTTCGAAGCAGATAGCGCACGACGAATCGCTCCGACGTTCTGCCGCGACGCAAAATCTGATACCGAGCATTAAAGCATTTCGTGACAACAAACTCGGAGAGGTTCCAGGACGAACCAGCACGAGGAAAAGCCTGATTTGGGTAGTGAAAGCCTTAAGTTTGGTGCAAGAGTGCACTAGTTGTGGATGAGGGCGCGGTAATTGTCGCCAGGTGCCAAGACACGAGTGCTCTCATATTATTGAGGGTTCGACTCATTAGTGATGTCGAGTGTGTTAAAACGTGCATTATGAAGGAATTTGTTGAGTGGGATGTACTCTTGATGATTTTGGGATGATTTTAAACCGCTAATAAAAAAAGGGTTTGAAAATGTTAAGCGGTGGAATTTTTGATAATAATTTATTATTGAAGCGTGATATCTAAAATTAATTATCGATGTTAATCTGTTTTTTTATCTGATATATTAAAAAATTATATTATTCAGAAAAAATATTTTTGTCACTCGAATGATATTGTACGAGTATATAGAATCATATGGAATTTCAGCAGATGGAAATGATTTTTTGTAATCTCAATGTAATATTTACTATACGTAATATTTGAAATATATAAAAAAATATTACAAAGAACAAATTCACTTATTGATATTGTTCAATACCCTTACTCGTTCCACTGGATTTGTGTACGTTATCTTATCAGAATTTTCGAGCTTATCAACGGGACAGATATGATACGTTGCTCACCGTTCTCGTTAAAACATGAGTAATCTAATTACTTCGAAACAAAAAATTAAAAAAGACACATTTCATCCAACTTTTGGAAAGCTTAGCGCCTCTTTTAAAGTGTATCATCTATTATGAATGCTGGAGTAAAACGGCGGCATCTTCTTAAACACTTTACCAGTGTTGCCTACGCCGTATAATGTTCTCATAGTTAATAAACGAGCAAGATATTTCTAGCAGCTAGCCTGGCGAAACTTTTGCATGGAGAATAAGTTTTATATTGATATTAGCAAAAGTGACACGATAATAATATGGCTTTTAGTTCGCGACCGCATAAAATTTTGCACGACCGCAATACTACGGTGTTTAGTTTTACTTTGCAACGTTTCGAACTGCATACAATTCTCGTTGAAATTTTTTAGGTTTTGATCGTTTAGTTATAATTTTTTTATATTTTCAAAAATTAAATATAGACAATAGTTAATTAAGCATTGTCATTTTTATAAAAATACAAAGATATAATAAAATATATAAAATGTTAATTTTTATATTTAAAGCATGTTGATAAGAGCCGTTTTAGTTTCTTCGCAGTATGTAAATATTTTTTAAGAAACTTTCAAATTAAAATTTTAACGGAGGCACAGAGAAAAATTTAGGTACTCACCCATAGTATGATGTTGAAGCAGACAAGGGTATACTTGATGCAATAAATTCTTGATTCAAGTTTTCCAGAACCCTTTCCTTCACCTGTTCCAGCCATTACTTTTAAATATTAAAAAAACTTTTTTTCTTAAAAAAAAAAACCCGCGGAATTTCCGACGGTCGAAATAAACCACTCTTAATCCTGCACAGTTTGTAAATTTCTGCCACTTTCACCTCTAACAGTACAAACTTCGAGACGATTTATCGAAATTTCACAATTATTATTATGCTTATAAAAATGAAAATATTTGGCAACTTTTAAAAAATTGGAAAGACGTGCTAACCGATGCCACGCAACGCAACAAATGATATTGTTATGATGTATTTTACAGTATCTCTTATCTTCTTCTTCAGGCTAGTACTAGGAAGGTAAAATTTAAGTAATTTTCATTTACCGGTAAATTAAATTTTGTATTAAAACCGGAAAAAATAACGAAAAACAAAAAAAACGTAAACCACACAACCCGACATTTCTTCAAAAATGTTTTTAAAAAATGAACAAATTTTTCAAAAAAAAAAACTGTATAGGTCTTCACAACCTGACATTGTTTCAAAAAATAATTTCCCAAAAAAAAAAACGTTTTCTTTAAATACTCGAAACACAAACTTTTTTTTTGGCGGTAAAAATTAAAATAAGAGTTTCTTCGCAGTATATAAATATTTTTTAAAAAACTTTCAAATAAAAATTTTAACGGAGGCACAGAGAAAAAAATAGGTACTCACCCATAGTATGATGTTAAAGCAGACAAGGAGACAAGGGTATATTTGATACAATAAATTCTTGATTCAAGTTTTGAAGAATCCTTTCCTTCATTTGTTTCAGCCATTACTTTTAAATATTAAAAAAAAAATTTCTTAAAAGAAAAAACAAAAACCCCTCTTAATTTCCAATTTGAAACCACTTTTAATCGTGCACAGCTTGTAAATTCCTACCACTTTCACCTCTATTATTATAAACTTTTATTGAAATTTCACATTAATGCTTATAAAAATGAAAATATTATACTTGGCAACTATTAAAAAGTTGGACAAGGCGTGCTAACCAATTCGATGCAACAAATGATTAAATTTATCTTACAGTTTATATCTTCTTGCTACGAGCTAGGTAGTACTAGGTTAGTAAACAATATAAACAAACATATGGATATAGTAAACCAAATAAAAATATTTTTTCCGATAATTCTATCATATTAACAAACAATATAATTCTTTAATAAACTTCTTAATTTATGTAGAAACGTGATTTTGGTATATATAAATCAAAATAAATCATATTCTCTTATTATGATTGCTCAAATTATTAATTTGAAAAAAAAAAATAAGTATCTTTTAAAAAAAACCAAACATAATTCTCCTATAAATAGTTTTACATGTCAAATGCATGCTTGTCAATCAACTTCACACTTGTTCGATAATATTTTTCCAAAATTTTGAAATTTCCACTTTGCAGCCGGACCTGGTTCTTATCGTTATCACAAGATAACAGAAAAATTCACCTGTGTGTGTATCATGATATGAGTCATTTGGGCGGGTCTGAAATTTTCATACTTTGTTTTATTTGATTCATCAAATGTGGATCATTTTCTGATAAATCGATGAATTTCCTTATTTTCAATTTGAAGTTTTGGATCACAGATTTACTGAATAATTATTATAACTATTTCATTTGAACAGTTACTTTTTTGAAATAAGTAATATAAAATGAACCAAAGGATTAATTTGAAAGCAAAAGATAACCGACGATATATTTTTTAGGAACATGCACGTCAGCACCCACTCACACCATATAAAACGGAAAAATACAATTTTATTTTTAAAATGAAAATTTTTCAATTAAAAACCAACCGCGTTTTTTCCGCGTTTGAGCTGGAAAAGTAAAAGCACCCTTTGCAAGTTGTGTCATGCTCTGTGCAAGGGTGTCTGCAATAGAACAGCGATGTTTAAAGTTTTTTTTTATCAAAAAGACATATTTTTTATCATTTAAAAATTTCTATTTTTTAATTATAAAATAAAAAGATCATTAATAAATTATTAATTCAATCTGCAGCAAGAGAAATTAATCATATTCTTAATAAATTTAAATATATTTAAAAAAAAATTTATTAAAATATTATGATAAAAATTTATTAAAATCGTACTTAAAATACGAATATTTGTTGTATTAACGTTACTTTAATATAATAATTAATTCAAGAAGAATTCTATAACGTTTTGAAGTTCTAAAAATTAATTTCTCTCTCTCATACACTTCAATAAAATTAATTAAAAAAAAATCCAAAAAACAAACCCAACCAACCAAAAACAAAACAACCTCAAAATTTCAATCCACAAACAACTAAAATCTCCAAAACTACCATACCTACAAAACCCTCAAAAAAAACACCTAACCTCCATACAAAACACCCATCCAAAAAAGCCCACCCCTGCTTTGGCGACCACTGCTCGCATGCGGGGCATTGTAAATTACGAGGCCCCCCCGATTTGAATGGGGCACTACGTCTTTCGCCCTCTCTCATATTAGGGGCCCCGCTTTATGGCCCCGCATAAAGTTCGGCGTTCGACAATCGGCCGCTTTCGGCCTGGCAGTTAAGGCCCAACTGTCGCCTCGTTGCGACTCAGGCCCGCGTTGTATTGTTGGATTTTTGGCGATGGCTGCATTGGAAGTGTGGTCTTTCTTTTTTTTTGTTTCATAGGTGAGGTTTGTATGCAAGTGCTGAGGAAGAATTTGTGTTCGTTTTTTTTTTGTTGAACTTTGTTGAGTGTTTGTTTTTTTTTTAATGAAGTTAAACGATGTTTATAGTGGACTTTTAATGGTTAAGTTTTACTTGATGAATAATACATTGAGAGATAAGTGATTTTTTCAATATAATTTTTATCTTTAAATATCTTTATCGATTTTCTTGGAAATTACTTTAATCGATTTTTATACGATAAAATTTATTTTATTTAAATTAAATATGAATAAACGCACCAAATTTTGATAGTGTTGGGGTGCTTATTAAAAAAACAGATTGAATGTGCATATGTTATGATGATTTAATAAATTACTAAATATGTTTTATACATTTTTATTGATTGTTTTGAATAGCGTCATCTATGAATGATGATTGTAATTATTTATCAAATATTTAAATGGTTCAGTAATATGTACACAGCTTACTATAATATATTATTTGCTTATTTTCATATTGTATATTTACGAGTATTTGCTTATTTATAACAAATATGAGTAAATCAATATTCACCCAATCGTCTTTTTATACGGTTTAAAAAAGAAGAACCGATTATTTATTCATTTTAACACGACATAAAAATAAAAATAAAAATATTATTATGCCACAATGGTAAGATTTGGTGCAGGCTAGTATACTGATAAATGTATGAAACGATGTTATTTGATTATTTTACATGGCGAAATTTTTCCACAATTACACATTTTTTATAAAATACATTTGGACGGAAATTCTATCCATGTATTAAACTGAAAGAACCTATCTCCAACTTTTTTATACTTACCATTTTTTTTATAAGTTAGTGTTTGGAATGCATCGTCCATGAAAAAAGAGGATTGGGTGTATTTTCAAAATTATTAAAAAAAAAAAAAACAACATGAAATAATATTGATTGGATGAATCAATCCATTTTCAATAAACTTTGATCTTCGACATCGACGGCACTTACCACACGTACACGTACATTTGAATACAGCTGGACATTTACGATGGTACATCGTAATGGCACAATACTGCAACGAATGGAAGCAACGGAACGTTTGAGAGCCAATGGAATGTGTGGAAAATCGCAGCGGAGACCCACCGGCGATTACGGCCCGATTGCGAACGTAAATTTTCACGGTTTTCTTTACTGCGTGTACGCTACGTTTCATTTTCCATTCGATTCGTGTGTATATTTATGGAAAAGTGTCCCGTATTTTGCATTTTTTTCAATCTCATAGCCACATTTCCTAAAAATTTCATGAAATTCGGCCGTGTTGAAATACGGAACGGATAAAGTTATTTTATGATTTTGGAACGTTATACAATGTAATCTTTTATTAAAAAAATAACTAATGCATTAATCAAAGTACTTTTTGCTTCATGTTCAACTACAGTGGGGGTTAATAGATAAAATGGAATCCATTCGATGAAAAGTCGCTTTTATGACTATGCAGAAATTGCACACACTGTTATATTTTACTTTATGTGAAACTAGGCAGGGACGTGTCGTAATAAGAGCTCGGTCCCCGAATGACTGTTACAATTCGCAGAGTTTTATTGCTATATTGCCCAGCGCACAGTTCCGAGCCATATACCAGTGCATATCATTATATCGAGTATCATGTTTTATATATAAAATATAAAAAATCTTTCTTACATGAATTCGGGTTTGGGTCTCGTGCGATATTTTATATATTAGTTTGTTGAATTCAATTTTCATTTCGTTACTATTATACTAAACGAGGTCGAGGAGTTGGTAATCAATTTTAATTCAAATTTTACAACCTTGATATATGTAAATATATTTTTTCCAAAAATATTCTAAATATAGGAAATAATATTTTTTTAAATTATAATTTTTCTTTTTAGCATCGTAAACAAAATTGCTAATTGGTTCCCAGAAATCAATTTCGATTGTTTTTCCATTACTTCATAAAATATATTGACCGTTTTCATGATAATTTTATGATATAAAAACAATTTTTTTTCAAAAATATTAATGAATTACCATTAAATGAACCGAAAATATTTTTTCGATAAAATGAAGAGTGCTACGAGCAATCTGAAATAATTGAAAAATTGGGTAACATAGCGAAATTTTCGCTTCACTAATTTCGCGGCCCGCATACAACCGAGTCGCGAACGCGTGCGTGCGTTATGGCGAAACGATAAAATTAATTTGATTAAACCCTTTCCGATGGCAAGCGTTGCCGATCAAAGAAATAAACACATGGTTGTTTTCTTTGTATCAATGGATACGTACATGCGGGTGGAAAGATATTACATTACATATCCAAAGCAATAATGGCTGAAGAGGAGCCCATAAAGGGTTTCGTGAGGGCGCACCAGAATAAATATCGGTTTTCATCTGAAGCCTAGGCCCCCCTCGGTTCTCGCTAAACAATACCAGAGTGAGAATGTTCCGTACTAAAAATAAGAAACGTAAGAACCCGAAAATTTGCGCGTATAAAATCAATATGGCTTTCTTATAGAATTTAAAGCGATTTTTTTGTATGAGTTGGGAGTGTACGGAAAAAATCATATGGGTTGTGAATTTATAGAGAATACAGAATTCAATATATATATGTATATATATATATATTTTTTTAAATTAAAAATACATTTTAGATTTGAATTTTTTAGGTTAAATATAAATATTTTTGTTTTTTACGTTTCGCATTTTTAGTGTGGTAATAATTTGATAGAAAAATCGAAGGAAGGAAATAGTGAATCCGATAGGGGTAGGAAAAATCCAAAGATTTCCCGATCGAGGAAATAATTCGGTTGCGAATGGCGGACCGAAATAAATTTCATTTTATTACATCTCAAAGAATAACGTAATTGGGTCGCGACAAAAAACTTTTTTAACTTTTTCACTTACATTATGAATTATACGTGCAATAAAAACGTCCCGGTTCGTACTAGCGTAAGTCGCTTGCGTAAATCAAAAAACAATGTAACAGGACTTATGATATTTTTTTTAATAGTAGGGGCTACGCAATTCAATTAATATCGTCCATCAATATATATAATCAGATCTCGGGATCCAAAATATATTTTTGGATCAAGAAAATTGAGTTTATTTTTCAAGCCGACCGTCAATAAAGCGTATTTAACAAACGCCGTTTGCAAATACAAACTAGACTTCTAACACCCGAAACGCGAGAGCTTTCCCTGCACAATTACGTCGAAATGAAAGAGCGATTCCCAACGAAGCAAACAATTCGAAACCGAAAATACGTACACTGCTCGAATTTATGTACATTTACATGTTTATGTAACGTAGAACGCGGTCGTGTGTGTACGTACAAAAGGGTTTTTCGTTTCGCATTTTCCAGGTTGTGCGGGCGGTGCAATTCCTGCGCGCGTACGTCTACCGAAGCATTTCCGTAACGGTCATAGATTTTTATTAGCTTAACGGGAGGAAAGAGAGAAAACAGCCATTTAAAAGGATCAAGTGTTATCCTGCCGTTTTGTATAGTCTCGCATTTTCGACCACTTTGATTCTCGCGAAAACGATACACTCCATGCAATGATAGCGGTCCCCATTTGAACCCCACATGGGAAACGTATAGATTATTCTTAATGTTATCTCCTGCAAATAATATCGAATAGTGCAATTTACGGCTTGTTAACTAAGTTCAATCATTCGAAAAGGTTTCGTACGGAATGTTGGATTGCGTATTCGCAGTCGCACATATATTCTCAAATACAAATGCTAGATTTAGCTTTAGGCGCTTTCGGGCGATACAATGAGAAAAGTTTCCCCATTACTAAAAGTCTGCAGAATCGGCACAAACGTAAAGAACAATAGCACCCGTACGTATATTTATCATTTTGCATTCGGAGCGTATACGTGAAAATTGTGCGCGGAATTTTCACCGCCGGATGCGTGCATGGTATTTTTGAGCACAGACGAAACAGACAGGTCGCCGTTTGTATGGAAATCGGACGTGATGCGATTTTAGTCAGGTCGTATCCTCGACCCAACGGTTCGGATTTACTGTTTTCGATGCGCCTTTTTACCGTCGGCTACAACCATTCGTTTCCGCGAATAAACCATTTAGAAAAGTTTTACGACACCGTTTAGATTTTATGCAGTGTGCGAAAATTTATTCCACGAGCGACAACAACAACGCGGTCGCAGCCCGATCGCGTTTTTTTCCCAGTCGAACCGAAAAAAAAAGTGTACATAAAGAAAATGATAATAAAACGCGCGAACCTTTTTTTCCAACGGGGGTGGATTAAACGACTCGCTATATTGACACAAAGTGACGATAAAAAGAAATGAAAAGTTCCCAGCGTGCTGTTTCTCACAATAAATGCCTTTTGTTCTGACCTTTTCCGTTACGCCCTATCAGATTGACCTTTCCTCCTATGGAGCGGCGTTAAAACGCCGTAAAGATTAGTGACGCCCTAATTTTTTATACATTTTTTCCCCGTCGTCCGTCTGCCCTCGGACGTACGTCCACCCATAAAATTTTAGCACGATAATGAACGCTCAATAATACGGCGACATTTTTTAAATCGAAAACGCATTAGCGCCACCGGCTCCAGACTTTTCCGTTCGAGTGGAAATGTCGCGGCGAAAGGTTAACGCGCGAAAGAAAGCCGTTTCGCTCCCGCCCAATATTTTCCCTCTGAATCGCATTAAAAACGTGCGAAATTCGAATTCGATACCATTGCGAGGACGCCCTCCGGAATAAAAATGTTTATTTTATTTCGCCGTCGGGAAAATCGACGAGCTCTCGCGTCACGCCCCCGGCCTGAAGAGCGGCAATAAACGTATTTGTACATCGGCAGAGTCGCCTTTGCATTCGCGAAATATCCGAATTACGACCTGAAAATAGACATGGTCGTTTATTTGTGTCGTTTCGGCCATCCGGAGACGCACGACTGACGTGGGTAATGAAAGCCTGAAGGCAAGCGGGCTGTAAAGAGTACGCTTCGCTTGCTTTGTTTACGTCAAATGATCTGTTTGCCGATTTTTCGTTTTTATACGTTTTCGGACGTTACGTTTTCTTTTTGTATTTAAGTTCTTCTCTTTAAGAGTTTTTTTTTAATCGCCCGGATTCGCTCTGCAACGGTTAAGATTTAATTTAACGTTCGGTCGAAAGTTTTTTTATAACTCTGCGCACCTATAAAATACTTTCACCTTCAAGGTTTTATTGCTTTTTGTATTTATGTACAAGTTTTTGTGTGTATTTGTGCAAGTATAAAACTTGATAACTTCTGGCTGAGACATCCGGCGTTGCAGTCAGTTAGCCTCGTGCTGAAAGTAAGATGTCTCCAACAGCCGTTTGCACTATGTGACACTTGCTGAAAGCAAAATGTGATTTTTATTCATGCACATAATTCCATATCAAGAGGTATTATTCGAAAATGAAATTCAGTTATTATTACAGAATTATGGTTTATATAAAAATAAATCTAATTACAATGTCTTTTTACATTTTACATATGAAATTCATAAGGTATATACAGCAAGAAGAAAAGTAAAGACATTTTAAAATCATCCTTATTACTAAAATATTAATAAAATATCATAAGGGAAAAAGTTGAGTATTTTCACGGTATACATGTAAAAATAATTACAAAATTGTCATGTAATAAGTTCAATCTAAAGAAATAATTAAAATTACAATTGAAAGTATAATAAATAAACTTTGAAATACAGCGATTACTTTCAGTCGCAAATACAAATAAATGAGGCTTCTTAAAATAAAATTCATTAAAACTACATTAAATTTCATTTAAACTTAAAAGAAACCTATAACACTAATGACTTAATTTATAAATTCATATTATATACAAAGTGTTTTTTCATTTAAAAAGTGATGAAGTAAAATTAACGCCATGAAAAAATTACACAGTAAGTATATATCAAATGTAAACTGTACAAGCAAATGAAGCTGAAAGCTGAAATTTTCGTCGTCATGAAGATATCGTATAATTTTATCACTAGTTAAAATAGATTAATGAGCTGCTTTAGGTATGAAAAGAAAACCTTTTTTAGCGTTCCAAGTATTTTTTCAAGAGACTGGATGTGACGCATACTCGCGCACAAAGTAAATGAAGCGTTAATAAAATTATCTTCTTTAGGACTCGTGTACAAAAGTTATTCGACGTCTCGGAGAAAACGCTTACATTACTTTAGAGAAAAAGATAGATTAATCGAAAACGCAAAAAATCCGATCCACGATAACTTTTGAAAGCGAGATAAAATCACCGCCAAGAAAATACAAAAAGACGAACTAGAACGTTTTCCAGCGATATTAGCACGTTACTCGAAAGATGCCAAAACTTCAGTTCGGCGTATTTCCAATAGTTAACATATCTAAATTTTTTTAATTTATTTATAAAATTTAAAAAATAGATTTATCAAAGATCTAAAAGATAAAATTTTACACAAATTAATATGAAAAATTGTATATTTTAAAATCTTTTAAAGAAAATTATCTAATACAAGTCACATTAGAAATTAGACTAAAATTGTTGACTTATTCTTATTTAGAGTGACACATGTATTTCAATGTATTAATTTACTTCATAAAATTCAAAAAGTTATAAAATGAAGATAATATTTATTTTTATAAAAAATAATTTTTATTGTTCAAATTAAATAGTAAAATTTAGTTAGTAATGAAATTAAATTTAAAAAAATGTCACTCTGAACACTGACATTAATATTCAACATAAAATATCATGAATAAGAAAAGGTCCTTACAAAAGCATAAAATGATAATACAATAAATAATTAGGCGAAAATATGGCAGTGTAAAGCAAACGACGAAAGAACAAAACTTAAATTGCATACAAAAGAATCTTACAACTAATTACATAACAAATCACTCTAAAAATTGAGCTATATCCCGATTTCACAGTCTGTATATTTCATGGTAATTTTATTTTTCAGCCACACCACCTACAAACATCTGCAACAGCGTCTTACGGGGTGAAAATACGCCAGCGGGAAAATATTCCGCGCGGGTTTTCGCGCAATTCGAAACAGCACAACAACAGCCAACAACAACAACGCAACAACAACGTTTGCACCGACGACAGCGAGCTCACTCGAAGCCGGCGAGCTTAGAGCTCCACCTAAACCGACTTTGCCACTTATACGTAATTCACAAATCAAACAACATACACACGAACGCGAACCAGACACGTATCCCGTGAAACCTATAGGAAGAGGAGAGAAACGCGCTCGCGCTCGTACGGGCGCCTTTCCCGGAACAAAGGCAATAAATTTTTCACATCTAGCCAGAACTTTCTTTTGCTTTCGTCTGCCACTATAGAGCACACCGACGAAACTTTCGCCGGGGTGCACCCCACACTCGCGAACGACGAGTCCATGCGGTTATTTATAGTGGGCGCGTGCCGCAATATATCGCCGCTTCGACGCTATCCACACTCAGTCACGCTTGGCGGCTTTCATAAATAAGCATTAATAGAATATGTACAAGTTGCGTTTAAAAAAAAAATATATAAAAAAGTCTTTGGAACATGTGGTTGTGTCGCTTAAACGCTTAGCCGACGTACGGGTATGGTCCGTACGGAGCCGGGAAGTACCCTGGGAAAGCGGCCGTTTGCTGCACCGGCACTGAGGCAGTTAAATATGTTGTCAGAACGGTGGGTACCACCCTTGTGGAATATAATGTTGTGTATGCAGTCTTGGCGCCGAACGTCAGCTTGAGTATTTTGCTCTCCGTGGCCGTTATTTCGGTGTGCGTCACGACCGGCGTGGACGTGAGTTGGAACGGATTCTGCTGTTGGAAGAGAGGATTGATTTGTTGTACTGGAAGAGGTGGTAACGTGCTGGTGCCCACTTCATATTCGGTTTTAGTAACAGTGGCGATTGCTCTGGAAATAGTGCTGTGTACTGTGCTTTGTCCATTGAAGAATGGAATGACGTGGGATTCGTAAACTGTTTCAACTTTGACGACTGGTTTCGATGTAGTGATTACGTTAGGAATTTGAGCAGCTGCTGCTGGGTTCAATAATCTCAAAAATGCCAGTTGTTGTGCTTGTTCTTGAGATAATGCTGGAGTAGTGGGAGCAGGTGCTTCCGTGACGTGTTGTACTTTGGGTCCTTGCAAAGAATGAGCTTTCTTTTGTCTCAGATGCATATCGGGGAATCTCGATTTATCGACTTCAGAGAGATCGAAGTCGGAACCGACGTTTGCTAAGTCTAACTCTGGTGGGAAGGCTCTGCGAAGTTGACCTTCCTCATCTTGTTCGTTGTCGTCTCCGAATTCGAGTTCGAGGTGGAGCTCGGAGCCAGCTTCGTCCAGACGACTGTTGAATTCATTCAAAGTTTTACTTGGAACGAATTGGTACGCTTCCATCGGAGGAAGAGTTTTCGTAGCTGTAACTAGTCTGGTTATATGGTAGGTTTGAATTAAAGTGTAACTAGTCGTATTTATTCCATTATAAATTACTGGCAAGATGTGAGTCTTCAACAATTGTTGAGTTGTGCTGAAAGTTTCGGTCAACGTCTCCAACGGTGGTGTGCCCATGTCTCCTGCCAAAGCAATTGGGGGTAAGGTAGCAATGCTGGAATCTAATAAGTTGTTATCTTTGTCGAAGTGCGATGTGGTTGCGAGAATGTTTTCCGTTAAAGGTTCTGAAACTGAGTTGCGGTTTCCTACAACTTCGGTCGGTTCGAATGACTTTTCTATCGTAGACGTCACGGTAATGTACCGAGTGTTTCTCACAGTACCAACCTGGAATATTTATGTAAAAATTTTAATAAAAATATTTCAATTCTAAAAAATATTTAAAATATATAAGAGTTATGCTCAAAACTATATAAAAATTTGTCTAGGTAGCATTTATTGTTCTATAAATATTTAATTTCCAATTAAGGCTCGAAATTTAAAATATATTAACAAGCATTTTTCAATATATAAAATTATAATAACTTTGCTACAAACAAAATTTTCATAAGTTTTGCTCATAAAAAATCAATACAAACTTGGAAAGTATAAGGCGATTTGATAGTAGCAATTTCATAATAAATATCCCTGAAGTCAGCTGGAGTAGAAATTTCAACCTTGATTGTTTCTACTGGTGGAGGCTTATCAATAGAATTGTCATTAGCATCTTCATCCAAAAGAGATCCGGGTCCGTTGTGGGATCCAGACAATTCAAGATCCAAATTATCGGACCTCGCTTGGGGATTAACATCATTAATTTGAGCATCATCTAAAGTAGAAGCAGACAAAGGTGTAGTCGGTTGATCATCGTCTCCAATAATTTTCCTGATAGTGACTCTAGGTTTAGGAGTAGTCTTATATTGCCATCTTCCAGGAGCTCTATTCAACTTGAACTTGTAAAGACTGGTCGAAGTAGCTGCCTGAGCCTGTTCAACCGAAGAAGCCTGGATTCTGGGTTTGTATCCTCGACGAGTGTAACTGTCCTGCTGGGGTTGTTGGACGACGTTGGTAGCTTTGCTGAATGATCCGTGTCTGTTGTTGGTCTTTTGGCGACGGTTTGAAAACGCAGCTGTCGTCGGCTCGCTGAAAACAGATACGGTGGCCAACTCAGCTTTGTGTGATGTTCTTCCGTAACGGTTGGGGCTGAAAATCGCAGATGTCCCGTGTTGACTTTACCAAATTTACAACCATATTCGATTGTTATTGTTTTTGTTAATTTTGACAAATTAGGGACAAATGTTCTTTCCGATTTTTTTGGGGGAAAAATCAGACATATGCATGTGAGTAGTTTTTTATTACGTTGTTATATATGCATAAATTATATTGCAGGTAAGTTATTGTTTTTTTTTAATTAGTTTCATACGATGATATATTGTTATTATTAATATTTTTAGAAATACTGCAATATTAATACTGTTAAATGTATTTAAATTATTTTATTGTTTTAAATTATTAGTTATAGATAGATTTAGTTTTATTTTAAAAATAATTATAAACCAAACCTTACCGTTAAAATTAAGGGAGAAGCTATTGATTATTTTTGAAATGCTTTTATGTTACTATTAATTCATGCAAGAAATTTTACTATCATTTATTTAAATTCAAACAAATTCAATAGCTGAAACTACTTATGGTATATGAATATTGAAATAAGATTTTAATACCTGTGTGCTCGTTGAGCTGGTGGTCTATTTTTATTTTTTTTGTTTGATATATTTCTAGCTTGAGGAGGTGGGTTGTGTATTTCTTCTTCTTCTTCGTGTTCGTGGGACCTGAAACGATTTTTGAAACTTCCTCCTGATACAGCAGGTCGTCGAGAAGGTCTTATCAAATTGGGACTATTTCCAAATAAATTTTCCAAAGGCAATTGAGTTTCTTCACTCAAGAAAGAGGCTGGTGTTGGTTCCAGTATGTGTCTATGGTTTTTAGCTATTTGTGGAGCAGCAGTTTTCAAAATTCTCAAAGTTGGTGTAGCAGCTATTTTAGGTTTTGGACCACTCGGTTGTAAAACGTGAGATGTACTGTGTAAGACTTGAGCATATTTTCCATTAATCATTGTACCGATAACACTGGTTTCATGTACAGTGGTAACTCCTTCTTTAATTACTGTTCCTCCGAGTTTAGTAACGAGACCAATTGGATGATCAGCATCTTCACGGGGTTTTTGAGATGTTGGACTATTAGGTCTGGGCTTGTTACCGTGTTTAGGTTTATGTGCTTTCGATGGCCTCAAATTGATAACCTTATAAGTTTCTTCCACTACTTCTGAAGGTTGACGAGATAAGAAATCATATTCAGGTTCGCCGAGGTTATTGTTTGTTACCAAAATTGGTGGTTCGTCATCATCATCTGATGATAAAACTTCAACTACACTAGATAAAATTGGCTGTGTAGCGATTGAATTTGGAGATCCTTGAACGACTTCTACTTTGCTTGAAAGGATTTGAGGTGCATTCACCACAACAGATGGTCCCGATCTCACTTCAACTTTAGTAATGATTTCTTTTTTGAGTGGTTGAACAGATTTTGGTCCTTCTTTAACTTCAACTTTAGAATGAACAACTTTTTTAGGACTTTCTACAACTTTAGACGGTCCCGTGACTACTTCAACTTTAGAAATAATAGATTTCTTTTCACTGATAACCGTTGGTCCTACAACAACTTCAACTTTGCTTGCTAAAATTATTGGAGCTGGTTTAACTATGCTTGTAACATCTTTGACAACATTTACAATACTTTGAGGTTCTTTTTTGGTAACTACTGATTCTGCAATCACTTCAATTTTAGATTGAATAGGTTTTACTTCTTTCTTTTCTGTCACTGGTTTAGAAATTGGTTTTGATGGTTTGATTTCAAGAACCTTTTCGATTTTCGGCGTTGTTGGTGGTTGAGTCACAATAGGCGCTGCAGTTGTTGGTTTCTCTTCTTCCTTTTCACCTGAAATACGTATTAACAACGATTTTAATATATTCAAAACATTAAATTTTATTTAAAATAATTATGTGTGTACATTTAAAAACTAATTTCAGTGAGAACTTTAGTCTTTGAAGACTTACCAAAGTGAAATAAAAAATGATATAGAATAATGGAATTATACTGACTTGGTGCTGGAGAAGACTGAGGTGAGAAAACCATAATGGTGTTGCCGATGGTCGTGGTAAAGTCGAGGAAGCCATAGACAGTTTGTGTAACGAGTTCATGGTTGGGCACAGCTGGCGGTGGAGCGACCGTCTGCGCCGCCGGATCCACATAAACAGGACCCTGAGCCATCGCCGAAGGAAGTGCTGAAATAATTAATGAAATCGTCAATATTCACTTCAGATATTTGAGACTTGCAAATGGAAAAAACCAATAGGGGACGCTAGAAAGCTTTCAATGATGGCGTTCATCAACGCAAACAAGAGGTAAGCCCGCCTATGTAAAGAATACCGGGCTGGTAAAAAAAAGGTATTAAAATGCGCTTTCGATTCATTTGAAAATAGTAGTGCATTTTTTTATTTTCACGTAAGCTCTACATCGGAAAGAGAATAATATAGTGCAGGATTCAGGTGGGTGTACCGGTATAAATTGTACGTCCGCTTCCTCGTTCGAACAGATACTGGGTTTTTTTTAATTACGAAACTCACAATAGTTGGTAACAATAGACGATTTTTTTTACCGTCGAACGAAAATTTCATTTCAATCCATACATTTAAAAAAATTCGAAAATTCGCCGAGATTACAACCGATCCATCATTTTTTGCAGCATGCATCGAAAAACGAATAACAGAATATCATCATGAACCTCTTTCTTTCCATCCGAATCCGTGATTAATTATAACGACGCCGATGATGAATAGTGTTTGTTAACATCCATTACGAACAGTTTCCGCACGGTTGACGGGCCGTAAACTTTGTAGCGCCGTTCGATTTAGACGATGCCGATTTTCGACGTGATTTATTCACCATCCTCGCCATCTTGCTTCCCACTTTCAGTGGGATGAGCGACGATTGTGGAAGAGACGGCCAGGAAGCACTTAAGGGTCGAAGATGCAATGCGGAGACGACGGGGTCGGGATGAAAACAATCGCTTGGGTACTGCAAAAAGTTGCCGCCATAACGCGCAGACGACCGTAATTTATTATACTTATTTTGCATGGAGAGTGCGAGGAAAACTTCGCCGATTTTCTAGACAGAAATGAACTCTCGAAAGGTATAAAGATCGAGGTGGCAAAAAGTCGATTATAAGTCATCATATGTTGATAAAATTTGAAATCAATTGACGCTGTGATGAAAATCGGACTGTCGAAAGGGGAGGAGGCAATTATTCATTATGAGCGAGTTTCACTTTTTCGCGAGTCGTAATTTTTTTCGTTCCGTTTTCGTTCGCTTAACCTAATTTCGTCGGTGAAATTACGATCCTAATTTAGGCATGCCCGTTTCAAGTTTTGATTGCGGCCTACTGTCGCTTTTTTCATTCCGTTTCCTCGGCCGAAATGAAACTGTCGAGTTTGCGCGTTCGACGGAAATTAAATGCTAATTAATTAAATGAACCGTTGCGTCGGTCGAATTCGTATAATGTTTGCTCGGTAAAAAGAGGAAATGAAAAATGGAAAGAATTAATCAAAGACAACACTCCGCATTATTTCGTTTGTAATAAAATAATCTTTTCGTCAGAACAAATAGTGAAAATCGCTTTATCACTCAATGTGAATTCGTATTATTAACGCAACATTGAATTAAGAATATTCTTATAAACTTTTGTTAACTTACTCGTAAAAAAGCTTATTGTTAACTGGTCGTAACACTGTATTGATAAATCGATAACATGATTCGATGGCAGAAAAAATATTCGTTAGTAATTGATATCCTTGAAAGCAATTAGATATGGTTGTAAAAGACAGGTCGTGAAATGTCAAAAATTGAATTGCCGCATATTCATCTCAAATGTGATTGTCTTAAATTGGAAAAATATGACAATGACCCAATACGAACCTGATATTAATAAAAATATAATAAGGAGTTTAAAAGATTTGTGAGAAGAATTTTATGATATGTACATATAAGCAGCCTTGTGAGATACATATGAGTGAACAAAAAATAAAGTGATATCATCATAATCGTGATATTTGTTTCCCGGTAAAAAAAATAATAATGATTCTTTTTGAAAACGATTATTGATTATATTTACCGAGCAATATGACATGTTAAAATATTTTGTCGAGTGCGAGTATTGACATACTACAACTTACTGTTTTTATTGTCGAATTTTTTAAAGGATCACTTTGACAAATATTTTAAATATAAAAACAGATGACTTAAATTTGACAGTGGCACATACATGTTGCATACATTTTCAAAAATGACAAGCGGATATGAACATTTCGCCGAATCATGATCCGAATAGTCACGAAAAATCAACAGTCTTGCCGTCAATACCGTCGTGAATTGATTGCTTATCGCATAGGTCGTCGTGCTTTTTTGCATCAAATTCTTAATACATAACGCAATTTATATTTGAAAACGTGCTGCATATTTAAATACGCTCGTTCCTGCGCATATGAAGTGGTTGTTAACGAGTATTTCGAGCGAAAGCTCGTGCTCAAAAGCTTGTTCAGCGACGTACGCACGGCCGTGTTCGAAAAAGGTAAAATAATGAAAGTGCATACGGGTAGATGCAATGCTGTGTGTGCATATGCAAATAAGCCTCTGATGGAATTTATCCTGCACGAAAGCCTCTGAAAAAAGGCGTCTCTATTTGAATTAAACGAATGCCGAAAGCGCCGGTATAAACCACTTCACAATCTGCAAGCACTAATATAATACACGTTCGTGCGTTCAAATCGACCATTTGTGCTTATATTTATATAATAATATTATGTAATTTTTTTAATTTTTATTCCAATTATATAATACAATGTTCACTTTAAGAATATAAATTGTATATAGGCAATAATGTTGCATTGTATCTGATTACTAGTTATGTTCATTTTGTTATTGTAATCATGGAACCAAACATGATAAAATCGGAAATCGTATATAACTGTATTGAAAATGATGAATAAAATATTTTTTTGATGTTCATAATACCGGAAACTTCACCAAAGAGAACTTTTATCAAAGTATCGAATTTCATCCGAATACTACTAACGCAGCCGAAATTTTTTCCTATATTTCATGATGATGTATTTTTACGGCGATTGTAAACCATGGGCTTTTATTATTTGTATGCACTGCAGCTATTTGACGCAGTTGCATCTCGATGCACTTGTTTATCGAGCATCGTGAATTTAAACCTTTTTATTAACATGGGAAAATTCTGAACGCGTACAAACAGCATGAAAAGCACTTGGTTCTATATCTCTTCATCGATTGTGATGAATAAGGCCTTAAAAATTTTATGTGCACACTACATATTCTCGACATGTATTCACGTAGTGGTTTTACACACTATCATACATGAGCTGTAATAACCAGAGTGAAGTTTTCAACAGTGCAATCCATGAAAGCTCAGGTTAACGAAGCCCATAATATCGGCATATATGTATGTCCAACGAATTGTATTAACGCAACGTGACGAGATGCGCTTGTAAAAGCGGAATTTTCCATTTTCCACAGCGTATGTGATCAAAAGAAAATTTATTGAACTGAACATAACAGTCAAAGCATTCAAACATACTATATGAATCGAATAAACTCATAATAACATCCGATTTAAAATATCATAAAATCTATTTATATAAAACTTAAGCTGTGTATGTATGTATGTATGTATGTATGTATGTATGTATGTATGTATGTATCCAATAAACTCCTTAACCGATAGACAAATCTTCACAAAATTCAACAAGAATGAGCTTTGAAATCCGGGAAAGCTAAATAAGTATTCGGTTTTTTAATATCGTTTCACATTTCAGTTTTTTTCAGTTTTTCCTATCGATAACCATACAAATTATAATATAATGTACCGACGTCGTGATTGATTGTGACAATAATTACAATCGATACACAACTCATTTTCAAAGAGTCCCGAGCACGCCGGGTACTTACTTGCTAGTAAATAAATAAATTCCATTCTCAATTAAGACGTAAGAACATCACCCAATAGCATCCCCTCGGAGACGAACCTGGAAACACCTGACGACACACCAGCGCACGTCTACGCTGACGTTCCTCAGGCTTCGGTTAGTGCTACGACGAGGCGGAGGCTCTACGGCGTCACGGGGCTTTGCGCTGCCGCTGACAGTAAGTGGATGTAAATCCGCAAGATAAATTGTGAGCGAACGATGTTGTCTGATTCCCCCGGTGAGACGTGGGAATTCGCAAATGATGTCCTCGCCCGTCGACTTCCCGATCGGAGTGTGAATTCGAGTATGGGGAGTGAGATGTTAATTTTTTAGTAGTCGCTTATCTTCTTAATATGCTTAATATTTAAATTTGTATGCAAATATGGGTTTTTTTATTTGTTTATTAAAAATGATGTAGTGTATGGTATGAGTTTTGTGATTGTGAAAGTATTTAGGTTTTTAAGAAATGACTACGGGAACAAGAGTAGTAATGTGTTTTTGTTTTTACAATGATACAAGGTAACAGAAATTAATGGAAAAAAAAAAAAAAAATTTAAATTGAAGTACAGAAAAACCTCGATTATTCGGACTAAATGGGAATTGAGATGGTCTGGATAATGAAAAATTTGGATAATCGAAACAAGGAAAGAAAATTGAATAAAAATTATGAATTTATTGGAAATTAAATTAAATTACTGATAAAAAAAATTTGGTGTGCATAATTATGCACATAACCCTAAAGTATTTTCAAATGAATTAATGGTCATTTATTTTTACTATTTTTGGTTATTTGATACTGTCAAAATTTTTGAACGTAACATAAAATTTTTGGTGTAGTATATTCATCGGGTTCCAAAATAACAATAATTGTTAAAATTATGAATTCATTAATTATTAATGAATTCATAATTTTTAACGCCGTCTATAAAAAAGTTTTTTTAAACATAAAATTTATTTATTTTGTATAAAAAAATTGTTTTTGAAAATAAATTACTATGTTACCATTTCTTTATAAGCTGTAAAGATTATTTAAAAAATAAACTTCCTGTTAGGTTTTAGTTTCATCATTTTCATAGTTGTGTCTGTCATGAGTTAGTATAATTTTGTTACATACTTACTACAGTTTACTAACATACTAAAGTTTTTGGACTCGTGTTATTTTAAAAAATCGTAAAATTTGCAATTTAAAATAAATAAATTATTTTTTTGATCAATCCGGATAGTCGAAAATCTGGTTAATAGAGTTTCTACTCTATTTAAATTTTTTCTAAATCAAATTTATTTAATTTTGAATTAAAAGTTCTCATAAAATATATTTTCTAAACACATCTATACATCGATGACATTCTGATTCATCAACGTCCGAAGCATTCAAATCAAACCGATCATTATCAATTTGAGTAATTTGCGGGCACGAATTCCATTCAAAATATTCGATTTCACACAACACACAACCGAAACAATCCAGAATTTGATTATACGTGTATTGTTAGCACTTTTAGGTACGCACGGCGTTCGCGATGCGATAGCGTTTGTACGTGTGTTTGCGGTCGTGTTTCGGCGTCGGAACATGTCTGCTCAGTTCCAATATTGTCGTTGCCAAATCCGTTATCCATGACGTTAATTTAGGCGTACGCTTCCCTGGTTTATTCTGGGAACAATATGCATAATGCCCGTACGCCAAAAGGGAATACGTCAAATCAAACGTGCACAATGAACGTATGAGAGCAAATCAACGGGCCGATATCCGTATCTCGCGATCGTTCTGTGCCATTGTGTTTTGGAGTTATATGTGCTTTTGTTGTTGTTGGGTAATTTGAGTAATGGGCTTGGCGAGAGAGGAAAAACAATGGAAATTTATTGTGTATCTATGATTTTGTATTTGATAGTTTGTGTTGATGCACATAGATGGAGCTTGATATAAATTTACTGTTTTTTTTTTCCGTTTATGTATGAGGAATTTGACAGGTATCGTCATACGATATGTATATTTTGTATATTCAATAAGAAACGTGAAGTTTAATATTCAAAAATAAAAAAAGTAAATTTTCTAATGTATGTGTTAAAAACTGCAAATGTATTATACATATATGTGAATATTCTGCGTCTAATTTTGAATTTTTTTTATTAAAATTACGTCAGAAAATAAAATTAAGGTTCTTAAACAAAAAACTCATTTTTATTAAAAACAAAATAAATATAAAACAAGCAATCTGATACGAATGTTCTATGAAATATTCATTTCGAGTTCGAGCACAGGATACAACAAATTTACAAACAGAAATACCAGCTGTTTTGTCTTTCCTTCGTATTTATATATGCGCATATTCTCGATTGCATCGAATCCGACGGGAATGGACTCTGATTAATTCAATGCACGTTATTTCGTCGAACTTCACTACCCAATCCGATAATTGAGATGCAATGTTTGCAGTGACCCAGTGCATCAAAGCTGCACGAAAACTCATTTTATTTTTGTTTCTGGACCGAGATTTATATGAACATTGCATCAAAATAATATTTCTAATAATATGATTTTTGAAAAAAGCCAATCATGTATTTCTAAAATAGGCGTGAGTTAATTTTGTTATACTGATATAGAGCGTTCAATTTGATCCGTTTATATATGATATATATTTATATGTAGATATTTTTAAAATATAAATTTGCAAGAATACACAAGGGATTTATATGTAATTGAATAATCTTTCAGCATTATCGGACGTGTTCATTCGTCCATAAATGCCGTCGTTAATCTGCGTTCGCTTCAAATTATGCGTAATCGCGCATCATTCGCAAATAATCTCGTTTGCGCTCCACGCACTCATTGTTTCCGACAAATCGTCCGGCGAACGCATTCAGAATTATACGCCAGTTTAATTTTTGACATTTTCCATTAACAATTTTTCAGTGTGGACACGACGCGTTCGAAAATCCGATAGAATTGTCCGGATTAAATCATTCGCCATACGCTCGTGTACCGATTCTCGCGGTTTCCCCCTTACGATACACTTTTATTGTATACAGTCTATATAATATATCCTATATACAAAAAAACCTTTGTGTTATCATCAAAAGTTTATTAATTATTCATAAGGTAATTCTGATTAATTATTTTTTTTCGGTTAATGACCTTTGACCGTTAATATTATACAATATGTAATCGTAACCCTTTCAACTATTGACGTCAACATATTGTTATCGAGAAGCGATAAAAAACTTTTATCTATTTTATTATAGAATTTATTTATAGTAATCCTATACATATATGATTTGTGCACTATCAAACGAAAAAATACTCGGAATTGAACAGATTTTAAATTCCGCGGAATAAACACATATCGAGTTATTTTAAGTGGAAATCGTTATTCAACATTCGAGTGTACAATGATGATACACATCGGACTATCGGATTCGCGCTTGTCGATGCATGGAATAGCACTCGGACTCACATTAAAATTAATCACAATCGTTCGGTTAGAAATTACACCGAAATTCCATCTCGCTTATGGGTAACGGGCGGCACTGTTAGGATTCCGCAAGGATTTGCTCGAATTGGGTATCCTCGCCCAGTTTGTCCCTCGAAACCCGCGGTCGGATTAAACATACCGATTATTAGAGACGCACACCTAGGAGAACCATAGTCCTCATGGTTCTCACCCATGGGATGGCGACCCGCAAATAAACCGCAAGTATCCCGTTTGAGTTATGTGCGAACGTGTAAAATGCAACGGGACGGTGTAACATTGTGGTTTCCATTGTAGTTGTTATAACATGTTATTTCGAATTTGAATATTTCTGAATAGTTGGGATTCGAACCTGGACTTGTACGTGCCGTTCAAGAGTCCGACTGGCCATGTTCTATTTACTGCACGAACAAAGTACACTTGGGCATAACTAAATAAGTACAACCGCATTATTAATGGAAAACTTTTTGAGCACGGTCGTTGCATTGGTCCGTATGTAGCGCACGTATACGATTTAGCCGGGAGCCAATTTTGTAATAGAACCACCCACAGATACCCTTATCACTGCACCCCTATAATTTCTAAATATACTTATCATTCCAATATAATAAGAAGTACATCCAATATACATAAATCAGTATATATAATATATTTAATTAAATTTTTTTCGACCATTCTCGAATCGTTTCCATGGTTTTATTTAAATTAAAACGCTTACGATTTTATTTTCCTTTTTCATTCAAATGTTCCTTGGCCGCTTTCGAATCGACACGGTCCTCATCCTCCTAAGCAGTAAGCCCTAGCCCCGCACGCCAAAAGGGTTCCGGTGGCCATTTATCTTTCGACAAGACAAATGTTGGCAAACAATGGCCGCGGCGCCCGCGTTTGTATCCGAGGCGAGAACATTTGCATGCAAATACGCAACGATTGTGTTTCTTTTAATAAATCCACCGCGAAATATTTCGTGAGGGCGACCTGCCCTCGGATACACAGTTCCCGAAGGACTCAGTCAGTTTCGATGTCCGCAAGTATAATACAATTCTGAGGGCTTTTGACTTTGCGTGTGTGCCTAAGGACGGAAAGTCGAAGCGGCAAAGTTTTCACTTTTTCAGTTTGCACGTCAAATTTCAGTGTTGCACGCGAGCTCATACAATATGTATCAAAGTTTTTTATTTTCTACAAATTAATTTTTGAATTTATCAAGTGTTGAAATTTATGATGCTAAGATTTCTGACGTAAATTTTATTTCTTATGGACAATAAACAAGTTGATGAATGGATTCTACCACAACACAATCTAGCATATTGATTCTAAATTGAATTCGCACGATAATGCCACGTGTATAATGTGATTGCATATAAAGGAAACGCAAAAATAAAAGAGGTTTTGTTCGGTTCGATTTATACGTATTTATTTACAATTCGAGCTTAGAATTCAGCATGCACTTTAATAGAATGGATTCCAAAGAAAAGATTGATAACGACGATCCATTGGACGCATGTGCAGGGAAAATAGAAAAAGGGGAAAAACAGCTCTATTATCGAAATGCGAAGGGGAACGATGCGATTTATTTCGTACGAAGAAAGTTCTTATGAGGGTAAAAAGACTTTCTAAAGAAGACCAACAATGGCGTTTCGCGACCACACGACCTAACTTTTCTTTCAATTTAATTAATCCGAGTCCGACTGTCGCAATCATAGTGGAAACGTTCCCCGAAAAAAAGTAAGTAGTAGAAAAACTAACGGTTTTTCGAGTGGTTTCGCTGAAATTGGCGCGACATTTAAAACGAAATGTCAATGGCTGCAATTATACTGTCGTTAACAATGGTTATGAGCTTAATGACGGTTCACTGCCATGGCGCTCTTTATTTCGGCACGATGAAAGTTCAACATCTACTTGTTTGTGTAACAAAAGTTTAATTATGTACTTCGAAAGCGTTGTTGATTTAATCAGTCACGTTGTTGTGTAAACAAGATATACGAGATGTTTTTAAATATGAAAAACAATATTCTAACCAAAAAATATATATTTTAATTAACTTTTGGCGAATATAACGATTTTCCCATTCATTTCCAATGAAAAGATTGGATATAATCAAAACCAAGCGCATCTCAAAAGATCCAAGATTGCGTTCTTTGCACCCGAGACCAAAAGAAGCACAATTTTCCTGAAATTCTTTCAGCAAAGTACACAAACCTATGCGGGCGTTGTAAATCGATCACGGTCTTCGGCCACCGTGAGGGTCCATCGACTTTCCTTGGACCCAATACACATAACAGTACCCGGTATATAACAGTATACGGGGAACTGAATAATCCATGCGGCACGCGTGTGTCGCCCTGGCGTCGAGTCGAAAGTAAAAGAGGAACGACATTAAAAAATATTACGTGACCGAAATTTTCAACTTTTTTTCCTTCTTTCCCACAGTCAGTTGCATATATAAGCTCGATCTGAAAATTCTGTCTCGAAAGCCGGGGTTAAATGGCGTGACCGCGCCGATTTGTCGCGACGAAGGCTCAGCCTACATAAATTAAACGGCCCAAGGAAAAAATATGCTCTGATTTTCGGGGGTTTGAGTCCCGTGAAAGATTGGCCCAAGTATAAAGATTACGATCTGCAGTTTTGGCATTATAATTTGTCTTTTTAACGACGAAAATATTCAACAGTCTATGCTGTACGTGTAGAGGTTGTAAGGTGTGAGAATCGCGCGTCACACTCGCTTTTAAAAAGCGGTGTTTATGGTAGTAACTTTCTAGGAAAAAGTTACATTTTTAGCATCAAACAGTAAAATTTCTGCGAATATATGAAAGAATAAATTTTTAGAAATGATTATTTTATCACATCGAATAGGTACATTAAGTAAATTAATATTTGATAATATGAAAATGTAATTTATTAATTTTTATAATATATAGCAATATTTTCCTGACTAAGACTAAATGACAAGTCTTTTGAAAGAGGAGTGTGATAATGAAAATATTTGTCCTCTCATCGAGTCACAATACTTTACCGCTTTACAAAAAATACACAATTCATTCCATGTACAAAAGGAAGCATCGTCTGTAAAAGCGCCCACTCGAGTTTTTTTTCCATCGTGTCTATTTACCGAAATTGTTACTAGTCTAATACGAAAACGAGGTAGCAAAGCGAAAAGAGGGAGGTCTTGTTGTGGACGGGAGAAATTTCCAATTTCGACGTAACGAAGCAATTTCCAGAATAAAGCGGCACCGTTAATAGCCGGACCTTTAAAATGGATTAAAAGGACTGCAAAATATTTGTTTAAGACATCGCGGTACTATTTCCATTCAATTTCCTCGAGTGGCCAAACGGTTCGAGCGTAAAATCGTATCAAATGAGTCAGAGTATTGATTGGTAGCATTCAAAATTTAAAACTTTTACAAAGTGACTTTATTTATCGCGACGATATTGTATAGTCTACTATGAAGGTGAAGAAATGACAAACAATAAATTTATTATTGAACGTCGTTCGGGGTCGTTCTTTGAATACAAATTAATATTAAATTGCGAATTTATCGACGCGAATTCGTTAAAATTTATAAAGTTCTCTTTCAATCATTGTAATATTGTGAAATATGAATTAATTATGTGTACCAGCGAGGTTTCGAAACCTCCGGTTACTTTTGCGAGTTCCGGGTTTTTCTTTGTACCCAGACCTACGAACGTTCGATTTTTCCCGTTTGACAGATAACAATGGAACGTTGTACGAATTAAAATATTATATTGAACTCGTAAACATGTCAAACCGCGAGGTCAGAGTATAATTTCAACGAAATATTGGGTACGTTTCCGTGGCGATCGTTTCTAGGCCTATTTGTCAACGGTCGCAGCTGAATGCGATACTCGCACAAAAACGTGACGATAAATTAACTAATTAAATTACACTCCACGCCCACTTCAATTCACTTAAGTGCCTAAATATGTATACCAGAAATAATAGATCTAGTGGCCATACAGACCGGACCATGTTGTTGTGACCCCCTGCTACGAAAATAGCTTTTCTGCGGTTGTCGTTCAGTTTCGAATCGATACAAATGACGAGCAAGCGTTTAAGAGTGCTGGGAAAATAATCGAGGTTGACGTTTTCGACGTTAACGTAATTTAATATTTAATTGTGATATTAAAAGTTAAACGCTTCGAAACGTTTTTAATGGTGTTCAATTTGGCGTACGTAATTATGGGTCATCGCATTACGCGTTCGAACTGCGGCATGCATTAAATAACGAATTCGCAATCATGTGACGTTTGTGTATGCGATTTTTAATGTTCGTTACGCTAATTGTTGCATTCGTAAACTGATGAATTAATAAAAGTAATACATATTGAATATTAGTATAGGTAGGATTCACATTTACATGTAACCAGGTTTGAAAATATTATATTAATGTCAATTGACGCATTGTATAAAATTTAAAAATTATAAAGCTATAGTTTTTTCATAATGTAATTGAAATTACTTTTTATGTTATTTCATTTGATGAAATATTTTTTATACTCTTGACTATTGTTCTAAAAAAATATTATTATTATTAAAACGAAAATATGAAAATGACACTGTCATCCGTAATATTCTTATTTTTAGTTTCACAAAATTCAAGGCATGATTTGAATAAAGATTTTTTAACTATCAATATTTCATTTAATGTATGTATTAATTTTCAATAACAAACTTCATTAATTGGTAGGAACACATATTTTTAAATCAAACTAACGTCATCAATTATTATTTATAATATTTGTCTGATTGGTAAATCTGTTTTTACATTAACGTATGCTTCAACCCATATTATACTGTATAAAAACCGTCAATAAATAAATACAAATAGACAGAGAGAACCACACGATTACCAACCACTGATTGTTTGAGCTTTGATCATGTGAACAACCCTAAAAGAATGTTCTTATTTCTCCCCTGGACAACACCTAAACATCCACTATACATCCATGTTATAAAATATATGTATATATAATATATAGCAACTGATGACAATATAACAACGCATTTAATTAGCGATAATAGTTGTCTTTCCCTATACACGCCCTAACCCTCATTTTCCTGAAAATACAATTATCAAATCACAAAATACTAAAAAAATACATTTTCAACAAAATTACAGTTAATTACGTCCGATTTAAAGCTTCCAAAAGCGATACAACTCCAGACAACGGCATTCCGTTAACAATGGACGTGTTAATGTTTCTCCACACTTTTCCATCGGTATGAGGCGGGATGGCTGCGAAAACAACCAACGTGCGGTGTTGTGAACTATTCGGGCGTGTCGGCCTCTTTAAAATGAATTAGTTTTGCGCCGTGAATATTTATGACGTGTGCGTGAGCATTACGCGGCCATTAGGGGCCCGAGCCGGAAAAGCTGGAAAAGCCGGCGGAAAAGCCGGACGCGACGCGCTGACTCACAGGTCGAAAATCGGTTCTCTGTTTTTCACTAATAGCTATCTATAAATGTCGTGATGAATGCTTGAGTTCTGTTTTGAAATATGTTCGTTTAAAATATGGGTGGAGACGGTCGGGAGAAACATCGACTATTGTGTTTTGTGTTGGAATTCGCGGATTGCGATATCTTTGCGATGATTTATTCGTTTTTGTTTATAATGTTTAAGGTCATAGTTAAGAGAAGGTATTGGCAAAAATTTGTTGATTGAAAGATACGAATGTCCTGAAAGTCTATAATATTTAGTCACGATTTTCGATTGCGTAGTGTCCCACGCCTAACGAAATATCATATTTAACTTCGAGTTCTTAATTACTGCTGAAGTACGTTCGAAATCGTAAATCATTTATTTCGAAAATACTCCTATGGTAATATAACCGTGATAATACTAAAACCGCAATAATTAATTAGAAATATTTTGCGTGCTTTCGTTGATTAAATAATTTAATCAAGGGTTACAAAATATGTGAGGAATGAAAAGTAATTAAATAAAACGTGGAAAATGAAAACGGCTGTGTTTTCATTAAAAAAAACATTATTCCAATTAGTTGAGTAATGTTAAATTTTATCTGAATAGTTTCGACTAAAAACATATTTTATTGAAAGTTCAAAGAAATGAACATATTTCACAGCAATGAAAACGTGGGTTTTTCGAAAATGCATGAATTTTAAAGTTGCATGAGCTGATCGATGTGAAAACGCCATGAGCTGCGAAAAGCAATCCATCGAAACAAAGTTTCCATTTCAGTTATTCAGATGAAAATTCGTTTCAAATCAATACAGAAAAACTATTTATTTGCGCTATTTGATCTTCCACAGTTAAATAAAATATAAAATAAATTGAAATCGTTTATAACTTAGAACTGATTCAATTTGTAATAATCTCATTCGATTTTCTCACGAATCCATTTATATTCAAATCAATAATAACTACCATTTTCGAATATAAATCAAACGCTATTGAATCGATTAAAACATCATTACGCAAATTAAAAAAGTATTATCGACACATTGAATCGAATCAAACTATTATATCAACATCGATTAAAGTTAAATAAAATAAAATTATATATCTTTTAAGTCTAATATGTATTATATATTTCTGACATTCATTCACCGACCATCCAAAGTTCAACAGATTGAGGTCGATAGAATAGATGAAAATCTATTGTGCTCGAGTTCAACGAATAATGTCTGCACTCCATGTTTTCGTATCCTTCCGATCAGATAACGTTCCAATCCAATCCATTTTCGACTTTGTCAAATCTAACCATTCCATCGTCGGAATTCAGCCTACGTGAAAACAACAGGACACGATTGCCCAACACGACACCTCCATCAGCGGCCAACCAATTTAACCGAGATTAGAACGGCGCAGATTTTTTCGCGATTTTGAAAAGGCACATTCGCCATTGCTGACCTCGACGAGGAGGTGCCTTGCGCAATTTGAGCATTTTGAGCTTTTCGAATAAACTTGGACAACCTTTCGAGAGGTGACATTGTGGGGCGTGGTCGACGCTCTTACCCGGAAGGCAGGTGCGCGCCTTACCATTTTAGCTAGCTGTTGCACAATTTAGGTGCATTTGAATGCATGTGTTTGTGTGTGTGAGTGTGTGTGGGTGTTTCGAGCTTTATTCGGGTGTGTGCATTCGAGCTTTATTAGGTATGCGCTGTGCGAAGTGCATTGCGAGTGTCAAGTCCGATTGACGTTTTGATTCGACGATAAAATTTATGAACGCGTGTTGGATTTTCATCGGTTCGGGCTGTTTATGAAAATTTTATTGATTTATTGGATGTTGGGAAAGAAAATGTTTCTTGTTGATATATTGGATTTTATAATGAAAAGGTAAGTGTGTTTCGTATTGAGAGTCGTTAAAAATTGGATCAATTTAGAATGCGGGTTGGTAAATGTCTTGTTTTACAATTATTCTGAATAGTAATTTTGTTCGTAAAATATTGATTTATTTTATGTATAGAATTTTGGTTCAAAATAAACGTTGATATTTATTCAAACATCGAATGTTGTCAAAGATAAAAGAAAAAGGACTATAAAATTTATGTTCCAAATATTATATAACGAGTCCTTTGTAAATTTCTTTTTACGCAAAAATATTAGGAGTTTCAAAGTATTTTATCCAAGCTCTTTCAAAGAACACGCTTTTGAATATCCAATAGAAAACTAGCATATTTAGGCTAAGAAATAGTTGTTTTTATTTATTTTATCCATGTTATATTAAAATTGGAAACTATTTCAACAGAAATTTGAAAAGACATTTTATAGACTCATATTTATGAAAATATTTTCAATATAAATTGAAAATTATCATTTCATATTAAAAAAATAATTTCACGCGATAAATTAATCCTCATATCAATTTTCATAATTTCGTTTTAATAAATTACGTAGTATTAAAATTTAAATAAAATATATGGATAGTTTCGTATAAAAAAATATGCGATTATATTTTATAGCGATGCGTTCTTTTTTCTTCAGCTCGGAACGATAAATTTTCTTTGATTAATGTATCCAACATAATTTATTACAAAGCGTTGCCTTTTTTCAATATTCAAAAAACGTAGCGTAAGCTTCTTGTATTCAAACTAACTTTTTACACACCCGAAGAATTATAATATAGCTGAAAAACGAACGAACACCCCGGCAAACCACCCACTTGCGTAGTAAAACAAAGAGACAAAGAAATCGGGCGACGCAATAGTTGTGAAGCTCCGTGTTTTCTTTATCCTACGTCTATACTTTTTTTTTATATATATATGCATACTTTTTTCACTTTTTCCGTTGCTTTTTTCATTTCAGTAAAAGCAGAAGACGTATAAAATTTAATTGCATTTGCCTATTGTCGTGTTTTCAAAGCGGAAAACGTCCGTTTTCGCTCTCTTCACCGCTCTTCGTACTTAATCGTTTGGTTAACTCTTACGTCCCGTTGGAGTAAATTGGCTATTTCAAATTGTATTTTTTTATACATGTACAATTTTTTCACTTAAAACTGCAGAAATTTTAATATAATTAACAAATATACACCTAAAGACAAAAAAAAGTTCCGGTCCCGATGCGTTGCATTCAAACCAATTTTTTTCCTAGAAATATGCTCCGATTTTTGACCTTTTTTTTTTGTATTATGAGGAAATGCAATATGCACACATTTGAACAACTTTCGTTATTTTTGAAATCCCGGCGGTGTTTTGCCAACCTTCTTCGTGTAAACGTCCAGTGAACTATGGAAAGAACAAAACAAATGTCCGTTGCGACAAAATCGAAAATCGTCGTTTTGTTGGAAGAAAAAAAATCTTTCGCAGAAATTTCTAGAAGAGTTGGATATTCTTCACGTGCTGTGAGTAATTTTGTCAGGAAATTCAGAGAAAGTGGCTCTTTAGAGCGAAAAAAAAAAAAGGAAGCGGAAGAGGAAGATCGACAACTGCTCGCGATGACCGTCGATTAAAAAAATATTTTGATGAAGGATCGATTTCAAACTTCACAAGAAATTTATCAGGAATTTGCGTCAACCAGTGAAGAAGTAAAAAATTTCGAGCAAAACAGTACATAGGAGGCTCCAAGAATATGGATTCCGATCAAGACGATCGGCGAAAAAAACCTCTATTGACCCCTAAAATGAGGAAAACTCGATTAGAGTGGGCCAAAAGAATATCAAAACTGGTCTTTAAATGACTGGAGGAGTGTAATCTATTCAGATGAATCAAAGATTAATTTATTTGCTCGGGATGGACAGAGAAAAGTCTGGTGAAAGATTCCACGCGCATTGTGTCACACCGACGGTGAAGTTTTCCCCTTCGGTGATGATATGGGGCTGCATGACGCGTTCGGTTTGGGGCCTTAAATAATTGTCGAAGGTACAGTGAATGCAAAAAAATATAAAAAAATCATAAAAGAAAACGTTTTGCCGGCAATTGAGGATATTACTCAATATACCGATCACCCGATTTTCCAAAACGACTCTGCGCCTTGTCATCGAGCTCCAGCCGTTTGATAAATCCTTATTATTATTTTTTTATATTTTTATAAAGCGATTCCTGATACTATATTTTAATTACAAATTACAAAATACAAGGACAAAATCGGAATTTCGTCTTTAAAATGGCCTGGGAACAGTCCGGACCTCAATCCCATCGAGCATTTGTGGGCCATTATAAAGACGAAATTAGCTAGAAAACAGTCGAAAAATATTTTCCAATTGAAAAAAAACATCGAAGAGATTTGGAGTAATGAAATAAATGAAGATATTATTAATAATTTGTATAAATCAATTCCAAATAGAATATTAGAAATAATTAAAAATAAGTGGTGGTAATACCAAATATTAAATAGATTTAACACTTTTTTTTGTTTTATTTACTAAATTCTTAAACCATAATATAAACAAGAGTCTATAATTCTGAAACATGCAAAAAAAACCGTCACATTAATAAATCATGGACATTTCACGCTTTTGTATCATCATTGTAATTCGATACGGATGCCTTTCATCCCTTGTGGTCGAAGGTTCCCGACATATTTGTCTTTTTTTTTAATGTTAAATGAAAGATCAGTTGTCTAGCTTCGTAAATTTATGAACCTTGAAAAATTTCGTCGTAAATTAGTGACTAAACGGAACATCAAAGGCGCGTATTAGGGACCCGGAACTTTTTTTTGTCTTTAGGTGTATATATATTTTTAAATAAAAACGACCGATGAATACATTTATAACGGATTGGTATTGTATAAAACTCATTGACAATTCGGTGCCGAGATACTAAAGCACTAATCTACAATACTGCTAGCGAATGTAAATTAATAAAGCAAGCCTTCGTTGTGTCGATAGGAAAACGATATATTTCCACGAATGTCTGTTCGAATTGCTTCCTCCTGTGTCTGCCGGCTGGGCGGACTGTTAAACGAACGCGCTTTATTGTCGGTTAAGTGAAATAATGCGGTTTTTAGAGAGCAGACCGCGTTTCGCCAACGATATATCGTTATTTGTTCGTTGTTTCGGTTTCGATTCTAAATGGAAGTACGCGTTTTCCTTTGCAAAATGTTTTTCTCCGGAGGATAATGTGCGTACGAGTGGCCGCGTTTGGTACATTGTTGATATTTGGTAATTGGTGACTGCGAAAAGTCACTTTTAGTCTGTAAATATGCTGGTCGAAGTACGAAGTTTGTTTGATTGTAATTCTATGCTATATACAGTTTTGTCTCGATAGTTATGTAAGTGAAGTTGAGGGGTTTGAATAGAAAATTCAATTTCCAGTAAATTGTTGATTGAAATTCTTCGATTTTCGATTTAGCGTATTTTGTAATAGATTTTATCGAAAAAAAAAAACAATCGTCAAAGTTATTAAATTAAATGTGATTTTGATATCTCTCGAACAAATTTGATATCTCACTGTAAATTTAATTTGAAACCTGAAAATAACTTCGAGCGAATATTATCAAAGTTTTAAGAAAATAATCTCAATAATAATTCATTTTATACATAAAATTTTTAAATATATACAAAAAATTAAAATTTCATAGAGTAAAAATTTGGATTACATAATAACTAACTGTGATGGATACTTTTAATCTACAAAGTTGATGCGTAAAGCTCCATTTCCTCATTTCAATTAAGCCATCACTTAATTCACCTACCACATTCATAAATTTACATACAACGAATAAATTAACATCAACCACAAAAAACCACCACATCAATCCACAAACTCGATTCGAAAACCAAACATGCAACCCGCACCATCACGCAATCCCAAAGACAACCCGCCACAATCAAACCGACCATAAAACAATCGCACGGCCGAAGAATGTCGTCCGTACTGCAATTGTCAAACTGCAGCGTCAATCCATTGCACAAACACGACTCTTGTCCCCTTTAACTTGAACGAGTGCTCTTGAGGGCCACGTGAGAACCGCAAGCCGCTTGCCCAACTGTTAATTCTCCGATTTGTACCGACTAGAGTACCAGTTCCGGCGTCCTGTGCACACGCAACAAATCCGAATCCACCTACCTTTCCACTCGTTGATTTATTCCGATCAGTTTTTATCGGACGGGGCGACAAAAGCTGATCAATTCGTGCCGAATCGTCGCAGCTGCGAAATTGCAAGCGCTAAACTCGAGTGCAATTCTGAATGCGCTTGCGAAACGTGGCCGCTCGGTACGCAATTTTTTACAATGATTGGTGCCGCAAATTTATTCGGATTGCGGTGCCTAAATCATGCTTGATTTTTTAGGATAGATCAGGGGTGGGGAATTATTTCAGATGGCAGGCCGGATTGGCAATTTTATAAAAAAATGATGAACTATTTACAATTTATTCGAAATCTGCTTGTATAGTTCTATAATAAGTAAAATATAATTTTTGAAAGCTTTCGTACTGAAGTTTTCTTAACATTTTCGCATGGTGGAAAAATGATCGACTTTTATCTTCAGGGTTTTTCAAAAAAAGTAATAATTTGGCCATAACTGCAGTGATAAAATTGAATACTTCAAATAACATTATTTCTTTTCTCTGTAATTTAAAATTTAACTCATTCAAATAATTCAAAATAATCATCGAAAAACAAAAATCATTTTGCCAAGAAGTATGTTTCATTGTCAGTTCAGGAAAATCATTTATTTTCTGTTTCATTTCCAAAATATGATGATATCCTCTTTTAATTCTCATATTTCACTTGTTTTGATTCAGATTATTCATTGACTTCGTATGGTTATAATTTTAATTTTGATTAAATATTTTTTTATTATTAAGTACATATAATAAATATTTCTGCGGGCCGGATAAAATCAGCCCATGCCTGAAATAGATAGTTTTAGATCAAATATAGAAATACAGATCGTATTAATATTATGAAGCGAAATTGCTCATTACTCATTTGCACCTCGAAATCTATTGAAGTTACGGCACACCTTCGGCTGCGTTTATTCATTGGTTCCGATTTATAAACGGCATATTTTAAAGTAAGCAAATAAATAAGCATGTTGTGGAGAAATCTTGATTCGGGTGCGATTAGAAAGATCAACGGTGTTCATTTCGGAATGCAAGTGTCCTATTACGTATGTAACGTAATGTGTACCTAGAATTCAATAAATCGCGCGTTGCACACGCGCTTGTTTCGTAATTAATTATGCGACACATTATTTCCTTTCGCTACTCCATAATAATAATTATGGAACAACTCGACTTTTATATACCACGTAATTGCGATAATTTCAATTATATTCGAATGTGAAGCGGAGAACGCAAAGGTCTTTTCTGCGAACGTGTCGCAATGATAAGTCGGTGTCGTTTCGCGTTCGCAAATATCTATCATGTTGTTATTAATTCAGTTTGTCATATTTTTTCTTGCGTTCCGAACGACACGCATAATATTTTATTTTCCAATAAATTGGTAAAATATTGCAAAATTTTCTCGTTTAACCAATCAATACGTAAAAAATACAGATCTAGATAAAGCGTTATTCTCGATTCGAAACGGTAACCTTTGAAAAACTCAAAAGCATATAAAAATTTATCGGCTGTATAAATTTGAAATAAACTTAAAAGGTGATTTCGCAAAATTGAACCTGTATCCATACACTGTTGTTCGTATTATTTTATTAAAAAGTTTCCAATTTTCCGCCGATACTATCATAATCCCGACAATAAAGCAAACGCAGAAACAAAATACAGCCAGTTTTAACTGCGAATAAAAACACAAAACCATATCGAAAAATCCCCGCAATTTTTCGACATCCACTATATGGGTTCATAGTTATAAATTTGTACTTCGACAATATATTAACGGAATTAACCAGAGCGGCTTGTAAACGCGCCTGTGGTTTTCGTTCGGTTTTATCACAAAAATAATATGAATAGTAGGTATACAACACGACAAAAAGTATTCGGAAAACAAACTTTTCCGATTTTATATGCTTTTGTGAATGTTCATATTAATTTTTGTATTAATATAAATGCATCTTTTTTTATGAAATACTAATAATATTTTAAAATTTTATAAATAGACGAGTGATATAAGATTTCATTGTACTCTACATGAAACAAATATGAATTCATCTAATATTATAAACCAATGTCCAAAGGGCTACTTCGGGGCCAAAGTGACCCCCAGTGCTCGCACGAGTGGCTCCCACTTTTCACAAAAAACAAACATAACAAATAGCATTTATTCCGAAATGTACGCATCGAAATAGTTTTATAATGAAAATAAATAACTTTATCAATATTTTAATACTTATTACGTTTTGAATTTAAAGCAATTGAAAATTTGAAATTTTTAAGTGGCCCCTACACACCGAAATTTTGGACAAGCCTATTATAGACGATTTTCTATAATATTTTTATTCCACACAATAACAAAATACGAAAAATATCGAACATATTCTAACCCAATCGCTTATATAATACATTTTCATGCCATCTTTATATGACTAAGCCAAACGCGACTATCGCGAACTACAAGCGCATATAATAAAAAAAAGAGCGTGCATACTTTACTTCCGCCCTATTTGCCCCTTATATCTCTCCTCAGAACATCGAGAATATATAAAAATAAAAAGCGAACGACGAGGATATTCCCGAATTCGAGGACCACCGGTCGCAGGATATTTACATGGGAGGCAATTTTTCGCGTCCGCCCCGAACAGTCCGGCATTCGTAATGTTTTCCGAGCCATTTAGCTAACAACGTTTTATGTCCTCTTTATCCGACGAGGACGAAGGCGGGCCCGCAAAGAGCGAGAGGACCCGCGAAGCCTCCTCGTCCTGCGATCGGATCTGCGGGGATTTATTTTTGCTAAAATGGGTAATTTTCCGGCCCCGTACACAATCCCGTCGTCGGGTGAATAAAGAAGGTCCCGGCCGCCCACATTGAGGATTTTTTTTGCTTTTCGTACGGTTCACGTGTGCGTATATTGTGCTCGCGAACGCCTCGAGGTCGCCGGTACAACAACTTAATTTTATATTTATTCCTTTCCGCTCGTGGACGCTTTTGCGAAATGTTCTTGCTTTCTTACAAGTTTCGTGTATTCCGATCTGCGGTTCTCAAAATTTTTATTGAAATAAACTATGGTTCGGATGAATAGGTCTTTAGAATGCAATGGTTCTGATTACTGAAGTTGTGCTATGTACAAAATTATTAAATGAATATTGGATTAGTATATATTGTATAATATATTATAATACGTACTGAAATAAAAAAAATGTTAACGGGAAAACTGATAATAGAAAAAAAAATCTAAGCAGCAGTAAAAATAACTAATCCAGAATTTGACAATATTTATTGATAATAATTTTTGAACACATCGAAATCATAAATTGATTGATTTTTATGATATTTTTTGGATGATAAGTACCCCAATGCTTTTTTTACACAGAGGACAAGTTCCAGAGACTACCGGGTAAAAAAATATATGGTGATCATATAAAAATTGGAGAAGGGTTCCATCAGTATATTTAAATGGAATTCTCATTCAAATACTGTGTAAAAAATGTGTAATGTGGAAAAATTTCGTCATGTGAAATCTTCAAAAAACATCGAAATTTTTTATTTTATAACTATAACTGTATACTGACCTGCACTGAATATAACCATTCTATAATAATACTTTTTTTTATACCACGTTGAAGTGAATAAACATCGTGAAAAAATATTCAGTTGTTCTTCTTCTTTGAACTGTGTTATTTCGAAATCGTGTAAAAATAGGATTGGACGTATGTGATTACTGGCAATAGAATTTCTAATCGATACTTTTGTTTAAAGAAAAAAGTAGTTTTCAATAATCAACTAATCGTAAATAATCTAAATTAAAAACAATTCAGAAGACAATTATCCCTTGCTTAATAATCCTAGGTTACTAATTACATAATCGATTAATCTAATAGCTACTAATCAAAGTGCTAATTGAAATTAACGTCACTCAGCTTAGATGACTATGATGCAATGATTATATAACATCACATATTATTTTTCCACAAAAATCTGTTGAATTTTCATACGTAAAACCGTCAGCGAGTTTGAAAAACGCTGATGTGTACAATGAAAGTGCGTATTTTATACTCGGAGACGTTTTCGACGTGATATCCAAAGAATTCGATTACGCTTCGCATTACGCGGTAGAAAAAAATTCAATGGACGCCGGGACAAATCACCTACTTACGTCTGTTTATTGTCGACGCTGATATTATTATGCTCGCGCTTCCATAGTAATTTCTACGCGTAAAGCGCCAACTTTCTTTACGAGCCGAAAGAATTTATGCGCTTATTTCCCCCAAATAAGGCAAAACAAACAAACAAAAGTTTCGCCGCGCTTTTCCGATCGGCGGCCGGCAGCTTTTCCGATCGGCCGCGGAAAATCGCCGGCAGGTCTATATTTACGAAATTGGAAAATAATGGCGAAGTGTGCGGAATCAGTGAACCGTGGCTGTTTACTCCTTTTGATCAGGGTGTCTTTGACGTAACCGAATTATGAGCAGCTATAAATTTTCCCGGGAGAGTGCGAATAAAATTCACGCGGGTGTAAAACGCGGTCGCCGACCAACTTTTGTATAATAAGTTTATTTATATTGGCGCCGAAGACGCGTATTTTGCTTTCACGGAATTATTAAACGGCCGATTGACATAACAGATTCCCGAAATTGTTTAATAAAACACCCGACCGATTTCTCTTAAATTTATTGTTTCACCCGTTTCAAGTTGAATCGCATTGATGTCTATTTATTGATACAAAATAATTATTTTCGAAAATTAATTTACAAACGCTTTGTGTTTCGTTTGATATCAAAGAAATTTCGAAACAAACGATTGATTAATCAATAAAAAATGATGATAATTAAAAGTTTCTCGAGTCTTCAATAGATGGCGTCGTTTAAAATAACAATCAAATTTAATAAAATACAATCATAATATATCCAATCCTCTTTTGACACAGGGGATATGTTTCAGAGACTACCGTGTAAAAAAAAGTATGGTAATCATATAAAATTTAAAGATACGTTCCATCAGTATATTTGGATAGAACTTCCATCCAAATATACTTTATAAAAAACGTGTAATGTGAAAAAATTTCGCCATATAAAATCATCATTTTTTAAATTTAATAACTATAATTACATACATGCAATTATAACAGTATACTGACCTGCATCAAATCTTACCACATAATAATACATTTTTTTAAATTTTTACACCGTGTTAAAGTGAAAAAACCGCGTAAAAAATAATCGGTTCTTCTCCCTTGAACCATGTTATTTCGGAACCGTGTAAAAGAGGATTGAGTATAGAAAATATAATTTTTAAAACAAACTTTATATTTATAACATAAATTATATAAGAAACGGACCTTTTCATTGACCTTCGTAAAGCAAACGAAGGTTCTCAGAGAAATTTCACGGACCATTGATCAAGAAACGCCATTGTGCCCGAAACAAACAACGTACCGAAGTATACAAATTAATTCATCAAGCATACCCCATTCGAAGCGCATTCGATTTTGCAAAACCGCGTTTCGTGCTTGCATTGCGCAGTCAATATTTTATTGTTTCGTCGGTTCACGGGGTGGTACAGCAACAACAAACACGCGGCGCATTGGCAAACTGTAGCCACCGCCGGAGCTTTCAGCAATAAATTTTTCAGGCCACCATCTATTATTCAGCGATTACACTAGCCGATAAATTTTATATTATTTACCTACGGCGGCCAAACGCTGATTTACGACGCATTATTCATTCGGCTGCCGCGCCGCTCAATTACGCTCATTTTCCGACGAACGAACTTCATTGACCAATTACCGCTCGGACGATTTGTCGTTTTCTCGTGAAAAATATTCGGGATTTTATGTTGGAATTTTGCGGAAGTGTATATGCGTGTTTCATTTGCATCACAATTTAATATACTAATGAGCGAGTTAACCGGTTAACGGGCTTTAGCAGACATAAGTAATTAATCCGCTGTAAGCTTATTAATAGTCACCGAGTTTAAAGCTTTTTGCTTTGAGCCCGAAGATAATAACGAATGTTTCCCACTTATCGCGTGTTTAATTAAAATTGCTGTAAGTAATGTTTAATTATGAAAATGTTGCGAAGCGTGTACGGCGTAGTTTGTATCTTATATATATTTGCGAATTGTGCTGATATAAAAAAGTATCGTTCAGTTTTTTAAAAATTATTCGAATATCCATTTGATAAGGGTTATACAAAAATTTTTCTCGTAAAGGTAGCCGGCGATTAAAAAAAAAAAACAAAAATAAAGAGAGTTTTCCTGTAAAATTTTCCGCAGAGGTTCACGTTAAATAATAATAACGAAAAAAAATCACATTCCGGCGTAAAATATGAAAACCATTTCGGCGGCAATTTATTCTTGGTGGGCTGCATTTATAATAAAATTCAATTTCGAAAAAAAAATATCTAGGTGTTTTCTCGTAATCGTGTAAGCCGAATTTTTTTTCATCTTACTTTGCATATTCCATCTATTTAAAAGGGTGAATCTGGACCGTTATAAAAATTCAAATTGTATGTAAAATCGAGATGTTTCACTCTGAGCTCTAACCTCGCATAAAATTAAATTTTTACATCCGAAAAATAAATTCAATTAAAAAAATATATAAAAAGGTATGCATATGTATGTTTGTTGATGGAAATGTCCCAGCGCGACAATTCAAAAAATACGAAGCTAGGCGGTTTTATCGAAATGTATTCATTTTTCGCTTCCATTGTGAAGCTGAAAGCATGTCTGATATGAGTGCCTTTTCAGCGAAAAACACAGGTTATATTACGGTTGGGCCACTTGACTGACACAACCTAACCGTTGTTTTTGCTTTAATGTAAACAAGACGGATTGTCGAGCGGGAAGCATTTTACATTTATTCGTTCCCTTTTCATAGTTGCGGTAGACTGAATTTTCATCAAAAATGTAAAAAAAAATTGACAATATATTCTAGAAAGATAATACTATTTTCAGATTTCACTCAACATGCAAAAAATAATGTAAAATTCTATAATAATTCAATTTTCTTCTAGAACATAACCGACCCAGTTTAAAATATCTTACGATGAAAAATCGCTCACGCTATATTTTGTAATAAACGCACTATTTGAATATACGCGGCACGAAAGTTCTATCATGCCGTTATATTATTATAAAGAGAAATTATCATTTTAGCGCGGAATTCATAATGAAATGTTGTTTTCCACACGCAAGTTGTCTAACAAGACAATGACTGATGACATTGCGCTAAATACGGATGACATACAACTTCCCCAGAGATACGAACATCCTCACGTATGTATAGATATAATCTGTTGAAACTATGTTTTGCCCACAGGCGCGAGCAACAGTTAACGATTTATCCTAGGTTCCAGCGTGATATTAAACGCGAAATTCAGCACTTTCGTATTATATTATAGTTTAATTAGTCAAATATTTAGAGATTGCGATATTTTAAAAAGTTTCTTTTTGTCGATTAGTTAAAATCAAAATGATATATGGGAAGTATGTCAAAATTTCACAATAATTAAAAATCTCTTTATGTTTTTGTATAACTCATTAAATTTCAAGTATCGTAATACAAATAGAACGAAATTATTCAACAAACTTTCCTATTAAATCCGTCTCAAGTGTCCAAGCGAAATGACTTAGTATTTAACTTTCTACAGTAGTTGACACTGAATTGCACGTTGCACAGTTTACTCACGCAAAAAAAATCCTTTCACTTGATAATAAGGGCTAATTATAAGTACTCAAATTTGAAATTTTTTTCTCAAATTACGAAAAATTTCGCATAAAGACCACTTTTACCGGAAATTTATATTTACCTATATAAGATTATGGCGAAACTCGACAATGATCATCAATGGCCCCCATGGCGATGTAGGGTGACCTGCTAGGCTATGGTGGTATATTTGTACTCACATAATATGTGTTTGTTGTAATAGATAAATAAATATGGCGTGTATTTTTTGGGTCAGAATTTTAATATGTTTTGGTCAGAATTTTTAATTCATTTATCAGAATTTTTATTACATTGGTCAGAATTTATATTATATTGGTCAGAATTTATATTATATTGGTCAGAATACATGGGTCAGAATTTGATAAAGGTGATCTTTAGCATACATACGAATTTAAGTTGGCACCTCAGAAACATGTTTATACACGTACATGCACCAATACTTATTCACAGTTTGATAGCTGGTTGGAAACTTTTACGACAGAGACTTATAAAATATTTTCGATCTGAATATCTGATTGAATAAGATACGTTCAGTAAATGTGACGCAAAAAACGCTAACCTAACCTAACCTAAACACGCGTTTAGTAATAAATACGTTCAGACTTTTGACTGAGACGTGCAGCATTAAATAATTCAGCAGCATTAAATAGTGCAGCATTCTGTAATTTTGACCATTTATCGACTGTCACATTCTGACCATTTAACATTTTATTCTGACCATTTAACATTTTATTCTGACAATTTAACATTTTATTCTGACCGTTTACTCAATTTTATTCAGACCAAACTATGAATTAAATTCTGACCAAATAATTTGTTGCCAATAAATATCATATTCATATACACAGATATAACAATTCGAACCGTTTCATCCCAACTCCAGAGTCAAACCCTTAACTAACCCAACTAATTCGAACATCCACTCAAAAATAAAAACAACACGAACAAACACAGCGAACCCCCATCGATTTCGGCTTTCAGCGAAACCTCGCCAGAGCATCGATCGAGTTAGTTGGCCAAACTCCGCTAAACGCCTCCGTCCCAAATCCCCAACAATAATAATTCCGCGTGTTCGGTCGGTCACTTAATCCCCGTACGGCCGACCCTTTCGCGTCGCCGTGCTTCTTCTTCAAAAGCGCGGATTTTAAGGGTCAAACATAACATTTCAACTCTGACGGACGCCGTGGCTTTGTATGGCTTTGGCCCGCCGAGGGTGCCCATGGGGTCGGGTGTGTGTGGCCATGGTTTTCGTATGGGTGCACTCTTTGCCTGATCGGCGGACAAATCCCGCTACGGCCGCCGTATAATGTCGAAACGGACAACTTATCGCGTGTGCGCCCCGAAATGAGTGTTTTCGGTGTGTGAGTAATGTTTGATGTTTATGTAAGTATTTTTGAATGTTGGTTTTTCGAAATAATGCGAATGGAGTATTTTTAAATTTGTTTTCGATATTTTTTTTATATGCAAAACGTTCTTAGATAAACGTTGAATGTTTAAAAATAATATTTTGTATACATAAGAATATTTTTACATAGAAAAATATTTTTCGTATCAAAATAAATTGATTTCAATTTTTTTTAATAATATAAACCTTCTATTCAATGAATAGAAAAATTACAAAAAAAATCAGAATTTTAAAACGCGCACGTTTTTTTCTGATGTGATTTCGACCGCTGAAAAATTATAACGAGCGATAAGCATCAAAACACAAATTGACAGGTCGAATTTCCACCCTTCACTCATTATTAAGTAATCGCATTTGCCAGGCGACGAAAAAAGAGGCATTTTAAATTTCATCATGTCGAGCCGGACGCCCGCCTGACGTTTAAGACCCGTCCCGGGAAAACTGTCCCGCCTTCCCGGGACGGGATCCCGTCCCACAATTTTCCGATCCTTTATTGATTAAACGTCGTAATTAGCACCTGTTAAGCTATCGCAGAGACGGACCATTTTCCGCCTGCGTTAAAGTTTTAATGAAATTCGCAACGTGCAAACTATACTTACTGTGTTGTGTGCGATGTAATTTAATTTCGCTTATGAATGTTATTCGTTGTCTTCGTATATGTTGGGGTCGTTTTTAGTGTTTTGTTCTTTTTTTAGTAGTTGCACAACGCGGCTCGTTGTACTGGCCGCGTTTTAGCCAGCTGCTCATCGTGCAGTTTCGTTCGTGGAAATTTTTCAATTAAAGTTGACCAGGCGAAATGCATCACAACACGGAATATCCATTTAATGGTTGAACTCGGCGAAATTAAACTTTGAATAAGGTCTCCGCTGAAACGTTACATCCGAAAATATTATATTATTGCACGTTACGCGAAAAGATGACCCGAAAAAAAAACAGCAAAGTATCGGGTTCGTGCCGTTGGATGCTCACCAAAAGAAGTCCTTGCAACGTTACGTGGTTTTGTATATGAAATATAAAATAATAATGCACATTGCCGTGGAAAAGCGCATTCGGGAAACTTTTCGTCGGCGTATTGCAAACAAATATTTCATATTATGAACTCGTTAAATTTATTCTGGAGACTGCAGTGCGCTCGTTCCCGCGGAATTGGCCCCCGTATTGCGAAACTTGCATTTAAAAACTTTTCAATTTCGCCGACCGATTATATTTGCATGGCTTTTTCAGTGTCGCAATTTTCCCGATAGACTAGCGAAAGATTTATAATTAAACGTCACTTCAGTATAGAGTCGAATAATGAGAGAAAATAGCGTTGACGTTATTCCATTAAACTTTTGAATGAAAACATTATCATTTTTTATATGCGTGTGAGAGGTAAATTCAATTTTTGAAATTTGAAAGGTTGTTAAAAGGTATTAGCGATTTAATCAAAACGTACCATTGATATATTTTCGGGTTGACAATAATCTCGGATCCCACTGAAACTAAGCCCCTTATTCCGGTAAAATCCTTTTTGTATCTATCCTATGTCATACTTTAGACATTTATCTCTCAAAGGAATACCTTAAAACCTTAGATAATAAGGCCGAGCTTTCACATCATTTTATATACCATACATACAAATAATGTAGTCATCTGATTGATTTATTCCAAATATAAAAATAAAAACTAAAATTTAAAAGAAGAATCATTTAAAATCATTTTGAGTTTCAGTAATGCACTCGATCACAAATAGTAATTAACTCTCGCTCAGAGTTCATCGTCGCTGCAGAAACGCCCTTTCAAAATGAGTAAATTCGCACAATATACACCAAAATTGCTGATGGTGGGCGAAGAGGAAACGACTGATGGTTGAAAAACGTAAAATTCAACCACCCTTTGGTCTGATGACCTAGGAAAAAAGAAAAAAGGGAAGCCGCGAGCTCGCTAATGAGCGGCCTCTCGGCTGAATGAGGTTCGAACAACATCATCGTACCGCCATAATTACGCGGGTACCGACGGCGGTTATGACCAAAGGAAAACGGAGGCGGATAGGAAAATTCCTGGAAAATTCGGCGAGTCCTTTCGAGGCTTCCGGTTTTTCCGGTGGCGTGAAAAGGTCTTCGCGCATCTCTTCACAAGGGTGCAAAATTTTCGATTTTGTTTGAAGTTTCCTGCGACCTTGCCCTTTTTCTGGGTAATTTGACGTCAACGAATATCAAAATTTATCGGGTTCTATCCATATATAGTTCATTGATTGAAAATATTTTAAGTTTTAGCTTATGAATACGAAATTTCAAATAATATTCTCATGAAAATATATTAGCATAAACAATGTAGACGTATGAAATGAGATTTTGTTTTAATATAAAACAGAGAAATCTCTTTTGATCTGTGTTATACTTGACAGCAACCCGCATATTTTCTGCATTTTGCTTCGCAGACAATGAAAAATCAAAACGTTTGTGAAAACTGCAAATAGTATGTTAAACTAAAATTTTCATTTAAAAAGATATTCAAATAGAATACATTTCATTAAAGAAGAAAAATCGCAAAACTTACAAGTTTCATTTAGAAACGAGAATTCTAGTAGTTTTTATTTTCATTCAAATTCATACATTCCTATGCAATGGACCATTTATAAAATATATTCAACCTAAACAACTTTCAACTTATTGAAACATAACTTAAAACAAAAACTATCAAACATTTCGATATGAAATATTCATAACAACCTTCGCTAAAATGATGAAATTTTCGTCGCAAAACTGAATCAACACCTGACACAAATTCGCGCCATTGTCGGACCTATTATTATTTGTACTCTGCCACGGTCACAAATTGGATATTTCACGGATAAAGCGGTCTCTGCTTTGGAAATATTACTTTATTGCGGCTTTCTGGACGGGGTCAAATTGAATTTGATGGCACGCTCTCGCAGTTTTCTCCGCACGCTCGGACGCTTTGATGGCGATTTAATTAATTTGTAAAATAGCCCATTTCCCCGGAAAACATATACAGGGTCATTATAAAACCCGCGTTTAGTTTCAAAATATCACAATTCCAATTAAATCCGTAGTTATTTTAACGGATTAAACGCAATTTTCGAAAGCTTTTCCGCTCAAATGGTGAATTATTTTACGCCATCTGTTGAACGAAGTTGTAATAAAATTTTTTAGTGTTTTCAGTTGTTATTAGTATGAAAACTAAATGTAAACTGACCACCCTTCTGGTTGAATTTCCCCTTAAATTCATTATTAGTCGAAGGATCTATCCCACACAGGTGTGCGTAATTAATTGAAGACTTTATTGCCGGGCTGCGAAGCCTTGTACCAGCCAGTTCGCGTCATCATTCAGCTTAATTAAATACGTCAAAGTCGAACTTCGTCCTCGAGCATTTAATTAGTTCGAAAATCACCGCATCGGATTTGACGAGCGTCATTCAATACCCACCACGTGATTGTGACACATATTCAAAATCTGACGACCGAAATGTCACGCCTATGATCGCGAACGTTCGTGAATATTTATCTCGGGTTACTACCATAGCGATATGTCGAATTTTCGTTCGAACCTGTAATTGCAACTAAAACCCTTCAATATGCATTAAATTTATATATTCAATAATATATTCTGCCATAACGCGTTGTATAAATTCACATTTAAGCGATTCCTGAAAAATGTTGTAAATGTTACATGATATTTTAATTTTTAAAATGTATGGTTTTGTACAATATTTATTTGATTTTTGTTCATATCCGTGTTCGATTCTGTAATTTGATCATTCTATAGATCAGTATAACGATCATAATATTTTAGACACGTTACAAATCCTTCATATAATTTATTTTTTCAGGATACAAAACCATAAATACAAGGATTCAAAATTTAAAAATATCAAATGGGAAATGTTGGCTTTTTATAAACTTTGATGCATCGACGTCGCAGCTAATGAATCGATGCATCGCGCATGAAAAAAAATGCATTTCACGCCGCATCGGCCACGAATGGGTTGTTTTCCCAACATGTTTATTTCAAACGTGTATAAATAAATTTTTGGGAAAAATTTCCGTTGGAATATAACGTATGGCTTATAGCGGTGACTCGCTGTCGTTCGCCGTGATGTATTTACGAGCGCGAGAAATAAACGTTTCACATAGCATACTAGTACATGGTGGCGATATCGAAAAAAATTATTTTAGAGTCAGCGTATTCCGAAATATTTTATTTTTTCGAAATCGTTCGTCTGGGAGGAATCGAACGTCAAGTTTAGCGATCGGGAGTCTCTCGAGAGCGTTAGAATCTTTTATGAAATAAAAAAAATCTGCGATGTGTATGAAAAAAGTCTCGCCTCTCACTTCATATGAGAATATCTGAATAAATAAAGAGGCTGCTTAACATCTGTGAAATATTCAGAATGTGTCTTTGAATATTGCATATGATATGCGTGTGTATGAATCAAATGTATCTAACGTGTTTGTATCAATATCAATTGAATATATAATATTGAATTGAGTTTGAAGTGTTAATATTTGATATGAATGTGAGATGTAGTAAACATTTTCTGTCATATCTGAAACTTTAATACAATTCCTTTGAGATATTATTTTTAATAATATATTCCAAAATATTATATATCATATTATTAAATAAAAAATTTAAAAAGCAATGATTTTCCAAATATAGCTATCGAAATACAAAAAATAAATTGAAATACACAGGAGTAAAATTTCACAATTTTACCGCCCTGTCATAAAACAATTGAAAGTAAATATTCCACCGGAAAACGCTGTTTTTACAAAATCACGAAAATTTTTACTGGCTAATAAATTCGTTATAGTTTCGCATATAAAATAACAGTTATCGTTTCGATCGATTAACTTTATTCCTGTTGACATTAACCCGAGCGGCCAAACACAATTTTACGACACGAAATCGCAGTTTTTATACCTCGTACGACTGAAAATAAATGTAGCATAAAACTTTCTACTACAACAATTTAATCATTCGATTACCATAATCTGTATTATTCCAAATGTTCAACCGTGAGCACTTTAATTCACAACAATGATAAAGTTCTTAATATAACTAATGAACGAATCTGATATTTTCCCGCTGACGAAACGGCAATATTTACTTCCAAATTGTTTGTTTTTCACAGCCAACGTTTGAATACGTGGAATTCGGATGAAATTTAGTGTTTTGGTACGGATTCCTACACTGGTACTAGCGTCGGTAGGAAATGGCAAAATAAACTGGGAAAACTCGACGCGACGCGAATTTATTCACCGAGAGCTTGGCAGGGAAAAAAAGACGCGGGGAGTTTTTGAAGGATTCGATTTGTTTCAAATTTCCTGGCAAAACCGAGTGCCGCCTTTTTTCCGCCGAGACATGACAAATTTGATTCGGAATCGATTTTCCTTCTGTATTGGATGACGAGAGGAAATTTTTCGGGGATAGTGCGGTCGCGTATTTGCGTTCTTGCTCGAGGAGCAAAATCGGAGGCGAAAAAAATAAAATAGGAAAAAAACGAATGGTGAAAAAAATCTCAGGAAATATATATGTATAGGAAATAATGCGAAATATTTGCGCGGCGGCTGTGCGACGTTTTTCCAAACAGACGTTTCATCAATCGCGCGCATAGATTTTCCGAAATTTAATCAAAGAAAATCTCGAGTTGTTTGCGAACGTAAAGGATGGCTCTTTATATGTTTACGTTTTCTCCTTCCGGTAAAAAAACTGATATTTTCCTAAAACTTAACTCTCGCATCCAAAATTTGCATTTTATTTTTCAATATATCGAACATTTATTCTAAAAATTTATATAAAATCCAATAGCAATAATATCAAATTAAAAACTTTATTACTGCAATACCGTTCTATATATCCGTGGCTTAACACTACACGGCTGCACCGCTGCGATGTAAATCTGCTAGTTAAAATGCTAATCCACAGTTAATGAGTTAATGGTATAATAAATGGCACCGATGCCGCCGACAGTGTCCCACGGAAAACACCCTCGTTCACAATATGATAATGCACAATTTAAGGGTTGTTGTGTGCCACATTTTGCTGTGCGGTGTGGGCATCGAAATGAAAACTCGCATTTTCCAATAACGCCACACAATTTGCATCTAGCGTCCGAATCGATTAAAATTAGAACGAGTTTTAATGTTGTGGATAGTTTGAATTCGCGAATAATGCATACCGAAAGTTGCGGTCTCGTTCATTTTACTCATTATCCGTGAATTGGCGACCGGTTTTAGGAAGCGGGCGGTTTGATTAATTCAATTATTTCAGATCGTTGAATAGTATGAAATGTTTTATATTGTACGATGTAAATTTCGTCATTGAAAGCAGTTTACATAATATTATATTATATATACTGGGAATAAAAAATAAGGAATTTCAAGTACTCACCGTTGATGCACAACATTCCCAAGAAGAGCGCAACCATTCTGAAGTCCATGGCGTTCGATCTGCGTAAAAGCTTCATCGTAAAGGAAATCTTCAGAGTTTTCCGAGGCGTAACAAAAAAACTTCTTTATTCCAACAAGGCTTTTCGTGCTAGGCTTATGTGTGTGCAAATGCGATCGTTCACGTGCAGAATATATTTCCCATCGTCATCGGCAGACCGGGTCCTTTGTCGCCGTCGCTTTCTTCGCCACTAATTTATTTTAATGAAATTCTGTGTACGTATTTAGCGACCTTTTTTGTCTGGAGGCGTCGACCGGGCACGGGATACGGATTCGGAATTAATTTTCCACGTAACAGGTTACACAATGGACGCTTTCACCTGCTAACGTGTATAATCTTTGACCTGTGCGGTAGCTCGGAAGTGTGATTCTGTACGATGTGTGATATAATGCGATAATGCTACGCACTGTGCAACAACTCTCTCGGTCTTTCTATTGATGGGAACCTTCGTTTGTGTGATCTGAAACAAATAAATTATTCTATCATTATATGCATATGCGTATTGTACGTCGAGTACATGGTATTCAATTGTATGGTATGATATATTGCATGGTAAGGTGAAATTTGTAACAGAATCTCGCGTGCTAAAAATTTTGGAGAATGTATGAGAAACTTTCTAAAACTCAATAAAACATTGTTCTATGGGATATTTTTATTTGAAAATGAAATCACTTTATCAATTTCAATGCGTAAAAAATTATTCGATTTTATATTTATAAAATACTTATGAAAATATTATGAAATATGAAAATATTTATGAAATACGTCCTTGTTTTGTATGCGATGATATAAGGCATCTAGTAATATGATACCAAGGAAATAATTTGTTATTTATACAAATCGCCGATGAAATATAGTATCCAATATGCGTATGTTTTAACCAATCTGAAACGGTCGTTACTTTCGTATGAGAGAAAATAATAACAATGCGATACATCAAAAAAATAATAAAACAAGGATATTCCTATAGCTTTGTTATGAATCGCATATATTCGATTGGACAAAAAAAATCCTGTATACCCGTCGGGAATCGTATTACAAATAATACGCTTCTTTTGTCATACTGCATGCTTTTCTGTGGCATTTCCTTTGTAAAAAATGATGTTTATTATGGACTCCTTTTGTTTTTGTGATATATTATTATTTTGTATAGTACAATATGTTATTATTATATATTTCAACGTTATTTGTGTAAGAAAATATTTGATAAAATATACTTTATCGGAACGAACAATGAAGTCTTTTAATAAAGAACCCATCACAAACCAAAACATCCCAAATTACACAATATAAATTAATTAAAATAAACAATATTTTTTACAAAAAAAAAATCTTTTTCACGCATACAACAGCGATAAAACATAATATAACCGATTTTCATACAACTCCAGCATTACGAACAGCGAACCCATTTTTTCTCACGAACCGCTTACCCCCAAAAAAAATTACAAGCCCAAAAACAAGAAAAGAAACAGTATTTGCGACACGTAAAGCCTCCGAAAAATACATATAAACTAAAAAAAAATACCCAACGAACGTAAAGGCCAGCAAACCGGGGTCCTGGTTCGCGCCCCGTCGTAATGTCCGCACAATAGATTATTGACACAATTTGTATCGAGGGCGTAAACGACGACCCTTTTCCCGAAAAGGCTCGATTTTCGGCCCTACGGGAGACACATAGCCGATATGACGGCTACTAAAAGTCGTACGTGCCGGGACACGTGGACTCTCATCGGAGGAATGATCGTGGAATTTTTCCGAAAGAGTTCCTCCGCTGTATCGGATCGTATACAAGTTTTGTAAATCAGAATCGATGTTTGTCAAATTATTGTTTTTTTTGCATGAAAAAATTGGGATTGACATTGAAAATCTGATGTTGTATTGTATATTTTTTTGTATACGATATTTTAATGAAATTCGATGTTGTATAATACTTAAATAAATTAGGGATGTAAAAAAATCTTCGGTTTTATTCAAGACGTTTCTGAGAAATACAGTAATAACCGTTTATAAACATTATTTCTGGAAACATAATATAATGCCTACATTTTTTTCTGAAAATAATATTAAGTAAACTAACTTTTACCAAAGTACATAATTTATTGCGTTTCTTAGTTTCGAAAATCAATGCTGTAGCTTTTAGCAAAATTGTCCCCATTTGTTTACAGCCGAAATCGTTTCGTATAACGTAATAAATAAAATATTTTTATAACAAATATTCGGCCATCTAGCATTTTTCGAGAAATTGCGATTCCAGTTAAAATAAAATCAAACTGGCTCAGTGCATATATCTTTCGTTATTGGTCATTGTGCGGCAAGTTCCATTGGGAATTGGAACCGAGCGTTTTTGTCACATGTACTATATTGGACGGGTTCCGTTCCAATATTTATCGTCTCATATAGAATAATGATCGTAGTTCAAAGAATCCTAAGCCATTGTCCTCGGCACATATTGAATATTATCGTCGTTCCGTTTCTAGTGTCGCCGAAAACCCCTCGAGCTGCGAAAACGTTCCAAATTCCAATTTTTACCCGTCCCGGGAAATCGACCCGATAACTGCGCCATCCCACCTGAGGAAATGTTTTTTCCCTCGAAAAAACGTAAACATTTCTTTTACGGCGTATAAAGACGCAAAATCTCGTTATGCGAGAGGAAATTAATTTAGAAAAAAAATATAAGAACGCCATGCAAAGTCGACCTCTTTTATATATAAATATGAAGCATTCATACGCTGCGGCTTTCGAGTGAAACGATATGGGCAAATTCTTATTTAACTTTACGCTCTAGAGAAACTGCTGATAAGGTTGTCTCATTGTTGAAAGTGTTAAACAAAGCGGAAAACTAAACCGAGAAAAAAGTTCACTATCGCTTCACGTTTGCGATCTTAATTTTGCACCACTTTTTTCTACCAACAGAATAGCTTCTATAAAGGAAACTCCTTTTACACAAAACGAGCATATTGCTAACGATATAATTTCTAAATAAATTGTATCCGACGGAAGCTCGTAAATAGGCGTTTAATTGAAACGGCTCCGAGCTTATCTGGTAACCTTCGATTCAGATTTATGTATTCGTCTAAAAGCACTTACTCGTTTTAGCGCGCATTTGATAGATAATATTAAAGACCGTTAAGCCTGAAATAGATTTATCGCCGAGTCGTATAACGCATAAAGTATTAAGTCCGCTTTTAAACTCGAAAACAAACGAAATGAACAAATTAGATCGAACGCTGTTATCAATCGAAAACACGCCGGAATAGACAGCGTACCCGTGTAACGGTTTGATATCTTTGCCGACAAAGAGACTGGAAAACCCTTAAAAGGGATTTTATCTCAATTGGTTGAGGCCCGAGCGAAACTCCGAGCCAGAGGTTATGGGGGTGAGTGGAAAACCGAATTCAAACCGTTTTAATTGGAATATGAAATAAAAGACACCGCGTTATAAACTCGGGTTCCAACTTTCCGAATTAGGAAATAACCGTGCCTTCAAATTACAGAGAAATACGTGTAGAAGGAAACAATAAAACAGGGATTTTAAATTTTTTTTTTTTCGTTTTGATATTGCCTATGTGAAAAATATAAAATTTTACCTTTTAAAAAAAGTAATATGGTTTGCGAACATTTTTTGTAAATGAATACATTAAAATACATAATTTTATTTTCAACGTTGAAAATACGTAAGTAATATTTTTAAAAAAATCATTTGTATCAACTATTGGATCGAACAAACTCGTAATTGAATCGTTATCGGTTTTATTTCAGTATGCTAATTCTTATACAAGTGTCACTATTGAAACTGAAAATTTCACAAACAAATCCACATACAATTCAATCTAATTTTATTCGCAATTGAAACGCTATAAATTTTTCATAATAGACTACAGCCTCAAGCGAAAACTCATTTCCTATTTAAAGAACTAGATCTATTTCAAGTCAACCCGCCTATACATTAAACGAATAACTACAGAAACACACCGTTAACGTATTACATTAAAAAAAATTGAACACGTTCAAACCACTATGGGAGTGCCCTGCGAATTATATCCACATAAACAATCGCTAAAAAAGTCTAACAAAATGATTCGGATTTCGGATTTGGCACACCTGCTTCAGCGGCGGCAACGTATTCGAATCGTTCCCCGAAATCTACAGTTTAATTAAGACGTTTAATTAACTAAGATTTAGTATAAAGACGCGGCTCAGGTAAGGGATAAACAAAGCGACGAATTACCCGCCTACCTCTGAGGCTATGTAGGTAACGCGGTGCCTGAGGAACAGGAACGAGAAACATATAAGCCGGAGCTACTAATTATCGTCTGAATATTTCCCCAGGTACTCGTCGTAGCTGCAAGTCAAAGCAATTATTGCAAAGACGCCTTATGAAATTATGCGTCTCTCTCCCTCTTTGTCTGTGAAAATTCTTGATCACGTGTGCTTGTATCTTGTTCGCGGATAGAGTTGCGGTTAAAATTTTGTAGTTTTAGTTCTAAGAATTTTGAAGTACATGCTTTTTTTCTATTTTGGTTGCAAAATGAAGATTTTGAATTCATGCAAAGAAATATAGAAGAAATCGTGTTATGGGATTACCGGAAATATAGAAAAGTAAAAGCGAGAAACATGACCGGAGTGAAAGATATGGAGATTAAAATGGTGACAGGCTGACTATATAACAAAGTGGGAAATTAAGTATTATACATTAAATTGAATTTAAAATATGTGAGATGTGCACTACATAAGAGTTTTTCAAAATCGATAAAAATATAAGAAAATTAGAAAGTTATTTAAACAGCAGTGAATAGTGAATAAATAACTCCATATGGTTATGGCAGAAAATATTTAAATAATAATCAAACACATATTCTCAACTTTTTTTAATTGAAAATATTATACATATCCCAAAATAACTTCTATTATAAATATAAATACACAATTTAATCCCAGAGATAAATCAATATCTTTAGCGTTTCATTCCGCTGGGTTTCAAATTTATCATGAAACATGCCCTTTAAGTAGTGGAGAACGACTCACTCTCCAGTTCCCTTTGCAGACCGCGCAAACGTTCTGTAACTATTTTACCAAGCCAAGCCTCTTCCGTTTTCCGGATGGGAATTTCAATAACGGTAAGAAATTCAGACACGAGTGCACGAGGCGAAACTTCAACGTAATTTAAGACTTAGAAGTGCTTCTAACTACTTACGAACAAGTGCTTTCGTTTAAATCAAGTACATTTTGGATAAATTGATTTCAAAATGACGTCGTATGTGGAACGGACATGCAATGCAATCGCGATGTCAATCTTTAATTTTAATTCTTTGTGTAACCTCAATTGAAGATTCATTGTATAAAATCGGTTTATCGATGTCCTTGTATCGGATTCAGTTGTTTTTATCTTCTGAACACAATACGAAAAATCGTTATGGAAAAAATTTATGCATTGTACGAATGCCGTGAAATTGTATATGGCGTCCTTTATTTAGTGAAATTGCGTAATTTTTAAATGTCGATGAGCACAAAAGAAGGCCCACATTGAGGTAAACTATTTTCAGAATACGTGTACAATTAAAGGTCACGAGCATAAATCCGAATAGTGTCGTAATGTGCGATGTTTTTCACGAAAAAAAACAATATTAAGCAGTCAAACTGAAGCACTTTTACGGTGTCGATAAATAAGAGATAACGTAGTCGTTGAAGTTGAATATTTTCAATAATACGAAATTTATTTCGTGACGTAACCTAAATTATTTTTTTTTATGCGAAAACGTTTGGCTCCCTAAAATGAAGGTCTATATTAAAAGATAGCTCATAAGCCTGCTCTAGTAGTTCGAATTTAAGAATAATAATTAATTAAAATGCCCGTCGAGCTTATATTATATTTAAAAAATTCGTTCGATTAAAATAAAAGGAAATAGACTTAAAAAGCTCTATCTGAAAAACTCTAATATTAAAGAGGGCACAGCTCTAATCTTTATTTTTCTTTTATGAGTCAAGTTGGGCTTCGATGTTAAAAATAAAGCCTTTTTTGAATTGAAAACCCCATCCCAGGATGCCATCAACAAGGGTCGGTCCCAGCTATCGGAGAATTTTACACCCGGGCTCGCGAAGCTTCAAAAAGCTCATTCTGACGATAGAGGTGTCCATTAACTTAATGAAATTTCATTCCCTAGATGCAACGAAGCCGTAGAATTTAATTATCGAATAGGTAGAAGAAAAAAGGTAATGATTTTCCCCGATTGAAGCCATTTTATGATGTCTCCGTGTCTCGTATTACCTTTATTGGCTTGCCGTGCCGAATGAACGGAAATAAATACGACAGTTGTATAATTAAACATTTTATAACTGGCTCAAAAGGCTTGCGGCGATTTAAAGAGAGGCTTCCATTTTAAAAGATTATACGGATAAATGTATCTTAATTACTCCGCAATGCCTTTTGTAACGGCCAGTTATTTAGTTGCCGTTTAGATTGCTATTAGCCATAGAGATGCTATCTTTGACTTCTAATTTTCTTTAATGTGTTAATTCTGACCGACTCTTTCGTGCGAAATTTCGATTTTCCAATTAAAACATATTTTTGTACAAGCTTTGTTCAATGCTTCGAATTCAATATCGTTAAATCACTAGTTTATTATTAAAATTTTATTCCAGTAGGAAAAATAAACAGGTTCATATCATTTGACTGTGATTAAAATTTTAATAGTATCCGAACACGAATCAGGTTCGCGTTATAAAAGCCGAGATTTTCTCCCATTACGCTATATAATTATGAAGGTAATTGCTTTAATCAAAATCATGTGCATTATTAGAGGAACTAAACCACATAAAGTGTTACAAACGCGATTAGTTTCCAAGCGCACCGATAATAAACGGTTCCATTGGAAATGCTCCCAGTAGGTAAAAATTACTAACTCTAAACTTAAATTATGATTTTATTTGTAATAAATAAAAACCGTTTTTAAATACAGCAATAATACTATTGTTTTGTTTAAAAAACGAGCTTCTTTTATATCGAACGACAACAATTAATTATTGAACCGTTTGCGCAACTGCGTAACTGAGACGTCGCCGTTGAGGATAAATATTTACCAAGTCGATGGCAAATAAGGACGAGATAAACAGTTCCGATTTCGAATGACAAATATTTGACGCTCACAATAAATTTGATAAATAAACAGGCCCATTCACGGAATTAATTCTAGGCACAAAACGCCAGCCACAATCCCACCCCTTCAAGCTGAGACGCTTTGATATTCGACTCTGCGTAAACAGATTTCACTTTTATGAAATTTTGGTTCTCGAACTTCAAAACGTCCCTCACATTTCGAAGAATGACATTGCTAAAGCTCTGTAGTGTGCTTTTGTATCGATTTTGGGTGGTCTTTCGATTGACAAGCAAGTCAAACTTTATTGCAAATTATAGCGATAGCGAAGAGCGTGTATCGCACTTGCGTCTACGTCATCCCCAACTGTTGTTTCGTTCAGAAAAAAATCAATGAAATATCAAATAAAATACTAGCTTGAAATCTGATACATGATTGATTCTGTGCCGCATAGTAACATATTGTTCGAATCTTTAAATATCAATGCGATGACTTCATCTCGTAATGAACTTTTGTGGGTCGGCAACAAGGAAGAAACAATTGGTGGCAACAATGAAAAAAAATGCGCAAAAATGGTATGAATCGCCTTTGAAAAAATATCAACCGGTATTTCATATCATATACTTTTTTTGTTGTTGTTAAAACGTGTATTACGAATCAGGAAATTTCGCATAGTCTTGAGAACAAAACCGTACGATGACATTCGCGAGACAAGTCACGAATCCAGTTAGAATGTTAGTGGGTCACTGTAAATTCGTTGACCATACTTCGTCATTTTTGTATCTCTTTTACGTTTGATACATATTTTTGAACCGGTCCTTAACCTCCACAGATCATAATGTATGCATTTTGTAGTTATCGCAATTTGAGATCGATCATAAATCAATTGTGCCCAAAGTCAAATCTCCCGGTAAAAATGTGCTTCCGCGTCACGACATTGTTATATGTAACCTCAGTTGTATTGTTCTAATCTGAACTGGTTTTTTTTAATATTATTTTTACAATAATATGATTATACTGGTTTTCGTGGTGACGATAAGATATATGGGACACAATGATTTAACTTTTTTCATGGACTCTCGCAGTTCAATGGCAATCCTTGTAAAGTTCATTCATACAAAATTGATTAAAAAATACAGTTCCTTATTTAAATGTCAATACTAAATTTTTTTTAAATATAACATCATGAAAATTCTCTCACATTCAGCAAATCAAGCATATCGAGATGTTTAATTTTCGATATTCAATTACCAAATAATGGTAGCAACTGTTAATATGATATTAACTACCTTTTGTTAAGATTTATCTCAAGCATATTGATACAATACTTTTACCGAAGGTAACGACTGGCTTTATAATATCATAAAATTGTTATGTTATAATTATAGTTCAGGGCAGGCATTAAATAGATATTGCGCTTTAACACTGTTTGATAATGCTTCCTATTGTACATTTTTTTCAATACCTCATTTAATGTGTATCATAACATAAATGAGGTCACCTTGAAAAATAAGGTATGATCATAAAATACAACAGATCACATGAGATATTCATATTTTGAAACCTTTAATCAAAAGGTTTCCATTTCAAAACCTTCAACAAATTTGGTATAACGAATGTGATCACGAACAAAATATAATATAATATACACACGTAAAAAATTATTTATTTCACCAGATTCGATAAATTATATTACGTTTGAGATATTAATCATGAAACATTGATATTTAATTGCCGAATAATTAGGTTAATTGTTTATATCGTAATTCATCATATTCATGTGTCATTAAAATTGAGAATATACATACATATATATAAGAAACGTTGTCGACAGTTATTATAGGGCTTTCTATAGAATTGAACCATTATATTATTTTTTACATCATAATAATACGTGGGTCAATAACGCCTTTTGTTTACGACCTCAAAATTGCCACTTTTATATTATCGAACGATAAATCACAAAAGAACTGGATTAATAACTATTAAAATTCGTTGTGTTATTATTACTTGTACGTGCAAAACAATTTCATAAAGAATCATTAACGCACAAGAACTAGACCTTGAATTTACTAATACTCTATATAAAAATTAAGAAATCCGCTTTGGGAAGTTTTAAATTGCCTTTTTTGTATAAAAGAATATTTTTTTATTATCAAAAATTAATGATGTAGAAATGATCAAAAGGTAAATGATCTAATTATAATATGTAAAATATGATTGTAATAAAAAATCAAAATGATCCGTCTTTGCTCGTATAAAAAAAATTCTCTAAAATTTTTCCTGCATAACGAGAAACAGGATATTGGTTTTTTTTATTTTAATCAAATAAATTTATTTTCTATTTTAATTGGTCTAGCGTATCAGTATTATAAGGATTTTTATTAATAACGCCGATAGCGTACTTTTAACACGTGCACCGCCTCAGCTAAGTAACGACTTTGAAAAGCCGAAACCGATAATTTAGAACTACACACAAACAGCTCGATAATTAATCAATTGATTTGTTGCACTTAGCAAACCAGAAACGAAGACGGAGACGGGAAAACGTGCTCTCATTGCTCAGTTTATATTTTCAATATAATTTACCAAGAATTAACTTAACAATAACAACGTCGATGTTATCACGTATTCCCGTCACGCGCCCGATTCCTCCGAAGAGGGCATAAACTAGAAAGAAGTATCTGGCGAAGAAATTTCACAACATACAGAATATCGCATACACACAAAATATTTCAGATAAGAACCGAACGGAATATAAATTTTCCAAGCCGCATCCGACGAGTTTTGCCTCATTAGTTTTCCAAGTTTGAAACGATGTTCCAGTCAGTTTTCCGCCGGTTTATTATGTTATGCTGAGTCGCGTATACGCTTCAGTTTTTACTAAACTAACGATTCAACGTGGAAAACATGGTATAAGAGTTTTTTTTTCATCGTGCTGCTAGAATTTATTATAATAATATTTGTATATTTGTTTATTTTGACGAAGACCACGCAAACCTAACTAAATTATCTCAGATATTAATAATGTTAATTGCGGCTTTCAGACGCTGCTGAAATTTATATGAATAAAAATTACGCTTGATATTTTGAACGCAAAGTGCTGTAGAGCTTTGACTTAATCGAATTACATCCGTTTTCACTGGATAAAATATGAAAATACACCGAGAGAAGATGCTCCGCGTAATTTTTCGCTTAACATGTAATCGCTAGTGACAAGTGATGATAGTTTTTTTTCCCTGGGCGAAAATAATAAACCTTCAAGGAAATTTCCTATCGCAAATGAGAAAGGATGTTTTGTATATAAACGCGAAATAATGGAAACGTGCGAAATTAATGAACAACAATTATTCTTAGCGGCACTCACGATTTGTTGCATACACCTCGGCAATTCGATGACACAGTTCGATATATTGTGCTTTTCATAATTTTCAGTAGAAATTAGACCTTGCGAAACGGACATGAACCACCAGTACGTACAATCATCGATGTTTACTAGACGAAACCGTCGATTTTAATATTGCAATATTGCAACGGTTCGAGCTCCTCTCGGAATGCATTTTGCAGCACTCAAAACGACGTCGTGTTGCATCACAGCCAGAGAACAAACGCGATGATCAATATTTAATCGTTTCTCGATCTTCATTGTTTGTTCTGCGTGGGCCAAGTCACTCCAGAGGACAAGAGTGGATGCCTTATTGTGTTATATATAATAATGAAGGTAGTCGACTGCGGCCAATACCACCTCGGATCTTCGTAAATATTTAATGCATTGTAATCAACTTACGCAAAATTTTACTCAAAATTCCTTTTTTGAAGTGCTTTTCGACCTTCTTGCGTTTTCGCTTGCAAATATGATTTTATTTAAAAAATATATGTATATATGTATATAAACTTCATCAAGTAAATTATATCGCAATATTTGGCCTAAGTAAATTTTTGTTCGTTGATTTTTTTTTTGAATAAACTGAATATCAAAACAATGAAAACCATTATAAAACAAAAACGAAAAACTGATGAATTTTAAATGAATGTGTCAATTTTTATACGCAGCACTTCTGTTGACAGAATTTAATCGGATAATTGAAAACAGCATGTTTCGTGGGTCAAAGGCGAAAAATTCGTTTATGAAATGGTTGAAAATATCGAAACTATACAAAGAGCGATGCATAAAATTCTCATACACTCAAAACGTCCAGTGCATACACAACCTTTAACATTATTGCACCACGGAAAGTTGTGCAACGTGCTTGACAAAGCTCACCGTTTTAAATTAAAAATATTCACGTTTACATTGACACTGTCGAACCGTGTGTAATCTGATTATTCTTCAAACATACTACACACCCGATATTTCGAAACGCCTCGAGCCATGAAGACGAACGAGACGGTGCTTGTACATGGGGAAAAGCGACCCATTGTCGAGCGAAGCCTCCTGCAGAATTTAACCAAACCTAAGCGGGGAAAGATATCAATGGCGTGGCTTCAAAGAACCGTACAAGTATCTTATCCGTTTATCCCCCGACCCATACTTCGAAGTTGCTGAAAGTGGGTCTGAATACATGAAAACGCGAAGGGACGTGGGAAAAATCGGTATTCGACGAACGTGTGCATCGAAGCGTTAACAATAATTGATATTGTTGTTCCATGAAAATGTTCCATTACGCGAAAGTAGTAGCGAATAAGCTTTCTGGAACAAACGAACAAACGAATAAAGTGAGTCGATACAAACGAAACTCACATTCGAGTGGACTTCAAATGCTACATATTAGCTTTTTGTTAAAACATGATATTTCTGAAAACATCGATTGTTTCTATACTTTTTAGAAACAAAGTCCAATTTTTGATCGAGGAATGCTAATATAAACTGATGCAATAAAGAAACTATTTCGCTTTAAGTTAGAAAATATGTTTCATATCTAAATTCCATACAGTATTTTCAATATTGTTTCCAAAACTCATCACGGTTAATATAACGTGTGATGCTATTTATGTGGAAACACAATAAAATGATACATTTATATTCCGAGAAAATCGCGTTGACATAAAAACATGATAATATCTCCACGCATCATCTCACACATCTGAAAATTTTCATTCCTCTTTTTCCATTTAGATAAAAAGTAAATAATAAAAAAAATATTTCAAAAATAACAACGTTCCAGCTCATCATGTGGAAAGATATATTTTTCATGTGTGTTCGTTTCACAAACGCAACGCAAATTCTTTTATTTAAAAGAGATCAAAGAGATGAATCGTTCATGAAAGCGGCCGCGCAGAAACCATATCGCAAACAAAAACGATTCGATTTAAATAAATTTTGCAAAAGCCTAACATCAAATGCATCAACGGAAATTGCTGCACGAGAGCAAAACATTAATAATGCGTCCGTTTTCAGTGCTTAAATCGCTCGGAGTGTGGGCGCGAAACGTTCACATCCGACGAAATGGAAAACGAGCTTTTAAAGTCTTTCTAGCAAAAAAGAAAGAAATAAAAAAAAAAAACGAAAGCACACGATCAAACGCTTTATACCGTGGCTGAAAGGCCCACCGCAGAAATCTGGCTTTCGAGTGGTAACTCGACAACATCCCCTACAACCGTTGTAGGCCCATTTTCGAGTTGTTCTAGAAAGGGTGCATAGTGTATGTGCATCGTCTGGGGAGTACTCTGGTGCATATGAATCAGTATAAACAATGTACCGAACGAGTACGTGAAGTTCTGCGTTATTTTCAGCACGATTTCAGACCGGAAACTCGACACTGTGTACGAGGTGATCAAAACTTTCCATTTGTTCGGATGTTGAGCGTGTGGTCAAATATGATCTCGGACGTTAGAATTTCGTAATTAAAATACATTCATATGTGGGTCGTTTTATTATGAAATACGATGTTTGCGTTAACGAAATAATTTGCAGAGTTTTATCAAAAATATACAATATAATTCAATTAAAAGAGAAGGTGTTATTATTATAAAGTTTTAATTAATGAAATTGAAAGTGATTTAAAACTTTTGAATGCATCAAAAAAATTTAATATCAACGTGACTGTTGTACTGATGTACCCAAATTTTCATACACTTTTTAATAAAGAAAGCGCTAGACTGAGTAAAAATTGTGTAAACAAAACTTGAAAAATATTATGTAGCTAGCTCACGTATACTATTTTCTTTGTGTTCCGCAGCCATACGGCAAAAATACTTTTAATTTAGCAAATATTACGGAAAAGCTTGATCTTTTAATATCGCCGAATAGCCGGCGGGCTAGCGCGGCGCACAGCTAAGTTCCGCCATTAGATGCCGCGCAAACAAAAGTTTCCATTTCTATGGGCACGGGAGGTCTCAAAAGGAAACTCTGTTTGCTCGCACGGAATGAAATATGAATATTTAAGTAGCTTTTCTGAAGGTCCTGCGCGGCAGTCGAACCCACATACACACCACGCAGCGTCCACTTGCGAGAACAATTGACTATTTACCGAACGAGCCGTCATTACGTTGAGACATCCCGACATCACGCGCATTATAAGTATCTTTTGCGTATAAAAAAATATTTATTTTCAACTGCGAGATTTCAAAAGGGAAATGACATCTACGGTAAATAAATCCCGGGTGCATCTGGTCTTTTATTTCAGCTGACTGAGATTCAAGTTAGATTTCCCGCGAACGGTGCACAACTCGATTATGATAAACGCGATCGCTCTTCCCACCGCTTTGGGGCAAATTGCTGTACAAGTATTTCCCGTTGAACGCGGCGATTATCCTCTCGCCCCCGGAAAATATTATATCTGTCGTCTTAAAAGGTTTTCCCCCGGCGAAAATCCTCGCTGGTGTACGTATGTCCATGCTGCGAATTCATAAACTCGTTTTGTACTAATATTTAACATTTCGGCGAAAGAGGGGGAAGATTCCTGAAAACGTTGTAGACGCAATGCCGTTGCGTAAATACACAGTACGAACTCGACTACTCACCAGGACTCGAACGTTTCATTTGATAAATTATACATACACACAAATTAAATTTATGAAAATGGAAATTGACTATCTGTAACTATTTTTAAATTTAAATTTCATATAAAATATTTTTTAAATTTATACTGTAATAAAGCGCACGTCCGAATAATGATTTAATTAATCACACACGAAAAACGTATTCAAATTGCATAATGGGTCGGCACGTCGCATGCAATTCGGTTCACACTCGGACGTGACCCAGTTGCGAAAGTCCCATTCCCATTCGTCAAAAGTATTTCCGATTTTAAAAGCATCAATCGAGCCTCCAGTATTGCAACTTTAGCAGTCGCAATTGCGCTATGGAGAGCGCACTGCAAGAAGTGCATGCGCAAATGCAGTCGTACTTTCGTCATAGGCGAATTGCAAGGTACTCGAAACTTGGAAAAAAAAGCCTTTCAAAGGTTTATAAACGCCTAATACATAAACATCGTGTATGGCAATCGCTAGACGATCGGAAACGTGCACGGTTCAATTTGACATTTAACGTTCGCCCAGAAATTATATCCTTGCCGGCGAAGGGGGATCGTTCTCTTGAGAAGATGATGATGCCGGCGTTCCGTAATAGTGCGCACTTAGACATTATTGTAGTTGTTGTTGTTGTTGTTGCCGTTGTTCTTGTCTAAGAACTATCGGAAAATGCCACGCCAATTTGCCGCGGTACGTTGCGCCAAATCGTCGAGTTTGCAATTCGAGCTGAGCCACTCTTTTAAGTGTCCCATAAAAAAATAGCGACTGTACTTATATATTGAGATTCAGCTCTTCTTCGTTTTAGAATCGGAACGATGCGTTTGAAAACGTAGCGGCCGTTTTGCAACGCGAAGCTTGTCTGAATTCAAAGTGTAGTTTGAATATGTACGTGCGAATTGCATTCATGTTAGGAAATCAATTCAAACGATCCGTATATTTTAAAAACAAAAAAAATAAAGTGAGTATTTTCACATCTTAAAATAGCGCAAGTTGGCGATTATGCGAATTCACGGAGGGTGACTAAAATATTGCACAATTTACATACGTGTTTCGCATTTCAATAAAGTCGTCCGGGCAGAAGTTTAAGTCATGTTCGCTTGATGAATACGAGTACGTTTTTATATTTATGCCAAAGTGACGTATCATTGTCGATAATCGCAATCCGGATATTGTATGTATGTCACACAGTGACATTTCATCGTCGCTACATACATACTTGCACAAAGAACATAAAGAGATTAAGATAAAAAAAACATAAAACATGAATTCAAATCCAATACATTAAATAATAAAGTCATAAAGTCACTAAAATGCGAAATGTAAATAAATTAAATACTGACTTTATAAAAAAACACATCGAACAAATAGCTTGAGTATAAAAAAACCTCATTCTTCCAAACACCTAATTATTTCAACACCCACCAAACGACAACCATTGAACAAATCAACTGATAATTCCACATCTTCAGCCACTTTGTCAAACGAGAACGTTGCAATATTTATGAGCTCATCCCATTATTTGATGGGGATTTGGACGAAGCAGTAAATAAATTGGCAGTTTGTAGGGAGGATAATGCACCCCTTCGACCCACCAACCCCCATACGTCTATGCGATGACATGGATGTACCCACCACCGTGGAATGATACGAAATTGCCAATGCAATTTGACTCGCCATTCCTTCACGTATCCAATATATAATATTATATTAAGCTTGGTCCTTACGTTGCGAGATTGACCTATTTCGTATTGGATGGTCAATCTATGGATTTTATACGAGTTTTCAAAGGTTTTAAGAGTTAAATTTGTATTAATTGGACTCAGTGATTAAAAATAGCTGCCTGTGGGTTATTTTTGTGAGTGTGGTTCGTGAAATTAAATTTGATTTTTTTAAATTATATTATAAAATTTTTCGCAATTTTAATATGGTTGAGTATACTTTATTCTCGGGTTCCAGTTTTATTTTTTTAGTTTGTTAATTTGAGCACTCTCCTAATAATTAAATGTTTTATTTTAGAGTCGTGGGCTTTGCGGTTTGCGAGGATTATTGAATTTTCAGTTTTAGTCCGCTGCCAAAAATAAAAAAAAGGTTATCACTGTTGTAAATGAAAAAAATGTCTGTTTGAAAATTATTTAATTAAAAAAGTTAGTCGTTGTGTTTCAAACTACTGTTAGTATGATTTTTATTTACTTATGTAATAAGTCCCAGAATTCCAAATGAAATGTGGAAAAAGTAATACTCTAGTAAAAAGAGGGGCTTACAATGAAGAATTCTATATAATACCAATTAGAAACCTTTCAAAATGTACGATTTCACTAATATTATTTTCAAAGATAATATTTTAATTATTTTTAACCATAAATCAGAATAATATTTAAACCAAAACTCATTTATTTAAAGGGGAAGTTTAATTGTAATACAGTCTCTAATCAGCACATAATTACACCACTATTCTATCATCTCCCGATCTCGAAAGCATCGAGACCGTTCAAGAGCGATCTCTCGCACTCCGGAAGAACTTTTCACGGTCTAATTTAATTTTTCACCGAGAGAAGCAGACGAGCGTTCACAAATGAAGAGTTCTCCCCGATCTTCCTGCGTAATTACGACCGGCGGGGAGGGGGGAAGGGATGGGATGGTTCGAGGCTTGCGGGGGTGGGAACATCGTAAAGATAAGTTGCGTTTAAGAAACACACCAATCTCATTTTGCACAGCTTTCATCCCGTCCCACCGAGGCAACTCGGTGACGGATGCCAAAGAAAGATTTCCTGACGGATGAGGAAATTTGAAAATCTCTTAAAGTATTCCCGTCCCATAACTAAGTCTTTCCGCGCCCCTCGTTACCTCCCAGTTTTCTTCGCCTCTGGCCCATACGTATTCTCCGCTAAAGGGAGACTCTTTAAAGCCTCTTCTGGCTAGAAATTTTGAAGCCTATTTAAATAAATGTCCGTCAAAGAGACGTTTCGCCCGAAAAATGCTGTGTGAAGCAAATTAAACGTACTTCCCAAATTGAGGACGAAATTATCGTTTGAAAATTGCGTTCTAGTCCTTCGGTTTGGCGGGCATTTCATATCTTTCTAATAGATTTTTTTATCGATACTTTATAATCAAATCAATCAATTTTAATTAAAATGGATTTTATTTTTATTTTCATAATTACACATACTAAGAATAGGATGATCATACGTCCCGTTTTGGCAGTGACAATGCCATTTTTTTTGTGTTTTTCGTTTGTATCGTCCTTGCGTTTTTGGATGTACGACGAAAATTTTTTTTATATGGAAGTGCATTTTTTTATTGAGGAGTGTCTCGATTTGATTTCTGGAAAATATTATCACTCTAACTATAATAAAAATGACAATAATTCACTCGCACTTTTCACGTAAAACTTTTGCATTCCATTCCATATGAGCAAAAATTATTTATATACAGATTTTTACAATACTAAAACTCAATCCGAACATAAATCGAAGCCCCCAATTCGAATTAAGCCATCGAAATTTATATACGACCTAAAAAAACGTACGATACGACCCTGCTTTTAGAGTTATGCGGTGCGGACGCGGCGCGCTTTGTACGTCTGGAAAACATTTAATTTTTGCTCCCGCAATTCAATATACCATATCGTTATCGGACCGTTTCGGCAGAAGGCGGTGCCATTACTTTTTATTTATGAATGAATAAAATTTCGTTATTGGTGAAAATCTATGCGCGCCGAGGGTCGATTTCCGTCTCGCGGCTTGGCCACTATTTCATCACCACCCCGTCATATTGTGCGTTATTAAAAACCGCGGGGTGAAAAGATTTTTGTATTTCGGTTATTTTTTTTTTAATGGTCTTCTATTTTTGTGAAACAAACGAACCGGGTGTGTCGAACGCGGGGTCGAAATGAAAAATGCCGTTTAATATACGTCGTGAGTTTATTATTAGGTTTTGAAATTTGAATATTGCGCGTTAGAAAATTAGAAACTTGTTCAATCGTAAAGTTTGCTGTTCATTAAGTGATTAATTTATAACGTTTCAACATCTTATGGTCCAATAATACTGAAAAAGATTGTAGTGAAATACATACTGAGTTTCCTCTTTCAAAACGTTTCAACATCTGAAAACGCTTCACTTACATTAGATCGAACGTAACTCAATAAAATATTACTGTAATAATAATAAAATTAATTACAGAATTTACAATCATTACATCAGTCAACTGTACCCCCAGGCAAATCACCTTCTTTTAAGGACACCACGCATTTTTAAGCACGACATTCATCATTTAGTTATTGCCATTACGTCAATAACTCACGTGTACTGAGAGAAGATCGTTCGATCGTTGAGATAAATGCATATAAAAATCGCATGACCTTTCGTTGATAGCTTGTTTGTGCAACAATGCGCATTCAATTGAATTAACGCTCGTTTCATGAAAAACGTTAACATTTCATTCGCGTATTAAGTGCAAAATATTTCGCCGTTCGGTTGTTAACGTGGCAATAAATTTTCGCTGATGAAACGCGGCTGAGTTTATTTATGGACGCCTTAGCGCTAAATAGTATTGTGCAGCGGCTCGTTAAATCAAATTAAATGTGCAAAATTTTGGACGCGATGTTGCATAATTTTTTTATCTAAATGATGTTTTATATTTCGATGTTTGTTTGATAAAAGAGTTGAATAGAATAAAATTTATATTAATGAAATATTAGATAGGATAGTTAATAATGGTTGTTAAGGTTTGTTGATTTTTTTTCAGTTTACTTGAAATGGTTACAAGAATTTTATAGTACAAGGGTTACAATAATATTTTTTTATTCGCAAAATTGAACAGAAAATTACAAAAATATTACATTATTTTATTATTGAGGCTAATTAATTTATTTTTATTGAACATGAATTTAATGTATAATAAATAATTATTAAAAAATATATGAATATAACTTTTAACAATCTTTTAATAGGAAAATCAACAAGAAAATATTCCCAATATATACAGCTTTTAGCTACTAGTTATTTCATAACGTATACGTCTCGCCGCGAAAACACCACATATTGTATCCCGAAAACGGGATAATTTCCCAGCGAAATGAATAAATTTAACATCCCATTACGGATACTTCCGAGGCGTCTTTAATCAAGCAATAAATTCGGTTGTCCCGTGGCAGGAATTTACGCGGCCATAATTCAGCGCAATAATAACGCTAACGGGTGCCCTCAGCCGAAACCATTTTTAACACGAAAACCGCCGACAAAACATGGTATACACCACCCTGGAAGGGCCATGGATTCCTTGGAAGGCCCTCGGACAAAACGCGGTTGTGGGGCAACAATGTGCCACTTTTACGACTCGATTAAAATTTAAAACGCAACTCAAACTTAAGTGGCAGCCTTATTTAAATATGCATCCGAGAGGAGCACCTGCAACATTTAGGGCCGTGAAATGAGTTTATGTGTGCAGTTAAAACGAGGTGATAATTTGCCGAGGCTCTCAAATTTTAATTGCGCGTTACGTATGGTTTTATGTTAGAGAAAAAATTGGTTATAAAATATGGTTAAATGGAGCGAAATAATATGATAGTGAATTTTTCTGTTAATTTATTATTTTGCAAGGTTATACGAAGTTATTAATTTGTTTGCTTTGTGAGTTGATACGGAATATAGAACATTTTTTATAGAAAATATTTAAAATAACTGAGAAACAAAAATTTTTCAAGGATAATCATGTAATCAAATACCTATAAAAATTCTTTCACAGAATAAAATTGGGAAAATATTTTTATGGCTTTCATAAGTCTGCACAAATTTCAGAATGATTTACACGTGCATGCGTTTCAATGTGAAAAGCACTAATTTTGCACTATCGCGGCTATAGATCACCACGTATCAAGGTCCTAATCTCGCGATTAATAAATAGAAATTTATCGTTTTTTATCGGCTGAAGTAGAAGGACCTCCCCGTTTTTGGCACTTAAGGTTTTTTGCGACCGACACACACGTTATACGTATGTATTGTATCGTGAAGTGAGCAATATATCAAGGAAATTGACCAGCCGGACCCCAGAAATTAATGGCGTCACGTTTTTGTTTTATTGCTTGAAATTGATACAGTTTTGAATTTGGGTTCGGTCTCAGGTCAAATCGGTTCGCCTTCGGGAAAATTTATTGTCGTGTTTTCCATTATGCGTACACACAATACGTAATATGTAAATTGAATATGCGTCATATATGTAATATATCGTATCAATTCTCATTGAGGACGTTTCGAAAATGTTGTGCGTATTTGTGATCACGATTCGAACATTATCACACTTGTCATAATATATTTATAATAAGCGTGTAAACTCTTTCATATAAATCAGTTTTTGTCAACTGAAAGTTGATTGTATTTTTGATAGCGTTCAGTTAATTAACAAGACAAAAAGTTCAATAATAAGACATTTTTATGCTTAGTTGATTAGACCAAATTTGAAAGTGGCTTTTTTTCATATGCATTTCGATGACGGAAATCCTGTCCACGGTTGATAATATTAGCAATAATTAATTCAACAAGAACGCAACGCATAAATTAAATATGGATTATTTAAATGCGAAGTCATTAATAAAATATTGCATATTAAGCTACCAATAAATTTACATCGGAACGAAATCATACAAACGCTGCTTATAAATTGAAAAATATTATTAATTAATAACCCAATATTTCATAATGTTAATTCACTGAAACACATTCGAAAAACGCCCTTAACATTGAAACCAATGAACTCTAGGTTGACTTCAAGGCGCAGCCTCATACATAATGTCTCGTAACAAATCGGAACACGAACTGGTTAAAAGGCCGATTGACCGGTCATGATCTCGCAACGAACGATTCAAAGACTTATATACAAGAAAAATACAATAAATTATCCTGGGGCTGAGGTAACTAAGTCACTTTTTATCATTTCAATTAAAATAACTAGAGTTATACACGGCCTCGCGTAATTGAATTTATAGCTCAGCCGAGTGATCAATTGACACACGCTGAAGCCTTCTGATGTCTTCTTTCAGTCATAAAAATAAACGAATCTTGAATATGTAGGATATCGCATATCGTAATCGGATATAGCGAAAATATCGGATCGCTAGGAACCGATAACGTCTCGGTTCCCGATCGACGATTTTGCACGGTTCATGAATGCGAAGATTTTAGTTTTAATGGGTGTTTCCTTAACGAGGAAAATTCCTCGCGACGTATCATTATTATTATCATAATAATAATAATAATAATAATAATATATTTTATGCTGGAGCGACCTTTCGATTTACAAAAGCGTGAAATTTCGCTTTAAATCAATGCTCGCGCCCCAAAGCTCCCGGCGTTTTCAAAGAAAACGAACCATTATCGGAAATAATAGGAGCTATTAAAATATTCGATCAGTGTTTTGAAATTAATATTTTTTAACAGAAAAGTATCTCTTTGATAAAATTGAATACAAATTATAAATATAAATTTTGAATACCTTTATAATATATTTTGATCTATGTAAGTATGCTTATTTGTTTAATATTTACAACAAAATTTTCATATTATTTGTATTGATAATAAACAAAGAGCGTAAATATAAAAAAACACAAAAATAAAGTATATATTAAAGCGTAGAGTTTCAATCTTCAGTCCCCGACAATAATCAAGCATAAAATTAAAAGCAATTAATTCAATCTCTAAAATGTTTCATAATTATACGTCAAAGAAGAGAAGATATCGGTACTGTATTGAAAACAACAGTCTATGCACGTTTCGCCGAGCTTTCACGTATTTAATTATTTACAATGGATCAGAAACGATCCTTTATTATAATGTAAAAAGACCTTCGACTTTTATACAACGAACTGCACAGCAGTTTTGTATATTCTTCACGTATTCATTAATAAAAGAATAAAATGTCCTTCAATAATAAAGACAAAATTTATAAGTAATTTTCTGAGAAAATATTATATGTTGACGCATTAAATTGAACTCGTTGACGCATTAACGCAGAAAGGTTAATGAAGCACACCTATATGGTAACATAACGCAATACATTATTGCTCGGTTAATCTTAGTCCGATCAGACAAAGAAAAATCACCGAAGCCCTACACGCAAAACTTTTAGCCTTTGGAAACGCGAAAAGTCGCCTGTTTTACGGCCTCTCGAACGTCCCGAGGGTAGATCGTATCTGACGGGCGTAAAACACGAGAATTAGGCCGATGCCTCGATTTTGAATTTTTTCATGGCGATATTATATTTTTTTCTTGTTTTTATAATTTTTTCGTAGCCTCCGGCATTGTTTTATCTGCGGAACGTAACGGCAATAAGTAAAGAAAAATCGTTTTCTCATTATTGTCGGACGCTGCCGTATTCCGAACGGACTGATCGTATACGCTGATATAACGTAAGACGTTTTCCTAAACAGAAAAAAAGATTAATTATAAAATATGTTTAATCAATAAAACGCATATTTCTGACCTACATGGTCGGGTCTCACGCTGTGTTTAAATGCGCAAAACAATACGATTTTCCCATGATTTTTATCAAATATTTTTAATTGACGCTTTTCGAGTGACGCAAAAAAGGCATCAAGGTCTCTTTGTTCACACTTTTTAGCTATTGATTATTATGCGAATATAATAATCTCGACGGATTTAATTTCAACCGAAAAAAGTCAGATCCAATAACATTTTAAAAGACCGGTCAAAGTTGAGCGATCTCGTCCGAAAACTGAGCACGTACTCATTTGCGCGAAAATTATTCACGGTGAATTTAACACCCGGGTAGAACGAAAATAAAATTCTAAAAAAATCCAGCGATGAAAATCTTTGAAAAACGTTATACCTTCCACTTCCTGGATTCTTAACCGGTGGAGTACGCTTCAAGAACGACGTATAAGTCTGATGCAAATTTATTCTATTATATCTCATAAAAAAAATTAAAAAACAATTTTCATTTCATTTGTGCACTAAAGATATTATAACGCATTAAGTAACTATAATATTATATAAACGTACTTATGATCGTTTAATTTTAATTAGACTCCTTATAATTTTAAACTTTTATTAGTAATGAATTAATATCCTATATCAATCCTATTTTTACACGGTTCAAGAAAGAAGTACCGATTATTTTTTTTTTACAGTGTTTTCACTTTGACAGTATAAAAATTTCAAAAATATGTATTATTATGCTACAATGGTAAGATTTGGTGCTGGCTGTTTCAATGCTTTTGATGATTTTACATGGCGAAATATTGTCACCATAGATTTTTTTTTTACACAATAATCTCTCGAACGTATCCCGTGTAAAAATAGGATTGGGTGTATATGAAAAATCACATGAAAATTTGAGGTTGAATTCATTTTGAATAAAAATTATTTTTTTCATATTTTTCCAGAAAAGATGAAGAATTACTGTAACATCCGAAAGCAAAGTATTATATGCGAAAGCACGCCTTTGAAGGAAAATCAAGTCTTCATTTCAGAGCCGTCATGAAGAGCGATCGCGATGAAAGACTACTGCCCTGGCCACCCAAAGTTCTGACACATCACGTCAGACGCGAAATGAAGTTTGCGAAGAAGTGCTTTCCGATTCCGACTCACGGTGTGTAAAACTTGGTTTTCGGCTTTCGCACCGCGATATATTTAATACGTATAGCCGGAATATAATTTCTGATTTTCATATCGGAATCGAATTTGCGAAGTTTTGAATGCGAAGCGGCTCATGCGAGCCGAAATCTGGCGCGGATAATGCTAGGCTGCTGTGAAATTAGACCGTGTCCTTTGTGTAGGGATCCGTGTTTAAACTTTTCCATGAAAAAGCAATTATATTTTCGCGATTGAATATTTATGCGCTTGTTTTTTTTAATGTACGTATATCTGGCGATTTGTATGCGGATTTATGTATGTTCGAAATCCGTTTCCGTAAGGCTCATTACTGTAGTAACAACGAGCACTCGTATATTTTCTTGAACTTCCCTTTTCGTTTCAAAAGTTAAATAATGACCAAAACCTTCCTAATGACCTCATGCTTTCAAAAAAATACACACAGAAGTAATGTATCGCTACGAAAATTCAATATATTTTATCAACTTTCACATAAATCTTTGCGAGTTTAATTTCAATAGCATTCTATGCAAATCCCTCATTACGTTTGAAAAAATAAAATAAATTGCTGCAGTCTATATATATTTATTGGAATTGATGAGGTGCTTTCGCAAACTAATAATACCTCTAATTTCAGAACAACATGCTTTATCGATCTCTAACCGAAGCATGTTGTGGTATTTCACGACGAATGCATTGTGAACGGACTTCAATTATGTCGAAAGGAATTTTCCGTAGACCGATGGCATTTTCCGACGATTATCGGTTGGAAAATCAATTTATTTTATTTTCAATCAGTAAATTTTCTAAATGTATTTAAAATTATATGTTTGTCGTGCGTTACGTAAATATTTTAATCCAATTTCGTGAACTGCTAATAAAACCGATTTTCATTATGTGTTCGAACTAGTTTTTTCGTTGACGTTATCTTTATATCGAACTAATTTTATTTATTTTAACGTAACACCCGGCGTCTATAAATCTACTATGAATTATTGTCGAACGTATGAAAGAAAAATAATTTTATTCTTTCTGATCAGATCGAAAGGTTCGAACTTGTGACAATCGTGATTTACTACGGGCCTTACCACAAAGCCATTGAAATTTATTACAATTTTATTTGGAACAATAGGACACGATCGTTTTTCTGAGCACCTTAAGTGACTTTACTATCACTAAAATTTCATCATTTAAATACGTTTTAATAGGAAAAATAAACACGAAGCTCTGACTTATTTCATGCAAAAACCGCGGTGACGTGCGTAAAACGAAATTACACATAGCGTGTGAATTCGAAACAACGTTTGATCTTTCACATCAGAGTGTTATCTTTTCAAGAGTCATACATTTTCGAGAGAGAGCTTCAATACGAATTTTATACACCGTCTGAAGTGATAAAAACGAATTGAACCAAACATAAATTTTAACGGGCGAGCTTTTAAGGGCGAACGAACGTCTGCGGTGTCGTTTTGCTATATTGTTGCCGCGTCTTTTGTTCATTCTTCAAATTGGCACTGCCAATAGTTATACCGCATAAACCAGAATACGAAATATGATACATATCTATCGCTGTGGAGACATACTAGAATGGAAATCTTGATCGTCTGACCGTAAAACAACGTTGTTTCGAATCGAAGAAACGACAAGAATGAAAACGATTTATCTGTATTGTCACCAAGATGTATTATTGCATCAACGCTGCAAATATTCGCACTTGTAAAGTGCGTATCATATACAGCCTGAGGGGTCACAAATAAATTCAGCGACCCGCTGTGATGAAATCCTATTTTTTCGTGTACAATAGATCTTGTGATAGATTCGATGTGATGATAATATTTTGTGTTCTACGATCCATGGGAGGTCCAGAGTGATTTTCGATTTGAATTCAGGTGTGGCCTAATGGAGTATCGAAAATAAGAATAAACTCTTATATTACATATTACATATCATGTATGTATATAGAATGGAAACTAAAACATAATTTATCAATATGTGACACTTATGCAATTTAAATTAAATTAAAAATTTCGCTTTAATACATATTCATTGAGAGAATTTCACCGTGCCAAATGACTTCATTGCTCGGTCGTTAAAGATATTATTTTGCGTCTTTAGTGAGATGCAATTTCGCATTTTGATAGCATAATATTCTTTTATAGTTCGTAAACATTTTTTTCGCAAATTTTATACGATGTTAGTCATACTGAAATTTTTCTGTGAATTTAATTTTGTTATAAATTTTCACTTGATCGAATAACGCCTTCGAATATTTTAACATGTTTTGTTTTATTTATATGATAATGAAACATCACACAAAATATATGTTTAATGCTTTTTTATGTGAATAAAAAGTGATTTTAATCGACATGTCTTACGTATCACGATTTTTGAATTGAAACCTAAATATAAATCACATGTGATTTTATTGCTCTTAACATTTTCATTGGGAAAATAGCCTTGAATGAACGAAATAAGTTATATTAATTCATATGAAAAAATGTGCACATATAAATGTAACGTTCCAATTCATAATTAAAATTCTACTTGATATGATAAATTGAATAAATATTATGATAAGTCAAACTATAAATAAAAAATATAATAATTCATATATTCATGTAATTAATTCTCCGTTCGATAGATTTGTTTTAACAATGCATATGAAACTGGTACAAGATAAACGATTAAGTTTATAATAATATTATAGATAAAATATCAACTGGTGTATGATAATTGAATTATATTTACTCTAATAGTTCACGCACAGTTATTGAAGCTTCTCATACAATTATATCAACATTTAACCAATTAGCGTGACATGAATAATTGTTTCATTAAAACAATACTCGCATGATATGTAATATTATGAAATATCATCACTCACCTAATTTCGCACAAGAACCGCCGGTCGTCTTGAAGACCGCTCGGGGCAACTATCTGCAAAAACAAGAGACAATAAAAACATTAATAAAATCACCATTGTGGGAACGAAATTACTTAACACGTGAAAGAAATCACGATCGCGGTCAACTTTTCCATAAAATTATTATACAGCGCATATTAAATCAAATATGTGCAATGGCGCGGAATTGCACACAATGTGCAATCCATCATTGCAGCTTTGCCGACGTGCGTGACAAACGAAGGAAGCTTTTGTGAAAACGACCAATTTAAATAATGTGATATATCGAACGAGAATTATAATCTCCGATATCTATCGCCGAGTGTGTTTATTCTAAACAAATGTTTGCTGTGGCAGTATGAAATATTCATGAAATAAGTTCCCGCTTCGTTTCGAATAAATCTGAATTGTTGTTGTGCCTGTTATGAGGCAACGACTCGACGCATTTTTATTATCGTCTAAATGATAATTCATATAGATGTGTGTATTATCTCTTGAATTTCCCCCGAGCCGAGATCGTATAAAAATTTTCCGTTACGGCAACATCCTTTGTTACGAGTGTGCAAAGCTTACGCTCGATATGCAATAATTTTTTTCGATATTTTGCCGGGAAATTGCTCAGTTTGGTCGAATTTCTACGAACGGTGCGTTTCATATTTTGAAATCGAGGGCGATGTTTAACAATTAATTTCAACACCACTCGCGTTGTTGTGTTGTTTATGTTAGTTTAACGAATGTTTACGCTGCGAACGAGTACCGCTCGCGCACTGAAAGCGTCAACAATTATCATGAAAATCAAATACCGTATCGAACAAACATATGTTGAAAAAAAAAAACAACAATTATTATTCAGATTCGACGCGAGTTCCTGGAAAGAGCGGAGTTCTCCTTAAATGCTTCACCGGCAAATAACTTACAAGTCGACCAATTACCGCGTCTTAATTAGGAACGGAAAGGATTCTAAATGTAAATGTTAAAACAATGCTTCCAATTAAAACTAGCGGAGCACTTTCGAATTCAATTAACCGAGCTCAAATTCGATTCGTTTGTTGTAAAAATTGAATGTTCTTTAATTGAATATCGCTTGCGACACGTTCTAGACATTTCTACATGCGTTTTACATGTAGTCTGTTGTTGATAACATCAAATGCTGCATTTCCAGTTAGTTTTGCTATCGTTGGGCAACAATCGTCCGATTAGATCAAGATGATTTATGCAGACGACACTGAAACATACGGATTGTACGTTTCGTACGAAACCACCTGCCTAGCCAGTGAAATAAATTCAGTTACAATTGTTATCTCTTCGCAGGGTTACAATTCGTCCATATTTCAAGCGAACATTATTATTATCTTACAAAATATACGACTATATCAAAGAAATTTATGTGACTTATTTCTTTACAGCAAAAACACATGAATTTTATATACAAAAAGTATTGAATATCTTAAAATTACAATTATACAAAACGAATATTGTTTCGAATCGTATCTATAATGACCCTACCCATAAAACATACGACTAAACTTCCAGGTCTTATCTAAACACAAAATCGGGGCAGTGCACGTACAAATGCACACGACCAATAATCTAATACTAGAAAGCAATTTACGAGATTGAACGAAAGCCACTCGTTTCGCGAATCAGCTCAGATTTATTCATCGGCAAATGAAAGAAACCCCCTCGTTTCCCGTACAAGAGAACGTTCGCTAATTAACCGGGCGATTTGCGAATTTCAACTCCACACAGACGTTTGCTTATACACATTGGAACGATGGAAGCGTCGAACGGAGGTGTGCAGAATTGCATAATAATTCGCTCGGAATTGTGCACGTCTAGTCATGTGCGCAAACACGGAAAGCGTGGGGCAATTAACGCATCGACAATGGCGTTTGCAAAGATTCGATTTTTTCCGTAGAGGTTCTGTAATTAAAGGTGCTTTCTAATTTGAATGTTTTTCGCTAGCAGGTGTGTAATTGTGCGTTGCTCCATAAGAAATTAAAGTGTTGAATTTTTGGGTTTGCATAGGTCATTTGAATGGGTTACGAATGTGATGGTTTTTTTTTATTGTTCGGAAAATTTTTGTGTTATGAAACGCGTAATCAACGAAATAATTGATACATCATTTTTTTTATAATATGCATCTGTATTGTAATTATACGTTGTATATTTATAAAAAAATTTAGTTCATTCCATAATTTGAACAATCAGATAATATTAATGATTAATTATTTAATTCTTGAAAATCAATCATGATTCGCATTCACTTTTCTAAAATTATCACCTTCTCAACAACAACTCTATCTAAATGCAGCATAATGTCAACTTTTTTCGAATGTTTTTTCAATTGAGCATTGACAAAAACCCACTTATATTCAAAACCAATTACGACAAAACAACAAAACAAACAGCTAACCACATTCAACTTCGAATCAAGCATGCATTCGTTATACGCATGTTCGAATAGTACTCCAAATTGAATGTTAAGGCGAACTTTAACTGACAACCATGACGTAGTCGCAAACTGAATTATCTGATAAGCACACTTAACCACTATCATTATTCAAGATTATCTACTCGAGGGGTGGGAAAGGGGAGGACTAGCTACGTTCACCGTGGGTTGGGATGAAGGTGTAAAGCCTTCAGTTAATCTCGTTAAACTAAACTGGATGTGCGCATACGCGCTATGTTACACGCATACGCAAATATAATAAATACATAAGCGGGTGTGTAACTGGTTAATTATTTGAGACTGCAGCGATAGTTGGTGATTCGATACGTGAACTGGTTCATTCTAATCTGATGACTAAGCGTTTCTGTGTTAATTCTCGATTAGTTTTGTGTTATTAATTGTAGTTTTGGTTTCGATGCAAATTATATCGAGTTCTGGAGAAAGATGAAATTGATTTATGTATGATATTTATTTTAAAGTTTAAATTAAGGTATCATTCAAGACTAGGTCATGTATAAGTGTTACGTGATTGAATTTGAACAAAAAAAAACTTCATTGCAGGTATATAATATCTAAAGCAATTAGATTGCAAATAACTACACCATTATGTAAGAAATTTACATAATATTCGCAATTATAAACTCATCACTAAGAACATCTTGATTTCTTCAATAAAATTTTTCATCATTGTCTGATTCGATACAATGCCTAAATAACTAGAACAAAACTCTCAGTTTCATCACAATCGATTGAAATCTGAACACTAATCATTCGATCGCTTATCGCACTAATTATCATAACAAAGTAACGGATCGAATTTCACATTGAAATCATAATCACGAAACCGATATGAGTTTTCAACAACAACTAATCTATAGTTTATCCATCATCGCAGGAAATAAACTTCTTCAAGCTTAATTAAACTAAGCTACGTACTAGAAGTCACTTATTCGCTATGAAATTTCATACAAACCGCACACATTTCGTAACAAATTCTCAGAAAGCTTTCGGACGCGAACCTTAGTTCCGCTCCAGCTTGAAACCATGGAACCATCCAGAATTCACGAGCTAATTACGGGCATATTGCTAGTGTTATGGGACACGTCGGAACACAAAATGTCTCCCCAGAATGCGCCACAGCAGCATGCATAATTCTTTGTAATGTTTGCGACGTGCACGAAACTGTTGCAAAAGCTACACACGAGCAACGAATACATAATTCTTTGTGATGGACTAGGACTAGGACTAGGATTAAAATTAATTTTCGCGCCGTTTGCGGTCGTTTTGACTTCGAATAATGTCTGGTGCGAACCGCGATTTTCCATAATCTGTAGGTGCTCGTGTGGAGTGCTGGAATTATTTTGTATACGCAGCTCGGATGTAGGTTAGGGATGTCATTACCGGTAAATGACCCGAAAAACAGTTCGAATATTTTTGAAAATATTTTTTGGGAATGTCGGTTTTTGTAAGTATAATATATGGTTTTTTTGAAAAATTTTATTGATTTTGGAAAGTATTTTTGATTTTACGGTTTTTTCGGCTTTTCGTTATTTTTTTTAGGTGTTTCTCGGTTTTTATTTAAAATTTAATTTACCGGTAATTACTAAAAAAGTATCGGATTAATGGTAAATGAAATTTTCGGTAAATCCCAAATAACGTATTTTGATTTGACATCCCTAGTAATGTATTCATTGTTGACTATGTAAAAAAATATGTTCGAAATTATTATAATAATGTTGAAAATTTTCAATTATGCAAATTGTGTAATCTTTAAGACATTATGAGAATTTTACGCAATCGCAATTTACCGAGTTTTCATCCACTGTTGACAGTTAACATCATTGAAATTTTCGTAATAAAAAAAAATATTCACAATCACCGTAATTACAGTGCCTTATTGTTATTACAAAACGAGCGTTTCTTTTCATTTTAAAATGTTAAGACAATATTATTATCGAAAAATACTCCACATTACCCAAATTATTATTTTTCAAATTCATATTATTAGAACAAATTAACGATCCACCCACACGGCGACCTCCCGCGAATCAGCGCAACTCGACAACCAACAAACTCGCGGAAAAACGTTACAAAATCACGGACGAGATCGAAAGAAGATTTTCTCAGAGACGCGGAAAGTTGCTTTCGTTGTTCCCGATGCCTGTTGCTGATAAGTTGCTTAATTAGATTTTACAACAACGATCGAGACAACGGTGGGCGAGAACGTGCGCTGTCACATGGCGGAGCGGCCATCGCCGACCAACCCCGGAGACTTAGACAATTCCAATTAGCGACGCAGACGTTTCGTTTATTGTTATTCTTGTTGTGTGTATGAGAGTTGGGTTGTGTTTTGTGTCATTCCGGCAAGATCCGAAACGAAAGCCGCAAACCGCTAGTTAAAATGCAACGCGAATTCCGTCATCGGTTTTTCAATTTCGACGGAGACCGTTGTTACGTTCTGAAGTAATTGAAATTCTCGCTTGTCAAATCGTCAGATTTTAGATTGTTATATTTCGGGTTTGGCCTTTGAAATGTGTTATTTAATATATAAAGATATTGAATATTCAAATTGATTAATATTGATAGAATAAAAAATGACCGTTAATCAATTTTTTTTAGTATGAAAAATGAGTATAATTATAAAATAAATAATTTATTACTTTCATATCATTTTTTTAATTATTTAATTATTAAAAATTAACTCATAAAACACTCGTAAACGGGTGCTTACTATAATACTTTAATTGAAATAAAATTAAAATTTTAAGAAATTTAAGTATCAATGTTTATTATAGGAATCACCTCGACATTTCGCTATATAAACCTTGAAAAAACGTAAGGACACGATACTAAAAAATATACACAATGAAAGAAAGCCGAGACGTTAGGAAATTTATGTATCGGTAGAATTTTTTCACCTTCAAACGCAATCAAAATTCGTGCTTATCACGAGTGAATTTATGTGTTCGAATCGAAGCATATATCATAAATGGTACCTATCGGTGGGTGAAGCTTGAACCGTTGCCAGTACTATATAATTTATTGCAATATACTATTAATGTTCAATGCCAAAATGTGGGTTTTTGTGTTTTTCCTCGTATGCATCATCATTTTTTTTATATAAATAAATCTTGAAGACGATTTTTATCTTAAATTTTTCATGAAACAATAGGATGGTTATCGATAAAACATTCCTCAATCATATTCATTTAAATTATAATAGAACCTTTTTTACATATAATCAATTGTAAACATTTGAATATCAACCAAGTAGGACACGAACAAGATAACTATGGGAAACATTACATTATGTTATACCATCGAAAAAAATTACATAAGAGGGATTTCGTACGAATCGTGCGATAACATACAAAGGGTATCCCACAGTCGAGGCGACATTTCAACAATAAAAATAACACGCTTCGGCCACTCATTGTCGCTCGATTGTGCACAAGCTTATGACAGACGAAATTTTCACACGCGAAATAATTAAAACAATGGATCGTGTTTGTGCAAATCCATCAGGATTGCCCGACGACTTTTCTCATCGTCATTGGGTCACAATCGTGTAATCGACGGCCGAAAAGACCGCTCGTCTGTCCCATCAAAATGTCAGTTAATTAAAAATTTATTCAGATTTCGCTTTGTTCAAGTTTGGCGGATTTACAAATTTGAATTGATGTGATTTTATTTTGTAATATTCAGTTGAAATAAAATAGCGGTTTTTTAATGCTGTTTTTACTTAGATTCCTTTAAATATATTGAGATCATATTACATGTATGAAATGGGCATAACATACCTTTTGCGTCACAGATTAACAAGATTATGGTACAGTAATCAGTTCGAGCGCTTAAAAATTGCTAACTAATTGAGTACAATTCGCGTCGGTATAATCTTCTGTCGGCGCAATTAAACATCGCACTTTCTTTTAGCTTCCTGTTATTTTATTGAACAGGAAGGTGTTTACAGTTGCGTAATAATCTATTCTGACTTATCGACACATGTAAGATGAACTTTTTCTCATATTTTGAATTTTTTTGTGTCATGAATTTTTCCTATTCGTTTCCGTCCGGAATGATTTTTTCATGTAAATTTGCATACAGTCATTACTCACATTTTTATTTTCAATAGCGTATCTTCGATTATCGAACGGAAAACGATCTATGAATTTATATAATTATCGATTCCATATTTTTGTATATGGTAATAGTTCTAACATTAATCTTGTTAAAAGAAATTTTTTAGAAATTTTATAACGTGATAAATTATCGTTATTGGCGTGTGAATACTTTCTCACCAAAATATAACTATCGAATATATACGACCGGTCAATTTTAATAACGTTTTTATTTATTTTCTTGCATACTTCAAATTATGTAACCACATTTGATCGATTACATGAATATTTACGTCGCGTAATTATCGGTTAGATTATCAATCAAAATAATTACACAAACAAAACCGTGTTTAGATACAAACGGACAAGTATATACACTTTTTTAATTAAGATTATGAAATAAAAAAAGTATATACTGATTGTCTCAATCTACGTACATAATGACATAAGTGAAAGCTCACTCACTATTCACTCTTTATATATAATTTTTTATTTCGAAAGCAATAGACTATAGATTGAATACAATATTTATCCATTGCCGATTGACATCAAAAGAAGATCACAATCATCACCCAACATATTTTGCTCTAATAACAGACAACCTTTAGAACGATACCCATACAACAGTAAACGTTAATTATCATAAGATCGATCTCACTGGCATTATATTATATTGTCAATAGTTATTTTCCGACAATGCAAAGATAGACATCGCAGCATACGGAGGCGGTCACAACAATAGACCTTTTGACAGTTTGACATCAATGGAAACTAGTCGCGGTTGGTTGGGAAGAGCTCGTCGTTCAGTGAACACGATGTTTGTGCGAAAATTATCAGTTAAAACAAAAGGAAACCACTGTCTGAGGGATGGGGGCTCGATTTCAGACCATGGGAGGTTAAGCTTTATACGTTTTCAGGCCTCCTTCAGGAAGCGCGTTACGTTCGAACGATAAAGTTTTAACGATTCGATATAATTCAACCCGGTGGCACCGAAGGCTTACAGTGGAATTCGTACGTACAGTTCGTTCGTACTAAAGCGGAACATACTCCAACTGCAGAAAGCTGATTACCGAACGTCGATGATGCAATTGCTATAAGTCTATGAAATATGTTTTAATTTATACGGAACTTTAATATAGAGAGATTTTTCTGAATTATTATTATTTTTTAAATATTGCATAGTTTAAAGATAATTAAAATAAATTGTGTTAGTTGGATGAAAAATTGTACTCAAAGAGACGTTTCATCCGTCATTTGTATAATTGTGCTAATAGGGGGTGGATGCTATCAAGAGGCACCAAAGAAATAACACGTGGCATTACAAATATACAGAAACGTAGGGGAGATGGTAGCAATTAGGATAATTACGGCTATGTGATATCCACAGTCAGCCAACTGACGTACACTGATATAGAGACAGTCCGATATTAATGCCTGCTCGCATTCTGAATCAATTTTCCCGCAATACCAGATTACGCATAATAATTAATAATACGTAGGTATTTAATTATCGTTCTTACATTACAGAATCACATATACGACATTTCTTATATGCGAGCTAAAAGAATTCTACGAAAAACCGATTATGTAATTTTCCCAGAACGAAAGCGTGACTTATAATATGAAAAATAAAAAGTCACTATTATTTCATAGAATGAATCGCAAACCATTTGATAAAAAAATCACGAATGATTCAAAACATACTTTGATTTGAAAGCATCGCTTTAGTGATTAAAGCTCGCATTCGCACACAACAAAAACGCAAAAAACACACAACCACAAAACGTTTTTACCCCTGGGCCTGTATATTACGTACCTGCATCAAAAACAGGTATCCACCACCGCAACCGCGGCCGGCTCGCTGTCTTTGCAGCATTTTCATAAGGCGAATGGTAGGAAAAGCAAGAGGAGAGGGCCCCTCAGCGGGAAAACTCATCGCCATCAAAGAATCTTTTGCTCCGACATTTTGTCGGTTAGTAATTACTTTACTGCGGCGCCCTGCGACCCTCTTTTCAGCCGGAGCTTTCGCTTCATAAATATTTGCCGACGCTGAAATTATTCTTTCGCCCTAACGCCGAGCCAATACCATAAATATCAATATTATCCTCGTGCGTAAATTTCGCGTGACGCGTGTGCCTTCGTGAGGCCGGCACAATTTAAAAATAATTTATCATCCGAGTAATCTACGCATGTTCGATCCTCATCACTCATGGTGATGAACACGTTTGTTTGTACGTGAGTGCATGCTGTAGGCAATCGGGTGGATTTACTGAGTGATTCCGAGTCGTTCTTTTGCTAAATGTGACGTGATTTGAATGACTTCGTATAAATTTAATTTCTTAAAGTTTATTGGCTTAGTTTTTTACTGGCGGTGGTAAAAACTATTCAATTTCATTGGCTACTCTACGAAATTATACGTCTATATAAATAAAAGCACAAAAATAATTTATGCTAAGTCATTAAAATATTTTTGATGCGCTACATCTAATGTATAAATTGCATTATTGCTATTTGTTTTTATTATTGCTTATTTAAGAAAATAATCAAAAACCACTTAAGGAAATGAATTTATTCATTATAATGAACAATGAACAGATGTGTAAAAAATATTATTATTTCAATCCTTGTTGCTCTAATTTGCAAAAAGTTTAATTACACATTATATTCGTCGATCAACGATCTCAAAGCAAGCATAATTGGTTACAACCAAAATAAAACAATCATAAATTGTTTATGTAATAAAGTACACTTCATAGATACATGTATAAAAAAAACGAAATTTACGATACTTAGGCCACCTACGTACAGCTCGTGCATAATTACAGTTCAACATTTAATTGCGCTCATTCCATCGCACATTGTGCGTTCACTTATGATATAATTTCATTTACTATACCAAATTTGATTGATGATCCCACGTGAGTATTATGTCAATGAGAAGGAGTAAATAAACAAAAAAATAATCCAAAAGAGAACATAATGTTAGTCATAATAGAACATATTAATTTTCCTTTCCGTAATGAAATTAAGTATCGGTGGTTGCTCGTGTCACATAAAGCGCCGAGGAGAACAATCCATCAAAAGCACGACGAAAACAACAAGAACAACTTTTCGACATTTGACACGACCGTGAAAAGTCTACGGGTCATGTACCTTAACGTAATATCCCGGACGTGACCTGGACACACGCCCTCGTATTGATCCTAAACAGAAACGAAATAGTCCTAAACAAATAGAAAATACTTTAATTTGCGAAATGAGAAATACGTGAGCGTCACTAATCCCCGGTTCATGGAGGCTTCATCCATCGGAATTTGCCAGGTCTCCCAAAAGTGGTGCCTTTACGCGTTCTAGAATGTTCCGAATTCGATCCAGCAAAGCGTGAATTCGATTAGGATCTGGGACGATGAGTACCAAAAACCTTGGTATTTATAATGCGCTCTTTGTTCTTATCACGCCGAAAATATTCTTCGTATCGTGGAAACCTTGAGTGGTTTCTCACAGGCGCGGTGAATACCCCGAAAATTAATTTTATGAATTCGTGATTTTCATTGGTTATCTCGGCGAACGAATCTAATGTTTCGTAATGTGCATTTACACTATTCTAGATTTTTAATAACTTGGTAACCTTTGTTTTTTTTCTAATACGCAATATGAAAACAATTCGTGACATTAAAGCTATATAATGAGTCTTATCGCGTAAAAATATTGAAAAAAATCCGCAACAATAAACATTACGTCAAAAGTTCGCCGTTACTACCTATAAAGAAAATAAACGAGAAAATAACTTCAAAGAATTCATATCACATGTATTATTTTACTAATCCGAATATCGCAATGTAAGAAATGCGGTTTTCCAACAAATAACGCGGAAATAAATTATATCGGTGAAAAGATTAGCCGAGTTTGAAAATAAATATCCTGGTACAAAACAATCAATTTCCTTTCTATTGTGAACAACTATAAATCTTAGCATGTTTCTAATTTTATCGACTTTTTTATGAATAAAAGACAATAACATCCTTGTACCGTTATTCCAACATTTTCCGTACGGTTCGTGACTTAAGAATATCGTGTCATACATAAATTTTATATACATTTTTTTTTATTTATAACAACCACAAAAAGCTGTTTGAATATTTTATATGCATCTGAAAAAATATTCGAAAAAAAACGCATGCGAATATTTCCGTATCTCTAGGCGTGAACATACCAGCTGATTGATGAATCATTTGCTGTGTATTACAATATTTTTCACTAGGAAGTACTCTGGTCAGTTTTATAATTGAACGAAAATAATCTAAAAACGATCCGTTCAATATTATATAATATTTTGATGGATGAGTTTAATAAAACGTTTCTGATTTCGGTTATATTTTGGAAAGTCACGTACGATAACACTCTATCGAACAATTCTATCGCACGACATCGTTTTTCTTGTACATGTATCAACTTTCACTCTGACATTTGACTTTTTGACCAATTTTTTTTTTTTTTTTTTGAATGAATGAGTCAAGATTATACAACAAGGTGTCAATGTTTATTGACTGTATTATCTAAGATACTCGGACATAACAAAGGAAATAGCGAAAGTATATGGGAAATTATTGAGCAACGCTTCCCGTCTAGCTTTCATATGCATCACGTTTTATTTTTTTAAGAAAAATCAGATTTCAAAATGATATCTAGGGCGATTGAAGCTACGATATATTTTTGATTTATTGCAGGAAGGAGAAATAAAAATAATATTCTATCAACTTGGATCACATAAAAAAGCTTTATAGTGTGCAGTGGTGTTGTAACCTCGACATAATTTCGCCATTATCGATGTGTAAGATCGATATAATAATTTTTCTAGCCTCTGTTTGCTTCCTCGTTTTCAACGATCATGTCTGGATATATTAAAATTTGATCACGAATCACATTGTCTTAAGAAAAAATAATAATGGAGCTATCATTGCTTTGATGATGACGACCTCTAAAATGGAGCAAGGATTTCATTTCGCGCATGACCTTATAAGTGTTGAAAAATCAATTCATTGATCTTTAATAATAGGTCTTTCAAATGAATGCCTATTTACAATGGATCTAAACATCTTATTATGATATTTTAATGCGCTTTTACATTTGATATGAAATAAAAAACGACATTGATACACTGTAAAAAAAGATATGCTAAAACAATGCGTGTAATTCAATGAAACTGAATGTTATTTCATTGGAACAAAAAATAAAATAAAGAACTCGCTTTGTATTTTAATTGTACGAAATAAATGATGATAATTTCTATTCAAATTCATAACACAAAAAAAGGTTTTGTTTGTATTTCATTTAACACTCATTTGTATATTTGCGATGCGGAAACAGTTTTTGTCTGGAAAATTTTCGCACGTTTTCCGATAAATATCGCAACGACGGTCAAGGTTTGCTGTCAAATTTCAAGGTAAATTTTTAACGAAATCATCACCAATAATAAAATAGTTTTTGTTATTTTTATCATAAAAACTGAATTCAATAATAGAAAAAAATCAAACTAATCATCCGACCGTCATTTAAGAATAAAGATGATTGATTCCACAAATAACCACTTAACAAACATTTTTTTATACGCACTTAATTTTAAAAAGCTTCCAAAAAAGTATCTGACTATTATTTTCAAAAATTTATGACAAACGCAAAATTAAATCGAATACCTGCATATATTCAATGCGACATTCCAATAGATTCATAAAAAGCGTTTTATAGACTGATACTGAGTTAATAAAAAAAAAATCAAAACAATCAACTCGCTCAAACCAGTCATAAAAATACAATATTCAAAAACATATTCACCATAAAAATACATTTTAAAAATTCCATTGACCTTACATATAAAAACCAAATAGATACACCTCATAATTTCAGACGAAACCCATTACACGAACTCGATAATTTCTCAGACTAATTAAAAACATCCAACTCACGATCCCGATAGCACACACGATCCAATAACGCGAGTACAAAACGCTGAAAAACCCACATCGAAAAGTTCCATCGTCCTTCCACGTAACGATCGATCGCAATCGCGCACGTCTCATCGCCGGCTTCAGCTGAAAGTCATCCCTAGTTTCCCTAGCTATCCCGCCACGAAGCACATATCGAGATCGGCAGACATGTCCCGTAACGACGGCAATGTCAAGGATCTGAAAACGACGTCTGGGTTTGGTGCTGTTTGTCGGCAATGGTCGTCCGGTCCGCCCACGCGCATAGAGCGCTGACCGCCGGTCTCCGATCTTGACCGCTCACCACGGTCACAATACAAGGTGGTAACGAAGCTCTTTAAAAAATTTCGTTTTTGAATAATAAAAAAATGTTGATTGAATATTTTTTATGATTAGAAATGTTTTTGAAGGAGTCATATACAGTTTTTATACTTCGAATTCAATATTTTGTACTTCAAACTCAACTATGGGAAAGTATTATTGAGAGTCATAGGATTTATTATTATGATTTTTTGTTGAGTTTGAAGTTTAAAATGTTGAATTTGAAGTGTGAAAACTTTGAGAGATGTGTTTATTCATTATTATTAAAATTTCAATTGGAAATCTTGTCCGAAGTATAATGTATTGAATTGACTGTGCTATTGAATTCGATGACATTAATTTCGTTTTCATTACCGACTTTCACTTTATATGAGACTAATTTCATATTTGAGCTAATTAAATAATTAAAATAAAAATGAAACCAGATTAAAAAAATGCATTCCTAAAATAAAACTAATTCATAGAAATTTTATATTTGTTACTCACCTTCAATCGAAATCAATCTGTAGCCGTTTCTGAACTGATCTGCAATAAAAATAAGAGAAAAATTAAATTTAAATATTTTAAAACAAATAAAAATAATATTGTTTCTATGAAAGAACAACTTTTCTATCGTCGTGTACCGTTATTCACACTCAATTTGTTTTGATACAAAACCAGTTCTGCAGATATGCACGATCTTGTATCAGCAAAATTTCAACACGCGTATTTCTCAAACTTTAAAGCTGTCGAAAGGGAAATTCAATGAATATTTAAAATATATATTTTTGAAATTTGAAATGTCATATATTCTTTTTGCTTAGAATACGAAATTACAAATATATAGCTACCGAATGTTTAATCATATATTGTAAATTCAGATGTAAAAACGTGTATTTTGTAACCATGCAATTATTGTGGAAGCTTGCGAAATCTCAGTGTGGTGCAAGAATTTGATTTTAGTTTTTTTGTTGTTTATCATATACTTAAAATTTTGAAAATAATGCGTACCACAGATTAACATTTTCTGAACCACCTTCACATTCATTTTTGAATGCGTGTGTACATTTGCGGTCAGTGATATGTACTTCATGGAAAAACAAAAGTAAAACAACTTCATACTAGTTGACCCAGATTTTCTCTTTTATTTACTTTCGAGAAAATTTCCATAAATTTTCAATATTGACATGGTAATTTTTACTGTTCTTTTAAAACACCATCAATACCGACTATTACGTAACACCCTGAAAACATAAGTAAGTTAACGAAAAAATTATTGAATTTGTATAATATTTGAATGAAAAATCTATCCTTATCAATACTTTTATTATAGATTTAAAACTAAGCACTTTTTACGACTGACATTTAATTTTACAAAAGTGGTTCACATTTTAAGATAATCAAAGATTCATTTATGGTAATTAGTGCAATTTTTTTTCAATCAGTTTTAGCACTCGAATAGTCTAGACTCGGATTCAATATGAAAAAAAATCTTTTTATTTTTCAAATGGAATAATTTGAGTGACGACCCGCTAAAGTCGAGCTCGTAAAGTTAATAAAATTGTTTGCAATCAAAGTTTTTTCTCACTCGAAAGCCTATTGAATTTATGGTCGAGTTAAATCAAAGCACGTTATAAAATTTTATAGCACACAATCAGACGTGAAGTTGAAAAAAAGGGTTAAAAAACGCCCAACCACTCGACTAAAAATTTTCGATTGAATAAAAGGCACGATCATTCTTTCAAACTCAATTAGCCGTCATAAACCTAATCGAATCATCGAAAAAAATCGAAATGAAACGCTCGATATTGAATGAAATCTCCAAATTAAAAGAGGGACAATTGTATTAACTCATTTCTCCGCAGGAAATTAATTCCCTTCGAGTATTTGTTGAAAATATGCAAAAATTGTGATTCATCAAATATATTTTGAATATGTGAATAAATTTATGTAATATATTACAATATTCATAATGAATCAACAAAATATTTGATTGTATAATATAATTAAATCATGGTATGTAATTGCTTTACCGAAGATAATTTTTTTAGGATGACTATCGAATTTAGCTCGATAAATTTTATTTCAAAGTTATTGTCACTCATTACACAACAATTGATTGATTGACTCGCAAATTTTAAGCCAACAAATCCCAATATAGTTCTATTATCGATTTGTAACCAGAAGGGCTTTGACGTTGGAAAACTTTCGAACAAACCTCACAGCAGACAGTACTGAGGAGTTAAAACGGCAACTCGAAAAGTTAAATATTTGAATAGCCGCAAATATTGAATGAGGACTTCGGTTTTCCGGAAAGCAGGCGGACGTCTCCTGTTTTACGATAGGCACTAAATCACGATTGAAGCCAGTACAGTGGTATGAAGCCATCATGAACGGGAGGATTTGAAATATTTAAGATCTAATCTTCGAAGATTTCAAACCCTTTCCTTGGATTCGATCGATTACTTCTTCAGCCTCAGTCTTGCCCAATCGATAGGTATGTTTGAGGATGTAACGCAAAATTGTCGGTGACGTAAGGAATCGGTGCTGCTTTTAAAACACGGTATGCTTTCGATGAGCAAACATTTAAATTGCGTCAAGTGCATGTACGAAACCATACTCGATATCCGCTCGAGTGTGAAAGTTTTCACACCTAAGCACGCATGTCAGTTTCGACTCAATTAGCGATTTGTCGTCGGACATTTTTTGCACATAAAAGCCGAAATTCACACAATCGACCATTAAGAGGACGTTCCACTCTTATATGCAAAAACAAATAAATAAAGCTCATCACGCCAAGTAAACGAGTCGCGCAGGCGTCTTTATATGCTAATCGAGTGCTTTTTTTTAACAAATTTATTACAACGACTTTTCCAAATTCGAAAACGAACATAGTTTACGAAAAGCCGCACTCATTTTGCGTAGTTACCACCACTTTTGAGGCAATCGACACAACGCTTTCAGCAAGTGGTCCATTAGCATTCTCGACCGCCCGAACAATGCAGGACTGCGGATAAATTCAACCCTGAGAGAACTCAGAACAAGAAAAGAAGTGAACTCGACGAGAAGAAGACGAATATACGTGTATGTGCCTCAAAAGCGCAAAAAAAAACGCTAGGAAGTTGAAACCAAGTGGGACAACCGAAGTTCGCGCGATGAATATTAACGCGATTGTCCCGGCTCCGGGGTGTTTTTTCATCCCATTTTGATACTTGTGTTATAAGGGCTGAAGGTTCGCTTTGGGTCGGATCGGGAGTGGCCCTTGTCCAAATATGAGCAGACAAGTACGCGTTCGGAGTACTTTGCGTTCATTGTTCGCAACTCGCCGCATGTAATAGCACTTCCGAAGTCGTAAAATTAACAGTTCTTAATGTTTTCGGACGCTTTTGTAACTGCTTCGTTATGTAAAACGCAAATTGTCGATATGGATTTGAAGCTGCAGAGCCGTTTGAAAAACGATGTGTGAAGCCTTATTCATTATTTTTTTTTAAATATTAATAAATGTATTTATTCATATTTTTTATATTATTATATGACAAATTCCTTTTTTAGAAAATTATAATTCAAATTAAAATAGAGAAATCGTATTTTAAATTCAAATTTAATCATCATACTATATAAACATGATAGAAGCCATAATTCTAGGAATATCATTACGTATTAGCATAAAACAATAAAATATATTTTAACAATCCATGAATCAATATCATAAATTCAAAATCGCACGACATAAAACACACGCATCACCAATTACGCAATAACGCGCATACTTCGTCGACAAAATCAACATTTAACATCACCCTACAAAAAAATTTCAAATTTTCAAACAGCCCACATTACACCACGTCCGGCGTTACGTATAATTATGTTTTGAGCGATCCGATTAAATCCGGAACATCGACGCGAACACAGGAAGCGAAAATCAGCGAGAATTCGCGCACGTATCATATATTTTATACATTTATTGTGCTCTATATATAAAATATTTGTATTATAATGCACGTACGTGAGATCAGATCACACGTGAGAGAGTGGAAGCGGCGAATGCCCACAGCCTCGAGGCTATGGAGAAAGTGGAGACGACGAACAGAATCAAACACATCTCGGGTTCATTTGACTTTGACTTATCTAAAATGACGATGTTCTGCAGGGGAGACGATTCTGATTTCGTATTCGAGATGTGATTTTATTGATTTAATTCGAAGACACTTCTGGTAACGTATTATTGAGTACACTCTTATTCAAGACAAACTTTTCGATCGAAATACTTTCATTTCATATGTTAATAAATCGACAAAATTTCAAAAATCGCATAAAAATCATACTATTTGATAATTGAAATACACCCAATCATCTTTTTACATAGGGATACGTTCCAGAGACTACTGCGTGAAAAATGTATGGTGACCATATAAAAATTAGGAATAGATTCTATCCATATTTAGATAGAACTTACATCCAAATGAACTTTATAAAAAATGTGTAATCTGAAAAATTTCGCCATGTAAAATCATTAAAAAACATAGAATTTTTTTATTTAATAACTACAATTACATACATATAATTATAACAGTATACTGGCTTACATCGGATCATACCATTGTGGTATAATAATTTTTTTTTTCATATACCGTGTTAAAGTGATAAAAACCGTAAAAAAAAAATTATGAGTTTTTTTCCCTTGAACCGGATTATTTCGGAAACGTATAAAAAGAGGATTAAATTAAACTTTAATTTTTATCGGAATGAATTGACTTTCCTCTATGCATGCTTCGGATTGTTAAAACGATATAGTTCGTAATGTTCCGAGTCGATCCAGTTGCATATCACGAACAGATTACGCCTTGTCCGACGTCAATCTTTTAACAATCAAAAGTAACATATTACGTGTGCATCCATTCGAGATACGATCGAAAATGAAAAAGTTCAATAAAATTACACGCCTCGATCGATCTAATAGCGGCTAAGCTTCTGAGGTAACAGGAATCAAAAAGCGGCATGATCGTGCCAATGTTGTATAATACCCACATAAAAAACTAGATCGAAATCTACTTTCTTTCTTGAACGTTGTGTTTTTTTTTGCCGCGTTTTCATTTTCGCTTCGCAGATTTTTCTTGAAAAATATCAGATTTATGTGATATTTTTTTCAGCAAAATTTAATTATATAAATTTCGATTCGGGCCCGCCGTGTTTCGGATACAGCTGTGACTGAGCGGCAGAAATATTGGAATCGCCAAACTCGGAAATTTGAAGTGAAATTTTCAATACACGTCTGTTTCCAATATTTGAAATTTACAATATGACTGTCGGGTACATGCGTATACTTACACGTACATGTGTGGAATTTTCTATCAACGCATAGTCGCTCGCGTGTAAAATGAATGATTCAATTATTCAATGAAGTGAAACAATCAAGCCATTGCAGTTACTATGTATAATTAAAACGTAACAATGCGTTCGTGTGTATTTGAGTTGGAAAAAAATCAACATTTTTTATTGATATCTCATTCATATTACGATTCCATGACTACATAATGTACTCAAGATAAAAAAAAGCATACCATCATTCAATAATGAATGCGTTTTTTTTATTGTAAATGAAGATATTATCGTATTTTTTCCTGTTTATGAAAAACCAACAGACGCTTTTAATTGTGATGTAACCAAGATTCGTCAAAGTATCTTCTTTTGTATCATTCGCTGCTAAAACCAACCTACGCTTTAACAATATCATGTTAAGCCAATTACAACTTGAAGATGAACGAACAGCATGATCTCATCCTTACACCTAAACCTCCTCCACACATACTAAATATTTAAGAGCGTTTATAAATCAATGCGTGTATGCAGCACAAGGTCTCGTTATTTGTTTATTTTCTTCGAATATATTGCGGATTGTCGTAATTAACATTAGTACAGTTCTAAGCTATTTTCATATAACTACGTTCTGATCCATCGAACCGTGACCGAACTGGCTGAAAGAAAAATGCACATTTTGCGCTATGACGAAATCGAACGAGTTCGTTTTCATCGCCTTTTCGTCATTTTCAAAAGAAATGAGGCAAAGTATTGAAAAATTCGTGGTGCAATCCGTTAAGAAACTTTTCGGTTCACTATGGAACCCAACTTTTTGTGTTCTTTGACTATTTTTTTTAATGACGTTTTGTTTTAATCGCGTCTTCTTTCACTGTGAAATTAGTGATCGATTCACTAATTCCATTCACTATTATTTCAATAACTGAGTGATTTTAATGATATTTTCGATCAAATTTTAAGATAATATCGACTTACATAGTGATATAATTGATTAAACTGCGATCTGTATCTTCACGCTTTCGTAACGAACAAAATCGAATTTACTTTCCATATAAACCATTTAGAATAAGTATATTCGGATTTCTCGGCTATTTTCCTAGCAAATTATATACTAAAAATATAATTTTTACAATCGGAAAATATCTGTGAATATTTTAATCAGAGAATCACTCGACTGTGAAATTGAAAGTCTTCGTATAGAAATCAGTTAGATTACCATCTACAAACAGTATCCGGTCACCAGTATTGTAACGGCGAATAGTTTTAAAATAAAATATGCCTCGTTCGACACAAAAATCGCTACAAATTCAATGCGTAGAACACACGTGAACGTAATTGAAATTCAACGTACATATTGAACTTCGCTAACGTCAATCCAAAAGCCTGAACTCGACAACGCAACGGAAGCCGTACGTGCGTACTGCGTATGCATCCGAACATACATATGATAGTTACAGTGGATTTCTGAAATTGAATCGAATTACTTTCCACTGAAAATGATTATTAAATGAATTTTCAGTAAACACTGAAATTATCGGAAAATAATAAAGGTTCATTGATTCGAAAGAAGGCTATTAAATTTGTGATATAATCGATTTTGATTAGTTGTTATTTAATCACTTTTATTTCATCAATAAAATTTTATTAGTGTTTAGTATTGTTGAAAGCATTAGTTCCCATAGTCGAAATTAAGTAATACATTACGCATTTAACAAATGGATACAATCATATAAAACATTATAGAAAACAATGCTTAAGTATTATAGAAAAAAAATATGTTTCATTATTAGAATACATTTTATATAGATGATTATGATGATTGTTAGCAATGTTTATAGAATTAAAGTCGGTCGAATTTATATTAAAAAAAAACATTCCAAGACTTTCGAAAGTCACCAAACGAAAATTTTCCCAAAATTCCGAACCGAAATTAAATCGAGCAGATTTCGAGAGTTTCGCGTAACGCATGCATACGCGAACGGTCACGTGATAGTGCAAATGCACGTGACTTTGCAATGTTGCAGCGCGCAGAATGCACAAAATGCGCGGTTTCGTGCACTAATGAAGCCCGATTCACGACGTGGCAGCGTTTCAATGGGCCCATATTCGCTTTGACCCACCTTGCACATTATAATATGACCCGCGAACAATAATGGCCTCTGAAAAGCAAATTAGTCGAGGCACCGGCTAATTCGTTTCGTATATGTTGTTTTTGGATGGACGAATTAATGAAAGGATCTTCGGATTCGATGGATCCAAGTGCAGTTATGCAATGGAGGCGATTCCATTCGTATTCGTTTGAAGATCGTTTTATATATGGTATGAGATGAATAAAAATGAGATTGTATTGCGTCGTGAAGATATTTCCTGGTGGTGTTTCGACTAACCTTCTGTGACCTCTGTTTTGCCGGATCATTGATCCTTACTCTGGAAAATACAGGTTCAACGTAAATCGTAGGCGAACACAAAACGTGCTTGAGTCATCGCCTATTTTGAATTATGGACGTAATAAAAATATAGAAAAAAAATCGGTTTCCTCTTGTAAAGCACACAAAACATAAAAAGTTTTAATCGCTTCTTAAATCGTTAATAATACACGTAATTTACCTTGACTCATTCGTATGTTAATTAAAGCAATATCTTTATAAAATCCTGTGTATTCTTCGGGTGAAGAATGAAAATGCATTTTTTTATATTCTGAAGAATGAGGATTGTTATTTAAATTCTCATTCTTATGTTATATTTGTTTTTAAATGAGTGACGGATATTAGATCGTAGAAGCAAAAACGAGCGTATACATTGAATTTTCTCGCTATAACGTACCGATTGAGAAAAATTTTTTGGTCATTAGAAAATCGCTTAGTTATAGCAAAAACGATCTGAGTTGAATTATTTTTTACCGAATATTGATAACTCACGTCACGTTTACTCAATAGCCGTAATATAATAGGTTTGTAATGATTAACGTATCGGAATTTTTCAAATCGATTATCTTATCCATAAAACAAATTAACGACAATCGTTTTATTTTTCCCTACTATTGCGTCATACGTTCAAGGAAAACTCGAATAATATTTGTTTCTTTTCAATATGAGATAATACGACTCATATGCCCTCGCACGTACCAACATCCTTATTAACCTTCAAAATATTTTCGATACGACCTATTAATACAAAATCGTTTATCATGGATCGTTAGACAGCACGTACCGTAATATTGCGAACCGTCTGATAAAAGGTGAAAAACATATCTTCGTTTTTTCACGCTCGATCTGGTGAAAATCGAATAAGATAAAGCGTAGCGGATCGTAATTAACCGTGACATATAACCGTTACACTTTCCCGTGGAAAAAAACCGGGTGTTTGCGAGTGAAACTCAAACAAATCCGTACCAAGAAATAAAATAGATCGACAAGGCCGTCGTCGATGAATTTCGTTCAATTTCCTACGATCATATGTTATATCGGGTGGTCTAGATTCTTCGGCAGTAAATATGACGAATGTTGAAAGAAAAAAAACGGGGCACGTCATTAAATATTCGTGGAAAACCGTCATAGGAAATGGACAAATAATTCTAGTGGAGACCGTAATATCACGAAAAAGGTTGTAATATATGGCCAGTCTGTATATAGCGGGTTATAAATTTGCACTATCCCGACCGTGCACAACTAACTTTATAGTTTACAGCCCCGTGTTATAATTTTAAATAAATAAAAAGTAATTTCATTTATAGAACGAAAAATTCATGAAAATATAAACTTATATACATATGTATATTAGCAATTAACCATATTACCATGAACCGTTTAATAACAATAATAATATTATTATTGTTTTTGTTGTTGTTACTATTATTATAAATGATTAAACTAATGATCCAACGATCAATCATATTTTTCTACTTAAAATAAGTTAATCAACTATCTATAAAATATAAAAAGTAATCTTTATAAATTACTTTATGTCACAACGAATTGACGACAATCACAAATATTCCCAAATTCACAGTTTGAAGCGTTCAATTTACGTGAAGAGCGGTAAAAGCACTTATTTTAAATTGCGCCCATATAAAAACGAAAACTTCCGACTAAGAATACGATACTTTAAAAGAAAAATAGGCAAAGTTACGCGCTGTGAGTGATCGGGGGTAATTTAAAACACTTTACGCGAAAAAAAAAAACATAAACACATTCAAAATATATCGCGCAACATTTGAATCGAACGAAACTCCAAACTGCTCGGCGAACATCGCAGAATTGAATTAAATCGGCGGAAGATAAGACGTCACATATTATTTCGCTATGCGCCCGGAATGGAAATCTTAAATTTCTATGTGGCGACACGTCTTCGGCTTCAGCACTGGGAAAATCTGAAGGATTTCCCGCAAACCGGAGGATACAGATCCATGGTCTTCACATGCAAATCTCGGTTCAAACACTCTCCGTTGGCGGTCATTGTTGTTCGGAGAAACACGCGTTCGTCTTCTATCGCAAGAAGAAATGTTTATTTCATGAGCTCTCGTCCGAGCTTGCACACATACTACGTATGTGCCATTTTACGTTTTTGTGTTTTAAATATATATTTGTAATTTTCAGTGCGAGTTGCATACTAAGCAATTTCTCAATTGGGTCGCGTTTCGACAGCATCGCGTGTACGTATTATGTTACTGGCTGTTGCGTACTCTGCTTTCTATCGATAAACGGTCATTTCGGCCGGACGATGCGCGTCGAATGTAAATGACATTTGCTTTATATTGAAATTATTGTAATTACCTGATTTTATGTGAATTTCGTAGATATAATGTGGAAACGCCTAGCTGCAACGGCCGAATCTTTTTGAGTGCGCGTCCATTTTCTTAAGTTGCGTTCATTTGATATTTAATTATTATGAGAAAACTGTACATTAATTTTGATTGGTTTATATCGTCTTTTAATTCATGTTCGCGATTTTTGGTTGGTGGAAAACTTTCAGTTAAAAGATACAGTCAGTGTAATTAATTCTAATTATTCAAATAAATATTTTGAAATTTTTTATATTTCGTAATTGCTAAATTTATATTTTCACATCGGAATGTGCTAAAAATTATAATACAAAAAAAATTCAACTGAATTTATTTAAATACATTATTTTTATTCAGACCAAACAATCCGATAATAAAGAAACGCATTCGCAATTTATCCAAAGATCACACATTTTTTCAACACAATATTAAAAAAAACGATCACACAATTCCAACCAATTACCCGTCTCCGTACAGCCCAGATAATCTATCACTCAACATTTCACGCCAGGCCAAATCCCCCGTGTTCATTTCCCCTGGCTACAATTGACGAGAGGTCTCCAAATTTAATTTGTATTACACGGAGACGGGGCAGGACTCCGTGCGAGACGAATTGTTCGCGGACCAAATTGGGATTAATGTGGCGTGTCCTTTATCGTGAGGCGGCTAGTTCCTCGGCGGCCCCCTGGCCTGATAAAGGGGAGGCGGACTTTCAGTTTCGGAAAAAGACGTCTGAAAAAAGTAAAATGGAAACGGACGAAACAACGACATGGCAGATGTCTGCTAACGTCGCGTTTGACGTGCGCACCGGATGGACTCGATTATACTCTACGACTGGCGGTGAGGTCCAATTTGTCTGCGAGTGCCACTGGAAATTGGGTGTGTTTAGAATTTAATTCTGTGTGCTTTGTTGGTAAATATGATTAATCTTGTTATTTTTTGTTATAAAAAATATATAATTTATACAGAAAAATTCATTTTAATGATAAAAAATAATTTTTCTTAGTATGTTGATGAATATGATGAAAATATTTGACATTAATTAAAATGATTCATGATCTTAGAAGATTATCTTATTATTTGCATAATTTTTCTAGTCTTTATGAATCAATCAATAATTTATTTATAATATAATATCATACATTTAATTTATTAAAACATACCAACCAGCCAGTTAAAAAATGACTACTACCAATATATTTTAACATCTGGTAAATTTAGGTTTGATCGAAATATTATAATTTTTTTTCATCCTACTAACCGATCTACAGTTTGTTAATTAAATAAATATTATAATTCGTTTGATGTTTTGTACAATTTTTTTTCAGTTGGAAGTGTGAAATAATAATGATGTCACCATGATAGTTATCTTGAATGTTAAATGAAAAGACTTGTAAAATTCGACGGAAAATATATTTGTTCAATACTTCAATAATATTATTAATTCACAAAAAAAACCTTTGAATCAGATCTTTATTTATTATGATCTCAAACAATGTAATCGAACACTTCTATTACTCACCACTTTATATAACCGATGAGCAACGAATCTTCCAAAAGCAAGTGAATGATAAAGCATATTCTATTAAACGACTCATTATAACACCGCAACAAGCAAAATCCACACATGACAGAATTAATCGCATCCACATAACAAAGCCTGATACCCCGAAAAGGATCGGCGGTTATCCACGAATCTTTCCAAGGTCGCTCTCGAAAGCCTCCTGTGAACATAAACAGTTTCCAAGGTCGCCAAAAACGGCCATCGTCCTTGGCGAGGCATCACGCCCGTTTTTCCATTCACACAAATTAATTAAGCACTCCTCGCCAGGGCCGATGTGATAAAAAGCGGCCCTCCGTCCCAGCTTAATCTAATCAAGCCTTCTGTTTGATCGTCAAAGAGATAGGGGGTCTAAAAATGAAACAATTCCCGGATTTTTTTCGCAAGCTTTTCGGTAGAGTCGTCTTTTTCATCCGACCATTTCGACGTTCCCGAGAACCGGATACTTAATTTAATTGGAGGAAGTTTTCGGCACGAGCTTTTCCGCTGAAAACGATGCGGATGGTGTCTGTGTGCGGATTTTGATTGAAGTCGAATATTTGATTTTGTTTACTTATTTAATTCCAGGAATCGAATATTTTTTACTACGAAATTCTTCTGATGTTTCCATCAGATGCAATCAAAGTATTCTTGATTCACCCTCATCTGCAGCAAAGGTATAAAAATCACACTCGGCCAATAGCACCACCCATAAAATGATTGCATAAATAACTATAGCACGTCCGGATATAAAATCATGGTGTATCGGTCAGCCGGCACGCTCGGTGACCATACCTTCTCCATAATTTCCCGAGGGAGTGGAAAATAAGTACAGAACGACACTCGGAGGACGCCACTGTCATATATAACCCGGCTCCAAAGACTCCCAGTGATGGTGGGCACGTATTGAAGCCATTTTTTTTCTTGGTCTCCCTACGAGAACAACCCGCTACGTTCGGTCGACTAATATTGATAACGAAATATAAACGGGTCAATACGTAGCTGTCTTTGTGATTTATGGTGGGGATTTTGTGTTTGTTGAATTGAGGGGGTCGATTAGTGTTACATTTGTTGGGTGATGGTTTCGAAGAGTTTCGAAACATTTTCAACAAACGATGTGTCCCAGTTCGACTATTAATTTATCGTTCGATACAAAGCGGAGAATTGATACCAATTTGTGATCTGATATTACGCAAATTCTCTATTGAAGCTTTTATATTTTAAAAGTAGTAATGATCCATAATTTGATTTCAATTTCAAATCGTTTGCAAATTCTATACTAGATCATTGTTAGTAAATGGCATGCAAACTCGGCGTGTAAACGTTTTGCATTTACGTCCACATCCAATTTTACGTAACGCAACAATCAATCAACGTTGCCCAATATCGTATAGTATTATTATGTACAGTAAAAAAGCAGTGAAAGTAAATATCCAAAATCTCATCGATTTTCTCCGAAAACAAAACGGGCCTGTTTTCGTATTGTGCAAAATTTCGGCGGTCCGTGGGAACGCACATAGATAACTCGGCATTAGTTAGCGTATCACGTTCACCGCTAGAAATTAACTATTTTAGGTTTCGGTCGTGTCAAATATGCGCCAAGGTCTATATAATAAACCGACCCAAAGGCTGGCCCTTTACATTACGGCGATTTAGGTGACCCGTGTCATTTTGTCAATTTAAATTAAGCCCTTTTTACGGACGCGGATTCGTGTAGTGCGATGCTTGATAGCAATTCGGCTACGTAATTTAAATTTTAAATAACTCTTACCTTATAAATCCAGCGCTCTCTCGTTTGCCCGGTTTCAAAATAGTGATCCTGCAAAAATTAAATATTAATCAATTCCAGTTGTTGAGACAAATGTACATAAAATTGAACGAGCGCTTTTATCCGAAGCCGTTGAATTGTTATTCGCAATCTTTCGATTCGAATATTGTTCAACGGGATCGAAAATAAAGGTAAACTTTTAATGGTAGTCTTTGTGTTTGGAAAGTTTTTGATCTTTATCGTTATAATGAAGGGTTTCCGAGAAGAGAGGCCTTCAGAAGAAAGTTTAAGAAAGAAAATGTGATACGTTGTTGAGCGAACCGACCGCGTAATGTTTCGTGCTGTTGTTTCTCAAGAACTTTACGCATAGGCGAATTCGCACGTCTCCCGAATATTGATCGCATTTGAATCGAACGCTTTTCCCAATAGGGATTAATCGAGCATAATTTGAATTTTTGCTAATAAATCTTTGGCGCGTTTTCGCGATATCCTCGCGCCTTTAATCTGACACGAGATCGATCCGCATGCGCGCCCGAAGGAAGGTGAAGACTAATCCCACAGTTAAGTCGGGATTAATCGTGGTAAGAATAGGTAGGATAATATATATTGAGGATTATGTTGGTGGAATACAGGGAACAGCCAACGGGATTATTGTCAGAGCCCCCGGCCACCTAATCTTCGGACCAGTCTTTTCTCTGTAATTATTGGTTCTTGCTCGCTGTAAATTTCTTCCCAGAGACAAAACCGCAAACACTTCCCTATCGCGCCTGACTATAATACGACGTGTACATCGGACGGATTTGGACGTGCGGCTCGAAATAAATTCGGCTTTAAAAGAGTGTATTTTCGGGCGGGTTAATATCGTCCGGATCCGGTCCGAATCGGCTTGACATTTTAGAAAATTAGTTCCCGTTCCCGTAATGTGTGCGAAATCTCGGTGTAAGGATACCGTCGTTTGTGTCACGACAAACCCATATCTGCGTGACGCATTTTCCGGTTACGACGGAAACTCTCTCCTCGCTCCGTGGACCAAACAACTGTGTCAAACGCTTCGAGGCGTTCAACAACAACGGCTCGAATAAATAGGAAAAAAATCTTTTTCATCTTCCATTAATGTATTTTCATCTTCTTATCCAGGATCGAAAATATATCTATCGAAATAGTATATAAAAAAAAATTCTCTAATGATATTATTATTCAGACCACATGCATATCACCTTTCAATTTTAATTGAACGTTAAATTACCCATATTCACAACAATGTATATTCGCAATATTATTAACCTCGATTGAGGCAAGGTCTTCGCATCTTTTGCGTATTTTACGTACACAATGGAAACATATTGAACGCCAATAGCGAATTATTGAAAAGTGCATATATGTCTGTTTACACTGTCATTAAATTCGCGATCATAAATGCCACAAGATCAAGGCGTTTTTATTATCGAGAACGCGGACCGTGACCCGATAACGTCAAAGGACCACAATTACGTCAAGACTGCGCATTTCATTCATCATAAACCTTTGTATTTTACGCTTTTACGTGGAATCGATATTGAGTAAATTTGAAAGGTTTTGTTAAATATTAAGATACTGTTTCGAAATAAGAATAATGATTATTTATACTTTTATGGACGGATAACGTTGAAATTTCCCTTTAAGAATCAATTTATTCGAACTGTCAAGGATTTGGCCGAGTTTCCTTTGTGACATACCTTCATGTTGCATATAAAAAAAATGACGAAATCGCTTTTCTTCGCGAAGACGTTATGCGAGCGGAATTAAAATTAACTGTCACAAAATTTTTACTGTCAGAGTGACACGTTGCGTCAATAGCGCGCGTAGGTTTGAATACGCACGAGTGAAAGCAATTTCGAACCGCAAAATTATACTTTCTAAGATGAGACGCCACCACCGTCGATATTATTCAATATCTTTTTCTGGCATCTCTTTTGACGACGAGGAAGCACGAGAATGAAAAAAAAATGGCGAAAAAAGAAACGAAAATGGTTACGGGAACGCGATCGAAAAGGTTTTACGATTGAGCAACCGCGGCCGGCTCGTGCAATTCTGTCATTATGTATTATATTCGTGTTATTTCGATAGATTTGCGGTCGATCATAACCGATCTATAATCATATGACACACGATCGTAATCAAATAAACTCTTACGATTTTATGTTGTGCAAACGGACCGCTTCCTGTGCATAATTGCGCGCATTTTGACAGAACGATTCAAAGCGTAACAATTGTTGTGTGTGCCTTATAACGAGTAAAAATGACGTTTCGACATTGGTAAAGTGTTGCCCTAAAAAAAGAAATATTGAAGAAAAATTCTACACGTTTTCTTGTGTCACATTTTTCTCAACTCTCCACGAATTTCTAGCGCACTTTGACGTAATTATTTCGTATGCTTTCTAGGTTTTACGATGCAAAAACAATATCAATACTTCAGTTTTTCTGTTGCAAGAGCGTATATTTTGTTTTTTTATACTCATTGTGCAGAAACCATGCAGAAAATTTTAATGAACTTTATATTCAATATAAAATGCACAAAAATTTTCGATTTTCACAATGCAATTTTATTAACTCCATATTTTTTAAAGCAAAAATAACGATTGCGTTTCATGTTACTCAAAAAAAAACAATTTCAGAATTTAACCCTATTGTTCTAGAATTAATTAATAGACGACATTTTCATATAAATACGGACAATCGGACCATAAATCACATAACGCACGCTGAAGAATTTGTTTGAATTCGTCTCGAAATTATGACTAATTATTTTATTAGACTCATTCAGAGCGAGCGAAGACATTTCACCCCTTTTGTCAATAGACAAAAGACGTCTTCGGGTAGGGAATTCGGGTTCATCAGCGTCATCGGCGATCACGACCGAAAGGAAAACTTTGTAATGGCACAATGGTTGCCAGTCAGACTCTTTGTCTTATAATTTCGCGGCGCTGAAAGACGACGAGCTCCAGAACAGGAGAAAACGGGAACGGGGATAGGGGTGGAAAAAAATACGTGGAACGAGCCTCGGAAAATTTTCAGCGATGTCTCGGTGAAAATTCGGCATTAAAAAGTTTTCCGCGCTCCCCTCGCAGCTTTTGTGACTGGATTATTTTCATATTAAATTTGGTATCCTTTCGAATTGTCTCATCACAGATTTCCATTAGAATAATGTAATAAAACTTTCGCTTTCGCCGCAGCTGCCGCTTCCACCGTTAATTGTTTCCTCTGTCTGCGGGATTGAGAACCAAAAGAATATATTATAAATGCAAATGGTGAACGAAGGGGTGGGGGTCTAACTTTTATTAGACACCTATTTCGCAGGGACGGGAAAGGGCGGTCAGAATTCGACGAATTCTACAACTTTCGGCCGGGGCAAACTATTCGTCCGGAACGGTCCCCAATTACGATTTTTCGTACATTTTAATGGGCCCGTCATACCTGACGCCGTTTTGGATTTTTCCCCGAGCAATTACTGAAGTTTTAATTGCTTCCGATGTACAAAATCGTCAAATTGCTTTCGTTGGCGTTTTCACGTGTATTGGGCGCACTCGAAGGAAGAGAGGAGACGCTTGCGGCGTTATATGGGATATTCGTGGCTTTACGTAAAATCGGGGATTGCACGTCAGCTGTTGGGATTTCGAGCTTACTCTGCTAAAATTGTTATCTCTTATATGCGGGATATAATTTGTTGCTGAATTTCGCGAAGAATTTCCGCGGCGAGACACAGACGATGATAATCTTTGTTGTGTGCGCCTTGCAAACCTCTTACGTTCAATATATCCGTACAAAGCAAACATGACTATATTAGGCAAACATTGCGACATCGAACGCGAATTAAGAATTAATGTTCCCATTGAAAAAATCGAAAAAATCAAAAACAATATACTCCTAACGAGCGTCGCGATCGTTATTACAACAAAAAAATATTGCGCAGTTCCAATAATCGCCGATATTGAATCAAGTCGTATTTTCGGCGTTACCAAATTCCAATGAAAACGTCGTTACGGTGGATGTTTTGAATTTTTTCATATTAATTAAAAGGTATTGTGTTTTTGTGCGTAATTTGATTTTCGTTTTACCGTCGAAATTGTTCTACAGACCTCTTTTTTTCCGGTACGTGTAACTCGGCAAAACCCGAGCCGTAAATCGCTTCTGTATTGTAATTCATGCAAATGTTATTTTTTCAGGTGTGAAAAAAGCGAATTTTTTCGAATATATTCGTTTTCGGTTAATTGTTTCTAGCGTCGCATACATGCGCCATTATGCAACCGAGTTATGCTTTTCTTGCTTCAACTCGTTTACTTTTTTGCATAAATAAATAAATAAATATTTTGTGTGAAAACTAATTCGGATGATTTTATGCACGCATAACAATCGCTGAAAATAATTGCAATTATGTCAGACGTTAATGGCCTTGTTATATGAAAATTATTCAAAGTTATGGCTCATATTGCCTAATAGGATTGAAAGTGTATTAAGTTACGCAACATTTTATTATTCCAATTATTTTGTCAAATATGAACGTGAAAATTATTTTCAGCAAGAACCGTAAAAACATATTGCGCATAATTATACACTTTTTTACATTCTCAGGTTTCATTTGACATTTTAATTTTATTCGTGACACAAATTTCACACTCGATCCGATATCGAAAGCTGATATTTATATTAGTACAATTAATTATACAAATTTTACGGTCGCAACTTTAAACAGTGAAATATTAAAATTTTCACAAAGCAATAGTTTGCAATGTGATATCGATTTGCATATTAAACATTATTTCAAACGAAAACCTGATCCAGTGGACATTCGATTTCTGCACTATTCTCATTATATACAGACTAGTTTTTCATTTAGCGAATATAACTTAATAAATAAAAACATGAGACCGACTGGCAAGTTTAAAAACCGATATTGACATTTGTTTTTAATCAACCGAAATTACTTAAAAAAAATCGCAAAAATCACACCAGCCGGCTCATAACCTTCTAACTGTCACAACTCATATGCAAATATACTAGTTTTAGCACATCGATAGTAATCGAAATCATATTATTTTCCCACAATCACTCCGCTTATTATATAATGTTATAATACGATCGATCAATCGATTAATTGTTGTGCAAAATTTGAAAGCGTTCCATTTATTGATAACCATTATGTTCCCTGTTGCAATTAATGTTGCGTACGTGCAATTTACAAAAACAATGAACGCATTATTCGTTTACATTCAGACAACTCGGTAATTTTATTAAACTGATACTATCGTTAAAATAATATTACTTCATTAATTTTTTTTAATAAAAAAAGTAGTACAATCAGTAGCAGTTTTGAAATGGTTAATTTATAATATTAAATTATAGTGTTTTTTTTCGATACATTTTATCAAGCAAGATTTTATTTGTATACTTTGGAAAAAAAATATTAATTGATCTTTAATAATAGACTCTTAAATCATTAAGATGAATGAGTCTCTTCTTTATCATTTCCAAGTATAAAACAAGACCACATAAACATTCTGATCACCCAAGAAGAAACGACAACACTTAAAAGCGCGAAAAAACGAAACTTGCAAAACGCGCATACACACGCTAAGTACACACTCGGTTCCCGTCTGGGACACATTCCCTTTTCGCGATTTATGACGTGCAAGTGCCGGAATATATTACGAGGAGGAGCGCTTTCGGCAACCCTTTCCCGGCTTTAGTGCCACAGTCTTTTCGCACAAAAGCCCGTATAAGAATGGACCAAGAATTCGCGCAACTATTTCATTCCCAATAAAGTTTTGGACGGCGTCGACGCGAGCTAGGTGGAAGCGCATACGTGCCGCTTTTCGCTAATAACGCCAAAATACGGGACTTTTATTATTTTTCAGTTTAATTTATGCGGACATTCTGCATTCCTGCAGGGGCGTTATTAAAACGTATTTTCGTAAAAGTGCTCAGCGCGCCTCATTATGGAGTTTTATAGGCTAGGTGCGTACAGTTCGTGAAAAGGGACATGAGAAGTTTTTTAACATTTTCTTTTCAAAAATAAAAAAAATTATATTATTATCATCTATCATACAATATATCTTTTAAAATCAATTTAAAACAAATAATCACTTAATTTTGTATTTCGAAAATATAGAACTAAATAAAACTCTTTCGAAGTATGTATTTTTAAAGATATTTTAATTATAAATTCTTTTTATACTCAATGAATCACTAGCGTGCGCTTTGAAATTTTCAGAAAATGGATCGTATAAATTTAACTTGTTAATAAAAAAAACCGTAAATTTCTTCTTATGGCTTCATTATGCCTCGGCGGACGTATGCGTTATTATGGGGCCGCTTTCAGAATATCGAACCTTACATTTTCGTAAGTATTTTTGAGATAAAAGTTATTTTTTGCTTGGTAAGAAGATATGGGAAAATATGTAGGGAAAACTGGTGCTGAAATGAAATGACGATTTAATTCGTCATACATCATTGTCGCCTCGTACGTGAAATATCGTACTTTGAGAAAGTACGCATAAAAAAGTATACGCACATCGAAAACGAGTACGTTGAGAAAGTTATTTCGTTTCTGAAGCCATAAGCCAATAATATATCAAACTTTATAAAAAGGGTAACAAATTCCAACTTTTTTTTACACAAACGGTCACAAAGTTTCCTTTTGGGACGTGCGTTCGGTCTTGGGGGTCAATATTGGTGTCATAAATTTTTATGGCAATTTTCAATACGAATAAAACACACTCACCGCACGAAAGCAAAGTATTTTCCTACGTAATATAAATAAAATATTTTTATATTCCATCCCGCTCGGACATCCTGCGACAATCTAATAATAACAAATTGCAAACAGGAAAAGACCAAGGCCGTAATAGAAGCATTAATGCATTTTTTCTGGCTGTTTTTGACGTTTTTATTCAAATTCGACACATGAAAAACTCGCGAACCGGTCTATCGAAACTAAGAAGGTCTGCAACAATCTTCGCTGATAAAAAAACCGAATTGCTCTATATAATAATCAGTAATACTTCAAATACGAAGATATTCCGTTTAGGAAATTTTTAAAGAATCCAATATCGCTTTCACCGCTTTTTTATACGGTAAGCCGGTTATTAAGAGCGCACATAACAATTCTCGGTTCAATTGAAATTCAATTATTCATTCGAGCGGTAATTCAAGCCCAATTTCGATAAATGAGCGACCATCGTAGACACAAACGTATTACACAACGATTGGAGAAAATTAATCGATCTATCTATCTATCTAATGTCACCGCATTGCTGACCGTCGACTGTTGATGTTGTGTCACTTCGAACTCGCAACAGTTCGAGACTTTTGCCGCCAAATTGCCCAACTAGGCTCTCAATTTCTTTGAATTTCTTCAATAACTAACTTATTTTCTGCGAGACGAGCCAATTTGCAATTTAAATTCACCGCGATGTCGCGCATTTCTTCACGTTTTATAAGAAACGACGATTACGTTACACTTAGTTCATTTATCATTTCTAATCATTAGCGCTGAGTTAATGGCTCGCTGTTATTTGAATATTGCACATTTGCTCCGCTAAATGAATAAAGATCGTTTTTTCTGTATACGTTCCCGTTTTATTGTGAGTAAACTCAAGGAAGTGAATCTTCTGGTAATGTTAGATGAATTGTGACTACGGTCGTTAAAATAATCTTGTAATAATAAACTCGTCTTCGATTGTATAACGACCCTGCATTCTGTTGTCCGAAGACCATCCTGGTAGTTGCGTAAATTGTACAAGAAGTACGTACGCGTGAATTATTACTGATTGCAGAGAAGAGAGACGCACATAAAATGCTTTCAGCTATAATCGTTTTTTGATATCGAAAGATACCAAAGATATGAACAATTAACACAGATTTCAAGCTGAAGCAATAAAATAGTGTTCTTATATTTTAGAAAATACACGAACGATTGTACTCGACACTTTGTATGATCCATAAAACACAGGTATAATCCGAAAGCAATCAGTCGTAACCTCGTGATTTTATGTTCGATGGTTGTTAAAAGTCATATTATAAGATTTACAGGCAATTTCTAAAGCTATGAAAATAATATAGCAATAAGGACTGTGGGTGATGATTAAGCAAGTGTTTTCGTTGCTAATTCTCTCAAAGAGGAATAATGATTTACGAGAGCTAAATTTTTCAGTTCTGTCCTCGATATCACTTTATATGTATATAAATCTTCAGTGAATTACAAATTTGTAAATCCGATTAATATTTAATTCAATAAATATTATAAATTTCACTGAAACAAGATTTCAATTTGATTAAATTTTGCATCGATATTAAACATAAAACACAAAACGGGCGTACGCACCACGCCTATAATTCACAACAAACTAGACACACTCTATTGAACACACGAACGCATTTCAAACGTCAAAATTACCATTTGAGGCCATCCATCGAAAGAAAATCGAAATTTTCCCAACGAAACCGACTCACAAATCCACACCGAATCGCACGCGACCACTAGAAATTCGGCCACACTTCTCTTACGTCGGCCATCCGACACTCGGCGTTATCCAACACGTTACTGACAGTGACAACCGCCTCGAATAGAGCACAAAAGCACTCGAAGAAGTGGAGACGTTCCGATCCAGTGTTGACCGTGAAAGTTTTTTGCCGAGCGCTCGTTCGCGAGCCAAGAGAAACTCGGATGTCGGGTCATCATCGGCGGCCACTTTCTACACGACACACGCTCGGATCTTTCCGTTTCTTCTTGGATTTTACCAGAGGAGAATCGTCGACGTTCATCGACCGTGATGGTCGTCGATCTTGTCTGCGGCAAGAGACCAGGAAAGAGCATTTCTCTCGTTCTGTCGTCTTGATGTTTCCCGACGGCTGTGACCCGGAAACGATGTTGTCTCTCCGATGGTTGTCGATGTTTTTTAAATGTATTGGGTTTCGTCGTGAAAATATTGAATTTGTGTTCGACTTGATAGTCTATGATGGTGAGCAACAGTGTTATTCGAGTTCGAAGAGGTGCAGATATATTACAAATTCAGTTTTGTATATAATATGTCGCAGTCCATGTATAATATTTTTTTAGTCCATGTATATTTGATTCAACCCAAATCTATCATAACCCAACCTAAAACTTCAATAAAAAAAATGAAATTTCTGAAAAAAAAACCTAATCCAACCCAAACCAACCCTCAACGATGTGTATTTATGACCGATCCGAATAAACATGGACTGAAATATAATATTATACATGGACTGCGACATATAAAATTTATTTCAGGAAATTTATTTAAATATTGCATCGTATATTTATATTCGACTTTTATAAGCGACATTAAGGTGTTAAAATAACCATAAGCTTTAATAAAATAAATTAATTAATACGAGAATGACTCGGGAAGTGATCGTAAATTGTATATTATATTTTACTAAAATTTAAAATATATTTTCTCATATAACACAAATTTCTCATGGTGTCGAAAGTGACACATTTTTTTTATGAATTAACCGGCATTAAACGACTATGTCTATTATGCGTTAATCGCCTTTACACTAATATCGCGGAAATCTCTCGCTTTTTGTTCAGCTAGGTTACATAAAAATGGATTTTCTTTATATTTATATATTATGTATTCGCAATTCTCCGGAAATATAATCATATTTTAAACACAAAGTTTTTTATGCGATAGAGAAAATTTGAATATGCCATATGATAGAGTCGTTTACATCTAACAGTATAATAGTAACGTATTAGTTACACGTTATCGACTCTAAACGATTTCGAATCAATATCGAAAAAAAATCTATTACCCGCCTCGTTACAAAGCCTCCAATGAATGCCCTTTTTATGAATAATAACGTAATCAAGCAAAAAAAATGCCAGATAACCGATCGTAATGATCTTATTCCGAACGCGAGGTGGCAAATTATAATTTCGCCAACTGCTTCAGTTACGTGCCTCGGACGTTCGTGTCCACACTTTCTAATGCCGGCTATTTTCTATTTGATTTTTTCATTTCATTTTTCATTTCTCGACCGGTGTTTGGTTTGGATTCCGAGTGTGCGTATCTCGTTTGAACAATGATAATAAACGATCTGCTAGTTGGTAATCTCGTTCAATAACCTTTCTCTTTCGGTAATCGCGGTGTCAAGTGGAAAAGAGTCGTGTCGATTGAATTCGAATTTCTTTCGAGCACATGTTTGTGTTCATTATATAACATAGGCGTTTTCAAGTATGACGATCGATTGAAGTTCAATATTACTATATGATGCAAAGCTGGTATGATTCACTAGCGATATGCCAAAGGTAACGCAAATCCGCTTTCAATTAAATCTTTGTAAAGGACGACTCTACGATGACAATTCAAATTCACTGAACAATAGAAATGGCATTGAAAATTCAATTTCCTTGTTGCAAAATATATTTATTGAATATAAAAAATATTGAAAACGTTTTATAATTTCGTTATCATTTTGCAAAATTTTCAATTAATTTCATATTAACGGAACGCGTTTCAAATTTCGTCACTGATTAGTGTATTGCACGATATGGCTCCGATATTAATTGTTCTCGATTCCGATCGCAATCAAAACGTTCATGAAAGATTTCTTCAGATGCAGTAATGAATGACTCGCATTTAACGAAAACCGTTTCGATTTCTCGATTTCGAAACACACGAATGGGAGTCACAATTTTTCACCGAAAACGGCAAAAACGCTTATCTCCGATCTGCGATAGATCTAAAGATCTAGAACGGGCGAAAAGTTGCGAAACCGCCGAAGAAAAACAAAGGCTTTGACGCGCATCACCCCGAAATATTATCGGCTGACTTATCGCACGTATGATGTAAAAACGTATAAATCATGTGGGTGATATAACACGCCTTTTCTTCCCATGAGATGTTATTAATTTCCCTTTTCCGGCTTGACGTATGCGCTCCATAAAGTCGATGAGATGCGATAGTGGTGCTGCGAAACCGACACAAGGAAATTGCCCTTAACAAATGATCACTTTCGAGACGATTTTTCATGGATTATCAGTTTGTTTTGCAAGTTTCTATTTATATAATATTCATTCAATCAACATATTTTATCGTTGATTGAAAATTTGTATATAAATCGCGTGAAACTGTTGATAATCAGCAATGAAAATACGCGTATCAAATTATTCGATTATTAAACGGAAGATGATAATGATATAAATATTGAATCTATTCAGTAAAGATAACATAAGATTCAACACTTTCAACACAACCCGTTTATGCGTAATCAAATAATCTCCAGTTAACATAAGCAAACACGTGTTCAGCGAATCGTTAATATTTCTGGATACACAGACTCACTCCATAATTTCCCACGCACTTGTACATTATTCCATCATATATTTGCCCATCTAGTTGATTACAAACAGGAACAACAAGCATATTCGTACACAGAAACGTAGGCGCCTCAAACAAGATCCCAAACCGAAAGGACAGCTCCCATCTAAACGTGACCCCTCTCGATTTTAACGTACGATGCGCTTATTTGCATTTGCGGGAAGATGGACCGGCTTTCTATCCGATTGTATAACATGAATATTTATGTAACCGGAATTTGGGATTCATATTGTCGTCTATGTGTGTATATTTATATACGTTGTCGGATGTTCAGATTCACTTTCTAGACCGCGAACGTGAAGTAACCGCATGGTCATTGCCTCCAAATATTTTTGTCGAGTGTGCATTGCCTCAAAAATATTTTTTTTATTTTTTTCTGGAGTAGGAATTTGAGGTCTTTGCACTTTTGCCGCCAAAAGGACGAGTATCCTCGGTTGTGATCCATCCTTGAAAAAAGAGGCACGCAACTCGCATGATAAGTCGTCGTCGTTGAACTCGCATCGGGTTAATAAACTTCAGTGCAGCATGAAAAGAATTCAAAATTGGATTCTTATGTGTTAAATTAATGAATAATTCTTTATAACGGGTCCGCTTTATAATTTCGATTATGTCGATCGCTCGGTCGGTATTTTTCAACAATCACATTAGCACTGCTCAGACACCGTAAGTGCCATGAGTTTCTCTGCATTTTATTATTAGTAGAACACGTTTTCAAATCACTTCCTCGATGATTTTTTTTCGATCGAGTTACACTGCTTTGCATTTTAAATTATCGGTACTCGATTGTGTTTTTTTTTCTTGAATACATTTCATGGTTTGATATGTCAAACAATATTCGAATATTATATTCAAAATGGAGTACCTACTTATTATAAAAAGAATTGTAATGTGCTTTATGAAATATTCAAAGAATAGATAAATTGGTTATTTCTTATGATTTAATTTGATCGAATTTATTTATCAGTGCATATATATGATGATTTTAATTTATGAGTTATAAATGTTTCTAGAACACACTCGATATTTATTGGATTTCTCCTAATTAAAAAAATAAATGGAATGTGCAAATTTATTTGCAACACGTACAATGATCGCAAACCGTGAAGGTTAAATAATTTAATTTAACGCAATTACTGTTAACTTTTTACGTGAGAATTATTGAAAATAACACTTTCGATTTCACAAACTTGCAAAGATAAACTGTTTCATATTTGTTTACAACCAATTTCATTTTCACATAAAATTCACGGAGGCGTTAAGCTGCAAACTCTTTTCCAAACGCAATTGTTTTAAAACTAGATAATCTATAGAATGTACCAAAACGAACGAAAGTCTGCCATTGTATTTCTTTATGTGGCATGACATAGTCGCAATTAAACGATCCCATATTCAAAAGCTATAAGTCGTTTGAAAGAAAAATACAAAGAAGATTAACTGCCTTTGGATCTTACTGACAAAAGCGGAACAATACTGTAAAATATGTCATCTTGATTGCGGACGTTCAAATACAAGAAAACCTGTTGTACGAAAATAATGTGGTGTGAAAGTTATTAAAAATATATTTAGTTTTTTTTTCTAAACAATGAGCCGAAGAATTCAATATGAGAAATACTTGTTCGATTCAGTGCGTTTGTATTCACACGATAAGTACTTTAAATGCTGATGGAAAAACTAGGTAATGCATCACGGCTGCATTCTTCACGTATGTTGACGATTGCATCATGTGCAATATATTTTCATTACAACAAATAATATTTACTGTTTTATGTTTTATCTATTGTTGAAAATATTTTGAGTTAACTTTGTATCGTGAAATTCATCGATGAAACACATTTACGTAAATTCTATTGTTCTCGCTCGAGCAATCGAATACAAAAAAATTATAGGCAATTTTTTGATTAAGAAACAAATGGTTTTCACATCAAATTTACATATTAATTTTTTTCACGAACAGCGCGTCAATGTTCACTTTTTTACAACGGTCGATTTATTATGAATTTCCACTTTCCCTGGTGTTCAATCATTCGACAAAGCACTGTATTAAAATATAAGGATTAACACACTTTCCTTTTTATTGTATGTAGATGGAATTTTCATTTTATAATGATGGATTTATAAGTCAATTATTTTTTATCGAAATTTGTATAAATTTGCGTAACGTGTATTTTTTTCATATGTTTATTTTAGTAACATAAACAAATTTTACTTTCAATGAGACACCAACAAAACTAACCGAGAGATTCTTGACCGTAACACGTTTGTATAGAACTAAACCAGGTCAGTGGAGTTCTCGCAAATAAAGTTAGTTCTCCTCTAGTAGAAAACGTTTTACACGAACTTGTTAACCGGAATCCAGAACTAAATCGAGTTATTTTATACTAAGAATAAAACATTTTTTTTTTCAATATTTTCGAAAGCACGCACCGAAACTTAAACGTGAGAAGAGAAATTTTCTGAATTTTATCCGGATTTAAATGAAACATCACAGAAGAATTTTCATTTTAATTCATATCACTAGAAAATTTAAAAGAACATTTTATGGCCAATAAATCACAGGATATTTCACGGCCAATGCCAACAAGTTTTATATTTTTTAATTTTTTCGCTAACGGAAAAAAGAATTCTAAGAATCTTCGAATCATGTAATACTCGTTATGTTGAAAAAATAAAGATATTAAGTTAAATAAAAAAAAAATTAAAATTTTGTTTGAATAAAGGCGATAAAATCGATACAAATACAATTTCTCTTCGAGTCAGCAGCAAGGTGCACAGAACGAGCAAAGATCTAGTTCAAGTTCGCAACTCGAAACGTTTAATAATACAAACACGATTTAACCGCGAAAAATAAAATTTCAAAAACCGAAAAAACTAAAAACAAATCACTGAAAGTTAAAAAAATAATCTTACCTTAATTTCGGATCAACATAAAAATCCTTATGGGACAACACCGCCGCTATAACCGCACCATAATTTCATCCGAATAAATTCACAAATTAATCCAACACCAAAAGTCGATCAATCAATAAATTTAAAAATATTTAATCGATTAAATTTTTATAAATTTTCAAGTTCATCGGGTGCTCAGGTGGGGTTGAAAGGGTACACGATCCCAAAAGTACGCGTTGCGACAATTCTTTCGGGTGGTCGTGTGTGCGGGCGTGCACCGAGCGATCAGTTCAGAGTTTGTTCGCAGACTGAAGAGAGACAATCATCAGGGGTCTGCCGCTTCGACTGATTCGTTTGGAGTTGAGTTTGCCTCGCCAAAGCCGACAACACAACGCAGAAGAACTTTTTAACACGCCGCCGCTCTCCGGCCACTTTCATTCCGTACTAAGCCGCCGTCGACGACGGAGACCGCGCGTGGTTCTTGCTGCTGTTCGTCGTTTCGGTTTTGTGGATTTTGCCAGTTTTTTGTTTGATGATGGTTGATGATTTTTGGGGTTTGTACAGGTTTATGATGACTTTTTCAGGTTTTGTTAGGAGTTGTGGCTTAGTGAATTTTCGAATTGATGGTAATGCTGAAAAATGGAATCACGATGGATTGTGGTCGAACATTAGAGCTCAATGATTTTTTTCAATTACGTTTCATATTTTGAAATTTTATTAGTTTTTTACTATGGTGATATGTTTTTACTATGTTGTTTCAAATAATTCGTAATATGTTATGAATTTAAGTTTCATTTTTTTTATTATTTGAATAATACAATACAAAGGTATTTCAATGCCTTGATGAAACTCTAGCTGTTTTTTCAAACTATCGTTTATTATTATCATTATTAAAATTTTGAAAATTGTAAACATTATGAATATTAGTGAACGGTACAGTTTTGGTTAGCTATCTATATTCCAGTATAGCTATCTAGTTTTTGCAACATTCGAGCTTTTTAAAATTATAAAATTGTACCTGCGATAAAAAATCAATGTATTAGTTTCTAAAAAAGGAAAACAACTTTATACTCCATAGAAATACCTACAAGATGTCTAACAATAGCCGTAGTTTTTATCACGTTCAATTATTTTTTGTAATGATGATCATTATTTTTTCCTCGTTTTACTTTTATTTGGGGTCTCGAGTGATTTTTTTTTGAAAATTCGTTTATCTTTAGATTTTTTATGTGTTTGGTTTTTAGAATCGTGCTAAATTTAAACGTTATGAAATATCGTATATTGGATATTTTCCGCAATAGAATCACAATGCACCGTATACCGAAAATTGTCAATAATTTTCATGTTTTTCTGTAGTTGCAAAATCTATAGTATATTTCTGAGTCATAAAATTAAACAAGTCTCATATTCATAACAAGTATATGTATAGTATAATAATAGTATAATATTTCATTGTCAGGCATCAAATTATTATTACCAAGTTATCGTTTGTATTGTACTTTTGATAGGAATCTTCTTTCAGCGTTTTGTGTAAAGAGTAAGCAAACTATATTTTATGAATACTTACAGATGATTTAATACTTTTAGAAATGTAAACAGTTCTGAAAATGTCTATTATACAATACTAAATGATCGATAGTTTAACTAAAACGAATAATACAACGAATGAAATTTAACTGGAAACGGAGACTTAAACGATCGGTCTAATGCTAAACCCAGCATTTGAGCTTACAGAACTCATTTCATTGTATTTTTTTAATTCGTTAATAAATTATCTGATAGAAAATAATAGATTTACATTAAAATGATTGAAAAACGTAATTGTTCATTTGTTAATTTCCACATAAAATTATCGAAAAAGTTTCATAGGAATAAAGAGACTGTTAATTTCAATTATAGGAGGATATAATTGAAGGATAAAATGAATAGTAAGTAATTAAGATGACAGTATATATTTATTGAGATATTTTCAATGTTACATTTCGTTATTCAAGTGAATACAACCAGTATTAGAGTCTTCTTTTGCTAACAATAGCCATACATAAATTATCATACATATTTTTTCACTTTTCGATATTGACAGCAATTTTTTTTAACGGAGATCAAGAAACGTTCTTCATTTCAAAATCATAATAATATTCATTTTATTAAAAGAAATCTTTTGAAATGGAAAACGAAATTTTTTACAAAATTCATCCTTGAGATCGAATTATAACGCTATATGTGAAAACGTTATCATCAAAACGAGAGCTTTAAAACATTCGATAAAGAAAATTTATGCAGCCTTTACAAGCAAAATGAAAATAAAATTTCCATAAATTTATAAACAAGAATGCATCTCTTATTAATTAATGAATTTTGAAATTGTTCAAGAACTTTCACAAGTCATACTAATTTATGGTTTGTTGTTTACAAACACATATCTAATCTGATCATGATCAACATCATCATGAATAATTAACATGGCAATAAAACTTCAGCGATCATCAGAATAGAAATCATATTATCAAAAATATTGATAATCTCAAAATTGATTAAAATATTTCAAAACATTAAAATGTAAGGTTATAATGTGGTTTAGTTTATTTAACTCCGTTCAATAATACAACAACTATGATCTAAGCGGTCAACCATCCATTAAAGTTTATGGGAATAATAAATAAATACTTCAAATTTTGTACAACATTTTACAATAGAAAGGTAATGCGGTTTTATTCCATAAAGCACGTTCACATATAGAAAATATTTTTAGAGCGTGTGACAAAACCGCATTATAATCGTTAGTCAGAGTTCGCTAAACTTTTCCGGCCGTGACCCTTTTAAAATAGTCGTGCAATGTTTGACCTCTCCATTAGCGTTTAACCCGGCTGCTTTCTTGCCATCGGTATCCAATTATAATAATACAACACCATCTATTGCCAACTGTTACAGTAAGCGACAAGAAAACCAGTATGCAATGTATATGTTGTGAAAATATCCAAATTTGTGTACGATATGAATTTATGTACATTTTACATCTATTCGTGTGAAGAAACGATTTGATTTGTTCATAAATTAATTCGATTATCATATGTTGATTAGGTTGTGAATATTTTAAAATTTATAACTTATTGAAATATTTTTATCATTAAATACTTAATTTTTAAAAAAAATCTCTTGTCATAATTTGAATCGTTGAACTGTAAATTAAAAATAACGATCAGTTTGAAAGTACTGTTTTTGCATCACTATCACAAAAAATAATATGTCTTGTAGCAAAAAGACATAATTTACGCACACGTGATGACAATTGACCATGTTTTATTTTTATCAAACTACTATTTAAACAAATTATCTCAACAATTGATTTAATTTATGTGCGTATATAAGCATAACGCTTCATCACTTTCAACACTTCGAAATGTTGCGATTCATTGTGATCTTAGTTATTTTAGCTCTGGCGAGTGGTAAGTTACATTATTTAATACTGTTTTTTATTTGAAATGTTAAATATACTATATTTTTAATAGGTAATAACCCACCGTCAAAGAGAACATATTTAACTCAGAAGCACATAAATCGAATAGTCGGAGGTGAAGAGACATCAAACAGTGAAACTCGGCCATATCAAGTATCTCTAATTTTAACTGATCCTACAGGAAGCTACTTATGTGGTGGTAGTATTTTGAGTGCAAGATGGATTTTGACTGCAGCTCATTGCATGGATGGGTACTTTTTAATGCTTTATATATATTTTTTCAAATATTTATATATTTATGGAAAAATTCGATCTAGGATAAAAACTATCGATGTTCGAGCGGGTTCCAATCATTTATTCAGCGGAGGAGTCGTAGCTAAAACAGTTCGTTATAAGATACATCCTTACTATAATAGACAAAATTATGATTACGATATGGCTCTTGTTGATTTGATGACAAATGTTTTACCATTAAATAACAGTACGATTAAAGCAGTCACTTTAGCTGCATCTGGAAGCACATTGGCAACCGGAACCCCAGTTACAGTGTCTGGTTATGGAGCAACTAGTGTATGAATATTGAAACACTTTTGATATTATTTTTTATTTTTTATAATTTGAAATTTTTTAAATAGGAAAATGGACCGACTTCAGAAGTACTTATGCAAGTAACTGTTAATATTGTCGATAGAGAAACTTGTAAAAAGGCATATAGCACTTTTACGTCAAGAATGATATGCGCGGGAGTCCCTGGAGGCGGAAAAGATTCTTGCCAGGTTAATTCTATTTAACTAAATCAGTATACAATATACAAATCTTTTTCATTTATTTTAATCTCAATTAATTCATTAAGGGTGATTCCGGGGGTCCTTTAGTAACTGCAAATAATACCCAGGTGGGAATAGTATCATTTGGAATTGGCTGTGCTAGGTCAGAATATCCCGGAGCATATACAAACATTGCTGCTTTGAGAAATTGGATCAAAACAAACGCTGGAGTTTAAAATATTTTTCAAACATATCCAAGATAAATAACAAGGAATAATTTTATATTGTTATTACATTTAATCTTCAAAAAATTCACTTATAAAAATTCGATTGATTTTTTGTTATATACCTAACACTCTTCGAATCCATTCCTTTATTTTAAGTATAGGATAATAATATTACGTAAAAACTGACAATGAGATATATCGATAAGAGCCCACCATCCCGCCTGTTACATGCACCCCACTCTATGCCAGCTTCCTGAGCCGGCTTAGCTGGGTACCAGCAACACTAGGCGAAACTACGGGCGCCACATTTACATTTATTGGGAACTTTACATTTAATTTTAACTAAGCAATCGCGAAGGATCCGGGGCATACGGAATGCCAGGCGAGGAAAATTTAACGAAATATGTCTTTCCGCGAACTGACCCTCTTAGCGAAGGTGCAGAATGCACGAAAGGCGAATTTCGAGGAAACGAGGTCTATATTGGAAGTAGGCAAGCGGTCGGGGAACCCAGAAAACAAGTCCTTTCTTTCATTTTCCGCCAGAGAGCAAGACCACAGGATATGATCCGGGTCCTGGATCTCTCCGCAGGCAATTTAATATATTATATCTCAATGAGATATAATATATTAAATTGGTGTATCCTCTAATACTATCATGTATCATGTATCGTATCATGTGTCTAATATAAATTTGCGTGAATTTTCTATCTGTTCGTAAGAAGAGATGATTTAGTGAGTGGAAGAAAAGATTCAATTATCAGATTTAAATTTTTTATAATTTTTAAATTGGAAACTAGATTATTACATGGATTAGTTTTAATTTTTAAACTGGAAATTAAAATAATGATCAACGACAAGTTATGTTTTATCTAAAAAAAATAATACTTTTTGGAGTCAAAAGATAAAAATTTATCACAATTTGTGTTAATCGATCGTGTACTATTTTTTTTATCAAAATTACCTAGTTTGTCATTTAAAACGGAAACAAATTTTTAATTTTATGAAACATTAATTACATGTAGAATTTAAAAAATCCAAAAGCCATTAAATGAAATAGGTAAAAATTATATGTGCAAAAGTTCCTGGAGGTATGAAAGATTCTTGTTAGGTTATTTTTGTTTTCTAACGCGGTATTTATCGTCATTATGATTATATTATTTAAATTTCTCTATAAAAGAGATTTTTCAGTCACTGCATATAATATACAAGTACAAGTGGTAATAATATCATTTGAAACCAACTTACTACGTCACAATATCCATGCTATAAGTTTATTCTTTTATTCGATAGAATAAAAAAATATTAGAAATTAAAATATTTTTTAAACACATTCAAGTAAAATATTATTGAATAATTTTGTTTTATTATGAAATCTAATCTTTCGAAAATTTACAACCTATTGAATTTTTTTCATAAACCCGATACACTTCGAATCCATTCCCTCATTAATGGTACTGAAGTATAAGCACCTGGATACTTCGAATTGGCACATCCACGACCAAATGAAACAATTCCCAGTTGTTTCCTTTCACCTTCCAATGATACTAATGGTCCACCAGAATCTCCCTAAAATTAATAATCATTTTCTATTATAAAATCCAAAATTTATTATTTAAGTATTAAGGAAAATTATTAACTTGACAAGAATCTTTTCCGTCAGTTTTCAGTCCAGCACAAAAATGACTATCAATTTGGCCATAAGATTCTTCACAATCCGATTTTTCGAAAATTCGTACGTTAATGCCGAGTAAATTACAGGATGGACGTCCTCCCTTGATTTATAATGAATAGATTATTATTATAATTAGTTCTAACCTATTATTAAATTATTATAAATTCATAAAATGAATATACAAATGAAGTCGTTCCCCATCCAGTCACTCTAACTGTTTCACCTGGCATGATATCATCGTCAGATTCAGCAAGTTCTATTTTATCTACGTTATTTTCACCGAGTATTAATTCATTTTTCAGTTCAACTAAACAAATATCAGAATAATAAGTATATTTTTTATTGTAATCTGGATGAGTTACCAATCGTTTGCTGGTTCCGATAAATTCACCAATACAGACATCGGTGGAACCACCTTTGACCAATAATTTTTTTCTCCTGTACATAAATGAATTCATTTATCGTAATAATGTTAGATGTGAGCTGTAGGAATATTTATAAATCAATATAATATGAATTTACCCATAACAACAGTGTCCTGCAGTCAAAATCCATTTTGAGCTAATTACTGATCCACCACAATAGACATCATGTTTATTCCAAGTTGAATATAAAGCTATTTGATAAGGTTGGTTTTCAATATTGGTTCTTTTTCCTCCAACAATTCTGTTATAATTCCCTACAAGCAATTTTATAAATCAGCTAAAAATACAATTATTTGATGTATCCTATTTTTATATAATACACACCATTTTCCTGCCCGAAAACACTTGTATTTAAAAGAAAACACAAAGCAAATATTACAATTTTCATATTTTCGTATTTATTTTCATATGAAATATATAAAACCGGCACTACTTTTGAATTCAAGATTCTGTTTGTAACTAAACGTTTTCATTGCAAAATACTAACATTTTATCCAATTTTATGGCTATCCAATAAAATATCGCTCGAGACTAATCTTGTTTTCATATTTTAATACTATTCGAGCTATTATGTTATTCTAAGACGAATAAAATAATTATCATACAATAATATTATTTACTTTACGGATTATTTAGATTGTGCTTGGTTTATGAAGCATAAAGTATTTGAAATTATTGGAATTATCTACGCAAACCTTTTTAAAGTGAAATTAATCAATTTTTCATAAATCTGATATTCAATTATCACAAATTTCATACTTTTTGTCTGAACTGACATTTTTTTAAATATACATGAAACAGAGACCAAATGTATTCATTTTTTCAGTGAATCGCCTCATTGCGATGACAACAGAGCAATAAAAAATATGACGTTTCGTCCGTCATCGACTTTCACATATGTAAAAACAAGAGACAATTGCGAGCACGTACATAACATTAACATTGCATCACGGCACTGACGAAGAAACGAATTATTGTCATGATCACCGTATAACATTTTGTATCGCAATAATGACTATAGGGAGCAGAACGCGGCACGTACTACCCGTTATTATATTTAACCAATCACGGTTCTGCGAGATAAGAAGTTAAACGGCCAACGTTAACTGCTCTAACTTTTGATTGACAGGTTCAAGTTATTGTTTCATACTTCATTATGGCGCGGTCGTGACTTAGACAAAAGCCTTAGCTTCGGGGCGAATTTGCACGTTTTGACCGTAAGAGAAAAAAAATATCGTAGCAGTCGTAAATAAAATATAATTAGAGTTGAAACTTGCGCGGGTGCCTTGAGGTATTGTTTTCGAATGTGTACCGAATAATTCGTGTTAATTATCCCCGCGTTCGGGTGTTAAAACTTCACGTACCTTTGCAGCTGTTCATTAAAGTCGTTTTCATTATTTTCGCCTAATTTTTGCAGTATATTTTTTTGAATATTTGTATTTATCAATGCATAAACTTATCTAATTAAAAATGAAACAATAGCATTTCCCACGGAAAATATATTGAAATTAGATAATATTTGAAAATAATGAGTGACCTTAACTATGATTGATATCATTCTATTTTCAATAATTCAGCGATAATTTTCTCACATAAAATTAATTTTAATATAAATATTATACATTATTTTTAACCGCTCAAATTTACGATGTATATTAACGATAAGCACGATTTTAATTGTACACAAAACATATTTATGCGAAATTAATAAATGGGTTAAAATATAGCTGTAAGTTATTACTGAATTGTTACCACACATATGCAATAAAGCACGCAATTGATGAAATATTGCAAATAAAATATTACGCGAAAGGTCAGTCGGTTAAAATGGCAATACAGAAAAGGTTGAAAAGACTTCGACTAAAATACAAAGAAAACAAAAACATTTATTATTAACGCATCACCACTCGTACGAGTAATTAATTGAACACAGAAATTAATTTCATACGCAATACAAGAACAAACACTATTTTATTTATCAACTATATATAGACTTTCTTTATTGCTTTTTTGTTGATTCAGTGTAATAAATATTGAAAAAAAACCCGCGTTTATTGTCCTTGATAGCAGTATTCATGAATTGCTAATAGACGTGTTAAAAAAGCTATACTTTCACAATTTTATACGGCGTTTGTCAATAAAATCGATTTTTTCGCCAATACGTAACGCCTAATTTGAATTTTTACGACAATGCAAAGGCATTATGAAAATGTATACGAAAAAAAGTAATGGCGTTACAAAAATATACATATTAATTGTTGGAAATTGAATCCGAATTGAAAATTGCTATGCAAATACGTGACAAAACAAATTATAAACAAGAAAACAAAACCGTATCCGTTCAACTGTAGTATCGAGTTTTCATGTTTTGAATTGGCAATTTAAATACTTTTCGTGCGCTTTTAGTTAATTCTTAATTATTTTTAACATGTATGTTGGAGAATTTGCAGTGCATGCATAAAATCAATATCGAATTTATAACATACATAACTAATAATACAATTCTATAAGTACTAAACGTTCATACACATCTAAATGTTTTTTTTTTAATCTCATAACTTCATATAATTTTATACTTGTTAGTATTTTAAGAAGCGTATCAAAAACATAACACTAATTTATTATCAAAAATAACTAAGACGAGATACATTTCTCCTTATTAAAAATCAATCGACTCGATCTTAAAAATAACTTTTCGTACTTATTACAGAGTACTTTTTATACTTATTCTATTATATTCTATTATACTTATTGAACTTTCGTATTTATTGTACAGAGTCTTCGATCTTTTCACTATTTTCAGATTCGATAACGATTTGTTTACAATAGCTATATAAAAAATTTCCAACTTCAAACGCAATTGTTAAAAATTCGCTGCGCATATTCGTCCGCCGTGTTTTCCAATTTAAAACCGAACGGATTAAATCGATAGTTTCGCAACCGTATGAAATTTATTATTTGCATACTGTACAATTAACCAGACGCAAGTAAGCCATTTTGTACAATTGAAACCCATTACTTCTGTCCTAAAAAAAGTAGCGAAACAATCTTATATAATTTTAATTTTGACTTATGTCCGAAATTGCGTTATGTTATTTATTTAGAACATTTTATTCGTATTTTTTTTTGTTTTCGTTAATAATGCCAGTTCGAAAAATTATGGAAGAATTCCAATTAAAAAACGTTAGCCTTTTATATTAGATGTACTCAGCTATGTTAAACTTGAAAGTTTTATTAAATCCTATAAAATTGTTACATTCCCACTCGGCGTAAAGTAACTTTACGGTATTTAAAGCTCCTCTTTTCTGAACGAGTCCTTATAACTCCTCAAGGACTAAAAAATGAAAGGGTTTGTATTATTTTCAATTATATATTTTAGTTCAAACTATTTTTTTGCTTGTTAATACTTTTCATATTATTTCGACTATTATAAATTTATATTGTTTATTATTCGGATATTCAAGTAAAATAAAACTACATCTCATCCCATGTTCAATTTGAGCGAATTATATTCATGTTTTTGTTCGGAGTCATAATTTATACATAAATTAAAATATTTATTTCAAAAAATAAATCAATAACACAAATTCGTTTAAAAACAACTCAATAATTCAACTACAGTACAAGAATCGCGTTGACAACCAAACAAAAATTAAAAATGAACCCAATAAATCAAAAACGAAAAACAATATTAAACACCTGAATTCCAAAACAATTCGACCCCATTCAGAACGGTTGAATCAACAATCACGCCGAATCCTACATCCATAACGAAAATCGTCAACCGATCATAACGATCCATTGAAGCCCTCCCACAACCCCCATATTGCATGCAAATGACGCATCTAACGGCCCCCGGACGATAATCTGTTTATCGCCAAAGCACAGACCGCACCACCACCGACAAAGCTCGCTATCCGAAGATTCGGAGGACCGGACACAAAAGCTCGGGATGGCAACTAACTGTTAAATCCGCGAGGCCGACAATGCCGCTAATTAGCGGCCGGCGGAAACATAAAGCGCGGTTTTGCCATTCGTACGGCGGGAAGATTTAATTTGCGTTTTGGGTGATGTCGGTGGTTGGGTTTGATGTGTGTGTGTGTTTTGTTTGTGCCGATTGGGGGTGATTCGATTAATGAGTGTGCGATGATAAAAAGTGGTGATTGTGTCGATTGTGGTGCATGGGAAAATTGGGATGGATTGTTTGGTTTGGAAGTATTTTTTAAAAATTAATGTAAATCTGCGAGTTTTTTTTTGTAATTTTATACTTATTTTTGTCAAGGTTTATGAATATGGAGATGAAAAGTGCTTTAAAATTATTACATTTCATCTGCATGTATCTTGTGAAGATAACTGTTATTTATAGTCGTCTCCGATTACTGATTTTATCTGAAAGAGGTAAACGTTTTATTATTATCACTGTCGTATGAAAGCTAAATAAAATATACTGTAGGACAAGGTCTTTCTGGTATAATCTGAAGATCAGGATTTTTTTTATATATTCACTACAGTTTTAAAAAGGAAAATTTTCAGAACATTTCTTTGCAAAAAAAAATTTCCATTTCAACAACACATTTATATCCACATACTAGTCAAGTTATATGACACAACTCTAATGACCTATTGATACGTTCACGAAAGATTTATCTTTGACAAATAATATGTAAATAGTTAAAATATAATATTTAGTTAAATACTATAGTATTATATATCAGTAGCGTACTTATGCTTGATTTTTTTAAAATTGGATCAAAATCATAATTTATCACGATATCCACATTAAACCACTCATTCTCAACATCAAATACCAAACGAGAAACCAGAGTTTTTTTGCGAAATTTCGCGCGTCGATAAACGCATTTTACGCAACTCCGACGGCATTTAACCGCCGCCAGACACATCCAATATGACGATATAAAAGCGACGTTTTATTATTTTTTTTCTGTCTGTATTATACATTATTTGTTTTCAGGGCATCGTCGCGTGTGGCGTTTCGTTTTGTTTTCCGTTTCGCAGATATTGTTTCAGCCATGTGCGTAATTGACTTTTCCGCCAAAACGGCCGTACGTGATCGAATTTTCGATTGATTTACGCAACGTCGCCCGCCTCTTTTTAGCGGATTCGACGATTCGGGTCAATTGTGATCGTGTTTCACTATATATCATTATAAAAAGGTGTTTAGTGGATTCGTTGACGAAAATTTGAGCTAAAAAATGAATTTATAAAAAGGGTTTTGATCGTTGAAGATGACAATTTGCACTAGGTTAATTCTGTAAAAATATCAATTGTCAATATTTATGTATACAATTTTATTTTAATTGTATCGATTGATAACTTCATTGTATGCAATACTTTCAAATATTGAAATGGTTGCAAATTTTAATTACTATTAAAACTCATATGTTTGTGGGCCTTGGAATATTTCGTAATGTTGTAGCGAATAGGCGGTTGGTACGGCAATTAAGGGTGAACATTAATCGATTTTCAATACTGTGTATGGATATTTTGTATGCTTACAATTGACTTAACCGCACTTGTATTTTCACTCGAGATTTATTATAAACACCTTGGCACTTCAGGCGTAATTCGATTCGGATAATAAAACACATATCAGTATTTGAATTGCCGTGGAAATAAAATATTATAAAAAAATAATCTGTGACCAATTGACATATTGCAAACGCTGTGAGCACGAAATCAATTTCAAACTATTTCTATTGTTAAAAACTGTTTGTATAATACACGATTCAAATCATAAGATTTCAAAAAAAAAATTTGAAAATTTGAAAATTTATTCTGCATTATCAAGCTCCATTCAAAACCATAATTAAAGATCCATACATCGAGATAAACGCACGTCAATCCTTATTATATTCCACGTTAAATCACAAAACACTATTCCATACGGTTTCAATTTGAGCAGGCATTCTGCAGAATTTTCCACATCCCGCTTCCACCTTTGCAAAATCACCGGCAAATAAATCAAACCGTGGCATTCCAACAAACGCTATACCCACTTTGCGATCCACTCACATCACTTCGAGGGCACCCTTTTCAAACGTCATTTTAGTTTTACGACGTCAATCGCAACAATTGAAACATACCGTTGCCTGAACACATATTAGATAGCGGACGAAAGGCAGTTCGGGACTTCGGCGAAAGTTTCGCGACGGGCACAAAGCGTCCCTCATTTAATTGAAATACCTCAAATTAGCGAAACACAAACAATATTGCCTTCTTCCGCGGAAACAAGACGTATAGTACGGGTTCGTCAGAAGTTTCGGATTGGGGGGGGGTGGACGTTCGGGATAAGGGCGGATATGTTTACAGGTATAGGGGCGTAAAGGTTGAAAGAAATACTTTTTTTTCGCAACGATATATTATATAAATATTTTTTTTAAATAACATTCGATTCGTTTTAATATAGTTTATTTTGAACTTTGATATGCGATACGGTTACTTTTTTCATATTGGTCAATAAATCTTTTTGGCATATTAAAAATTAACATATTTTTTTCTTAATATAAGTCAATTTATTTGAATTCGCTGTCAGATTGAAATTCAATAAATAACTGACCTTGAATTGAAAAATTAAGCAGTTTGAATCGGAGATGATTAAGATTTTTTGAGTCATTTGGCAAATTAAAATAATAAAAAAACATCTCGTAATTTTTGATCATCTGAAAAAAATTTTACATTAACAAAAAAGTCCATCATCATCATCTATTTATTCCCTTTATAATTTTATCTCAAGAAATATTCATTAAAAGTAAACGAAATATTCATATTCAATATTCGCTACATGTAAGATTTTTTTCAAAATTTTTTATTCGATTTTGTGACATTGAACCATCACAAAAAAATCTTCACCACCAAAAGTTCACCGCCATAATTCCAGATCTTTATCGATTCTATAACGTATAATATTAATATACGATCAAAAAATACTCAATCAATCCAAAAGACAATTTAAGCACACGCAAATTCCTTCCCCCAACTCAATTTTTCAAAAGACATTTCCATCCCACATTAACCACGATTCAAAATTGAAAACTTCAATCCAAAACCTTCAACCACCCATCACTTACGCCGCAAGCTCCGAACCGTTCGCCCAACGACAAATTTAATTTGGCCGGTGACATATCGCCAGGTCGTATCTGAAAACGTCAAGAAAATAACTCGAAATGAATCGCTCCTACTTCGTGTTTCGCATGAGAAGTCACAACGTAGTAGTAGTACGTAGTACGGCTGCGGTATGCGGGCTACTACTATGGGGAAAATTGAAATCGGATTTTCCCGCAGCGCACCGATGAACTCTCGTAAACATGATGTTTTATTATTATGAATAGTGAGTGCTCTCGTGCGGCAATAATGTTGATCTGCTATTGAGGTACTTTACGTTTCTATATGGAAGGTTTTATGTAATGTTTTGTTGGTTTTAATTAAATTTAACGATGAGTTAAATATAAGTGATCGATACTCGTAGAAGTCAGGGCTCAAAGGTTAAAGCTTTTTTGATACTATTAAAAATTTTACTACTCTTTTTATATATAATAATACGATAAAAGGAATTAATTTTTGAAGAATTAAGAAACTATCATGTATCAAAATAAACCTCAATTAAATGGTATGTGATAATATTAATAGTTCATAAACGCTCGATATTTCTTTACCATTAATTTAATTAATTGAAAAACTAAAAAAAAATTATCTTTTAAATTATATACAAAGTGGTCCAAAAGTCTCAAGAAAGCCAAAGTATCATAGTTTTTGATTTATTATTATTTATTTTTTTTATGAAAAAGCCCAAAATTTTATTCTTGCACACTAATAATTCCAAATGGAAGATAATATGGCAGATTTCTTTACTATGTAATATATTTAATCCTTAAATATGATTACAAAAATTTACATCAACTAAAAATTATTAAAAATAAATACATGATTAGTTATCAAAAAAATTTCTGTAGAAAAGAGAGACTTTGGAGGTATGTTTGATTTAAAATGTTCAAAATAAAACAACCCATCACTTTTTTAAGGATTTCCCTAGACCTTTGAACCACCTTGTCTAATATTATAATATATTTCATCATCACACCCAACACTAACTCCTACTCGAATATATGTAATCTAATCAAGCTGCCACACGTACAATATCCAAACGAACACCCATCAATAGCCCTCAAAGTACAGCACCTCTTGATTTTCTAACGATCCAATCTGAATCTGCATACATATAAACCATCATCGACAAAGGCAACAAGCCGGACGCCAATCTTCCTCACTACCCGACCATACTATAGAACATCCGTCTGCACAAATGCTAGTTACGTCCAATTTTCAAAGCGGATCCGAAGGGGACGTTCATAAGTCAGCACGGTATATCCTGGCAATCTCCGTTCGAATCCTGTTAGGGGCAAATGTCGTTTTCGCGCCTAAATTACGACCGGAACATCCCTATGTGCGTTTGCGTTCGAGCCCTTATTCGATTTGCAAGCGCTGCATGGCGCAGTGCACTACGTATGTGTGCAATGCATTGATGCGATTTCATTCACAAAGGATGAGTTAAATTGTATCGAAATCTTGTTTGATGATCCTTTCAGATGACGCGAGAGATTTTTATTTGCGCTTTCGAGTGCTGGGAAACGGGGGCGTAGTTTATTTCATTGCTGTGTTTCAAAGGATTTATATTTTTCTTGTTCGAGTTTTATATTTTATTTTTAGAATTATTACATATTTCCGTATATTTCACGAATAAAATTTATGAGTCTCTCACATAAATTTTATTGTAAAGAATTTTCATTTAAATTAATTATTTATTTCCAATGAAACAATTACAATAACAAATAACAAGCACTCCCCGCAACTCATTCCAATATTTCCAAATCCGTTTTCGAATATTTATAATATTTCACAATCGATATAAAATACGCAACTAACCAAAGTCTTACCATTAGAAAACCGACGTCATTAATCTACATTAAGAGACTAATGACAATTCTAATACTTAGATTCAATTTCAATCACAATATACTTTGTATGACTGTTTAATTGACCTTTCACCGAAATCAAAAGAAATTGCGCAACACCGAAACGACATGGTGGTCAAAAATCGGTAACGCTCGTATAAAAATTGATGTTATAAAAGATCAATTAAGATGTCAATCTACGGAACCTTGAATCGGAAAGAAAGGGTGCCAACTATGTAGGGTATTCGTACGAAATATCTAATGTCGCAACCGAAAAGCCACGACTGGACTCATTATGAATATGTACCGCGATCACGATTCATTTTTATCTCGACTTGGGGTTGTTGTACTGGAAACGCCGAAGGGCAAACAAGCGTTTATCGCCAATAATGATTGAAAACTTTTACAAAAAAAATGTGTATAAAACCGTTAAGAGTAAACGCCGCACTAACGACCCGACTTAATGCGCTAAAGATGGAAATTTTTCGCTCGTTTCCACCGCGCACTACATACATTTGCATTTAATTTTCGAAAAATACGCGTAGACATTTTAAAAAGCGCTTTGTGCCCAGTTCCGCTTTTAGGGAAATCACCTACGGTGGGCGGGCAAGAACCACCACCTCCGAGATTAATGGTCGTCGAATATTGACTGCTGTGGTAGTTCTTTGCTCGGCTAGGGGCTGGGTTAGGGTTTGAATTCCGAACCACCCCCTTCGAGACCCGGAGGCGGTCTTTTATGAGAATATACCGTCTAGACTTTCAATAAAACATTCGCCGGGATCTGCGATCGCGTAGAATAGCATTCCTATATATTTTGATGCACGTCCCACCTTTTCCATGTCCGTGTGTTTTCTTTATTTGCCCGAGTGCTGCTTTCTTACTGCGTAATCGTTTTTATGCTTCGCAAATGTATGCGTATGCAAAACTTCTTTGAATAAGTATCGTATGTGATTTAATTTAATTAAATTAATTTATAAAATTTATTATCATAAAATGTGTATCAGCATTTGTATAAACCGTTGAGAACAGAACATTTTCATATGTAAATATGAAAAATAGCATTACAGTTCGGAATAACCGTATAAATTCAATGCATTCTTCTTGCGTCATTATTTTTCTACTATTATGTGCTGCTATCCAATAAAACTCCATACAATTTATATATGCGGTGCGGTAGAGTGCATTTTCTACCCTTTATGATGAACATTGAACAGACTATTTATTCTTTACAGCATTAGTTTGCCTTGTCTGCGTTCACAGACCATTCGCTCCCCTTTGTCCTTCCCAGCCCTGAGGAAATATGGGAGAATTTTATTTGTCTCAACATCTCATACTTGTAAAATTTCCTTTACGACGTCACAAAAAGGGACATATTGCACTCGTGCTCAACGAGGCCGAATAATGTGTCGACGACGGATTACTTCGACGACAAATCGACCGAACGAATTCACGAAATATTCAATCTTCGGACGTAACTGAAATATCCTAGACTCTAAAATTTTACATTTATTCACTGGAGCATGAAAATTCGAAATGCAATGCTTTTGAGCTGCGGAATAAATAAAAAGATTTCTCAGCATATTTGAATCGAACTCTAATATGATTCCCATATCGAAATGGAAGTCAATACAATATAAAACGATTCCGATTACATCTGAAAGACGCATGAATCTGAAAAAATCTCTCGAGTGAATCAAACAGATGACAATAGAAATTGTCGGCGGTAAGATTGAAAGCGAACTGTCAACTTATTTGAATAGAATCGATGGGTGGTTTTACATCGCATTTGAATTTGATTGAAGTGGTGAATAGGTGGCGTAGATGAGATTGTGGGCAGAGGCCCACCCCATGCCATGAATAAAACAATACAATCCACTGTTCTTTGCGTACATAATGCATTCAAAGTGCAATCTGCAAGATCTGTCTGATACACACACGTGCTATGTATAGAGAGACAGGCTAAGAGAAAATTGAAATGGCAATCTATCTGCGGCACTGGAGGCTTAACCGCTTTTTTCCGCGGTCCCTTTATACGTTCTTTTGCACAGCTTCGAAATCCAATTAAGTTTACAATTCAAACGTGCACTTAGGCACATTTATCGCCAGTTGTGATTTATTATCGTAATTTTTTATATGAGTGTTACAAATAGAGATATTGATTCGAGTAATGTTTGCGAAATAATTTTTTGTTCTCTCACATACTGGCAATTGATTAATTCAACAATGCACATATTCAAAGATTGTCTGATAGTTCGTTGTACCAACTATAATTTAATTTGATCAATCATTGAAAATTATATGCATGAATCAGAACGTTCAGATTTTTTTCATACGTGCAAAAATTTTCGCCTTTGAAAGTGGTGCAAAATTGTAGTACAATTATGTAATTTTTCAGCCACCACAAATCGGTCCTTTGATTCGATCGAATTTAAATATACGAAATATATAACATATTATTAAGCAATTAAGCGATTAAACGTTTATAATACAAGCGAGTCCGGTAGCTAACCCGCGCACAATATTCTAATCGGGGCGATTTTAGCACGGACGCAATTATTACGCCGACTTAACCCCAATTTTATTAAAACGGGGCTAACTTGACAATAATTATTGTCGAATCGATGCACACAATGATATGAGAATGCCGCGAAAAGGCGCGAAAGAATCCGTTTAATAGTTAACCGCGTTGCGAAACTCGAACAAATAAAATATAGCATAATAAACCGGCAATGTTCGCCGATTCAAATATGACCGCAAACGTCGCACAAGATCGTAAAATCGAACATGAGGTTTTGGCATTGTGCAATTGCATTTCTAACGAAACGCCATTACGCATAAGTGATTTATTGGAAATGCGAATGTACGTTCGAACGAGCGTTCGCAGTGAATTTTTTCTATTAATTTTCATGGATTATGCTGCGGTTGTGCGCGCTTTGCGGTGTCTGATCCATCGATAATATATTGTAATATAATTTAATGCGGCTTGCGTTTCGATGGAGTGGATAGTGCATCAGTGGGCAGTAACAATGTTGTGTGTGCGGCGCTTGTTCGATGCAAATGCATCCTTTGCTGAAACCGAACACGAACAAAAAAACTTCTTTTGTGGTGACCGCTGTACATCACCTTTGAAGATATAACAAACATGTTTCTGGAATAGATGCAATAAAATATTACGTTTGGATATAGTTGTTTGTTTGTATACTTTTGTAGAGCAAAGTGGTAAGAAAATATTCTGAAAACTACCATTATTTTCTTATCATTTCGCGATACTATTAAAGATTTTTCTCATGTGCGAAAATAAATTATTATTTTAAAAACTGCAAATTAAAACCATATTTCAATAAATGATATTAATTGTAAATCAACAATTTGCGGTCAAGTCATCGAACTGATCATATCAATTTTCGCATCTTTTTTATGAAAACTAGTGATACATGTACTACACTAATAATTACGATACATGTATTGTATAATCCTATACTAGTACATGTACAGTACTAGTACATATCGTATTTACAGTGAAAAATTATTTTAAGTTTAATTTTATTTTCATTTATTGAAAACGTATTTGTGTAAAAAATAGCGTATTGTATTGAAATTTGAATTCGGATACCAATGAAAATTTATTCCATTTCTCGTCTCTTAATTATACAGAATTAATATCGAATTTGATGTTTGCTTTATTTATACTTGCAAAAATTGATGATCAAAAAAGCTTTCACGATTATAAAATATCATTTATCGAATTTAAACACTGTTGAAAATTCATAACGAATTTGTAGAATTAAAACATAAAAGCAGAGCAAATATAAAAATAAATTGAGTGCAATTTTTAACGAAGCACATTCGCAAATTGCTCAACGATCGAAACACGAATTTATATATTAATATTTGAGGTCAAAAATCGACGACCTCTTGATTTACGAGCACTATGAATTATGCCTTTTCCGATCTATATAGAGACACGCCCTTTCTTCGAGGCCTTCGGTAATTTCAAAGTAATGCAATACATAATAAATCCGAATCTGCGAATTCTGAACTGAAGCCAGAAATGATTCAGGCTCACGAAGGGGAGCCTCGTTATTACAGATTCAATGAAAAATTGCATAATGTGCACCACAATGCGCTGTAATAATGCACGAGTTCACCTTAAAAATCTATGAAACCCGATGAATCTACTCGTTATATAATACAACGGAGCAGTTAAGTGTTAGCTGTAATCATCGGTTCGTGCACAATGGTATAATCGCATGTCGTCAATGTTGTTAGGCTCAGGAAACATAATTCACTTATTTTCTAAATAAATATATTCATAAACTTCAAAAATATGCATATTTTGCAAACACCAGTTGGTCGTCGAAATCAATACTCAATCTTGATATGCTAATTTTGTTTTCTAAGAATTTCCGTATATATGTATATAAATCCGTGAAAAATAACTAAAACATTAAATCATTTTGTAATCTTTTGTTTTTTACTGATGTAAAAATAATGCAATATTACCATATAATGCAGTATATCAAAAAAGATTATATACATGGGATAGGTTTTTTGTATTCCTCACTGATTTATTATTTCGTTATCACAGACGCATTCAAAACGATCTCATCTTACTCATTTTGTCTAAATAAAACCAAAACCATGTGAATTTGAAAATTATCTTGATTTATCACCCGAGAACGTATTCCGAATTGCACAACGGCGTAATTACAAACGGGAAAAACGCCGACGAAAAAAAATCCGATCAGCAATCCGAATAGCGTTTGTCATCGCGACGCGAAACAATTTAAATCAACCTCAAACCGCGATGGATTTCGAATGGTGTATTTCAAAATATTTTTCGAACGCGTCCTTGCTAACGGAAAACGATCGTCGGCCCATATTATATCGTTTTCCACCTGGAAACCTTGGAATTCGCGAAAAAACTGCAACCGCGTTTCGGTGCATTTCTCTACTGCGCTTTTAATTGACCAATTTGCGAAATCGGAGCATTAATTCATTTTAGATCGAAACCGTGCACTCATAACGTTTATGCCGCAGTATAATAAATCGACTGCGATTAGGCGAAAATACATATTTTACGCAAAAACCGCGAAAATTATTGCATTAGCGCCGCACAACTGCAGCATAATCGGTTCGAGTGTATACACACAGCGGTATTGACCTTACTCGGTGTTCTTTGACAAGTACTGGGCTATGTATAATTAGCTGAAAGGAACGTAAACTGGAGAATGTTGGTTCAAGATGAAGATAATATACCTAAATTGATACGGTTTGCGTTTGTGTAAACTTTGGCTGAAGTGTGTGTATGCGTGGATTTGCGCGATAACTTCAATCTCAAACTCCTTATTTCGCCATTGACAGTATTTTAAACGATCAAGTGAACTTGTTTTACGAAAATGCATATTACGGGATTATTTCAAAGATGTGACAGTTGATTTAAATAGGTTCATTCACTTTAATTACGTTTCACGTCATAGATTAATGTTACATTAGGACATTTGATATTATACTTCAATCACTTTTACTTTTACTTTCACAGAAGTTGATACTTCGTACAATAAAAAATATTGTTGATTTTTAACAATTCCCAAAATTTTTGATAGAACATTCGCTTGCACATGCACATGCGCTAGCAAGACAATATTTCCCGAATGCATTTGAAATGTGTTTTTGCTCGACAATAACTGTAATTATAGACAAGAGACAAAATTATCCTCAACATTCCAACCCACGACCGACACTAATGACACGTTGAAGCATCCATTTATAATAGTTTTATGTAGCACGATAACAATGAGTCCTTCCCGATAGGGCCAAACTACTAATAATAAGTTTCGCATTTTAAACGACGGTACGAACTTAACAAATATCAAATTCCATACGTGCAAACCAAGAATATTTGCTACAAGGAATATTTGCACTTTATTTTGAAAGTTCGCAATATCAATTCGCCCATACATCGTTATACCATCGAAGCAACTCAGCATCTTAGTATCGAACTATTCCTAAGTGCTGAACTGCATAGTTCAGGTAAAGTATTAGCGGTCAGTGGTTTCCACGGACAGATTGCTTCGATGCACTTCAAAGTCGTTACGATTTATTAATTAAACGGCAAGTAAATATTTGCACTCTGAAGGGCCGAATCTGCGATCTGACGAGGGTTCTGGCCAATGCTGCTGCTGCACCTCTCCGTTCTGTCTTCATTAAATTTGCCCACGTCTAGTCGGATTCCCTTGGCGGGGTTATTCTGGGAAAATGGGGGAGGGGGGTGAAAGGGGGCGGATTTCCCTCTGGGGTACGGAAGAGCTCCTTCTGCGGAGCGTGCGCTCCCGATGGTCCTCTTTTGGTATGTCTTAGCTCTAGACATAGTTAACACTCGATTTATATTTTATTTTAATTATTTCAATTTTCTTGAAATCCGATATTTAGATTATATAAATTGTGAAATATAATGATAAAAAGTACTGAAAATAAATTTAACTTTATGAAAAAAATTTATATGCAAGATACTGTTTGTGAACTGGTTCTAAATATAATACATCATAAACTCAATTTTTTTTATTTTAATGATTTCAAATAAGAAAATTTGTTTCAATAAATTAGTTGACTATTTTTTTATATGAAGTGTTATTAAAACACATCGTATTAAAATGTATCGATGCAAATTCGAATTCGACTGTAATTCTCTATATCTTTCATTATAGATTTCAGATGGCACACATCTAAATTTGGACTTCATTATTTCACACTGACCAATAAATAGTTTATATAATATTATATTCCGTAGTATAATAGTTGCGAAGTATTTGCTTTCAAAAGAATTTACATAAAAGCTTTCATGAAAGCTTTTATGTACTTGAATATTTCAAAATCAAATTAAATATAATGAAACATTAAAAATTTGTATAAAAATAAAATATATAAAAACGCTTAATTACAATGATATTTCGAATTTATCGAATACCTGAACGCATTTAATGCATTAGTTTTGTTTTCATTCGTTGAATCGACGAATATAAAATTTCAAGAATAAAAAATTGCAATCACGTCGAAAATAAACAAATTGAAAAATTTAAATTTCGAGATAAAAACGAGCTTTTTCAATTCAGAATAAGCATACTGATTGAAATCCATTGTGAGCATAGCGCAATGAATACAAAATTATTTATTTTCCAAACGTAATTAATTCTGCCGAAAATTATTATATTTCCCATTCAAACAGAAAATTGACCGAACATTAACTCAACAAAAAAATTACCATGCGCGAATCGAACTCGAAAAATTTTATACGTTAAATTCAACAATTTTATAACAAAGTAAATTCATTTTATGAAATGTGGATACAAAATTTGAAAAACCTTCAGCGAGATTTACCTACCTAGAAATCCCTATTGAACGTACAGCAGCCCGAGGGTTCTTCCGTATCCGGTCCTCAGAAATGGTACGTTTTCATTCAAAAAGTACGTATATTTGAAGTAAATTGAAATTAAAAACTTTTCAAAATTCGTGAAAATATCCTCCATACAATATAATATAATATGTGGAACAATCGGTGACCACTGCACCGGTGCATATTTTAATTTTAAAACCTGTCCCGTTTCATTTTTTTTTCAATATGAGTGCATTAGCGCCATTGTGCTGATTCACACATTTAATACTATTGAACAAATGGAACAACTCCTTTCCAAACGAGTTCATTGTTAGTTCAACTTTTTTTTTCTATTTTATTTTCGTATGTGTCTGACAATAATGACCGACTTAACTTGACGAATTGTGTTATGTGCGTGCTTGCATCATAACAAACTTGAACTTATGAATCGAACACGGTTCCATTTGTATTGTTCGGATAACGTGTTGGATTCGACCGATTATGGTTAGTTCCGGTACATATTTCACAATCAGATTAATATAAAAAATGCGAGTATATCAATTTTGAGCGCTTAGACGCCTACTCTAATTATAAATTTTCAAATGATCGATATAACATGGTTCTTTTTCAATAAAAATAAATTAGAAACATTGTTTATGACAGTTGTCAATATCAATCATATTTTATTAGTATTACTAATTCAATAAATGGGCTTAGTGTATTTGTGATCTAATTTTTTTTTTGAATCGGAAATACATATACAGTTTTCACACAATAAACATACTCCAAGCAGATAAACATATAGAAAATCGATTACCTACTGCAACCGATCCATTATAACAAGCTTTTCAGAATCTCAATAGACGATACACGCACCACCGTTCACGACATCGCATTACGCGAAATAACGTTCTTCAAGCACTAAATTTACAATACGTCTCGGTTCACAGGCCGTGCTTTCGATTGCGTTTTGTCCTATTGTTTTAATGGATTCTGTCCGAGGAACCCGGTCGATTCGATACGGTTCGCGCATAATTTATTAACATCTCGATCACGACGAATTTCTGACCCGTCCCATACCAGGGAATCCGACTTAATTTATTGCGGCCTTTGGATCCGAGGAAACTATTTTGGTGTCCATCGCCGTTTCGCTCCCCCTTCTGGTCTTAACTAGTTTGCGTTAAAAAGACGGACCTGAGTGGGTATCAAATGTAGGGCAAATATATACATTTGGACTTGGACGTTTCTTTGTTATTCATTTAAACGTCATCCTTATTGAATATCATAAGTTTTCTAAAATTTGAACATTTTTTATTCAAAGAAACTTTTAATGGGTTTGAATATTAAAAACCATCTTTTCTCAATTTGTATCACGTCAGCAGTATAATTATCATATAGATTTTGCTTAATTTAGATTACAATTTTAAACGAATATATTCAACAAAATTAAAATTTTTGACATAATAAATAAAAATATCAAATCATCACCAAAAATTTTAAGTTATATCCCTTGTAATTAGTACCTATACAGTCTGTATTAATCCTATCTTATACAAACCTAATTAATATCTATCAACTATATAGTTGATCACATTCTATCAATCTAAGATCATTAATTGAAGATAGTTTCTGTACCCTCCCGAAAAACTAATCTAATACAAACTGCATGATCAAATATAATTAATGATCAAACATAAACAAAATTTTCTCATCGTAACAATTTCCACATACTAAAGAGGAGCGTAAGGCCTCAAAGAAGCCCCGCTTTCGAATAATTGAAACTGCCGCGACCTTTCTCTCCAAATAGTCTTTTGATTGCGACAGATTGTATCTGTATAGGGCGGGTCCGAGTATCGGTCGTCGGCCAAAACAGTAATCGAATTAGGCGGCAAAGTTTCCGATGGCGATAAACATTCAAATTGAGTTTCGACCCGTGCTCGAAGATTCGATCTCGTTCCGGGGTTTGCGCAGCTCATTTCTGGTGTGCGACGATATCGGGGCAGATTAAGGCTACAAACGTCTAAATATACAATTAGATTGAGTTATTTTCAATTATTGCTACATTATGTTGTGTATAGGCTGCGGGGCTTGGTTTACGTTCGACGTCGAGTCAATATTTGGTTTGATGTTGCTGCGTGTTTATACGAATCGGAAATAATGAGAAGGTCATTTTACATGTTTTCTTATTGATATTCAAATTTAAACTTTTTTAATATAATGGAAGTGTTATTATTAAATTTATGTTTTTATTTGAGTTGAATTTTTTTATTGGTTAACTTTTATTTATTCTGCATGAAATTATACTTGAATAAAACAATTTCGTTTGAAACTTTCTAGCACATATTAATGTCAATTATGCTCAGTACTTCCTTGTCAATACATAAGAACTGTGAATAATAAATCAGAATGAAATTATGCTCGAATACGCCCTTACACGCTGCATTTAAAATTGGACAAACATTCCTCACAAGCTGTAAAAGCTTATCGAACATTTCTGAAACGATTAATTATTTGTCAGAATGTCACGATTAGCATTCGAATGGCGTAAAATTCTGAAATATTAGGCCGCCTGCGTGCGACGGTTCACATTTTAAGCAATCCGCAATTCGCCCACAATAGAGACCTCTAACCCGCGTCGGATAATCGCTCAGAAACCCTTCTCTTAATATAATATAATATAATATAATAATGGAAGATCTCCGCTGAGATTGCGCCAATAAATCTAGACTATTCAATGAAAATTTGTATTATCAAAACAAGGTCAAGGCGAGGTTTCGTCCCTGTTTGTAAGGTGTGTGTAGCTATTAATATAGGGCTTTTTTATAGATTGCTCGCTTATTATTTTTTCGTTCATTTTTCCATGGTATAAGCAGGAAAATAAGCGCCCATAAATGCGGGCTAAAGGTGACATTTAATATCGCGTATAGTCATTAAATTTTCTTTTACGACGCTGTAAAAATCAAAATCTTTACGCGCATACATTAAACGCGAAACCAAGTAGATGGAAAGGCTTTCTAATAGTTTTACGCTTGTCACATAATATAATTTGTATATAATTTATTGAAACGCTCTATATTGAGTTAGTGAAATTTATAACATCAACGGCGAAAATACGACGCTAATCGATCCCAAAGCCAAACGATAAATCAAGCTTGAGCTACGTTAATTAATGTTCGACAGTACTACAATTAATATTAATTGATACGTTGTCTTTGAGAACTCGGGGTTAATTCAAGACTGTTCTATGTTTATTTTTTACCCGTATTTTCGAACAGATCTGACCATAGCCTAGATATAAGATTGACGAACGATCAACTGTAACGCAAATTCATTACGACAATCTTTATTCGAAATGAAAACCGTTTCGAAAGTAACTTTTTAACATTTTTATGCGCCAATTGTTTCCGACAAATATTTTACTGCGTCGCTGTTGTGAAAACGAGAATAGTTTCGATTGAATTATATTGCACTATATAATTTCATAACGTATCATTTTTTATTCAAATTAGAAACGCATGCAATTTTGTCATCGTCGCGAAAACATTAAATTCAAATTCTTGTATTAGATAAAGCGAAATTGATTTGCGAAACCATGAAGGCGTTTTAGTACCATAAATACTATATCATTTAACCCGCGAAATGAAATAATGACGAATCATTGATATTAATTAGATATAAAAAACTTTATAAATATGAATTTTTTATTTCAAAATATACAAATCTATTCATACCAAAAAAAATGTACAAATCCGTTAACGATTGACCGACACGCGTCCATTATAAACGGACGCGTTAAAACGTCGACATCGATTCGATAAAAGGCGTCATTTTTCACGTTTGTCATGTCTGAATAACGAAAATAAAAATAAAAAAATACACATACACACAGTTTTTCATCGGCACAGCATTTTCACGTCGAACGTTCGATTTCAGCCCTTTTCCGTTACGATTGACCCCTTTATGGATTTACGCGAAAAAAAGATACACACACACCTCCGTTCACAGGCACGAACGTGACATTCCCGTTTTTAACACTTTAACTGCTGGGCCCGTACATAACTTATCCGCGATATTTATGTGATTTCTATACATGAACGGGGAATTGTCGTTACACGCACGGGCGCTGTAAAACCTCTCGCACATTCGTGTATTATAATTCCGCTTTGACGTTTTTCGGTCAACGGTATCGACATGGGTCGAATGGCATAATTCGCGTTCCGTGAAAAATGTATATTTCATATCGGGTGTGTTATTTAAATTTAATATCGAACGTATAAATTTTGAATAATGGGATATTTCGTATTCATTAGTGTTTGGATTGTCCGAATATGGTATGCGGCGGTTTCAATAGCTTCTGATTGAGGGTGGTTTTGTGATAATTTAGATTGAATTCAATTTTATTTTTTTAATATGACTTGAAAATATATTAATTTACTCATATATCAAGTACAGAATACATGGCATTATAAGAGAAAAGTCACTTCCAATGAATAGAATACTGAAACCATATCTTGCCAAATAGTGTTAAACGACAGCACACGGTCAAATACATCTGCCACTATACAATATGTCATTTAACTTCGATCATCAATGAAAACTAGTACCTCAATACGATTCAGCTATTGATATAGCTATTATAATGTATTTAGGTACGTTTTGAATTGCTCACACACGAAGTTGATCGATAGCAAACAACAAATTTTTTATGTACAAAAAATTTCAACAGAAACATTGTTTATCATAAAATCTCGTACTTTTTACCCACCTAGGTTAACCTTGGTATGTTAAAGTTTAAACACTTCAAACCATTAAGAATTATGCAACGAAAGTTGATTTAACACGTGCGTCAACCTCCATTGCGACACATCATTTCATTCAGAAGCTGCGAATGTTTAAGGTCACAAAACTTTATATATGACTTACAATGGCTAAATAATACTCATATGAATCGATTAAGCTTTCTCACGACCGTTAATTGTGATTTCTCATAGTCGATATATGAGTCGCGGTCGCCGTTAGTTAATCGTGACATTCACTTTGCCAAAACTAGAGTATATAATAGACACGTAACGAGTCATTGTCGAATGTAGACCGGATCACGACATGTAACAGGATTGTCATCATTACGTGTATTATGCAACTATACGTAATTAATTATGCCACTAAAAAAATATACAAATATATCGATAACGGCATACCACTATAACGGTATTGTACCTCACGATATGGCCGATTGCGCAACGGAAAATCATAAAAATCGCAACGCCGATTTCGGACACGAACTGTATCATTATTATGTATTAAGTATGGTATTGAGATCAGTCTGACAGTCAGTTTATTGATTAAGGAGACCATAATTAAAATTATGGTCGCGTACGGTCGGATTAACAGCGGAACTTTCCAACGAAAGCTCAAACTAACTCGCACAGGCGAACTTTCCGTTTAATCCAATTTGAAACATATGCGAGAATCGCGGCTACATTATGAAATTCGATTCGAACAACGAATTAATTTTGGTTTTGTCGCGATTTCAATCCGGATGGATAAGATTTTTTTTGTTTATTATATATTTTCGTTTTTGAAAAACGATCTTGGGAAAACGTCTAGCCGCTGACGTAGGTACTCGGACTCTAGGGGCACGCTAAGGGACCAAACTTAAGTCATTTGTCTGCATCAAGACTGACACTGAAAACACCTATCACCCCTCAATTATAGGAAATACCAGTAAGGGTCAACCAAAATATATTCCTTCTATTATACAATGTGTCTATTCGTTCTAGAATAAAATAGTTTTTGTTCGGCTTTCGCATTCCTGCTGTGATAATGGTATATCTGATATTATATTATAATAGGACGTTTGCCTTCACATGAAAAGTGCCGTTACTAAACTTAAAAAAAATACGGTATTAAAAACACTTTCGCAACGTTGAATGTATTTAAAACATAATTGAAGTGTAAAAAATGGTTTTGAATTATTTAGACTTTCATTGTGTAATTGAACCGTTTCGATAAAATATACATACATGAGGTCGTTGAGGTACGTTGGTATTATTCTATTAGGATACACAAACAAAAAAAAAAAATCTCTACAAAAAATAACTATAAGCAAATGGTAAAAAAACTAATATGATTTTTTTCAGTTAATGTCCTTAAGCACTACTACATTTAACGAAAGCTATATCAATTATTTATAAAATTTCAGCTATTTTAATCGACGTATATTTTCGAATAACTTCGATGAAATCAAAAATACACGAAATATGTAATTTCCCGTTACTTTATGTTCAAACTATTTTACAAACATGTAACTATTTGATTTCAACATACACTTCGATCGGCCATTCTACTGAATTATTTTAGTCGATTGTATCAACCGCTACATTTTCTACGACGTCTCAACATTTTTGCAACAACATTCAATAATATTTTTACGAAAGATCAAAACAACTATCCACGGCTGCGGGTAAAGGGTGCCCAATTCAATAGAAATAGAATTACGAAACACACATTGACAACTAAACTATACAACAGTGAGATTTTGTACATCTCGATTTCCTTATCATAGGAAAAATCCATGGTGGAAATATTTTCGTATCAATGAAATCTTTTTTGTATTTAATTTTGTTCATCTAATAAAATTCTACTACATTTTTTTTATGTTAATTAAATTACACTTGAGCTTTGTATAACACGGTTATATGGTTCAAAAAATATATCATGTAATACAAATCCGTGTTATACGAGGTTTGAAGTTCATTCAAAATTAAGATTTACGTTCCGAAAAAATATCCATGTTTGTTAATACACTTTTTATAATAAACAATACATAAAATATACGTTAACGTATTTAGATAATATGCATTAGCTTAAATAAAATTTCTTAGTGTGTTTCACATATAATTTATGCATTATAATTTTGTCCGCAAATTATGTTCCTTAACGAATTTCGCGCATAGTTTTTACATGTGCGTGTTGTAGGGAGGTTATATTTGACAGTTTTTACAAATAATTTTTCTTTAGATTGTCTGAATTTGCACATGCAACAGTTCGGATTGCAAAAGGTGTTACTGGACATCATGTATACCTGAATCACGTTAAGATATGGTTAAAAATTAATAAATATAATTTCAAAACTACACGCGAAATTCGTTAAAAGAAATAATTTACGCACTACATTAATTTCGCGTGAAATTCGTTAAAAATCTCAATTATAATACATTTTTATTTATTTTAAAATTCAAATTTTTTAATAAATGTTTTATAGCTAAGTAAAGCATTGCTTGATTTTTTTTTTTTTTTAAACGTGTACAAAAATAGTTACATACATATATAGTTAAAAATAGTTACAAAATGTTACATATATCAAAATCGTGTTTTTTAAAACCGTTTTATACAAGTGTATTAATATTTTTATCAATTTAATACAAAAACTTTCGATGATCTTAAATTTAATAAACATCGATTTCCATCGATCATAAAAGAACAGCCATTATTGGTGCGGTCTTTATATGAATTGATATGCATACTCTTAAAGAAAAAATAATATTTTTTAATTAAGTTCATCAACAGTTATCTTTTCCATACCACCTATATGTATAAATCCAATAAGGATAAAACACTCGAACTTCCGATAAATATAGGAAAGGCCATGTCCTGCAACGAACAAAGTCTAGGCTGCTTATGAAATACCAAAACTATACACCACAAAATCGCTATATAAGCCATAACAAACGTCCACAATAAAGAACTCGACGAAATTAAACGTCACTCGGAACTAAGCAGCAAGGCACGCGCTTATTACGCGGGCGCGCGATTTTCTTTTGCAACAGGCCGCGACAATAATGACCCTTGCGAAATCGGCGGTTGGCCCTCGGAACACAGCCATACTATAATAATACAATATGCAAATAATTGGCTCCAGGTTCGGCTTCGGTTGGGCCGAAAATGATCTAAGCCCAGACGACTTTTACCGGCGTGGGCCCGCAAAGTCGCGTAATTAATCGATTCGCCCCGCGGAAAAATCGCAGTTCCGCTCGGTTTTCTCGATTTTCGCGCAAGTCGAATTATTATGTTAATGCGGAGTGTATGCATGGGGTTTTCGTATCGGTTTTATGGTGTCGTTTGCATATTGAGCGTGTGCGTTTTGAAAGTGCAATACTATAAAGCTCGGTTTGTCCAGTGCGCCTTGTCCAATTACGGTTATTTTTCGCGTACGCATGTTTACTTTCTAAATTAGTCGATATGTCGCTATTATTTTTCTAAATGTAGGTTGTTTTTGATTGATATTGATATAGCTGTCATTATCATGGTCTGTGTTTTATTATTTATTATTTTGGTTGAAGGGAATTCGATATTTTTTTGACTCTGTGTAATACCTATATTCGCTTAGATATCAAATACAAAGTAAAAAAAAAATTAAAAGTACCTTTTCACAATTTATTGAAATTAGGAAAATTTTCGTAAATATTTGAGAGCAATTACCATAACAATCAATTCCAACGGACAATTTGTTGAATTATCACGGTTGTTCAAATGAATGTCGGTGCAGCTGAAGACTGGTTTTCGACTAGTGCCGGAATACGAATTTCGAAATATCCTCTGGTTGTACTTGAAAAGATTGAACCTACCAGATTATCTAAGAATTTCGATTAAACAATTTCATTAATATAATGACTAAGCTGCGCATAAATCAAAGATTGTGCTAGACAATCTCGACCATTAATTGGAAAACTGCAAGTTTTGTACGGTGGGCTATAATTCAGTGATTTATAGCTCGATTGTCGAATGTGAACGTAAACTATAGGGTGCATTGTGATAAAAACGCAACTGAATCGTAACGTTTTCCATCCAAAAAAGTATGTATAGGATTGGGCAACTAAATTGCTCAAGTTACCATAGACCTGTTACGACTATAATCGAATGAAATTCTGCGGCGAACCGATGGGTTTCTCATGGTTTTTGCTCATCCGGGTACTGTTATTATTGTTGCTGACATACTTCTCACAAGAATTTCACTTTGCTGTAAAAGAAATATTACGTCTTGAATTGTTGTTGTTGTTTCACTTTTTATTCAATTATTTGTGTTAATGACACAAAATCTATAAAACTCGCAATTACAAGCCATTTGCATAATAGTATCATCGTTTCCATTTTCCTACGAAATATACGTTTCCGAATTGCCTGGGCACGTTTAATTTCAATATGCAGTACAAAATAATCAACAATGGTGCATTCAGCGAAATGAAAATGTTCGGCATTGCAAAATAACTGTCACGAATAGCACGACAAAACTAACCGTTTACATAAATAAAGTTAAACTGCTTAATTTCGCAAAATCATATTTATTTTCACCGAAGGTTTTTTTGCGCCCTCGCTACGACGAAACGCGCTTTTTTCGACATGAGAATATCAGAGAATAAAGTTACAAAAGCGTTAAAACGTCGTGAAAATTCTTGTCACGGTTTTGGTTAACATGTTTATTGCGCGCGTTACATTTTTCTCACCATCAACGTCGTCGCGCATTAAAATCAAAATGTTTCGGAATAAGCCTTTTTTCGGTGAAGAAAAACACACCGAATCTATTATTTTTCAACGAAATTTTGATGCGTTGAAAATAAGAAGAATAATTTGAATACTCCATCAGAAAAGTGTGTCAAATAAATAGTGAGAAAAACGCAAAATTTTCCGTATATTTACATAAAACATTTTCATGCGCGTATGATTTACGACCTCCTACTAGGTGTATTCTCGTTAGCATGAGCTTTACGTTATTTTACAATATCGAAGAATAGATATTTGCTTCAAACATGACTCAGCGTGTCTGCGAGACACAATAGTGCATTGAATATCTTGAGTGGATTAATATCCCATTCTGAAAAATACCTCATCTTTAGTTGAATGCACTTCAGGGAGTTGATACTTGCACATGGAATTCGTCTATTTTATCAAAAGCTCTAATATCATAAAATGCATTCTATACGATAATTTAAAAAATAATTATATCAAATAATAAGTTTATTTCGGTTATTTTAACAAATGTTAAAATCTCATACATATTTTGATTTGTTTATTTTTTTTTCCTCCTTAACTTCGTGTGTTATATTCGAAGTTACATCTGCTTCTAAAATCCTAATCGCCAAAATTAATTTATCCAAGTATTAAAAATACAATAAAATATATAATAAAATATACAAACATAAATATATAAGTACACCAAAAATAAAAAAAACTTAACCAAACATAGCAAAATCAGTCCCATCACAGCAGTGCATTTATTTTTTATACATATAATATATTATAAATAACTGATACGATATAAGTAGTTACAGAACTTTTAAGATTTTACACGTCATATCACCAAAATTATCAATTTCTTCAATTTGAGAATCCATGCTTCATGTTTGCGTGCTATTTTATTAAAAATCCGACCCAGACAGTCGGCTCGGGTTCGAATTCAGCAGACATCCGAGTATATCTGGAAATGTCTACACGGGCCGGGGCCTAGACACACAACATCCATCCCCGTACACATCGAAGTCTCCAGCTAAATAAATACCCGACCATGTGACCTTATACAAACATGGGAACTAGAGGCATGTTCGGAGTTCTCCTTTTATCCAATCGTATGCGGAAACCGGAGACATTGTCACCAAGGACCGTGTAGTGCATAAATATACACGAATGGGCGAACGTTTTGAGGACTCCGATTGTTCTTGTTTCGTTCTGTTAATAGATACTTTTCATGATACTTTATTTAATATCTGTTATATTCTATACATAGTAACAGTGCAATTACGGGTTTTCCCGAAGGGTCATCGCCGTGTTTTCCTCACATCCTCGTTGAATAAAAGAAAATTTTCTACCGCGGGAAAATTCACACGAAGCTGCACCGCTACGAGGAAAAGGATTGTTATGTTACGACAAACGACCACTTTACGGTTTTACGTGCTAAGATGATTTATGGAAAATGATACCGTTCGCCCTGCTCTGGCGAGATTTATTATCGCACCTTGCAAACGTCGCATATTTTCTTTATTTTTGCTACACCTTCGACATTTTGATTTCCTATAAAGAAAAACAACCTGATATTTAAGTGTCGCGATGGTGATTGAAGAGTCACAAATCGCAAATTTATTCATTTCATTTAAGTTTCTTGATGTATACCTATACAATATCTTATATTCTACCTAGAAAAAAAAAGAAATATTTCTTCCATAAATCAACAATGAAATTAATCGTAACCTCTGTACCCATATAAAAATAAAGAACCAGAAAGTACATACAATGAAAATGGACGAGCACGATCGTTGAGTGCGAAAACGCGCTAAATTTTCGAGTGGGTGTTAACCGGGCAGTAAAGCGTTTTCGGAAGCGTTAATTGCGCCGCGTTGAGTTTTCATCTCCGCCCAGTTTTTATGGTTATTCATTAGGATGTAATTAATTAACGTTTGATATTTCCTCGCAGGCCCATAAGACGCCGTAAAGTCGTAAAAGATGTCTACGTTTGTGCGGACCGCTGTACTTTGTCCGTTTTATAATGAAATACGACCCTTCATCGTCCGCCGTAAAGCCTGTGCCCCTCTCGCTGTCTTTAAGAACTCAAAACAACGAACCCATTCATGGCAGTCATAACTTTTATAAAAGGAGATGCTTTTAGTTTTATTCCACATTTCCAACTTGGGTTACATAAATTCGATCGATATTTTGTTCGAAATTTCGATCGAAACTTTCCTTTGAAAATTTACTTCGTTAAAATAATTTTCTGTTTTCATCGATAAATCTAAAGTAAGTAATAAGTTCAGTAATAGTTAACGATCCGGCTACGAAACTGTTTTATTTTGTTTTCAAACAATCATTGTTTCTTCTTCTGCATCCGATAGATATTATTGCGTTACGCGCGTGTAATAAGCGGAAAATCTCTCTTCCCGGTTTTCCCGTCTCCTTATCGGCTTGAACCGGTTGAATAGAGTCATCAGTTTTCATTATTATAACTCCATTTATATGATCCGAGTTTCTTTCGAGTAAGTTTTACTGCATCCGATCGAAACTTTGCCGTGGATGTTTGTTGGACGAGAGTGTGAGTGGAGCGAGATCGTTTATTACCACTGTATGTGGCTCGCGCGAAAATTTCCGCGAATTTTCCCCAAACCAGCCACTTTCCTTTGCCGCGGGAAAACTAACAGCGATTGGCAAAGTTTTGATAGAATTCACGTTGGCTTTGTCTGTCAGAACTGTCAAAGTTTGAGCCTTTTCTAGGTCCTCCGCTGTGAGTGTGCAGCTCGGATTCATTTTCTTGCGTCTTTCGTTTACTATTGCACTTTTGGATAGATTCGTGACATCAAACGATTCCCGATTCAATTTAAGTTTGAAAAATATATGTATATCCTTCAATATGATTTCGGTACCGAGTTGAAGGGAGTGTCTGTCAGCCGTGCCGAATATTCAAATATATTATATTATTTCCGAATAAGTTTTCATTTATAGTAGTAACATATAATAATTCATTGATGATTGAAACTATAAAAATATTTTTCGAAAAAAATTCCATCTAAAAATAACACCTTGTCTTTAAATATCCTTAAGGTTATGAATATATGAAGATATTTTCACCATAATGTATTAGTAATTTTCCACCACTTTCCTTATTACGATCACATCCAAGATGATACTGAGCATGAATGACTTTCTTCATTATTATTTTCCCATAAGTTTTTGTGATTTTTATTTTAACAATTCCTAGCAAACTACAATAACGAAACAATCAGTGGATATGTTCCCAAGGGGGAGTAAAACCCGCCCTGCCATATCGTCCCGTACCACTGCGTTTTCTATTGTTTCGTGTACATTTGTATAACGAACGACGGCCATCAACAGTAAGTGTTTCGGTCTTATGTTTCCGCACCATTATGCTTTCTTCAACTGATAAAATAAAGCAAGTTTGGCCCTTCGCTCGACACACACTAGAGCCTGAAAAAAGCAACACCGCGAACCTTAATCGCATTAGGGACGAACCAGTGCCGTAGCGCGATTACACAAGCTAACTCCTATAATATTTTATTGTACTTTCTTCCTCGTATCCGATGAGCGTGTTCATCATGAATATTAAAAATATCTTTTTGTCCATGCATATATATTAATATAATTTTTTACGAGTTTGTTTGTTGCGCCTGATTATGTTTCCGAGTGGTCCGTCTTAATTCCCTACGGCCCGTCCGATATTTCCGTTCGAACGATACGAAATGGAATCACACGGCGATTACACATAACTTTCCCAAGTTTAGTATTGGCAGTTCCCTTGACGTTGCCTTTGTGCCTCCACCCCAAGAAAGGGAAAGTTTGCCCTAATGCCGGCCAATTTCGCATCGTTTCTCAGAGAGTCCGAAGAAATCGCACGGCCCGAACGAACCGTTCGAGGAGAAGGAAAAAAGCAGCCGAATAAATAAATAGTCGGTGTTTCCTCGGATTTAATACGAGAGTTTTCCCGGGGAATTATTCACAATACTCATGTTTTATTTAAGCGTTCCGGGGATCGAGACTTTTCCTATTTGACTGCCACGCGCGAGCGATCAGCTGAAAGCGATCTGCGAGTATAAAGTTTGAAGCCTCCGGAATGGGGTTTTATTTCGCGTTGTTCGATTCTTCCACGGGAATATTGGGAAGGCATTCGCATAAGTAAATATGGGATGCAATAAATTTAGATGGGTCCTCCCGATCGGGAGATAAGCGCCCGCCAAAGGGTATAAGAGATATTGGAAGACCGCGTGTGTGTTCATCTTAGTACCACCAACTTCTTTTTCAAAGATTGTCAGCCGATATAGCGAACACCCATATTTTTCCATACGGGATCCTTGCCCGCAGATATAGGACCGATGAGAATATGCTTTAGATGCCTTTCGGTTGAAAAAAACTTTTTTATTGGTCGCTTTTTGCGACAGATGCTATCAGAATTACTCTTCGTAACCGTAGTATAAAAGGTTTTTTAAACTGTAACATTTCTATGGATAGTATCTATAATACAATATTTTTATGTAATTTTTTTAATAGTTTATATTAAAAATAATTGTTAAAAAATAACATAAAATTTATCTTTATATATTATTTCACAATACTTATTGTTAGAGCAACTGTGCAAAATAAAAAAAATAAATAATCTTAGCGAGAAAGCACACAATTCATCCAGGTACTCCACCACCACGTCGACATATATAGAAAAGACACATGATGGCACATGAAACCCATCGGTACCGTCACATTTATGTTAATATCACACCGTAAAAATACCTATTGCCGCAAACAAGATGTCCTCAATAAAAAATAACAAGCTCTTTTATTGGCCATCGCACCGGATAAACGTCTATTCCAACTCTAACGTGTTCCTTCTCTTTTTCCATACTCGAACGTCCCTTCGTATGCGAATTTCTCAAAGGTCGAAATTATTATACGGATGGCGACTCCCAGTTCGGGGATTTGTCAAGAAATGTTCCTAATAGAAGAAATATGGCTCGTATCCCGACGAATAATTGTGATGTTTTCGCCTTTTAGAAATATTACATACACTATACCTATAATATAAGACTATGAAACGTCTTTTATATTTAATCTATCGACTTTTTGAACATGGGCAAATTATATCTTTTAATATTTAATTTCAGGTAGATGAAATCTTAAAATTAGCCAATAAGTATTATACTAGGAAATTATCTAAAAAAAGAAACGTCATTATATTTCTGACTGTCGGAAATTGAATGATTGACAATCCGATTAGGATACGAAGTAAAAGAAATCAAACAATTTTTCCTGGAGTTTTCTTCTTTAACTCTTATATATTTATCAACGTAAACTTTATTTCTCACATTAAAATATATTCAACTTTTAAGCAGTATTAAAACTAAACTGTTATGCTATTAGCACAGTTAGTTATATAACACAAAGTATTGTTTCATCGGAAGCAACAAGCCACGCTTGCAATAATGAAATTTTGCAGTCGTAGACCCAACTGACTGTAACTTAGACTATACAAATGTTGTATACGTATTTCCAGTTACACAATAGATTGTTCTCCTAATCCTAAGGTACAGCAATACATCATAATTGCCTCGGTTCGCAACATACATACCTACGCAACATAACTCAATGTTGTCAATTAGGGTGTGAAATCAGTGCGACCACAACCCACTACGGTAATTGGCGGTGGACAAGCGGTATCAGATATCGGGTAGTTAAGCTTCAGGTTAGTTAGGTTTCTCGAATGTGCACCTTGAAGCCTTTACGATCATAGTCTAACTGTAGTCTGAAAGTTCATCGGAATCTACTGATGAATGCGTCGAATTACGAAGACTAAATTGCATCTGATTGTATATGAATAATGGAAAACTGATGCTAAAATGATTTTTTATTTATTTTATAATAATTTAAATCATTATTTCAATCATCTGTTTGATAACAAAGTGCGTCTTGTTTCATATCGTTGTTATTGTAGCATAGACGAATTTGTCACATCGCGTAACACGTACCACTTTTCTTTTCGCTCACTCACAAAGATTAGTTCGTGCCGAGGAGTCCCAAAGGACGTACAACCTCCTAATAGAATGTGCTACACGCGTCAAAAAAGCCTATAAACAAAAGATCTATGTTTACGATGTCGATCGAACGCGAAAACACTCAACGCAAATTGAAAACGCTCACTGCGCAATACGCACGATACGCACCGAGACCCTAAATTTGCGACAAAATACTATAAGTACTCGAAAAAGAAACACGAATCTTTCAATTAAGCTATTTTTTCATGTGAATTCGAACGATAAAACTTTCTCGGCACAAAAGTGACCGTGCGATAATATGAACTAGGTGGGTTTCATCGAGGATTATTGCTTCAGGTCACGACATTGTCCTCGTAAAATCCTGACTGGTGAACAAAAATCGACGATAAGGCTCGATCTGCTATCGGCTGTTGATAGTTTGCATAAATAAACGTGGCGTGCACGTGTCAAAGTGCAATAATGCACGCGGGCGTGGTATTGTATACTGATTAAATGTTGCACGGAAAATTCAACCCCTTGATAAAAAAAGCTCGACGCATACGAAACTAACTGAATTAATCCCACAATGTACGTGTTTAAAATATATGAAAAAGCTTTTTCAATAAACTTTGACACAGTCACGATAAGTATAATTAAACATGATAATCAATGATTGTACAGTATCAGAAAATATTATCATTTTTCAAATCGAAAAAGTCTGATACTTAAGCAAATACTTAAGCTATAATATCATCTTTTATTAAATTTCGTCAAAATTCCTTCTTACCGAAGTATCCTTTGCGTTATAGTTTTATTGAAAAAAATCTAAAATGACATAAAAATCACCTTCACTCTCCACTCTTAAACGACGACCGTTTTCTTTTCATTCCCTGACCGAAATATAAATTCCTCTAATTGGCCTCTTTCAAACGGTCCTTTCATGCGATCGCTCCTTTCATCGCCGTTTCAAAAATCAAAAATGCCTTTCAGCGAAAGTCGACCGTAAATAGATTTCGGCGAACTGTAAAGCCCGTTTGATGTCGACCAACTAACGGTACAGTACACAGACGTGAAAAAATTTATCAGCTGAAAAATCACCGATACAAAAATCGGACCGATTTCGCTTTTCAGTCCGCCCGAACCGTTGTATAATATTATACAAAATTCGGAGTGAAATTTTCGGAACGCCTTTCCGATGTACGGTTCGTTTTTTAATTGGATGATATTACTAGATGACACTCTAAAACCTCATTTTCCGTTCTGGTGAATTTGAAAAAGCGCTTCAACGAACTGCCGTTAATTGGTGACATATTATATTTCACGTACTGGTGAACTCGGAACTAACTTTTCACATTTAATATGTCTCTCTAAAAAAACACATGTATCTGACTCGTTTTTTTTTTTCACATTTTAACGGATTTCATTTTGGTACATCCAATCCTCTTTTTACACAATTCCGAAATAACACGGTCCAAAAAAGAAAAACCGATTATTTTTTTCACTTTAACACAGTATAAAAATAAAAATAAAATATGTATTAGTAATTAGTATATCCCAATGGTAAGATTCGGTGCAGTCCAGTATACAATTATAGTTATTAAATAAAAAAATTCAATGTTTTTTGATGATTTCAAAAAATTGTCGAAATTTTTATTGCTGAAATTTTTCCACAGTACACATTTTTATAAAGTATATTTGGGTGGAAGTTCTATATAAATGTAGTGATGGGATCTACCTCCAACTTTGATATGGTCACCAAACATTTTTTTTACACGGAAGTCTCTGGAACGTATCCGCCATCTAAAAAAAGCTTGAAAAAAAGGATTGGGTGTATTTTGAAATTAAATTTTACTTCGAATCGAATGATATATTTATTAGTATATATAATTTTTTCAGTATACAAATCAAATTTCTAAATAGGCCAATGCAGACATTTTGAAACAATTGACTAACAATTACTCAATAATATTTCGATATAATGGTAATATAAATCACAATTGACACAATTGACGATTACTTTAACGCAGATTACGATCTTTGATCGCACCTATGAGCGTTAATTTAAACACCCACGCCTAATATCATTCATATCGTGCAATCTTCGCCGCAATCTTATGCCCTTTATTTTTCAGTTCCGACACCAAAAGGATTGCATTAGTCACAATTAGAAGCCCACGATCTCACCATATACACTACCGACAGTAATATGATTACAATTAACAGTCGTGCATCGCTCGCAGCTAGTCCTCAAGTCCTGGTCTTGGGCAACAAATGGAATTGAAAAGACGCGATTGTGCGATTCAATTAACACAGATATATCACAAAATGTTTGCGGTCAAAAGTTTAATAGTTCAGTCGTGATCACAATGGATACGAGCGCGTCATACTGGCTAGTCTGGTATGCGACCCTGACTTTTAATTGTCCTGATTTATGGATTCTGCAACAATGCAGATCCGACACAATTATTTTTCTTTTGTTCATATCTTGGTTATTGATCATATAATAGTTATCAAATCGATGGATCGGATTAAATTGAAAAAAAAATAAGATTGTGATCAAACGATTTTCAAGAGTAAGATTGGTAAAAAAACGATTGGTTTCATAATGTTAAATAATTTTTTTTCATTTATTCTTATTATTTGAAATATTATGATAACCATTCTTAAGTCATCGTTATATTTAAAGCACAAGTATTTTTTTTTATACTGTAAACCGGATGAAATATTATATATTAATATTCTTGGCTATTATGTTTCAGAGATAAAATCGTTCGTTTGAATAGCACAATATCAACCCATTCATCCGTCGGTTATTTAAATAATAAAACAGCTAGGAATTAAATACATTCAAAGGATTCTATTCACATCAGTTTGCCCTTTAATCAGACGTTATGTAAAGTCCTAGCGTATCGTATTTGCCCTTTTCGGTAAAGTTCTCTCGTTATAAGACGCGAAAGAAGCGAAGATCGATCACGACTTTTGTCCGCAACGAGAAAGGCACGAAATCATCTTTATTAATGCGAAAGTCTCGTTGTTCGAATAATCTTCTAATAAAGTACATCCATTTTTTTTCCGCGTCGAAATTTCCTATTTTTCCGAATCCGCCGAAGCGAGCTTCCTCGTTCGCAGTTCCCTCGGAATTGGCTTTGATGCGTAAAAAGGAGCGAATCCTTCAAAACGCGAAAAGTCGAACTCGCGCCGTGCGCTCTTCTTTTTATATTTATCTTGTTTCATTTTACTTCTTTTTATTTAAGAGAGGCGGGAATAAAAGAAAAAGTTTTATATAAACACGCGAACGGGGTTTTTTTGAGGGCTTTTCTGGGATTTTGACACTTCACTGGCGCTGGAGGATACGAAAAAGGCGGCACGCAAAACGTTCTCCACCTCTGGCCGTGTTCCTCTCGCTCTCGTTAAGCTTTTCAGTTTATCACAATAAGGAAACTTCTTTGAACTTCCACTTTTTTGCTGAATAAGAGGGCCACGTACGCGCGGGCCGGAATTCTCGCTTTGGCCGCGCCGATCCCTGAAAATCCCTTTCGACGTTTCACTATTGGATGGACGTGAAAATATAATATAACGTGGCGGTGGTCTTCCCGGAAGTTCGGATGAGGATTTTTAATTTGGATCCAATGTAAGTGTCTTGGTTGGGCTTCAAAGCAAAATGGTAATTGAACTCTTCGCGGAAATTTTAATGATACTACGTTTTAATATTAAAATTATTTATAAATGTCTCCTGTGTAATAAAAATCGTATGTATTATATTACATATGCATATTTTTCGTATTACGCAAACATTTTCATATTTATTTGATATATTGATTTTTTCCTTTATTGATAAAAATCTTTTATTTTCAATATTCAATAGATTTATTATTCATTATAGGCAATTCAATACCGCAAAATTTTATACTAAACTAAAAATAGATGCCAACTCAATAGGATACAATATTTGAGCGTTTGAAAAAAATTTCGTACAATTCTAATTACATATAATACATATATCCACTACATATCAACACAAAAGCTGCACGCACTTCGAAATCGAATCATCGCCGATCCGCCCCTAGAATGAATAACTGTCAGGCTTTCATTGCGAAAAATCATTATGAAGCGCTTCGACCTACCAGATTTAACGATTTCAAAACGTACAAGACGTTCTCACAAACGAGTAGCGAATTACAAAAGGTACATGCGAATCATGATTCGTACAATGAGGAACGACGCTGAGGGCGCCTTCGACTCACACGAAACCCATTCGTTACACGGACAATTATCTAGAACTGGAGTACGTATGTGCCAGGGGTGATCATTCGATAATTTTCTAAATGTTTTGATATGTATGTGCTCGTTTGTTTGTGGAGTATGTACATATGTATGTATGTATTTATGTGAGAGTTTTTTTAAATATCAGATTATCGAGTTTTCACAATTGTTTTGGTTTTTTTATATAAAAATGTTTTTCAATTTCGTTAAAATTGTTGAATTGATTTTTTCGTTTCTATTTTTTGTTATTTTATATGTAATCATGCAGCAGCTGTCAAATTTCTATATATAATCATTGGTGCATTTTTTAGACGAGAGGTTGGATTTCCCTCTTTCATAATATCAAATTTCAATTTAATTCTATATTAGGAACATTCACTTTCTTTTACACTACATATTCAGACTAATTCAAATAATTATATAGCATTCGTTTTTATGACATAATATGAAATATTATTGAAATTTTGATATCTGAATTGAAAAAAATCTTGATTTAAGAATACAGGAAATTTAAATGAAAAACAATCGCAAAAAACTATCTGTGATTATTTATATTTCCTAAACTGACAGATTGATAAATAATAATGAAATAGAAGGTAAATAAACTAAATCCAACTATACATAATCTCTTGTTGATCTGAATCTGTTAATAATTACTCGATAACTGCATGATTTATACATGCAATGTTGTGATCTAAATTTTCTGTATATTTATAATCAATTTATTACTTATAATGAGTCTTAACTAAAACAATAAACTCTCAGTTTAACACATCCAAAAGGGCATCCATCAAACTTCATCAATCATCCACGATAACTATATTTTTTTTAATTATTAACAACCGAATCGATCATATTTAATTTTGAGAGATGAATGTAAGATTTAATAAAACCTAATTACTTAAAAAAAATCATAAACTCACATGGTTTATTTAATTTTAATTTTGATTCATCACAAAAGCCTACCTACTAGACTTGACCTCCTCTGCACGTAAAAGGATCGCATCAACCATTTACTGATGCTTCGGGCGATTTTCAGCACGATTGGTACCCTGTCGTCGCTGATGACATCGAAGTCATCGTCTCCCACATTGTGTCGTAACCAGTATGTAACTTGACGGTGTTTATAAGACAAAGAGAGACGTCTCACGTCATTTGCTCCACGATCCAGTATCGTTCCACGAAGGCTCGTCACGTTCGTTTCACAAAACACTACCTACCATAATATGGTAATAATGATATGTGCAATCTAAACTAATCGGAAATAACGCCCAAGATTAGGTGCAACGTTCACGACACGTAATGCGTAAGCGCTTTAATGATTATGGAAAATTATATCGGAACGTAAGTAAAATACGGCATGCATTATCGGTTATGTTCAATATCTGGGTCGGGCTTTTCATAATCCGCGTTATCGGCGAAAAATTTCAAAACACCCACGATACAAAATCGCAACGATCAAGTGTGCGTCAGTTCGCTTAGTAGTACTCGGCAAAAGCTTGTACTACAAAATTTACACGGTAATAATTCAATTGATAACACAAGCGATGACAAATTTACAGTCGGCCGACGATTTATAGAGCGTTTGAAAATTTAAATTGCAACTCAAACGACGACGTCGTTAGCGAGCCGATTCTGACCGAAAGTCGTCTAATGATGCTTCGACAACTGTGCGAATTGAATCGCATTGCCCAATGTGGCATAATTGCATCTTGTCGATAAAGTCAATCGTAGGGTGGACTTATGGTTTCGAACACGTTTTGAGTATTTTCAGTATTTTTGTGAAAACTGAGCGAGAACGCCGCGCTCGATTTGCAATTTCGTAAAAGAAGTAGGCTGTGAAATCGACACACAAAAGACGCGCAATCGACTCTTTGCACACTCTATTTCTTTAAACAGTTGTAATGGATGAGTTTTGACGTGTCGATTGCATTTGAAATGAATTTGGAATGTAATTTCGAACGATGGATGAGTGGCGTATTGTTCTGCTGTCGGTGGTTCAGTGCCAGTGTGCATTAATATGTTCGAATGTTGTACATGGAAAATGTAGTTGGAAAGTTGAAATGGAACAATTGAATGAGTAAGTAAGGTCAAACTTTGTGTTTGTTTTTTTTATGTTTTATTTCTATAGAAATTTATTAGTGTGGTCTTCTTTTATAATCGTCATGAAAAAATCCTTCTATGTTGTATTCAAAATACATATAAGTGGCTTTTCCATCAAAATACTTCAAATTCTAACACGTATAATGTCAACGAAAATTCAAGTGACATTATCTAATTTATGTATCGGAATCATTTAACAAAAATTTATTACGAAATTCAATAGAACATAAAAAGAAACCAGAATTTTGAATTATCACCTACACCCACATAGAACCCTCCCATTTCCAATCACAATATCTATAGATTACAGACACAGCTCACGCATTATACAACCTATATTTAATTGAACATTTATCTGATTAATCACCTTCCTTCCAGACGTAAGTGGACGCCCGTGAACTACACGTATACAGACTGCACATACAGTGCCGTTCCACATTTTAACACGACGACAATGTGCCCGGAGACAAACTGTAGAGGAAACTTGGCTAATTCCTCTACAAGCCTCTAATATTCAAACCGTCCAACTGAATATCATATCACTGAAATTATAATTGTATTTATTTTAAATATAAAAATAAATTTTTACGATACATTCATTGACGTCATTGGTATTTTATGTTCCTCAATAGCATCCCAATTAGCTTGGCTTCCGAAATCCCCCTAGTCATATTCAGACTTATAAATAACCAATTCTCAATACATCGAAATTAGCCGAGCTTTTTCGCTAGCACATTCGATTCACGAACGTCCATAAATCTCAATAAAATCATAGATAGACCGAGAGGACAGTGTGAAATACGTATCCAACGGCAGCGGCACGCTGTCGCGATTTACGATGTCCATCTGAAAGAATATCGACACGATCCGATCCAATCGCCTGCCTACGAGGGACCTCGAACCAGTGTCAAGTTTTTGCCCTTTGCACTTATATCGAAAATAGATCGCTCATTGTATAATACCGTATAATGTGTATGGGAATGGCGTGGGCGGCTTCTGTCTGTCCGCCTAATGATATCGTCGTGTTGAACGTCTCTATAGATCATTAATTGTGTAATTGATAACAATGACTCGAATAAAAGCGTGCCGAACTTAAAATAACGAGAGCTGGCGTGAACAATAGAAGTCGGTTTTGATTCCATTGCTGATAAGAATGATACATGTTTCGTGATTTCGGTGTTAATGTAGCGAGTTGTGTAGTGACGGTAATGTTGTATTTTTAATAGATAGCAAAATATTTCAGATACTTGTTCCGTTATCTCAAATCGATGTATTATATCACACTTATATTCAATACTTCAAAAACTTCTGTTTTCGAAAACCATTTGAAGATATATCTTCAGTTAGAAAATTTATTTTCACTCATAATATTTGCATATTCAATTCATTCAATGTTTTGACTTACACAACGAATTTTCTCCAATCAAATAACCCCCACAGAAGCGATAACGAGTTTCTTATAAATAACCGATCTCGGCAAATATTACACAATCTCTAATCATAGCGTTAAATTATTCATAATTAATTTTCTGATATTGATTTAGAAATCGTTATTTATTGCATATAAATCAAACGCGTCGTGCTCTCGGCCAACCCTAAATTGTGCTCCATTTTGCATTCGATTGACCCATTAAATCAAATCGGAGTGCTCATTAAAATCATCACGGCTTCTTCTCAGAAACCGAACGATCTCCTTTTACTTCTCAGACATCTGTATAGATCCGCCACGTCGTCGATTTATCTATTGTGTGTTGTGTTATATAAAGAGAACACGACGATTGATCCTCGGACCCAGACGACACATTCGAATGCAAATTTATCATCCGGAAACGTGACAAAAGTTTGCCAATATTGCAGCGCTTGGACGTCTAAACACGAACCGTATTGTTGAAATTCGAGCACGACAAAAATTCCTCAATGTTCTTTGGAATCTTCTTCCGAGTTGTTTTGAATGTGTAGTACAATCGTGTTCAGATTCGCACGTTGTGTATTTTTTCGTAATTAAGATTGATGTTTGAGTCTTGGCTTTGAGCTAGCGACCGTGATTAACGCCTGTAAAAAAGGGCAAAGCAATTATATGAATAGATTTTTTTATACTCGTATAATTATATTTCATACAAGAAATAACAATTCCCATAAAAATAACGTCTTAATTTGTTTATCTTTTTTTCGTGTGCATTATGAATTGAATTCAACATAATAGATTTCTTTAAATTATCACGTCTAAATATCAGTTTATGAAATATTCTAGTTGTTTTTGCTATATAGAACCTCATTTTTCAACGCGTTCAAAGTCACCGCTTATGAAATAACTATGCAACACGCAAATGCTTTCAAGTGTTAACTTTTATACAATTCGCTGTTTATTGCTGAAATATTAAATTATATAAGACTTCTTCGCACGATTCGCCTTTTGTGTATCGATTTAAGAGTTTGTCAACATATAAATCGTATTAGAAACATACTGCTGCAGTATTTGACTTTCGTACTTCATATTCCAACAGTACTTAGAAGTGGGCAACATCTTATGCAGCTTATCCATCGTGACGGAATCTGCATGCAATGCAATTCAAATGCATAATTCAAACAATGCAACACCGATTACGAACGAAAAATCTCTATCACGACTGCATCGCATGTCGTTTCGAACTCATATTTGAAAAACCCTCGATCTTTTCAATGAGCCTCTTGAATTCGCGTTCAATAATGCAGCATGAAACGTTGACTTCATTATTGTTTTCTCAACAAAAAAGAAACAAAAACTTTCAGGAATATGCAAACGAATGCAAAACTTTGCATTCGCAAAGAAACACTAAACGAGATCGCATAGAAAAAGTTCATAAAGAGTTTCATCTCGAAACGCAATTCATTCGAACTTGACAAATATTACAAAGTCCCATAGAATTTTTTCTTCGCTATTTTCTTTTCTATATAAAACATCGCAAATCGTTCACGAGAACGTCGACAATTTTCTGTAACGTCCAAGTCGGTGTTATATTTATTTACAATATTCATTCTTCAGATGGTCAAAGACGACTCAAAGAATATACTCTTCTTTGACGCAAGGTTTGCCCTTTGTCGTCTGACAGATGCATAACACGTATTATATACGTGGAACGATGCATTTGTGAAACTTCCTCAATAACGTTAACGATGCAGATCTACCTAAACGTCTTCTCGTGCAGTATTATAACGAAATTCTACTACGAGAGTATTATTACAATAATAGAGTCAAGCCAGTACGATAACGATGCCGGCTTACGAAAAAGAACGCCATTATATATGTACACTATCTGGTTAAAGTTTAATAAACGGATATGGCACGCTATCCAATTTTGAAAGTGGCGCGTTTTCGCACGGCTTCAGACTAGGGTGGAAAAAATGCGATCGCTTTATTTGAAACTGCCCGTCAAGATGAAAAGTGAACTTATTCAAGTTTCCACTATTAGCGGAGGCACGTACTAAACGTAGTTTTCATGATTGCTGAAAGTTCTTTAGTTTGGTTTCATTATATCAACATCATTAAAAGTTTTTCCTTTGAAAGCTGCTGAAACAAAAAGTTGCTTGAAACCTTTCATGACTACGTAGGTGCTTTTAAGTTGGCGCGCATTCGACAATATCGAACTAAGTAAATTTGCACTTTTTTTCACTAAACTTCTACAAATTTCCGTAAAAAAAATATTTTTATTAATAGCTTGAAATACGTTGAATAAAAATTAACTTACGTCTTTTCACTTTTATATTTAAATAAATCATAAATAAATTTCACCTTTCAAATAATGGCATACATATTTTCCTATTATGAAAAGCAAACTAGGACAATCCTTATACATAATAAGGGGTAAAAACATCTATGATCCTTGGAAAAATAATGTAGTCGAGTGGGCATCTATCCAGTGAATTCATCCCACTTGGTACGCGAAGGATTCCCGAGAATACGAAGGGTAGCACAGGACGATCCAGAAAATGGCAGACACTGAAGCACCTCGCTTTCCTCTAATTCCTCGAGGACTATCCACTCGGAAAATAACCCAATTGAGAATCAAACCTTCCGACATGAAAGGGTTACGATGACGAGCAAAGGGAAGATTTCAAATTCCGTTACGAGGGACGCGGCGAACCTCTATTAGAAATAGATTTCACGGATCTGGGAGCCCGTTCCTCCCTCGGAACCTTCTGAAGGTTCGTATCCTACGTCAAATTAATACCGGGATGATTGGTAATTGATTTAGTAACCGATCGCGAGTTTTAGCTCAAAGTTTTAATTCGTTTGAGTCTAGAGCGCGCCGCTTACCTGGAAACGTCTAATTAGTAGTGGAAACAAAAACTAAATCCGTTTTCGAAAATATGTACGTTGAGCTTAATTGATTCGTCAACGTCCGTATTATATGCAAAAAAATAATATGAATCAATTTTAATATGCGAGATCGGCGATCGATCAAAGGCCAACGCGTGCTCGCCTTCATATGAAATTGCCCAAATTATTATAGCGAGAAATTATCCAGTCAGTTCATATATATTTTATATGCAAAAACAGCCACCATTTTTTCAACTAAATTTTAAGTATCTTTTTTGATGAAGGATACATATAATATTTCATATGCAGAAAGCACATATTAAAGTCTCAACAATGAATAATGGTCAAAAACGTTATAATTTTATATTTTAACCTAAATAGTTTTGATAGTGATAAAACGAATGCATTGTATTATATTTAGTATTGCTTTGAATTAAGTAGTGATTATATTAAAAATATGTTTATTTTGATTAAACCTATACAAAAATCACCTTGTAAAGATTATATTATCATATAGTTTCTGAAATTCAAATTGGTCACGATTCGGCAAAATTAATTAACGCGTTTGAAGTGTGTGCAAATGCAGAACCTGTCGGACTAACACTTCCGCGCACAAGTTAGATAATGGTGATTTGAAACAAAAACAAAAAAATCTGTTGAATTCGACGTCAATGAAAACGTGAACACATTAGACGTTCTCGATTATTCGCTGAGACAATGTTTAATGGATGCAATGTATCAAATGTGAGAACGAAACAACACGAATTACTTTTTGATCAATTTTTTCATGTTATCTCAGTTGCCTTAACGCGAATAAAATTTAAATGCTCTTGAGATTACATATTTCCTAAATACAAAAAAGTATATGTGAATTATGTATAGTTTTTTTTTATTTCAAAACTTTCAGAAATTGATTGATTGAACAGATTGTTCAATGAAAATATAAAGGAAATATCACACAATACTAAAAATCCAAAACAATCATATAATTAAGAACGAACCAATAATTTTTAAGCAAAAACGAAATTCGAAAGGGTTTACCGTTCATGAGCGGCCTTCTAGCGAAGAATCGCGTTCGCGCTCGCGCGCCCGAGAATTTTCCGAGCATTTTCCTCAAAGGGCTAAGGAGGAAAAGCTCTCTTTGCCATCGTCGAGAATGCCTGTGTACCGCACAGACGATGCGGCACATGAGTGAGCAATTATTGGCACATCACTTTGTGAGCATGAAAGCCTACGACGGCTGCCCCCTAAGAAACTCGCGCAAAAGGCGAAAGAGTGGCTTTATTTATCGATACACGTACAGTCCGCGAACCTTGTACGTGTATTATATGCGATATTGTGCGGTGGTATATTACACGGGTTTTCGTATTTTGTCGCAGGGACAGAAGCGCTGACAAAAGACTCCTTATGTCATCTACATGCCTTGCGGGACAATGGGATATTCCAGGGAAAAATCGGAAAAGTCGCACACAATACTTTCACCTTTTTCTCGTGCCCGGGCCGAATTCGGCCAAATGGGCTATTCAGCTTCAAACGTCCGTTTGACGTGCTTCTGTCCGTCCGCTGGAATTCTAGTGCCGATGTGAAAATGCTCTAACGAAAACGAAAAGCTATTATATCCGCTGCCATCTGCATACGCATCCCGAATTCTTATTAAAATATTTTTTGAATTAATATTTTTAATTAAATATGTTTTTTTTGCTTTTGATCATATTATATTATACTGAAAATAAAAAGGTACATATACATATGTTCACGCTCATATCAAAATGGTAAAAAAAAATTCTTGGTCAAGCATCAAACGTATAGTATTAAAAATGTATATCACGATAATCGTGCATCAAAATTATGTCTAAAATGCAGTTATTGAATTGTTAACACTTTTTTGTGTTGCAAATTGTGAGATATTAGCCTAGATAATGACGACTTCATTGCAAACTGGAAATGTTATAAAAATTCGCGTTTACAATCTAACACGATCCAATGAAGGATAAATCGCACTTTATTATGCTAGTTAAGTTATGTTTATTCTTAAATATTGTTTTTACGTGCAATTCATATGAAAAAATAAGTGAGGTTAATGTGAAAGTTTTTTTCTTAATTTTTCTACATTGATTTTTTTCTATGATTAAATAATTGCGTATAATAACATTCTTTCATATGTGATACATTTATATTTACTATTTCAATTTTATTCAAATTACCAACACTTTTATAAACAGTAAATATCATAGGGGAACGCCGTATAATTAAATGCAAAATATAAAGTAAACGTATTTTTTCATCAAGTTTTAATTTTTCTTTTCCTTATTGATACAATTATCCCATTATCAACACGTATTTGCTGTAAAGTTTATTCAATTAAATAATATGTCTTACTCTAATAAACGAATTGATATAATTTCCTCACACTCCATATAAATGATATACTGCCTTTTTTTTTCAATGGAAAAAGATTTTAATTGACCTCAGGCATAATGAGAATTTTTATCGTTAGAATCTGAGCATTGCGTGATCATAACAACATCAAATATTAACAGCCTTAATTTTCTTGGCCCGCTTCAATTTTATACGAAGGATACCGCAGTAAAATCGTAAAAATTGCGTTTATCCATTCGTGAAACGGAAATGAAACACGTCCTTCACACGTCAAGTCATCGTTACGCCCTTATTACCAGTATCTGAGTTGGCATAAATAACTATCACACTAAATCATATGGATTGCTTAGTTTCAAAAATCTACATTTTGCATATTATAGAGATTTTAAGGAATTTATTCATAATTTTTAATCTGTTCTAATTAAACACGAAACCTTGAAACCGAAATGTTTCTAGCAATCGAGCAAATTTCATTATTTTAAAATCATCATCATCATATGCACATATTCCGATTAAAAAAAGGTTATCATTAAAATTGAATACTGAAATCATTTTTTACCAAATAATATCAGCCAAGGATATGTTATAACATCCGTCTATGAACCAAAAATTGTTTTCGCTTAACTTCAATGATCCATATAATTTATTACATAAACTGCTAATTTATTTTAAATAAATAATCCATTTTCAATTAAACCTGAAAATATTTTTGATACTTTACGACCACTCAAACATAATTATCAGTAGCCATGTAACAAAAATTATCAGCAGCTTAATCAAACGAACATTTCGCCTTTGTAACCAGACGACTGTTACATTTTTTTACAATCGTGCGTGTTTCCCAACGATTTTTCATCGACAAATTGTTAATTCCATACGTGAAAAATCGTCCACACAATTGCATTCGTTGTCGTAGCTAATGTGGACCACAGAGGACGATATGATAAAAAATAAATGGTTATAAATTCGAACAGGCGAGTAATTTAGAGCGGCCTTCGAGCGGCTGTCTAATTTTTTCCGGTTGGTCGTTATTGAAAAAGGAAAAAATAAAACCGGCCTCGTTTAGCCTTTGCGTGCACTCAAAAATGCAACAAAGAAATGCATCGAGTGGTTCATCGTAGTGTAATCAAGTCTTCAATATGTAATGTGCATTCCTCGGTTTATGTCGTGTGTATGATGTATGCAAGCTAGAAATTATTATCTAAGCTTAACGTTTCGTATTTATTTTTATTGATATTTTATTCAAATAGTATACAACATGTGTCGTAATTATAATTGTTTTTTTAGATAGAATGACATGTTGGAAAATTAATCAATCATTAAAATGTATGCAACTTTTTTTAGAACAAATGGTTATCACTTAAAATGCTTTTAAACTGATCTACTTTTTATTTGGAAGAATCGTTAATTCAACGGCAATCTCATATTAAGTGTCACTAATAACTCGATGAAACCTCTTTCAATCTACATAAATCTGTAAAAATAAAATCGAAAAAATATAAGTCACTTAACTGAACGTTCGCCACAATGTTGAAGTGTTTGAGATAAAATGGGAATGAAACATTTTAGCAAGTTTTTTCAGTCTCATTCTGAGATTTATATTTTCTTTCAAAACACGTTCGATTCCACCTGCGGTTCGTCACTTCACTTAATCACGAATATTTTATATTTGAAATATAAATTCTAGCTTGAAACCAAATCAAATTTTCTATAAGCATTATATTTAGAAACTTATAACGCAATAATGTTGAACGATTACAAATTTCTAGTTATAGAAATCAAATAAATATAATTTATAAGACATTAATATATTTTACAGACACCTGCAAATTCAAAACCTACTTAACCTCGTATTTCAATGGCCCTGTTAAAACAAAACTCGATTAAAAAGTCAAATATTTAAAAAAAAAGACTCACATTACATAAAATTTCAAAATCTAATCCTAAATAAAATTTACGACACAAACATGCGAAATTCTCTTATAAAAACTAAAAAATCAACCACTAAGCCCGTATACGTGTTGGAAATAGAATACGCTAATATATGTTTACACACACGCGTTAATTATCAACTGCACAAAAGTTTCCTATATAATAACCCCGAGGATTAAATTAGCAGCCTTAATTAATTTTAATCATGGCAACTAAGAGTCCCGAGGGCGTTTACGGGACGAAGTTTTTCACGACTAGATCACTTTACAGCCGCAAAAGGACGAACCTTATCAGAATATCTAGACCGGGACTGAACTTTTTAATTAATTGTAATCTGATCGGTGATATGCCGCCAGATTTTGACGATCTTTCGATTCAAACGGTAATAGACCACTTTGATGATGAGTGCGTTGTGTGGGTTTACGAGTGGATTGAATGTGTGCTTGTGAAAGCTCGTTGAAGAGTGTTTTTGTTTTCAGATTATTTATTTTAAAAGTTTTTAAATATTTGATCGCCTAATGATTGAATGTTCTTATTTTGTTTAGTATAAACATAAACAAGATTAAGTTTTCTTGCGTAATTGTTAATTAGTGCTGTGGTTAGAAAAAAATACGACTGTTTTATAAAAAACATTAATTTTGATTAGTTAATATAATTTTGAAATATGTCGTATATAATAAATATTAATAGTTAGACTATTTTTAATTATGAATTATTTTGATACGAATTTTAAATGAAAAATTATATGTAATTCATATTTGAAATACAATTTTTCAAATAGTAAATAAATCATTTTCAAAGTCTCAATAGAACAAAGCCTAATTACATGATATGAAATGTAAAGGAAACTACAGATTTATGATTGCAGTGATCTTGAAACTTCTTATTCTTGAAATGAATCTTTTGCCTTCGGGTCTAACTTTTTGTATTTTTCGCCAGTTGTGTAAATTTTGATCGGCGAAGGACTCTAACAATAAGGCCTTTTCTGGCAGTTTGATAAATATTAATTACTAGTCCGAAGACTACACGAAAAACCTATGATACTTTTTCAAGGGTAGTAGTATTTCACTTCACGTTATAAGTACTTATTTTCCATTGTAACATTTTTTTAATTTAATTATTGTGATTATTCGAGTGTACTTCCGTTGCTGCTATAACCAATCAACCATTAAAATATTCTGAATTGAAGTTTCACAATGTTTATCTAAATTTTTTAAACGCGGGAAATGATTTTCCGCCAAATTAAGCTTTTTCCTGTGTATAACAGAAACATCATACAATTTTATTTGTATTGAAAAAAATTTCAAAAAAATTAATAAGTCGGATATAATTACATTTTCATTATAAAATCAAAATAAAAATTACAGTAATTTATGGTGTTTACAAGATAATTTGCTCTATGAATTACTTATATTCGGAACGCATGTGTCATTTCAATGACAAATATAATAACAGCATTTATTTTTAATATTTTTATCGATTTGTAATTGGCCATTAAATTAAGTGAAAAATATAACTACTAGGTGTTGACATCAATACACACATCGTTAGAAATTATAACCAATTTTAACAACACTTTCATGAGGTCAATATAACAATCCATAGATCCAATATTATATCGAACTAACAATAGTTTCAAGGCGAATATCTCGGACTACTTAAAATTCATACGTTTCCATGATATATTATTGTGCGTCGAAAATTATATTAATGAAGCCAATTTTAAGCAGATAAAAAACCATTCGTCTAATGTTTAACGACTGCAAAAAAACGTAAATGCACTAAAAGCGACCTTGTTTAGCAAAAACTGTTACAGTTTCTCGAGTTATATACGGTTTACCCTATATTTAAATATACGCTTAAAAATATTTTGACTCAAACTAGAAGTGATAAATAGTCGAATTTACATGGAAAATTACTTGTATAATGTCAGCCGGAATTTAATTCTACACTTTTATAGACCGTAAAATACTGCATTACAATAATTCGATGCAAAGAAGACATTTGCAATATCGAGTTCGCATTATTTATACTTAAACCGTTTTGTTTATTGGCACATATATTTTAAAAGTGTTAGTTATTTGACACAATACGAATCGAATAAATTCCCCGCTGATATACAAGGGTGATCTAACGACATCTAATTATGTTACCTTATTAAAAAACGAATGATAACACCGTTCGCGTTTTATACCCAGTAATTACAATGGATGTTAATTTAACGTCACGACACGATAGCGATCGAATTTTTCGAACCGCACCCACCATTGTTCGATTCCCAAGTCTTTTCACGCGATTCTCTTGAAAATATTCCGTATTGAAAAGGAACAATAACATCATTTTTAAAAGCGACACACCCGACGCAGAGGCGTGAATTCTTAAACGGACCCAAATGATTCACGTGTCGATACTTTGGATTTTCGAATTCTACGTATTTTAGTTCCTTGTTCTATGTATATAGCACCTGTGAGTGATAGATATCGTTCAACTTTTTAAGCTGTCTAATAATTAATTATACGGAAAAATCGAGCTAGAGTTGAGTCATTAACGATCAATACTTTGTTTAAAGGAACAAATTCAATTACATTCAACCTCAACCCACTGAGGAATGGTGTACGAAAAACGTGGATGTCTTAAACTTGACCGAGCTTAATAACTGTTGTATAAAAAACATCATAATAATAAAGGTACCTAGAAATTTCCGAAGCACGATTTTTTCCGTGTTCGTGAAATTTGATTCGTATGTAGGTCGGCGGATCGTTAATTAAGATTCATCCTCGATAATTTTAATGAATTTCACGTGTTTCTGCTTTTTCAGTTTATTAGATTTACTTGTATATTATATACATATTTAACAAATATAGAGGTTCTCGACGATTGCCAAATTTAAGCAACATGTATTGCAGCCAGCAAATGAAAGCGCGGTTTGTGTTTTGTTTATGTATGTATTATACATATATGATATGTTATTTGATTTATTTTTAGCTATAATTTAATGATTCAGAATTGAATGTTATTGATATGTATTATTAAAATATTCAACAGCGTAGCCTTGTCGAATACACGTGTATCCATTAACCGTCGAAGTTAAGCGAGGTATGAAGCGATCAGTAAATGAGTGGAATCGCATAATATTAGTCTGAAAATATTTACTTAGTAAGAGATTATTTCACAATCATTATTAATTTTTTTAAATATATCATTTTTTTTAAATACTCAAACTGCGATTCATATTAGGAAACCCTGTTGTTTATAAAATTTTAAATTGCACATTTCTTTACAAATTATAATGATAATAAAGATGTTTATCAACATTTTTTTTATTGAATACGTTTAATCCCATATTCGTTCGATCCAAAAAAAATTGTACGATCATGTTCATGGCCTGAAACTTAAAAAATATATCACTGAAATAAAAAAAAGCGTTTCGTATTATTCAACACATTTTTAAATTAACTAAAGTGAAAGCACAGTTTTATAACATTACATACCTTTCAACCCTCACACCCCCCATTCGCAATGTGCTAATTTGCTTAATTCAACCGGGGCGCTAATGACTGTCGGCATCATAGAAAATTATACTGAATTTTATTGCTGCAATTATTCAACGTCTCCCGACGCTGACTTCGATAATTCCCGCAATTACTTTGAAAACACTACAGCACTCGGCGAGAGTCGCTATTATAATTCAATTTGATCCTGCTGAATTTCGCCTCTAACAGGCATACTATGTAACGCGATGATCGTATACGCGAACATGATTTGCAACTTATCTCGGATACATCTCGGTTCAAACAGTCGCTTTCCCACAAACGAGCTGTGGTCAAGGATATGGGAGGTTAACGAGACGTGTGGTGTTAAGGATATTCGCCTGAGCCACATGACAAGAACGAATGAAGACACTAATCTTGAATTAAGCTCCCAGCACGCAAACATATTGTATCTGATCGAGTATATGATGTGCAGCTGGAAAAAATGGCTCGAAGCTCGTCTGGATTTTAAGCTTTAACGTATTTTCTTTTTTTTTTAATATGAAGCTTTGAATTTTTAGATTTATGCGTTAAGAATATAATGAGACAAGTCTGCGTGCGTTGAGAAAAGATTTATTGAATGGTCTGTGTTAGGATTTATAAATTATTTCGAAACGAGTCTTCTAATTACTTTTATTTTTCATATTATGTGTGTTAACTATATTAAGATTAATAAATTATTAATAATGAATAATAATTCGTACCAATGACCAACATATTTGAAGGTCTCAAATCAGGATCCGGCTTCAGTTGACGAGACTAATTGTTAAGTTTTACCAACAAATTTTTTTCTACGATCGTAATTAACTCGCTAATTTATATTAACTTTAGTTAAAATTCTATTTTAGATTCTGATATAGAATATCAACCTTTAAAATCGACCGATTATTTAAAAAATGTGCTCTTATTAAACAATAAATCAGTAAAGCATTATTCAATCGATTCAAAGTTCGATACTGGAATATTCTCCCAATTTGTATCCGAAAAGAGTTATTTAGCTCGCCGAGATAAAACATACAACAACAACCAGTTTCCCGCCGCTTGATTAATCGCTTTTGGATATTTTTTTCGGTCCTTATTTTTTTTTTTTTTTTTATATTTTTAATTCTTTTGTAAGTCACGATCGTTCGTGAAACGGTTCAACACTGAAAATTTTGCGGGTCACACGTCGCTACCGAACCTGTCAGCAAACCGTGGTCGTGACCGACGCACATACATAATCGAAGGCCGACATTAAAACATAACACGAAATAATTTCGGAACGAATCGGACGACTATTAATATAATTAACTGATTCGTTAACCCGACAGGCTGACCTTTGCGTGAATATTTTGGCGCGAAATCGACCGTTTCTAAAATCCGCTGCTCCTTTTATGCGGATGAAAGGTCGACCCTTTTCTCTCGTGGGTGTTAATAATATGGTCGCACTAGAAGTGTTAATTGTTATTGATATGTTTAACATATAAACTGCCCGTTTTTATCCCGTTACCAGAAGCAATTATTTTTTAATACTTTGATCGAGTTTGTTATGTTCATGCTTAGGTTTGTATTGCCTCCAATTAAAGTGTGTGTTGAAGTGATTGGAAAAAAAACGTGGAACTTTTCCGCATACTATCCATTGTCCAGTTATGTCTATTTGTGTGTATATAATAATGATATTTAAATTCTATGGTCGAGACTATAATTTTTTTTTAAATAAACTGAACCATTACGTTGTTTTTAAGTATGAATTTCCGTTATATTTATGATCTTTGGTATTTGCCAAAAAAAGATTCACATTTTGAAATATAGAAAAAAATGATATAAAACATTCTTAACATTATATTTCCTAGTAGAATTACGTAAATTTTATTTTGATTGATTGTGCAAAATTCCCGACACAAATACAGCCATAATTCAAAGAATCATCGAAAATTATCGATTTCCCAAATTGTAGAACTACCGTTGAGAAAAATAAATTATAAGAATTGCCGCTTTGCGTCACATGAACTTTTCCATAATGAAAATTTCACACGATTCGTCTCGAATCGTTACGACTTAATTCGCTCCGAATGCGACGGAAATTTTTTTCGATTTGCGAATTCGAAAGAAAAAAAAAACTCATAATGTGTAACTCCGACAGCTCGAGAGAGAAAAAAGTGCGAACTTATTTATACGTCAGAGCATGCTTTATGCGACCTAAGACCTTAACGTAAATAAATGTCAGTACATTACCGTTCTCGTACGCAAGACCTGAATTTGAATAATAGAGTAATTTCTTTTATCGCTGCGCATATCAAATGCGACCGACGCCGTAGATTAGCCGTAGGGACGATTAATTCCGACTTCAGGAACTGAGGTCAATATTGTGTTTGTGGTAAACACGCTGAATGATCGTTTTCCAGGATTCCTCGTCCTTGCGGGTGAAAAAGCGACAAGTCACAATGAACGGTTGAAGAAATATTGTGGGGAATCAATCAGTGCTTGGAAATTATCGTGTTCGGAATCGTCTGTTTGTTTTTTAACGTTAATATCGCTGGTAATGTGAAAGTGGTCGTTTATATGAAATGAATTGTTTCAGTCGAATTTATTTATGTATTCATCATCGTATGCGGTTTATATAGTTTCAATGCCTTTCTGATACCATCAAAAGTTTAAGCGGTTATAAGAGAAAGGTAACTCTCAAATAATTGAATATTTAGATCATCTTTGCTAAATGATCTCAGATTGGTAGCATTACCATTGGTAGCATTTACCATTGGTAGTATGGATCACAAAAAAGTGACCCATTTATATATAATATTAACCATACCTTATCTCTCTTTTCTGAAATTGATACGATAATATTAGAATATTAACTTTATCATTATAAAATAATGATTGATCAAAAAACGAAGAAATTCTTTCGCTCATTAATTAATGCAATATTTCTACAATTACGGAGAAAGCTAAATGCTTTCGCGAAATTTACCGATTTGCCATAATGTCATGACACATTGTTCAGAGTCAATTTAACAATGGAGTCAATGCGTAGAAAATCTACGAGTTTATCTACGTGGCATAACGCACATTCGTCAATACGTATTAGATATATGTATAATATATTTAGGATCATCATAGGCGATCGGCCATAACAGAAATGAACATTGATTTCACACATGACTAGTGTTTACGTCTGAAAACCACCAACTGTGAAATTAAACATTAAGCTTTACAGTAGTCTGTGCCTTTGAGATACCATATCGACCATTCGTTTACATTATTATAATATGTATTTATATCCTTGCATATAATACTTATTCTGGTATTAAAATAGAGTCAGTTTACTTAACAATCGAATGGTTAAAAATATTTATTATCCAACGCGAATGCTATAAAGATCAAGTTTATTATATTAACTTTTGTTATTAAAATATAAAATAATTATAGGAAATGGCATTTTCTGTAACGGACTATCACGTTATATAATAAACTAGAAACTTTTCCTTTATTTAATGCCTTATCATCACAATTGCAAAATAACAAATAGGCACAGGATTTTACGACTCGATAATCTGATCGTTTAATGCTATTATATTATATGGAAAATACGGTAGTTAAGAGTCGCTCTTGAAATACGAAAGCGTTTAACGGCTGCTACGATTTGCATAAAGTTTACTCATGAGAATTATGCGAAAATTTATGTGATATTTACCTAGACGCTTTACATCCTCGATCAGAGTTCTTCGCGACATTTTCCAATAAAAATTATTATACTTTGACACTGCGTTATATTACAAGTTTATGCACCTCGTGAAGAAACTGCATTCCTTTTTATGCACTGCAATTTCAACTCATAATATCATATTCGCTCGCTCGGATCGTCAATAAAATGTCTTTGTATCGTATCCGCCTTCGACTTTTTCGAAGTTCGTATACATTTGAAAATAATATTTATGTCTGATTTGTATCTTTACGAGCCATTAATACGTGTAAATTTGAAATAAAAACCAACTGAAACTTAAATTTTTTGACCTTTCGAAGGCAAATCGTAGTTCATTACAAGGATAAACGTTAAATTTTGAAATTAAACGCTTATTAACAATAATTTTTATTTTGATATTTCCGTTTTTTTTTTATTATAATATATTAATCTTTTAAACCATATTTAAAATGTAACTGATTTGATATTTATGTTTTTTTGTATAAAAGTACACCAATTTAAATAAAAACAAATAGCGATGTGTATTGATTTATTAATACTCTGTTTAGATTGTTCTATGATATAATAGAAGTAAAATAGCTATTGTCGTGGGAAAATTTCATGAATAGTAATTACCATCTAGCAATAGAGCCTTTACAATTATAGCGCTGATCTATGATCGTAAAGTTCACGAACCCATTCGCAAAATTCAAATAAAACTTTTCATAAAATCACGAATCATAACCGAAACATTATATTAGATTAAATTTGTTAATCCGACGAAAGGTTAATTAACTCAGAAATTTAATTTAACCGTACAAATTTCTTACAACATAATACAAGTACAATCTTTCTGAATTTATTGTGCATAATTTCCCGCTCCAAAAACACATTTTCCATACCAAATAACATCCACTTCCATTATTTAAAAACAAATAAGATTATCTCGGCGATTTATCTTAATATTTACGAACCCATCGTTACGTTAATTGAGCATTAAATCAACGAGTCCTTTTGCATACTTTTTTACGATCTTCAGGCACTCACTGTCGAAATCGTCATACAAAAAAACGCATCATTGCACCTCTGACAAAAGCAGTATTTCGACAACGCACAACTGCAAATAAAAGTCATACATTCCATACGACAAACTATGATTTATATTCGTTGTCGCCGATGCAGTATTATCGAAGTGATCTTACAAAGACGAATGAGTGCGTTTATTTTCTCGCATTGAACACTCACAATAGAGATCGACGATTAGATCGCTCTGCAATGCAATAACATTGTGTCTTTCATATGGAATATTTTGTCACCTTTATTCGATGCAAATTTTCGTTCATTTCGCAATCGTATGACATCGGATATTGTCGTATCGATATGTAAACTACGACCAATTTAAAAGGGAAAAATGAACGTATTGTAAAATTAATGATATGCCCTAACAATGTGACAAGATCGACACGGGCGCACGTCAACCATCAATTACGTATTTAAATTGTAAGCGATTTGTGACGATGGTTAATATTAAAAAAATAATAATGTAATTTCGTAATACGAATATTACTTAAATCTTCAATGAAATAAATATTTTTGTATTGTAAATGTTTCTTTTATTCTGTATATTAAAAAGATAAAAGGTTGGGCTATACAACATTGATTATATTTTGGATGTGTCAGACAACACCTGTCGATTTTCGAAATGAAATAAAATCGTGAACGAAAATGATAAATACTTATTCACATTGCAAAAACTCGCCAAAAGAAAATTCTTTATTATCTCCCATGTAATAAATTTTATTAAAGTATCATAGTATGCCATGCCTGCTCGCAAAATTTTAATATCAAAAGCATCGATCACGCAACGAACATGACTAATTCAACCGCAATGCCAAATCGCGTTGAAACAATTTAAATCAAAATTAATAACCGAATTTAATTAAGACACTAAATTCTAAATATTATTTTCGGAAATGTTTTGACAGCCGGCGTACCGCGGTAGCCTTCGAGTCCATCACGAGCGACATAACGTACATACGTTAACCTTTACGGACCGATACGGGCCGTTTACGTGTCAGAACGGAACGCAAAGGTTAACCGTTCACACAAATTGATACTTGATTAATCGTCATCAGCGATATTTTCAGCCACGAGCCCTTGAAAGCCTCCGCTGCAACTAGGCGAAGCTAACCGTGAACCAGTGACCCTCGCGCTCGATCCTCAGCATTCTTCGACTTACACGACAATGAGCATAATATTCAATCGCTAATGGTATTACCTGGCCATTGTTGCGCTGAAACGTTTGAAGTGTTGAATTAGTCATTCGGCGGCATTAATCATGAAGTGGTCTCCGAGAGCGCAGTTCGTTATTATTATCCGGCTCGGAATGAATTTAAATCGGCTTCGTGTTAAATTTATGTCGCATACAAATGGTAACTGATGTTTGCTCAGCTGTCGTACGTCTTTGAGAAGCGGTCGTCGCGAATATCAATCGGGCCGACTGGCTCTGATTGGAACCGTTCGGCTAGGGTTATGGTTGAGATCGTAAATTTCGATACATTCTCGATTTTGTGTTTGCTGTGGAGTTTGCCTGTTTTAATCAGTTTGTTTTCGTGAGTTGTAGACGTGTATTGTTGTTTATTGTTATTGATTACGTTTCGTTTCGTCTGGAGACTTGGGAAATTTGTGAGCTTTCGGTAAATAGTATTCAATATATTTGGACGACAAAATATCGAGTTACTCAAAGAAGTCTTTTTCGATATTTTTTTCTCGAGAAATATTAATTTAATATAAATTAAATTCTCGTTCATCAAAAGTACATATAATACTATTATACACAGGTTTTAGATTTTGTTTTTCTGTATTATTATTTTTTTTTATATTGTTTTAAACCCTGCTTATAACGTACAAGGCTCTAATTATTAAGGCTTATTATTACCAAGACTCTATATTATGCTGGAACAAAAATATATTATAATATATCTGCCAAGCTTATCATAAGAACTATATTATTCTTGTAGCAATTTTTTAACTATCCCAATATCATTTTTTAATTCTTAAACCTTATTCATCGCATATATAATATAATATAAATAATATATTTACCAAACTAATGGAAGTTCAATAACGATGTATCATCTATTCTGTTTTCCTCAATCGCTAAAACAACATAAGGAAACGGAAAACTTCAATAAATTCCCATTCAATAGGATCATCCAGTCATCATACTAAATTAAGAGGAAAGCCATTAAAAACTAAATTTACCCTTTCAATGATTCATATAAATATAGTCATACTACCCATAAATGACATATGTATTTAGTAACCAATTATTATTTAACATAGAGCTTTTGCGGTTTATGTCTCATATATAATATATCGTACATGGAATGTTGCTTTCACACCGGCAACAAAGTCAATGTCGCTCGATTGAAAAGTGCATCCTGTCCATTGTACGTTTTCGATTGCATCGAAACCAATTTCGAAAATTTTCATTTTCTTCAAGCCATAACAACGGTGAAAATTGAAGCGCTTGCCCAACGAATCGCGCAATATGGAAAGCCGAATTGACGAGATGTCCTTCACATATTTTTCGTTATTATATATTTTTTTATTGTTGTCATTATATCCTATGATCGTTTGGCGTTGACGACGACCTCTTTTTTCCTATCGGCAAAACAATGTTAGCCGAAATGGAGTAATTTGCTTGATTCGATTTGATAATGATTTGTCAACCGCAACGGACGCTTCCGCAATTCGAAACGTTCATATCTGTTACAAATTTCCATTTCTTGACGCTCGGTTGGTTTTATTCTAACAAAATATAATAGCAAAAACGTCCGTTTTTCGAAACGAAATAGCGATCGACTTAAAGAAATATTTATTTATTAATCTAGCTCGTGACTCCATACATCGTGTCTTTCAGCCGTTAAATATTCCATTATTCGTACATTGTTGCGACTGGAACACGCACACTCTACATTATAATTATTGTATGATTGGTATGAAAAATTTACGAGTATACTTCATAAATTAACAATGAATTAAAGTTTATTCTCGAGACTAGAATTATGTGAATATTCATTACTGAACACTTCATAAACTATTCGACCGAATCTGTACTCAGCATATTTGATTTACAATTTAATTTAACTGTTCCGTTCTCAAATTTCTCAGTTGATCCAATATGTATAAGTATTTATTTTTTATATATTTTCTTTAAATTTGAATATTTTTGAAATGATACAACTATTTAACATTCAAAATGTCCCTTACATTTTCCAAGAACTTCTACACAACTCAGCTAAGCCTCTATCAATCAAACATCAACCAGGATGGCTTTTTTCAATAAAAAAAAATCACAAGACCCAAAGGATCTAATATAATCACTCAACTTTGAATCCGATCAAATGCCTCATATTCGTGTCCGAGGGATAAATCATATCTCTCGAAGCGGCAATGATCGCAAAGTCAACACAAGAACGTTACGCTGGATCTGTCAGAAGGCAGTCAGTGCCAGCATAATAGTACCAGGCCGCACCTAGGAGGCATTCTCCAGTACTTCTCTGGTATTAATTAGCTGTAAATAATGTATCTCACCTTAACATGATAACATACAGCGTTTACAATCGACGTGATGTCTGCTGCGGTTGACGATGCCTGTTCTGCTATATTCCGCTGCGTGAGCAATAAAGCACGCAATTTTTCTGCTCGATATGAAATAGAATAATTGCAGTGATTTAATTGATAAGTTTGTATTTATGAGATGATAACTATTGAATTTGATCTTGACCTCTTCCAAAAAATGTATGCACCCATTGTTGATTTCTAAATGCGAGTTTTCTGTTCAGATTCAATTAAAATAATTGTGTGAGATGGTAACTACTGAATCCGATTTCGTATCTCATAGTCTTGACCCCATCAAAAGTTTTGATAAATCCATCGTAGTTTCTCATAGATGTTTAAGGTTTAGGTTAAACGATTCTGTTTGCTTTTATAAATGGTGAATTTTGACGTTTGAAGATGAATGATGGGAAATATATGATTAATCGACGATTATGATGATCTGTGAGTCATGAGAATTTTAAAATAGAAAAATAATAATAGATACGTTTGAGATCCATCCTTGGAAGGTTAAGTTTCATTTGATTTTGAATTACTGATAATTTCACTTTTATTATAATGGAAAATATCTTGTTAATCTATGGACGTATTTGCATACACATATAAATCCTTTCAATTGTGTATTTATGCAAATATTTGATTAGAATTGCATTATTAACTAGTGCGATAAAATACGTTTAGTACAATGTTCTTCGTACGGCAATATTTCTTAATTATGAAAATTTTTATCATACTTGTCGTATCACAACTTTGAAAAAGATAAATTATAATATAAACTGAATCATAAATTGATAATTTAAATGAATCAACTCAATGAAAACCATACATTCAATTTATGCAATTGAATCACTACGCATAGTGATCGAATCAAATTCATAAAACTTTGTAACTTATGTAGGAAGTGAACAACATATATTTTAAGCGCCTTATTAAAAACAACCTTGATACAAGAACAATAGATTTGTCTTGTCCGTATAACGGACACAATTCAAATATATGTATACAAATATAATATCTCGATCAATGCAAAAAATATGTGTGTTTAAAAACTGTCAATAATTATCGTCGTATCTGAACAATATTGTATTATTGCATGCCATTGTTAAACGCCAATTTACCTTACGACTTAAATAAACAAATTTTATTCTCAGTACATATTTTACTTAGCAAAAATAACTTGTTTCAAATTTAATTAAAAAACGTTCGAAAAGAGCAAGAGTGGACTTTAAACCGTTGAAGCTGTTCAAGCGAGCGGCACACTCGACTAAATTCAAATACTCGCGCAATAATAGTAAAAATGAACGTTTTCGTTCACGAAGATTATTAATTTAGCGAAATTATTCACTTTATATTTCATATCGTACCTCGGAGAATTGCATTTAATTAGTTCGGTGCTATGAGAAAGTTATAAAGTCGAGTCACGAGCTGTATATGGGGGCTAGCAAACCGCCACTTTACCTATATAGTAGACACGTACGGCCAGCGCAGTAACAGGATTAATTTCAATTTCCTTCAATTTTTCATGGAAAATAACGCTTTTTTCTTCAAGAGGAAAATCTTATATAAACGACCAATCGTTTGAGAATTCATTAGAGGTGTTCGAAATCATATATGGATAATTGACTGTGTTTTTCACTTGATTTATTATTGTACCGTTTGACGGGTTCGCTTCTACTGTTAGCTCTATTTTTTCATGTAAAATGTGAAAAAAATCTCCTATAATTATGCGTGTATGAACATAAAATTTTATTGTATAATTTGTTTTGAATTATTACCCCTCGTCGAAGCGTATGCTATTAATTCGTTAATTACATGACGTTATTAATAATCCTCGTTTCCCCATTTGAGTACTAAGAAATAACTCACTAGTTCGATTCGTGTTTAATACGGTTGCTTAATAAATAAATAAAAACCATTATTGATTTATCATTGAGTCATTCTTGATGCTAATTAAAATTAATAACCCTGCCGTTTATTATACCATAATTATACATTGTATAAATTATATATTTTAAAAATTTTCGTAAGTGATATTAACCAAACTTAACGAATAACTATAGTAACACGCAGCTGTTACAATATATGTACATATGTATGTATGACTGCTACGTTCAAGCATCCTAATAATTTTACAATTAGTTAAATATTTGATATTAACGTTTAAAATATTTTATTAATTTAAATTTTCTCCCACATTTTAATTGGAGCATTTAAACATGCATTAGTAAATTTTGAACCATTTCGCGGAATGAAAGAACCGACGAACCTTACAATGCCTCACCACTAATGAAATCTCCACAGCGATCGTTAGCTGGAATTTATAAATTGAATAAAGTGATCCTGTCCTGTCGACAAGTAATGATGATATGAAAAGTGCACAGACGTGACATTTCGAACTTTGCGATAATTACTCGACGCCTGGGTGATGTATTATATAAACTAGACTATTCGTTATAAATCCTATGTCAGACGCATATTTTTCAAATATCAAGGCGAGTCGCTGTCGCTCGCACTATTTACTTAGGAAACCTCACTTCTTACAACCTCATATTTTAAAGGTTTACATGCGACATCCTGCTTAAGTTTCCAGGGATATGTGGGAGATAAGGACTTCCTCAGCGTGATCCAGTATACGCTCAACCGGCTGTGTGAATACCTCATAAATACAATATACTGACACACAACGAACGCCGAAATCAATAAACTCAAGTTCACTATGTATATACTTTTTCGATGTGTAATATATCTACGTTTTTTCCTGAATAATTTAGGACTAACAATCACGAAAAATTCACGAGAAAAAATGTTAAATGATGATTCCCGCGGTGTGTTCGTAATGTCGTATTTCAACGGTGACGCAATTCAACGATTGGTTTTGTCGTTAAATAATCAAATTGTTTTAATCAAGTATTCTTTTTTTTACTATCGTCAACATATTTTGTATCAAAATGTTCGTTAAATATACTTTCAAATGTGAAGTGATCTATCAAAGTTTACGTCTAGAAAACACATAATTCACACTACATTACAAAAAATATATCTTGTGCCCAATTAATACTATTAAAAAAAAATATATTAAATTGGGACAAACATATTTTAACACATATGTCGATTTTCTTTGGGTCGTTTCGTCCGCAACAGATGAACCGTAAAGGGACAGATACCGCAAGACGTGGCTGCATTCATTGTCTGCACTTTGTTAGTTGCACGCCGAGTGCAGTCGAATTTGCAAGTTTTGCAAAAGACAACAAACAGTCGTGTCTTTGCAGAAGAAACGTTTCAACATCTGATGTGAGCCAATATAAACTGCTGGCCCGCTCGTTGTCTAACAAATGCAGGAATTCGCATCTGTACGTGGGTATACGTTCGACTATTGTTTGTCTGCTCGTGAATGACTCACCCATTAAAATATATATGATTTTTCTTAAATTTTGTATTTGTCTATGTAATATAAATAGGTAATTACGGTCTCAAAAGTCAACTAGTGTGTTATTATTTGTTTTTGCTCGAACAATCGTGTGATGCGAAAAAAAACCGCTTATAGAATCCATTGATTAAATACAATCGCGTTTATGTTCACAAAAAATATACCGTTATGTTCCGCATTACCTTTTTATTTATAACTGCTGCCAAAGGTGTTATTATGCTTGCTAATGAAAAAGTAAAAGTTCACAGAATGCACATGACTGTGTAAAAATGCAGTTACCCCAGTAGCAGCGACGAAAAAAATTATCAATCTGCAAAATCATTGTGCTACATTCTGATCATATCACATATCAAATGGAATTAAAATTAAGATTGGACTCAAATTGTATTTTATGTATGACAATAACATTACAAAATGCTCCAGGTGCACAGGTGTGATTCTCCGACTTCCTACATACAACCTTTTATGGACGGTTTTAAGAGGATTTGAAGGCTATAAATTGCATACGCTACACATGCACATGTATCATTCGAGATCGTATGCACGTCAAAATGTTCTGCAATTCGTCGTGCACGTAACGTAACTAAATGCAAATTAAAATACAAATCGATCAATTTTAATACTCTCACATATTCGAATTTCCTAACAAAAATATCAATAATTTTCATAGAAATAATCGTTTTGTGTTTCGATAATATATATTTTATTATTTTGATTTTATACTTCAATTTTAGGATTGGTTCGATGCATTTTTCGTGTATATCGTGATAGTAATAAAATAATAGTTTCCGTCTCATTAAGGCTTTCGAGGAAGTACAATATATCGGGCAACAAATGGTCGTACTGGCCTCCAGTCAAATAAAACGTTATAATGTTTTTTTTTTTTTTCGATTAATGTTCCACTTAGATAAAAATTCCTTTGGTCTCATATAAAAATATGTATGCTTGTATGTAGAATAATTTAAAGACCCTGTCTCCGGTTGGAAACTGAAATGTTCCGAGGAAAAGGATTGCGGACCAACTCCAGACAATGCATAATGGATAATATACGGAAGCGAATTACATCTAGGCATTGGATGTCGATTTGTCGCAATTGAAATGGAACAATTTATCGTGATTCGGACACCGCATTGATCTTGAAACCTTTATCGAAACTGCTGAATCACGACCCTTTTCAAACCGACGTCATGAACGTTAAAAAGTAATAAAAGTGCATTGGTGATATCGATGCACAAAAGTTTAAACTCTAAAATTTCATAACTAAATGTAAATTCAAAAATAGTTGTTTTTTTTAATTTATCAAATTATCGATTTATTGAAATTGAAATTGATCAAAAAAGAAACCGTTCAAAATGAAACCGCAAATAGATATTACATTGCGATATCGACTAATTTTCCAACGGTAGTTTAATGAGATATTTTTTACTGTCACAACAAATGTCGCGGATAATGATCGGTAAAAAGGCGAATATCGTTGTCAAACGCGGAAAATTTTGCACGAATGACTATGACATAATAAACGAATAAGCTTTACAATATATAATATTTATTGTCGACAGCCTTCCTCAATTCACTTTTGTATGAAAACTCCCCCTGCGTCGAGTCCATTGTTCGTTAACCAGTCTTTTGAAGTGTAAAAAAAGCCAGGTAGTGTACGAACGTAATGTATGCTAATTGTTCTCTGTGACCCATATTTTTAATGTATGTTAATAGCTCGTACAATTTTTTCCACTGCGGAAATACGAAGCTTATTTTTTAATAGTACTTAATAAGTTTGTTACTCAGTCGAGACAAGAACAATTATCGTGTATCACACTCCGATCGAATTTATATAGATCTCGCGTCACGATACACTCATTTTTATTGAAACATTCAATTGAAAAAATACCAATACGAAAGTGATATATGGAATTCATCCGGTATAATTAATTCGATTGAACACTGAAATATCATATGTACTAGCACGAACGAATATCAATCAAATTCCATTGTTAATGTTTAGATTGAAATCCTAAAGCCGCTCAATTGCAATATTGCGCATAACGCAATCCGATGCAGTTCGCAGCTAACTTAATTATAATTGCATACAAACACACATATCAATAGTTGAATAAGTTTCAGATCTGATCCCAAGATTCAGTAGAGCACAGATGTTGAACTTAAATCAACATCTGCACTAACTGAACGTCAAAGTTTAAGAAAACTTGCGACCCTCAGAGTCCCACTATTTAACAGACCTGTCTCGAGCAGTTCGATCGTGTACCGTTATGTCATTATGCATGCAATTTTCTAAGAATGCACTATGACAACATGTTCGTATATTTTTTGCAAATTTAATTGTTGGCATAATTCTTATATTTATAACGACCCAGTCACCGAGGAGTAGTTTTTTTCCCACATAACGATCCTTGCGAACGCGGATATTTTCGAAGCCGCACATGGAACGAAAAATAAAACAAAACTTTAGATCAGTTATAAAAATCTCACAGTTCGATATCATATCCGCGTCCATTTAGGTCTTTAACCCACTTGTGTGCGACCTTCACTTACATTATAAAGCGCAAGTGCTGAGGAAAAAAATCATCGACCTATTTGTTCTACCGGACTATTAAAATTATACTTATTTGTCGGGACTTTTTTCGGTGCCTTTTCTGTTTATGATTTATTATTTATTTAATGCGTATCGACACACAGTTGAAGGTACCAATTTTTCAGTACTTAATGTGTACCATTAGCGAATGAAGGAAGTTTATTTAATCCCACGACAAAAACAAATTAGGGGTACTCGTTTTGCATATGAAATTCGCTCCGAAAATATTCTTAACGCTCTCAACAGTCGACTTAATGAAATCGTATATCGTAATTATCATTATCATTAAAATACATACACTGAGTGTCCCATAAAATTTACTTATGCAAATTGTCACCGTTATTCTGGTAGTAAAGTTAAACGTTTACGAGGGATTAATATAAGAGTTCCATAATAATTTTTACGTAAATTTTCATTTGGATAATTGTATTATTTATTTCCACCAAATGTGCGCTTTCTCGAATATTCGTTTTATTTATTAATTATTTAATTGTGTGATTAAAACGAAAATAATTAATATGAAACTTGATATGGATAAAACGTGTTTTCCTCACACTAGCCGAAAGTTACAAGTTTATATAACCATAAATTTAAATTAAGCCGTATACAAATGGCTTTATTTGTTTTGGGCTTCAATTAAAGTCTTGCCAATTAGTGAATGCAATTTTACACGTGTCTTTCAACGAATTTTATAACTATAATATCGATTTTATTACTTTAATCTATACCCACCCATGAACTTAAACTGAAAACCGAATTATCCGCATTCATTCATTGATTGCATCTATTTTTTTTACTATTAATCATTCTTTAATTATTGGTTCAATAGAAAATGCCTTCGGCGTATGAGTAAATTATATTTTAGGACTCTGTCACAAGTTCAAACAATAAAGGCATTATAAAAAAATACAATGCACGACTTACATATATCGGACGCCTTGTCGTTTTAAGGAAGTAATTACCTTAAATAAAATTAGAACATTGCAAACATTGATCAGTCATACTAATTTGTATAACGTATAAAATCAACAAGTACCGCGCACAAGATCTAATGAAAAATTTATTACGAATGTAAAATATAACGATGAATTTTTATATAATTGTTTACATCACGATGTTATTTTCGAAATACGATTATTACACTTAATTGATCTCGAAAACTTTTTGTATATTCATCCTAATTTAAACGCCCACGGCTAGCAATATTCTCTAATGAGATTTTAATAGCCATGCGCATGTTTTTATTAAGTCTATATTAAAATTTTGACAAACAAGTCACGAAATCCGTCTGATATGTGTGAAAAATACGCACGGGTTTTTTCAACAGCGCAATATCCGAATCAAAATTACCTGTTTATTAATTTGTCCGAAAAAAACACAAAGGTCCATTATTACGCAGCCCCGCGGCCTTTTTACGCACATTCCGTCCGATACGATGAAGCCATTAGAAAGCGAAAACTGTACCGTTCTTTTAGCATTGTGAATGAAAAAAGAAACAAATTCGAGTCGACACACATTGAAATGTCGAAAACGAAAGTAATCATCGTATCTTGTTGCGCAACAGCGTTCGCGTACCATTGAACTTGACAATAACGGTAAACGGGATAACTTGGAACCGGTTACCATTACAATGAGACGGAAAAAACGATACGGTTACATTATTTTATATGGGTGAACTGATAAACAGGTCCGATTCGATTTTTTCATAACGGAATCGGTCGACAATGCGCTTGTCACGTTGAAATATTGGACCTGTCCACTGTGAACTGCCTCCGTTAGAGCGATCTTATCGAGTGTGTTTGCGAAAAAAATCGCATCCTTGGAAAAAAATTAGAAAAGAAAAATCGACGCATTAATCAAAAATTTAGCCGTTTTCCGTCTTGTTTCGAAAAATCTTGAATTACGGTTTTCTTAAGGTTTATACGCTCAAATATCATTTCCGGATCTGTCAGATCTGACGTCTTCATTTAATTTGGCTTATCTCGAAAACGATTTGACTTGTTAATCTCAAATTTTAAATATAACGAAAAAAATACGTAATATCCTTTTCTGAAATGATTTTTTTTTTTCAATTTCTTCAAAAAAATTTTTGCACGTATTTAATATATTACTTGATTAGAACATTTCGCTTATTTTGACTACCTTGAAGTGTCAAAATTTTATTTATTCATAATTAATTATAGTAAACACAAAAATTGTGTATATTTCAAAAATTTTCATGTACATTTCATTTAGTTAATTATCACATTGTCTGATGCAACGACGTAAGATAATATTTCATCATATCTTCATATGCAACGTCCACTGCAGGACAAGGTCTTTCCGATACCATCGGAAGTTTGTACATTTTTCCTTACAGCATTATAATGTGATAATGACAAATAATTTTCGAAAAACGAAATTATCCCGGGTCAATGTCATGTGACTGAGATCATCCGTTGACCGATCTACGTATTATTAAACTTCAGTGAACGGTGAAAATTAGTGATGTTTAACTACATTTTTTTTCAAACCGAACACTTCCAATCAATTTTTTTTATATCTTTGTAATGTGACTTTTTGAGTAAAATGAACTGAAAATCGATCTACCAATTTCGCAAACAATGACAATAAGTAAAAAATGTAATTACGATGGATCACTTGGACAGTACAGTGCAAATTATAAATCGAACCACACCAACAGAGAAGTACGCATTCCCGGCAATTTGTCAAACAGTGTTTCACCCTTGTCTAGTGCTCTTTCGACCGAAAAATACATACGTGGTGTGTGTGTATGTGTGTGATTGATCGAAAAGCGCCATATGAAAATTTAACTATTAAATTTCGAAATCATTCCAAGTACGTCCGCCACCATTTGTCATGGTCGCGACGCAAACGACGAACGAATAACTGGATTTATGGACGCCAGACCCCCGATGATTTTTTAGCGATTTTCAGCATTATACGGTGAATTATTGTCCGGCCGGATTTTGACGAAAATTTAATGCTGCATAATAAAATTATGTGGTTCAACACCTGTATCGTATTAACTCGTAAAGTTCAGCAAAAACGAGATTTGAATATGCTGTGTCTAACATGTGTAATGTCACGTCGAAAAACATAGCGTGGGCATTTAATGGCACAATTTCGTACCGTTATATAGAGCTCGTAATAATAATTTGTGCTTCGGGTAAGTGTCTAAGTACTATAAATTAAGGAGTGCGAAAAAAATCGTATAAATAGTTGCAAAGGACGATAATGGCGGGGGATAAGGTATGTGTAACAATTATTTCGCAGAAAACGGGAAGTTCGCTCTGTGCCGAACGTGATTTAATGGCCAGAAAAAATTAAATTAAATGCTTTCAAATGATATATGATGACAGTAGCTGTGGCAGGTGTACCATTGGGTGGCATAAAACTTTTTTTTAGATAAATTTTTCCCCACTTCCGCAACGATTAAATTTAAGATTTTACACAGACTTTTCCATCCCAAGCATCCAATTATCACGCTCTAATATCGCATATCGAAAATTTATTGTCTCCACCATAAATTCTTCACATATCCCTGAAATTGATACGTAATTAGACATAAATCATTCGAATGGCGAATGTATACCTCAACATTGTGAACTAGAGTTCTGTAATAAAAACCTCTAATGTCCGTATAATTTTATATGCAACCGCAAGTTTGGCATATAAATCAAATCACAACAGTGACGTTGAGATCAGATTTGCAACATTAATCCTTGTATGCAAATAATTTCATTACAATGCGAAATCGCATATGTCTGTTGTACGAATGTACGATTAGATTTGTCCGATAAAACTTTCAGTTTCCATCTGCGCATCTGATAAATCAATTAGATTGATGTACCTATAGCGAACACGCCGTGTTTTTCCATAGATTGCAAAAGTTTAAAACAAAAAAGAAATAGTGCGATATAAATCTGTCAAACGTGCCGGATTTGCTAGGTATTCAGTCAAAAACTTGATCTTTTCCTTTCGCAAATTTACGATCTGTCAATTTGTTCTCAACTTTTTCGATAAAACTAGCAAACATTCGAGATCCAAAGTAATTTCGAAGTCATATACGCCTTGAAAGAAAAAATGACTCTATTTTAAGTTCTGAGTCTACTACACGAGCGTATATAAACTCGTCGATTTTACCTCTTAATAAACGACAAAATTAATATTCTTTTTTTTTTTTTTTGAAAAATCGTGAATATACACAACAAAGTCCTCAGATAAAATCGGTCATGGCACATACGCTTCCATTGAAATATTTTGCGTGCAGTACGTTACACATTTGAATGCACGGCGAATATATTAGAAAATTAATTTTGCTCGCACGTCAAATCCTCTCCTTTTGTGCATTTTCCCATACAACCCACACGCGGTTTGCTTATATTCATCAAATTAATTGAGGAACTCTGTTGTACAAAGCGATCGACCTTAACCACACGATCTTCCACGCACACGAACCATTGCACAAGACTTATTATCTCGAGAGATTCCGTGTGATCTTTTCCGTCACAAAAATTACTATATAAACGTTTCAAACAATATAAAAGCCTTGAGTCGATGGATCAGCGAGCAATTGGCACTCGTCGCAAATTGACATCGTCGATGAACTCTCGAGCATCGTACTCTTGATAATTAGTATCATTCGTGTGAATATATGCTTGATTTGACTTTCTATTGTGAATACACCTCTTTGATATATTTTTATTACGAAAGTCATATCTCATATATACTATGACGATAATGTAATTGGTTCAGTTCAATAGTTGGATATACTCGATGTTTCAACACGTGGCTAATGCAGGTATTGTGTTCGATGTATACGTAAACTATGATCGATACAGATCAAATGGGTTTCTCAAATAGTGTCAAGGATCTCTAGAACAGATCTCCTTTGAACACGAGAAGATTTTATACCACGTAAACACCTAAAAACATCTTCGATATGTTACCTCAGCATCACAATAAAAACGATCGTAGACATTGAAACAAAAAATAATTGCAAATTGAAGCGATGACGCCTTCGAAGAACAATGATGCAATCCGTATTATTATCATCATTGTATTGATAAATAGAGGATACTGATTCGAATTGTAAAAAAATTAACAAAAATCGTGTATATATGCAGAGCGTCGTGATCTATCGGACATTTGAATCGATAACCCGAATAAATTATAGATTTTTCCAGAATCGTCTGACTCACTAGCAAAGATCTATCGTGAACAAGTTGAACTATGACTCTTCGTGTACATATTGTATTATATGTATATCTTCGCAGAAAAAAAAAACGCTTATTTACGCCGATGTTCGATCCAGGTGAAGGCCGGTCAAAATGATGCGGTTGACATAGCACACGTGCATATTCAACAAAAGCAAACGTCTTCCAATGCGATAATGATGTTTCATCTCCACGATGCCTGTGGCCTGGAATTTCACAGATTGATGTTTGATTTTCAAATATTTAAACTTCAGTGTTTGCGAAACGTTCGTACACAGTCACTAGAAACTACGTAACAATGACAATACTATAAATTAAACTCGACCGAGATACTATTAATCGAATGTAATTTTTCTGTTAACATTTGTCGATTTGTTACTACGCATACTACGCCCATTCCAAATACATTTTTATGTTAGTATCGATAAATAAGCGTACACATGACGAAATCGTATCAAAAACCATGTGAGCTTTAAATCTAATTCGTATTGAAAAGTAACGTTTCGCATTGTATGACACACGCTTAATTTATTGCATCGAAATTATAAAGCTCGCGTATGTGTCAAGGTTTGATTTTCCACCCACTTCAATTTAATTTATATCCAACCAACATTATAGTCATTTTTTTCATTTGTATACGCACAAGACTGACATTATCTGAATTCTCCAAATTTTCCGCATGTTCATACGAAAATATAATAAAATGTATCGCATTGACGAAAGCACTGTTCCGTATCGACGCCTCCGCAAACTTCAATCTATCAAGATTAAAATATTCTCACGAGCCTTACCGACTTTAAACTTGTAATTTTGATTTATATTATACACAGGCAAGCGTTATAATAGAAAACAGATATGTGTTTTTAAATAGTGGAACGAAACGTCGGGTTCACGGGCGGATTTATAACAGTTCCAAAGAGCCCGTCAATCAGTACGTTGGCACTGTTCTTTAAAAAATAAGATTCAAGAACGCCGTTTTTGACAATGTGACCATTAATCATTCGCTGGCGAAAAACGCTAAGATTCTAGATCGTTTTTTTCGTGTCTCTACACAAAGAAAGAGACACACAGTCTAGAATATCGAACACATAATGTGAAAAAATATATACATTTTTCAAAGCAAGTTTCGTTGCTGAGAATATCTCAAATAAATAAATATTATTATTATCTTATTCAAAATAATTACACGATTTAATGCAAATGGTTCAATCTTGTCAAACGCATCGATTATCGAAATTAAGCAAAATGCGGCGCAGTCTGTACATTGTCATGATCACATACTTTTAGAATATTATTATTAATTTTAATTCAATGCTGTCAATGTGAATAAAATTTAACCATACATTAGGTAAATATAATGGATCTAAAAAAGATTTTTTGTGAGGTTACTCATGGGTTTTTCTACTTGAGTTCACTTTCAATTATTTGAATATTAGCAACATCAAATTATATTTTTTCATCTATAAATTCTTCATATATATATTCTTTTGTTCATACAATCTTCCATTTTTTTTCGAATAATTCAAGTGTATAAATATTAGAAACAATCGTATACAATGAACATTTTATATTATATACGGCAACATTAGCCAAAAAAAAATACATCAGCACACATTACATTTTAATTCGTATCAATTTACACCTGTCCTCGAGTTTCCAACATGCCACACTTTGTATAATATATTACATATATTTTTTGACAAATCTCTAATTCGTCCTCAACGCCAAAGGTTACATTTTAACATTCACACACAAAGAGCACGAATTGGAGCACATCGCTTCTGCGGCGCGACCCTTTAATTAGTCCGGTTCGAATTTCCATTTCGAAAAAATAATTTTTTTCCATTATTTCCGAGCTTCTTCCTCTCGTCCTGATTGACATTGACACAAAGAGCCCTAATTGGAGAACGTTTATTCGACGGTATCCGCAATTAAAACGGTCCGCACCAGTGCCTTGCAAACGACTGGGAAAGCTTCGTCCCACTTCGTAGAAAAGTCGGAAAATCCGACGCTTTTCCTCCACCTGACTTTCGTCGTGTGGCTTTGAAGTCATCCAAGAACCCTCCGCTTTGTAATTATTTTCACACTTGGACTGCAAGTCGTTTTATAAGCGATTGATTTTGTGCAATAAATTTTTTGAAGTGTATAAAATTTTGTTTAGTAAGCTGAATCTGATTATGAAACTTAGGTGTATTTATCAGAATTATAAATAATTTTAAATTATGCATCATTGATTTGTGTTGTGAATATTAATAGATTTTATATGAGTTAATCGTGTACTTTTTTATGTAAGGTTCCGAATTAACATAATCAATGATTGGAATCGTATTTTCACGAATATTTATTGTCGTAGTGTTTAAACGGTCATAAAATCGTATTTTTTTCATTGTCGTACGCAAATGACTTTTATTTATGGAGATGTATGATTATTGATGTTTCAATTGATGTTTTCAATCGAATTTACATAAGTCAACTCTAATTCGTCACGCTGTGAAAAAAATTATCTCCAACACTAAACGAATTTATTTGTTCGAAAACGTTAGAACAAGATATTTCGAATAATTGTTTACGATCTAGGAAATTTATTATTTTTAAAAATTATTATATTGTATCATTGAATCTCTACGTATATTTTTATTGTCATTCTCGAATTATTACTAAATTAAACTATGCAATAAATTTTTCTAAGTCGTAAAGATACATTCTCCATGAAAAAATTTAAGAACGCGGTAGAAAAAAAATACGGAAATAAATCAAATCAAAATAATATTTATTACCCAACTTCTATATGAAATTCAACTGTAATGGGCTTATTTTTTCCTCGTCGGCTCAAATTGATACATTACTAAAATCAATTAGAGCACTCGTTCGAGTTATTGAATCTTTTGCATTACAGAGCAAATCTCTCGCATCGTTTTATTGCATTTTCGGTTCGCGTACGTTTCAATTATTTGACGGCTCATTCAGGCGAACGTTAAAAATAAATAGATTTTACGACCGAAAACCAATTAAAACGATTCTGTGTCCGCAGGAAAAAAGGTCGACATTTCATCAAACAAAATTCGTTTCGTTTCCAATAGTAGTTTGATGGAAAATGTGCTCGCATGTACATATTATATATAGCGAATGTGCTATTTGCTGTGCACTTATCAATTTAACGCTTTTTCATCTATTTAATTTCTGTAAAGTTTTTTCAATATATTTTCAAACGAATTATTCATTATAAATAAACTACTTAGCATTTACTGTAGAACAAAGCTTTTCCGATATTAATTGTAAGTTCATTCTTAAGAAGTAATATGCTGAAAATAATCTTTATTCTTGGTTGGCTATTACATCTATTTACAAACTCACTTAACTTCTAAATCATTGAATTTAATAAAAAAAATAATTTTAAATGACTTTTATCCATTAATTACAGATCCATACCATTCAATTATCACAAAGAACCCGAATTACAACGAAATCGATTAAACACAACTCACGCCTCAATCAAGCACTAATAAAGACAAAGGAAAACAAAAAAAGTCCAAAATCAACCAGATAACATTTGAACCTAGGTCAATAAAGCCTCGTTTCGCCCGATACGCTAACACAAAAATCCCTAAGCGCACATCGAAAAAAAACTCCAAAACGAGCCACTAGAGAACTCGCTCAACGCGGGCTTATTCGCAAATTTATGTTTCGGCGAAGTGGAGAGCTTTTTCTTAATTGCGACAAGATAGTAATGAAAATCTAGATAAAACGTTCAGGCTCCTCTAGATTAATGTTTATCGAGTGTGATGGCGGGCCGAATGAGCGAGCGGGCGGACCTTCAGTGGGTGGTTCTCGATCTAATTGCTCTCTACTTGACCGGTAACGAGCGACCATAAGGATTTATTGGGCTGTCTTCTGCAGAATTAATGCTGCCCAACCACCATGGACCCCTACCCCGAAAACGGCCCCCCGAATACAAGGTGAACCTGATCGATGGATGAGCCGAGCGAAACGAAACTTGACTCATTGGCCCCGTTCTTCTGTTGGGTGTGTGTTTTGTGTGTTGTACGGATCCACCGATCGGGATAACTTATGGTCCGAGTGGCCATGATCGATGGGCCCTCTTATGGCCTGGGCCGGGACGAAAGGGCCGGGAACGATCCCGGCGAGCACTTAACGAGTCCTTTAATGTTTGATTAAGCGATATCACGATTGGCGCCCAACGCAGGGTCCGATTGACGCGCGACTGACTCGGTACAATGTGACGCAATTCGGCCGAAGGGTCGAGTGGCTGTGAAAGGGTTGCTGTTTGGAAACTGATATTTTTGTTTGATGTGTGTATAAATAGTCGGGTGATTGTTATGGTTTATGTGTTTGATGGAATTGTTTTGTGTTATGGATGTCGTTCTTTGTTAGGTAAAAGCTTCTGTAATCTAATGTTGATCTTCTATTTTAATTCTATATTTGTTATACAGGGTCTTCCCCGGGACTTTTATAACTTCTAATCGGATTTAAAGTGACTTAGAGTCATGATAGAGAAGTGAGAATGATACCATTCCGAATGAAATCGGCTACAATTTTTTTTAATTTTTTTTTTTTTTAGAGGGGAGAGGTAAAATTTGAGGGGGGGGGTAAAATTAAAAATAAATTGTAGCCGATTTTATTCGGAATGGTATCACTCTCACTTCTCTATCATGACTCTAAGTCGATCTTTAAATCCGGTTAGAATTTCGGAATAAAATGGTCCGGCCGGTCACGGATAAACCCTGTATAGTCACGGACAATTATTATATTCGACTTTATCTTTTCTTTATTTGACTTTATCCTGACCGGCCGTGAATAATAAATAAAAAATTCCGAGAAAAAAAATAATTGAATAAAAAATTTATTTAATGCTCAAAAGGTATTTTTTTTATTATTATATTCGACGCTTTTCTATTTCACTTCCTTGAATAAATAAATAAAAAATAATTGAATAAAAGATTTATTTAATGATCACTTTTCTATCTTTAACATAAAAAATTTCATGCTTTTCACTTTCATGATCACTTCTAGTAATTTCTAACACAATTTTTGATATTAAATTTTCCTCAATACTTTACAAACACAAATTATTTTTGACAATTTAAAACTCATTAAGGGATATTAATTATCCATATTATACTGTTCATTTATATAATTTATTATGAATAATAATAATATATTCTTAGTATTATTTCTGTTTACTATTAGGTTCTTTTAGAAAATTCAATCAACATTTTATTTTATTAACTGATAATTTTAAAAATTATAAATTATTACCGTTAACATACATGAATCTATGCACGTTTTTTGAACACGTATGATTTTTTATACAAATTACATAGATCATAGCCAAAGTGAGCTTGGATAAAAAATCCAAGTGCGAAAAAAATCACGGCAATTATTAATTTTCAAAATAGAACAACAAGTAACTAACCTATCAAAATATATTTTTATAAATAACAAAACTGTCAAAAAATTATAAGTTCATGATCTCTAGTGAAATGCCATTCCATTTCGACATCATTATCATCGACGTGCACATTATAGCAATTTTGCATCCTTTTTTTTCGCAAACCGTACTATTTCGGTTGACGTTCTGCAAAATTTATTCGCATTGTCACTGACCTCGACATTTCTGTGCGAACGTTATTATCGGCAGTTTTGTTTTCCTGTATAATACCGTTACGTTCCATATACATTTCAGTCTCGTATTGTTTGCACTCGGCGAACTGGACCAAGAGAAAAATTATTTTCGTTCGGCCAATTTGTTGCACGTCAATCAGCTATTTAAGATAAAAAGCCTCGTTGACTCGCAAATGACAGATCGGGTTTTCAATAATTCAAAATGTATATTTGCTTATGACAACATCAATTACGAACGTGCACATACGATTTATTATATTTCCTGCAGATAAAAAGATATCGGAAAGGTATCATAAAATTAAAAGTTTATGTATTATTATTATGAATGGTTCTTATTTAATTTTTGCATGTCAAAAAATAAAATTTAGAATCATTTTCCTCAAAATGACCTTTTTGATCGACCGTCAATTATTAAAGTTTTCCAGCATGCAATAAAATGGCATCATTAAATTGTGTTTTTATAATACGTATATTATTTAGCCTTCACATAAAACTCAATATTATCTACTAAATTTATGATAAAAATCGTTATCGAATTTTAATTACCGTCAATACAATTTATGTATACCGAACAACTGTGATTCATAATATTTTATCTTAGCGTGAAATAATTTTGATAAAGGCTTAATGAGCGCAGCCCAACGAATGCATATTTTATTCTCGATACTTTGCGGGCTCAATAAATTGGCAATAAATTCAAATATGGTCTAATTAAAATATTATATGGCTATAAAATATTGAATCGTGCCGAGAGCATCAATGTAAGCACTCTTCGCCATAAAATATTCACAATAGGTTGTATAAAATAATGGTGTGAGATGACGATCAGCGGCTTTGAACTTTAAAAAAGTGCGATGTCAGATAATAAAATAATAAAGGCAAACGATATTAATGTTGTTTTTTTTACATGTTCATATATATTACAAGGAATGCCAGGTCTAGGTCATATGTCATAATATAGATTGATAAATTTATATGATTCCGTAAAATTGTCATATTAACAATAACGAAATGTAATATAAATTAAAAATTCTTCGAATAACCTTTCATATGGCGGATCTGCGCTCTTCGAATGCCAGGATGATTCACACTCGGTCAAAGTGAACGTTTTCAAAGTCAATCAAAAATTGCTTTGCAATAAATCAATCAAGCTCGATGTCTGAGAATTGGTTCGATACGAACCATTTCGAAATTAACCCTCACCCACGTGTTGGCACCAACGAGCCGAGAGTTCAAAAGCAAAACACAAAGGTGTCTATTACAATTACTGCGTGATGAATGTATAAAATTGTTCGAGTACTTTTCTGACTTGTCTGGATCGTTGCGCAATTTTTTTTTATATATATTACACGAATGCAGGGTCTGTCTTGGTTCATGTTGAAAAATAATCATTGTTATAAACCGTGTTCTTTGAATTATAAATTTGAATTGCTGTGTTTCGATTCGACGGTCGAAAGCTATACAAAAAGGTATTAGTTTTTTTATTATTGAATAAAATTGGAAATATTTTATTTTCTATAATACTTATCGAAGATATGAACATTCAAATACTTTTTAACCTTTTTTGAATTCGAAAATATTTATACAATAAACATTAAGTATCACGTCACATAAAGATGCTAACGATTTGTCGAAATGTTATTGCAAAACGTTGAAAAGATGATCGATAACATGCTTGAAACAATCGTCTTTAATTCGAATAGACATGAGTTAGTGTAAAGAAAACCCACACAATTCATAGGTGCTGTCCTAAATTGAGAATGAGTATCTTAATTTCATAAACACGATTGCATTCGAGTATAATGAGGAAAATTTGAAATCGTTGCAGCGCGATACAGTTTAAATTTCTAATTTTCGCAAACATTTCTTTATAATGATATCAAGCAACACTTTTTATTGGACACTTTCAACATGGTCGTTTCACTGAAAATACATACAACGATGAGTGTCACAATTTGTGAGAGAAAAAATTAGCGTAACAAAGTAATTGTCGAGTAATAGTACGTGTTTACATTTACGTTTTCTTTCCATTTCTGCTTTTAAATTATCCCTTTCACATGTTTGGTTCAGATTACACAGTGCTCGTGTGGAAATTCGATTTTATCGAAATACATATACTTTTTTTAATGACCTATTGTCGTTCTTTTATTACCGAAATTATTCCCGAAACATGTTCAATCTTATATGCGAATTGGTCTTGATCAACCCGTGTTTGGTAATATATACGAATAAACGTTCGGTTTTGTTGTTATTGGATTTATTTAGGCTTAAATTTGGTTATTCTAGTTACTGTGTCAAATGAAAAATAATTTTCATTCATTTAAAATCTAATAAACGTCTTCACCTATCCAAATACAATGTCATTCTAAATGTTAATACCACCATTTATTCGTAAATTTGAGTCAACGAGAACGTTTAACGATAAATTAACAAATATTAATGTGCAATAAAGTGTCAATTTATACGATTATTATAGATTCATTGACAATACACTTATTCATTCATCGACACGTTGCTATTTGACATATGATTATCTTCTGACTACATCAAAGGCATGATCTCACATCGTTTAATCTGCCATTGACCTGTCTTCGTTTTATTATTAATATTATGTATAATACGAAAAAACATTCATTTATTTATTTATTTGACTAATATGTAAATAGTCATAGTACATGGCCTATGTGCCGTTTTTGTCGAAGTGCTCGTATTTTTCTCGAACGCAGTAAATCATCCATTATTTTGGCGAACGATAAAAATATTTCGCTTTTTTGAATTTATTGCTACATATTTGTCGAATAAATATTCCAAAACGAATATCCATTTTTATTCTGGATTCCGGATGTTGCAATTCATCTGGAAAAAAGTATACGAATTTGCAAAAAAAAAAAAAAACATTTCTTGCAGTAGCCACAAAGGAAATCTCGTAAACCACGCTAATCCGACTAGATAATATATTTTCATTTAAATTTGAAAAAAACACAGTGTCAAAATACAATTTGGCACACCATTTAAATCAAACTTGTTAAAATATTTATCGATTTTAATACATCGAATACAATGAATTTTAGATTTTATCATGCTGTGCTCGCGCATCAATTTGAATACGAAATCTGGCGAGACGTGACATTGATGCTACGAATTCACGCAGAGACAATACGAATTGTTGAATTTCGTTATCGCGCATGTACCAAAAATTACAATATCCTCGACTTCCAAAGCTGGAAAGTCAAATCGGTGGTTGGTGAACGTCTTCCGAAGTGGAGGCAGCGGGTCGAGGCCGATCCCGACCACATCAAAATCAATTACATTTATTTAAAACACACGCCGCTTAGAATATTCGAGATATTTCCAATAGCAGAAGAACTTTTGTGAATTTACGATTGCGATAAATTTCGTTCGACTTTAAGGCGTGTAGCAATAAATAATTCACATCCCCCGAATTAACTGCATGAGCTAGTTGCTAAATGAGTGTTTGGAGTTGTTGAATTTACAACGAGAGATGACCTCCGTTTATGTAATGACCCCTTCGATGCGGATAAAAAATCATTAATAGATATAAATGTCCGATTTTAATTAAACATTTATAGTGTAATAGCAATCTTCCGATGTAATCATTCCGAAACGAGCGTTAATAGAGAGGTTAACAAAAGGTTAGATTAGACTTTATATCTCGTATCATTTTTTGCAATTTATGATTGGAACGCAAAAAAATACTATTATGTTGTTAATATTTGTAATCAAGCGATGATTTTGGAAAAGGCCTTGATTTTCACCGTAATATATGTACCGGAAACAAATTAGAGTTCCCCATTCCATTCCGTTGATCTATTATATATTGTCTCTAAAAAAAATGTTTCGCAATTAAAAATATTATCGAATTAGTCAACGTATACAAAATATATTAAATTCAATCCGATGCGTATCATTATTTTCCTGCAGATATAAAAAAAAAATGAAAAATGTAGTCTTTCCAAATTCAGAACAATCGGCCACTACATTCTTAGATGAACATGAAATTATTCTACCGAATCTCATATTAAAAAAATGTGATTTATTATATAGAGTTTGCAACACTTGCTCAACGGCAATTCATAAAATGATCCTGAGGAGGCGTGGCGTTATCGTAAAATTTTTATTTAACGGTTATTATTCATCGACACTTCGTAATGATCAGATGCGTCAAGGATCTATGTGCAAAAATCGCACAGTTTTGCAACGTTTTTTAGAAACGGGAAACCATAACCGATATAACGCTATAAAACATTAAAGTTCAAGGAGTCTGTCTTATCTCGCGACTCGATATCGGGAAGACACGATGATCGTGATTCACAATTAACGGTAAATCTTATTATTTATTTTCTCGAACAAAAATCGGAATCCGATGACGGCACACCTTAAGTTTCGACTTTTGTCTATTATATTGTATTTCGAGCCGGATCCTACGTATTGTTCGAGCTTTGTTCGTTTCGCAACTTCTCTCCAAACGTTCCGTATCGAATTTTCGACTCGGAAAGGTCACATAGGATCCAATAGGCCCTCGACGCCCAATAATTGTATTTTTACATTCGTGATGTGATGAATCGAAAGTGGATCGTAGCCTTTTAAATGTCGAGGACATGGCGAACCGTTGACATCGTCTGTCTTCATTGTTCGCGTAATCGTCTTATCTACATGATAAAAAGAAATTTTCGAAACAAAACGCTTACGAAATCGCATTGAAAAATACGCTTAGGGAACTATTTGATGATGCGAAATAAACTATAAAAATCGACCTATAGTGAGGCACGTTTTCGCAAAACAACCTGCTCCGAAATGGGACAGCAGGCATTAGTCAAATCGCGCAAATCTCGAACACATAATATATTGCAAAAAATAAATAATAATTTATAAATCTTACCTTGCACCGTTTCGTGCATTAAGATTTGACGTATCTTTCCATCATTCTAAAAAATAAACGTATGGAATTCTCCTAGGATGAGATCGCTCGTTCACGACCGTTTTCTGCGATTCGCACATTATTTCTATGGTTTGTTTGCTTATTTCGGAACGGATCACGTTCGAAACGTCGATGATTCGAACCGTAAGTCATTCGAGACAATCCAACTGTTTATCCTATTAAGGTTAAGGTTGTCGATTGTGTATAGTGAGTGCATCTTTTGTATTTTATTGGTCGTACGCGTGAGAATCTAACAATATTTGAACTGAAACGTTGCGAAACCATCGCAGCCAATATGGTTTAAGAAATCCTCGGTTATTTGGAAAATGGCGTATTGCTCAGACTAAAACATCAAAGTAAAGTAAATGGAATTTTCTGAAATAACCGAATGAATAAATGAGATTTCATCGGGCGTTTTTCATATTTTCATTCTAGTTTGTCGAGTATAATAAGATATTCGGTTATTAAAGGTTTGATGTCAGAAAAATAATATCTATTAAAAAAGTCAAAGGTATCTGAGAAAAAAATTAATCTTGTATATTCAGTAAACATTAAATAAACAGTCTGTTTTTATAAGCGAAATAAGCTTTCTTTGATGAATATTAACTCGACAAGCGGTCTATTTACATATGTTTGAGTTTAGAAAACTTCTAAGAAGCGTAAAGTGTCACCGAAATTTAAATTTTCAGCCCCTACCTGTCAAAAAAGAAAACCGTAAGCAATTTTAACGAACCATTTATAATTTAAATTTATTTTAATATAAAGATAAACACAACTTTTTGAAAAATAAAATAACAACAACAAGAATGAATTTTAAATCCAACCAACGGAAATGTTGACGTTTATCCAATTTAAATCAACAAATTTCTCATATAACATAGAACTATTATAAAAATATTTTCAATTCGAATACCATCATGTTGTCGTTAATATAATATTATATAATAATATAAAAGAGTGAACTGATGACATCGGTAATTTCCCATGGGATACATACAAAATTCCCATAAATTAATCAAATTCAAAACTACACAAACTAAATCCACAATCATAATTAAGGCAACATACGTGAAAATAGCGACCAATTCGTCAAGCGGACAGGCGGTGGCCACCCACAACACAACATACAAATTGTCGATCGGGAGCCACTCCTTCACGAGACACCAAACAGAGTCCACATGCACAATGCAAGTACCTTCAAGTACCTGAAAGCCACACTGCAACAATGAGGCGTTTTTAATTGTCTCGATAAATCAACGCGACTGCAGTTTCAATATTCGCAACTCGGTTGCGCAAACGAACATTGCATTGTCCGCCCGAAATGAACCGGAGGATATTTGTCACCTGTTACTAGTTTGAATCGATCAAAAGGTGTCCCCTTGAGAGTTTGTTGGTTTGGAAATTGATTGCTGTTCGTGAACTTTGTCGGTTTCGATTCGATTCGGGGGGTTTCGATTTTGTCTTGTTTCGTTTGATGGTAACTGGGATGGGTTGGCGGTATATGAATGATTATCGTGTGGTTTCCAAAAGGGTAGTATGTGCTTTTTTTTTCAAATTTTTGTAATTGAATTTTATGTGGGGGAAATTTAAATGTACATTTAATAAAGTTAGTGTGCATTCAAAAAATAATGTGTGTATTTGAAAAAATATTTTGATCATTCAAAAATATCTGTACTTTAAAACGAATAAAACATGCATTAGAATGAATATAAATAAAGGATAGGCAATGCCGCAAACGCGAACAGGGCGTAATACCACCTCTCGATCATTTTAATGCTCAAACCTATTTATTCTATCGTTCATTTTAATTTTTTTAATGCTCACTTTATAATGCACAATTTTTTTTTTCATTGCACACTACAAATAAGATGATACTCTTTAATGCACCAGGAATAATGCACATCGAATACTATTCTAATGCACAAGTAATTTGTTTTAAGGCACAATCTATATTTTTTCAATGCATAGTTAAATCGAACCCATTATACATATGTATATCCTTGAAAAAAATCCTCTTTCTCTTTGAAGTTTAATGATTCATTTTCCTTTTATAACTTTTTTATCTGGTATTTCTATTATATTATAATAGAAAAATAATAAGATTACTTTTTATTTTCGTAGATTCGATAAGTTCATTCGCTGGAAATATTCTCGGAAAATTATTATATTTTCGATGCTATCAAATATCAAACGTTCAGCTTATTTTTCCATGCGCACTGAAAAATCGCGTAGCGAACATTCAGAAATCGCCAAATAAGGGATTCTCTAATTCTCTAATACGTAAGAAAGATCTCCACTATTACCGAGGAAAATATCTTAAAACACACATTCCCGACGTCCATTTTGGCCGTTTCGTATTATAAACTATCGTCTTATCTTGTCGCTTTTGTCATCTCTCCGGGTTGACATTGTATCAGAGAAATCTGATATTCAACACACACATTTCGCGCTCGTACAGCCCGCGGGGGTAGGGTTGTATTCAACATTTTTATATTTTTCGTTGTTTACGATTCATAGAACATAGCCGAGCACCATGACGATGTCTTTTTATGGCGACATTCTCCATACCCCTTTTTGCAAAAGCGTGATGAAGAACACTAAAGAGCAGTTTTTATTTTTTCGCCGACATTGTCGTTTCGGCCCTCGCTTTTATCGAATGAATTTTTTTTATTGCGAATCGCATTTTTGTATTGTTCTTGTTTGTTTTATGTACGAATTTCTATTTTTTTCGCAGTGTCTCATATTTTTGCGAAAGCGCTTTTGATAAATTGATTTCGGCTCAAAAATCGTGTCAGATACGCCTACGCGGCTCCAATATACAGGACCCTTTCTTTCAAATATCCTTTACATCGTTTTCTATGAATTATTCATCATTAAACTGAAATGTTCCGCGTCTATTGTTCAAATCTCGTCGTTTGATTCTTTTCAGCTTATGCGGAATCAACGGATCGTCTTTCATATACGTATTTTTTTTTTTTAATTCAATGACAAATCCGCCTAAACACGTTTTTCAAAAAACTATTGAATCATCTTCAATTGCTCAAACTCAATCGATTCCACAACACGAGCAGATGTCGACTTTTTAACCAAATATATTTTATATTATAGAACCTTCTAAATCGTGATGAACCAACCATGTACATTTCAACAAATGCACCTTATTTTAACTAGAAAATTCACGATATTCGTAAATCAGATTATTTATATTCAATATGATACGGAAAATTTGATAAAACGAGTATTCGATCATTTAGATAAAACTTGCTGATATAAACTATTTTATATCAAGATTAATCTAGATCGATCTATAAAACAAAACTGACATTATATTTGCAAATTGATACCTAGAACTATCTTATAACAAATTCACAAAATACCACACCAAAAGTACTATATACAACCCAGAAAGCCTCCATTGTACAAGAAGAGCGTCTCGTAACCGCCTCTACCTGCTCGCTAAACGTTGTTTTAATAACGAGGACCATTGTCTTATCATTTCCCATGGCCCTCGAAGGCTCCACGAGACCAAGAGGCTGTGCCTGGGTTACGAAAGCTCGTAATTTCTAATCGCCGATAAGTATCTGGCTGAGTGAAGCTCGCCCACGCCTAGGACATTCGACGTCTCAATATACACCTTGCGCATAGAAATTATTCGCAAATGCCGTTTCGCAAGTTGCTGCATTCACTTTGCTGTATCGGAATTCCGAATTTTGAATTTTGAGAGGACGCGGTTCGTGATTGGTGGAAATAATTGTTATCTGAGTCGAATGGAAACTGTAGATGTTTAATGCAATTATGAATGCGAAACTTGAGAAATAGGATTTAATCGTTCCATAAAATTACAAATTGTTGATATTTGAAAAGTATTTAATATCCGATACGTTCCAGATATTGTATAAATTGAATGGGGTAACTTTTGCGCGTTAAATAAAAAAACATCGCCGCTCGGTTCGGTCCAATCGTTAATATTTATAGATAAAATTTTAACGATGAATTTAAAAAATCCACTTTACACAAAGCTCGTATTGAAAATTCAAATTTAATCGTTCAGATCGAACTTTTATATGCGTGTAGACTTAATGGCTATCATCACTCTTAGAAAAAATTCGTTTCGTTCTACGCGCGAGCGCTTTTATTCGTTTGACCTTTTCGCGCCATTTGTTCTAAACCGATTACAATACATTTTGAAAAGCACTTACGAAAACCCCCCAACCCTTCCCCTGGCCCGTATACACTGAATGCTGGTAGAAAAAGAGAACTTTACGTTCGCACCCTTTATTACTGCGTCGAATTCTTTCGTTCGTGCGATTTTATTTCACTTTTTTACGGACCCACGCACACTCCCGTGAAAATCTCATTTAGGAAGAGGCGCACTTAGAGAGGACGCGATCCGCTAAAGATCTGAAAAGAATTAAATCCTATTTTTTTTTTCCAAAGGATGAGTGCACTTTTCGTACGCTCTGGATGGGATCATCGAGTTCTGAAGCACTGGCTCAAAGCACGTCAATCACCCAATCAAAAGCTATCGCTTTTAATCCGGAGGATGGCTGAACTTTTTTTATGCGCACTTTCCCGGATTTTCCGAAGGGAATATTACGATTTTGATTGAAAGGATCTCCCCGGTCGATATTAGGCAAATCATATCCAAGTCGGCAGCTTAATTTCCCCGTTAAGCTTTCGCCCTTCCCCGGTGGGTTACGCTCGAATATAATATACTTACGAACTCGCCAAAGTATTCTTAATTCACTTAAATTTCCCTTGGCTTAATATGTTGTACGGAGAAGAAAGGGCTCGTTTCGAATGCCTTGCTGTTGGATGGAAATAAAGTTTAAATTGATAATAGGAGTTGAATTACCTTTAATAGGATGTAAAACTTGACTAATTCGCGTAATCAATATGAATTCATTCGCGTGTATGAAAGTCGCCTAATTGACAATTATCGTCTTGAACTGCAATCATAACTTGTCTTGTTTCGTCGTTTTCGATGAATGATATAAAATTTTGAATAAAAAATTAAATGATTTACGATGCTTTATAAAGAGATTAATTTTTCGATGACTTTATAAATATTCAACAGCTTTGATCGCTTCGTACTTACGCCGAATATAACGAGAATGTTTTTCTTTCTCTCCTTTTTTATCTCGAGAGCCGAAGTTTGAAAATTAAATTTTGTCCCCACGTGAGCTGCAGGTTTTTGATTTTATTTGAATACATTAACATGAAATTATTCGCTTTAAACGCTCCCTTTGTCTCCGATAATATATTTTCGAAATTTAAATTTTGCAAATTCCGATCGCCGCAAAAATAAATCTATTCTAATTTCCCGCAACATGAAACTATCCCTATCATGCAATTCCTAAAAAAAAACTATCATTGATTTATTTAATCAAATTAAATTCAAATTCTAAAATTTAATAATTTTTCGAAAATCAAGGAAAATATAAAGTTTCAAGCAATCCACCATAATTTAGACACACCCACTCCAATTTAAAGATACACAACCCCTCCTAAAATACATAAACAACCCTCAACGACATCATTAACAGCAACATTTTCAAAATCTCTTCGAATCCACCCAAAATTGCACCTTTTACTAAAACGAGCCGAGTCGACTGACGAAAAGCGTCTTTGGCAAAACGGTCGCATAACGAGCTAAAAGCTCGACGATTCAATTTATTTCCCTCAGCCCTTAGCCCTCTGGTGCATCGGCAAGGGTTGCACTGGCCAAACGAACGCATATATCCTTCATGGTGTATATTTGTTGGAGTAATCCTGAGCCCGGAGCCAAATCCAATATCAGACCAGCGCACCGGAGAATATTCAATTAATAGGGAATCGAATTATGCATGACGGAGCGTACATCGTCAATCAAGGGGACGATATTATTTTTTCATATATAGATTTTATTTTTTTTAATGTTGTATTTATTCTAAATTTTCAAGGAATACTAAATCGTTTTAACGTAATGGAAACGTATTTAAAATACCGCGAAATATATGCAACCAAGATCCTCTTGCGTGACACCTTCGAACTCCACGTACACAATCCATTTATATGTACATAAAAGGTCTAGACTGTTGAAATGGCCAAAGTGCCCTCGTAATGAGATAAAGGCTTCAATTTGAATCTCATTTATTATTAGATACGTATTCTGCACGATTCGCAGTACAATAATGTAATGCAATATGACGCGCCATAAATGAGACAAGATTTTTAGGAAATCGAATGCAAATGTATATGCAATGGATATCGTTCGAGTTTTCGCAATTTCTTTCTTCATTATTTTCAATTTCGTGCAGTCTTTGTGTCTATTTTAAAATTTTAATATTCATGCGAGGCTGTCGAGGTGCAGGTTCATTTCATAGTTTAGCCAGTCTCGTCCCATTCATCGATTTTCCGGGTGTTTATTTTAATGAAAAGTCAAAGAACCGAGCGTATCGCTTCGGGCGAAATGAAAAATGAATTTTCTACAATTTTCGAAAAAACCTTAAAATAACAAATCTAATTATTTTTTTTATATGAAATTATAATATTATATCTTTAAAGAACAACTGAAAAAGTTTCCGAATTACAAATATAATATTATTTCTAGCTATATTTATATTATATACTCTGAAAATCCTACTCAAGCAAAGCGAATATATTGAACGGCATGATAGTAATTGCGGAACCTCGGGCAATATGAATATTTTCGGTTCGGTCTACGTTGAAGGTCCTCCACTCACTCTTCCATGGAAAACGCAAATATACATACACAAATGCCTAAAATGTATTTATACCTACGCGTTATATTATAATATCCCTTCGAAACTTGGCAAATCCGCATATATGTGGACGCGCGTCGCTATCTTCAAGTTTCCACCAAGGATAAGCTTCGGAAAAGCTCCAATATTTCGCAGATAATATCTGTTAAGTGGGACATCTCGGTAGGCGAAATTTGACTATATACGTGACAGAACTGCTGATGGTTGGTGAAAAGACGATGCCGAAAGCCGAAAATTACCCCACGGATTTTATCGCCAGACTCAATTTGACCTTATCAAATTTAAATTAGATAAGCGGGCTCGATTCCCGCGTGTAGGTAAAGTGATTTCGCTGTTCGAGTTTGGATATTATCCTGATTTATGGGATCTTTATATTTTAATTTGATTTTTATAATATAATGTTATGCTAAATGGATGGTACTGTTGCATTTTCAATTTTTGCTCTCGGGTGCTTTGTTCAGCACTTTTCAAGATGTCTGTATATTATGACTTTTAGAAAATGGTTATATTGAGAACTGTTATGGTTTCAATATAAAAATTTTATGAAAATATTTGTGCTATAAAATAAATTTATTTTTCATAAAAATCGCTTCGAAAATAATATAATAAAATTTATTCGAAATAATTTTGTGAATTATATAAAAAAGAATATTTTATGTATAATATGACCTTCGATTACAAAATAAAATAAACAACTTCCCACAAATACTTACAGGATTAAAAAAACCACAAAATCAATCAAAGTTTCACCATTCACAACGCAAAACCGCCAAAAATTTTGAAACAAAAACACCCCAACATCCACTACGCGAATCCAAAACGAAAACAACCCGACTTCATCCATGTAAAACAATTTTCGATTCGTCCATCCGCATTTCAATGTGCGCAAGAAGGTGAGCGTAATTTCACAGAACGCCCGGCCATTTTCCGGATATTTTCCACCCACCACCCCCGCATTTCCCGGCGACCCTCCCCCTCCCCCCGCCGAGTTTTCCAGCGATTTCCCGCCCCCCTTCAGCGTTTTCCGCCCCCGTTTATGACCGGCGAAGGGGTGAACAACCAGCGGTGCCCGAACCTCGGTCGCCGAACCGAAAGTGCATTCGTCGCAAAAATAGACGAGGTTGTCGCAAATTGCACATCCCGCGACAGATATCTGAACGAGACAAGCGAATGACGCAAACAACGAGGAAGTGCGATTCGAGTTTTCTGTTACGTGTGTTCTTTAATATTGGGTTTTAATATTTTGTGAATTTGGTCTGTTAGAAAAATGAGCGATTTGGAAAATATGATTTTATGTGAAAATATTTTTGATTATAAAAGAAGTATCTTTTATGATTGGAATTGTATACTGTACCGTTTCGTATTTTAAATATGATATTATTAGGTTGAGGTTCATTATTACATAACATACATATCTAATTTTCAACATTAATATTTGATATAATGTAAAAATTTTTGGCAGAAGATGAAAGTTAAAACTTTTTTGATAATCTATGAATTTTCATTTGAACATTTATATATTAATGACATTTCAATTAGCATCACCTTTTATACTGATCAAATGAAAATCTTCATCGACATCATGAATAACCTTTTCACAGTAAACGAATAAACACTTGGATTTTTGTCCATATTTTTTTAAAAATAACTAAAAAATATTACACAATTATCTTACATAACGAAAGATTTATATTTCTTGGATAATTACTTTAAATACAATATAGATAATTTTATGTAAAACTGGGCTTTTTCATTAATCCTGTTAAATTTTATATGCGATATTTGTAAATGGTAATTTAAAAATATTGTCAAAAAGTGATGATAAAATATTTGTCATCTAAATATTATATATTATTTCTTATTTTAACATAATATGATACTATCACATCATGCGTATTCTCTTTGATTGTCTTGTGAGCACATACACACGTGGAAGCACCTAGAGGAAAATTAATGCATATCTCAACGCGTTAATTGGGAAAACTTTGTCGAAGATTTTCCACGTGCGCCTCCTTCTAGACGACAACTTTCATCAAAGTTGAGAGCGACATTCGGAAAAGCGAGGTCCCTGTTTTCGAAACTTGCTTTTCGTTTATTAATAATAAACAAACTCGAACGTAGCTCGCTCCATACATATCATATCCAAATTGAGTATATTATGACGATTCCCCAACTATTTCGAAACTTCATACCATAAATAATAAATTCATGATAATAATTCTATGAGCGATATTGAAAATACTAGATGTAATTTTTTTTTATGAATCGTCGATTTTTATCGTGAACATGGCTATGATGAATGTTTGAAAATAACGTCGGATTCGGCATTGTTGGAAACTTGCCGTTTGCTTTATACGTATTCGTGAAGTTTGACTCTTTATAAATTGACGGTTTTGTACCAGCTGCTATGCGAGTCGCATTTGTCACCAAATTTTGAATAGGCAGTATACATAGTGCTGCAAAACTAAAGATTAAACCGGAAATTTCCGAAAAATTCTAAAATACAACACGTTCTCAATACACATAATACAAAATACCACAGATCCAACCCGCGAAACGAGATATAAACTACCTATTGCAAATTTGGCAACACTTCGATCGTGATCCCAAACGAAACAATATCGCGAAATCTACGAGAGCAGGCACCAAAACACAATACCTGAATTGCGCAAAACGCACCAGAAAATATATCGCGAAATGAGAAATGTCATTTCGCAGTATCTCAAACTGCACACGTCGCTCCTACAAATTTTTTCGGGGCGCATCGTGAAATGCCACAACAATTGCCACAGACTTTTTCGACAATCAAATCCCATTTTGTTCTTAGACGTTTTATAAATCGGCGCTTCTGAGCTGAGTTTCGCCTTGACGTTTTTCGAAACAATCGAAAATAAAATCGCGGTTTTTTTTTGTTTTCGCCTATACAGGTGTCGTATGAATTATGCATTTTGACATTCGGCGTGCAGTCAGGATGCGAATAGTTTATAAGATTTAAAAAAAATGGTATTTGTTTTCGTTTTTGGTATGTAGATGTTGTGTAGACCTCGTTCTAAATAATCAAATTTCGGCCGATCCTGATCAGGAGGTGTTACGTTTGTATACTCTTTGATAACAATGACAATTCTGTTTTTTAAGAATGCTTGATTATGTATGCTCAATGTCGTTGAATTCGCATATGAAATTGTTATTCAGAAAATTTTGATTTTGTAAGTTTTTTTATGAAGAATTATCTTATATTAACATATTTTTTTTAATATATTATTATTATAAATCACTTGAATGAAAAATATTTCAGGTACGCTACAACTGAACTACGACTTATTAGAAAATTAAGCGTGTATAAATTTAATATATTATAATTGAATTTTTTTTATGGCCCTGCATAAAAAACATGTACGTTCTAAGATCGTTTATATATTTCTATTAATATAATACATACAATGAATAATCATTTAATATAAATTAAATTCGTAATTGAACTTAACAATAAACTCTTGTCCAGTTGACCGTATTCGAAATATTTCATACGTGTCATTAACATATTAAAATATTATAATCTCATAATATTTCGAAAAAGTACTATAAAAAATGTAATAAAGCATACCAAATAATTTCCCATTCAAATCTAATTCACACCTAAATTAATAATTGAATGCAATAAAAAATATATCCCACAATATAATCAAATACACTTTCTTAGACACTCAATGCAATATCAATTCGCAACAAATTGACACGTTGTAGTACATAGCCTATTTTCCAGACCGTCAATTACATTAAAACTTTTCTAATCACCTGCGAAACAATACGTGTCCTTGTTGAAAGTAACTCCGTTGCAATTTCAGCCTCATTAATATAATATCGTATAAACGAGTGTTGCGATAATAGTTATATGCTTATACCATTATCGCGGACCATATGTGATGAAATATTGAAGAATTATATGTGTTTATTGCGAACTGTCAATATAGCAATGTGCATTTTCCACAAACAATTAGCCGAAACAAAGGTTTCGATTGTCCGCGTGTGTTTTTGCCATTTAATCTCATATACAGTGTAATTGAACGTCATTAATTATGAAATAAAATATTAAACGGTACAATATCTCGATATTAGAATCGAATTAGAATTCTCAACATTTTTTAATGGACGTATGAATATTCCGTCGGTTGTGTTTGATGTTGAATATGCATTCTGAATGTGTTTCGTACGTGTCGGTTTTACACGATTGTCAAAAACATTATCAAATTATTTGAAACACGTGATAGTTGAAAAAATAATCAATATTGCAAGATCGCAAAGGTCATATCTTTGGAATCGACGAAACGCGTTACAAAATCACAAGAACAATACTCGTGTTCGTTTCGCAATTCTGTATAAAAGACAAATTTTTAGAAACAATCTTAAAAGAACAAGAATCCGATAAAAAATAAATTCAATACTTTTATCATTCACTATATAAAATTTGATTCATATACTATTAATTATACATAAGTGTTTATAAAATCTCATCCAAACATTAATTTCAAACGATCAAAAAATTCACTTACACAATCGAACCCTTTCAAAGGCATTTCCCTTCGGTAGTATACACGCAAATGCGCATTTGCAATTTCTTCTATTACCACACACCGAAGGAGAAGCGAAACCTCATTCGGAAAGGCATTCAAAGACATTTAAGGGTACGTGCCTCGATTTATCTTGCATCGGTGAATACGTTGCAAATCTTCAAACGTAGCGGATAAAACCGGTGCACACACACACATGGCGGGTACCTGCTCCTTTTGGAGGTAAGGGAGGAACGGTAGTCCTCTGAAGGGTTGCTGGCTTCAGAGGCTGTTCAGGTCACGTCCCATTGGCTACCAATGTGAAAGAGTCCAATTCGCCAATACGAAGTCGTCTTGAGGCTGTTTAGTTGTGAAGAGACGAAATTTGAAAATTTTTGTATGGGTTGTGTAGGTCGTTTTGATTTTTATTATATGTATTTTCATATATTAAGATTGGGAAAATTTGAAAAAATTATTATTTAATTTTCATGTAAATAATATTGGAGACTTCTTATTAAATTTTATTGGTATGTTTCATACAATACTTGTGTGTTTTATAATGTAAATAATTTTGATTCGATATGAGTAAATAATGAAATGATGAACAATTCATTTTTATTTTACAGTATTACAGAATAGGACTAATTTTATTGCCATAATTTCATAACTCGTTGATTCGATAACAAATTCAAATATCTTCGACGTGACGTTTAAACAATTGTTCGAATGATTCATTCAAGATATCATTACTATCAGTCTATATTAATATCAACTTCCTTTAGAATACGTCAAAATTTAATCACGACATCGTCCAGTTTTTTATATAAAATAATAAAAAAGATCAATCAAAACTACACAACAAATAAAATACACAATTTCGAACCTAATCCGAAAAATTCCGGAAAATTGCTGAAGACAAACGACGCATAATATTTCAAATCGCGTCGCGATATTTCATCAGTTCGAATCCTTTCACGCGTGAAATTTTTCCTGGCCAAGTTGTGATTTGTCATCTTCGGCCTAAGATTTTTCCTCTCGAGCCTTCTGATGGCTGAGACATCAATATGTGATGTGTTGGATGTAGGATGTAGGTCCTTGTCAGCCTCAAAGTGCTTTGTGAAACAAATAGTGCAAGTCGAAAAGATATATTTATGCATATTTTTATTGTTGTAAATTCATTCCACATAAAGAAGTATGCAAAAATGTGTGCTAAGAATAATCAGTAGAGATGATATACATGGATGAAAAGTATAGCTTGAATAATGAACGTTGTAGGTCAAATAAAGGCATTGAAATGGAAATAGGCAAGCCGTATGTTTATATGCATACGTAAAGTGATGGAAAGGTTTCCAAGAAGTAATGTATGTGATGAGATTTATTCGAAATCGAAAGGAATGGAGAGGTCTTCGTCCAACAGTGAATGGGAAATTACTGCATACCGTGATGATGATAATAATAATGATGCAAATATATATAAACACATCACAATGAAATTTAACAATCGTGTGAAACCTGAGTACTTATGAATATTATCTGACTTTTTTTATTAAAGATTTAAAAAATTTAAATTATTATTAAATTGTGCCATTTGGTCGATAAAATTTTTATACGTGTATGTTCTGGTGGCTTATCCCAACTGTGCCATTGTCATGTATCGGCCAATTCCAGTTTCCATTGGAATTATTATAAAACAACCTTGGAAGTGCACACAACATGACGATTCGACATATTATCAGAATCTATTATCATAATCCATGCTATTGTTAGCACTTTAATATAAAAAAAATAAAGATATTAATATTATACGTGTGGTCTTAGTGTATGTTATATTACCAATTCATATTGACTTAATTTTTGCCAGAAGGCATTGCTATTAGACCACCTTCCCACATTTGAACTACAATGTACTACATGAATTATAATTAACCTTCTATAAATCGGTTGAAAATCATATATATAATTGGAGAGTGATTGATAAAATCAAAATACAATAGTAAAATTTCATATGGTCTATTCTGTGAAAAAAAAATTAATATCAGATTCAGTTAACAAAACTAAAATGTCCTCTCTTTCATGTTAGCATTTGAAATCAAAGAAAAAATATGAACCATAAATATAAACCAATATAAAAGTACATGTATAATATTAATATATCTAAATTAAAAAAACTATACATTTGATATTACATTAGTTTTATTTACTAAATATACATCACTATATAAATAAATAAGAGTATACTTATTATAATATTATGATTCTTTCTATCACAATTAATAATATTTGTTTTCAAACTTATGGTATATGAATATGAAGCATGAAAATTTTAGTTTTCATCTGCTATGTATAAAATTACTTTCTGCACATTTGTTTAAAATTTATGAATGCGTATAAAATATACCAATAATGAAAATGATACAGAAAATAATCAAGCTCCATGTCATCGAATTTATCTTTGCAGAGTTACAAGGATATCCTGGATTCGAACGACATATACAAATTTCGACTTCTCTGTTTGCATCGGTGTTTTTATAGCAACCGGATTGAACACTTTTACCAGTATCTTCAACAACTTTAGTGCACATATAAGTTATATTCTCAACTGAAATTAAATTAAATATCACATTAATTTACTTGTTTTTATTGCTATAAGAATATCTCATTTAACTAACATTTTCCATCAAATTTGTAAGTATATGATGCACATACTTCATTAGTCGCTAAAAGGCATACAACTTCAGCATCATGATTTTCCCAAAGATAACTTATATTTGGATAAGTGCCATCAACTAGAATTTCAATTCAGAATGTGAAAATTATTCAAAATATCAACCTAAATGTATTAAATATAATATTTTACGTGTAACCACTAAAGGCTCTCGGCATGGTATATTGTTGTTTAACTTTGTTACATCTTCACAAGTAGCATTATTAAAAACACTTTCATTTGTAAATGTAGGGCCAAGCCATGAAAAATTGAAGCAATATCTTTTTGTAGGATTTACCAGTTGAGAATTAGCAAAACCTGAAAATTTTATCATAGTTAAAGGATTTTCACATTTTAATATTCTGTATGTACTTTAGTTTTAAAAGATTTTGAATAATTTATTATGATTTCAAAATGATGAAAAAATAAAACCAGTAAACTAAATCAACGCTTACATTATTTCACCATGCTAATGAAAAATTTGCTCACCTAAACATATTACCATGCATATTGAAGAAAATAACAAAACTTTCCTAGTATCCAACATTTTAAGTTTTTTAGAAGCACAAGAAATATTAAAATAAAGACTATGAAGCGAAAATCATCTTCTTAGGTGATGAATCCAAGCAAAAATGTACAATAATGAAAACTTATCAATACCTTATCAAATTCTTCATTGATAAAATTTAATTGAATCATCAATAGAAGATAATAGAATTATCTTTTTTGCGTTTCCTTTATACATACCGAAGACAGATAAAATCCCCAATTTTCAATCACAGAAACTTATTCAAAAATGATAAAATCAAAACCTTTTAACTTTATAAGCACAATGAATTTCAAAAGTTTTAAAAAGAAGTAAAATCGTCATATTATTTTGGTAAAATATATAAACTCTTATATTAATACAAATTATTGAATTAAATAAAATATTTTATTAAAATACCAGAAAATGAACAACTTCAATTAATTAACCAACACCTTAATAATTTATAAAAATATATAATTTAAACGAAAAAACGTATATTAAAAAACCTCTCAAGCTCAATTAGAACAATAAATCACAAAACACAAATGGTCAACTTACACATAATTATTTTCTGCTCTCGGATGGCAGCACTGACGGCTTGACGTGTCCCAGCGCGACTGTCAGCCGGTGACAGCTCGACCGGGTTTTAGAACTAAAAGCGGGCTGATATAATCCCAGATTCAAAATGTATTCCGTTTTGACGCGCGGAAATGCCGTGCTGGCTTATACCCTCAGCGTTCTCGCCTGTCTGACTTTCTGCTGCTTCATCTCCACAGTTTTTATCGACTACCGTACCGATGCTACTATGAACACGGTTAAAGTTGTCGTGTAAGTAATGCGATCAGTTAAAATTTGTTTGAATTTGTTGTTATTTTCATTTGAATATGCTTCAGATTTGTAAGATTTATTTTTTTGTGCTTTGAAAACTTGTACAATTGATAACCTCAATATACGTGTTTCTTATAAGGGTTAATGGCAGCAGTGTTCGACCATGTACCTGTAGTTGACCATTTCCCAAAAAAAAACTTAAAAAATAAGGTTTTTATAAATGATAATCTTTTGGAAAGGGTTTGATAGATAAGCTGCTTATCTATTGCACCCTTCTGAAAAATTATCGTCTATAAAAACTTTAATTTTTACGTTTTTCTGAGGGATGGTCAACTACAGGTACATGGTACATCATTGCTATCGTTACCCTATTTGTTTTATATGCTCATGATTAATTTTCTTTTGTGTAACGTTTTGGTTGTTTCTGTTTTAGCAAAAACGTTCCAGATTATGGTGTTTCAAGAGAACGGAACGATTTAGGATTTATCACATTCGATTTGAAAACTGATCTGACACACTTATTCAATTGGAATGTGAAACAATTGTTTTTATATTTAACTGCAGAATATACCACTGAAAAGAACGAACTAAATCAAGTAGTTCTATGGGATAAGATTATATTGAGAGGAGAGAATGCTTTGTTAGACTTCAAAAACATGAACACAAAGTACTATTTCTGGGATGATGGAAACGGTCTTAAGTAAGTTTTCATTTTCCGTATTATATTCTTAACTATTATACAATATAAACGATTTTTTATGTTTTAAGGGGGCACAAAAACGTGACGTTGAGTCTATCCTGGAACATCATTCCAAATGCAGGATTATTACCTAGTGTAATCGCTCATGGACAACATTCGTTCCGTTTTCCAGCAGAGTACACACACTCGAGAGTCTGATAGTAAAATAACGAAATTTTGTGATTCATCGGTTGTTATTTATGTGAAATAAAAATTTGATACACTTCAATATGAACTCATTTTCGTGATCACATTACTGCCCGTAAATTGCACTTTAATACTAGTGTTAATGTACGTATTATAATACATAGTTTCAATTTAGTCGGTTTATGTACAAACGTGTATTTCTTGGGTACTGAGAAATAATTATAAGCAACTAACTATATCTGCATTACTGATGTGTAACATGTCATATATGTAATGTTGTTAATGTTTAAAAATCGCTTATTTCTCTACGCCCATAGTTCTCTAAATACAGTACGATCAAATTTATATAAATTTGAATAAAATTATCGTAGAGTTCTTCCACGTATGTAAAAAATGTCGAATATTTGTGAATTATTTTGATATTTCTACTATAGTGTGATATGTTTTTTGTCCCTATTGCAGTCTATTTTATATTTTCATGTAAAATATATTTTTTTTATTTTTTATCTTTAAAATTGAGTCATAAAATAAACAGTTCAATATTTGTATACAATTTTATTATACCTAGAATTTTAAGGAAATTTTGGAAACCTTCGTAATAAAACAGAATTTTTAAATTGAGTGACATATATTTAAATACAATTACATTAACAACTTAATATAGATAACGTAAAGCAAGTATCAAATCTGAAACTAATAGAGGAAACGAAACCGACAACTGTCCTAATGAGGTATATTTTCAATAAATATATCAGAAGTAAGCCAATTGGAAATAATTTGAAGTTGTATGATTTTCCACCTAAATAAAGTACTGTGACTGAAACGAAATTAGATTAAATCTCAGTTATAGAGAGCAAACACTTAAGAATTACACTATATTTAAGATTCATGACATACATATGAGAAAATATTTTTCTTGTAAACAGACTGCCAAAGTATGCCGAATCTGTACATCTTGAGTAATTTGTAAATGAACGTATATACTTTTCTTCATTTCATTATCGCTTTTTAAAAAGAAATACATATACATATCTAAAGAGCTGTATTACAAGTAACAGTCCATTTATTTTCTATGCTAGTCATCGTGATCAATATTATTTAGCTTCCAAACTCGATAACATGCTTTTATTTTAAAATTTCCATACAGCATTTTAGAAAAAATGAATTATGTACACAGATTTCAAATTACGTTCTTCATTTTTGTTCTCTATACATTTTTAGTATAAATATTGATACATAGACACTAAAGTACTAAAGATTAAACCAGAATAGCGCATGATTATAAAGTTTGGTCCAGTTTCTTTACCCTCCGAATCATTCTTCTGATGCTGAAATCTTTACACTTACAAGTATAGTTCAATTTAGCAAATTGTTAGATAATCTTATCCGTACATACCATACTTAACGATACGGAAATTCAACACGTTAGGCCTTACTTTTAGCGTCAAATTCCGCACCAAATTAATAGTTACAATGAAACATGCATAGGTGTCACGCTATCGCCAATTCATGCAATAATTCTATATACTTATTAATAAATCGCAGTAATCAAGGAAGTATTGAATATTTGATAACTTCAATTATTCTTATTTAACTGACTAAATTTTATTGCGAGATGTCTGTATACATATTTTATGATAACAATATCGTGTTAAAGATGACTTAGTCTATAAAAGTTATGTATGTAAATAGTGCCCAGCACCATTCCGTCATTGTTAATTTCAGCAAAAATTATAATACAATAATTATATTTAAAAACCTTAGCATTGTTTACAATACGTGTGGGTAAAACGAAACTAACATTTAGGACATTTAGATTACGTCGAAATCATAAAAATACGTAAAGAAATACTTCTAGGTTTAATACTCCTTCGCTGCTAAACGACGAAAAATGTTTAGTAACAAAGTAGATACTGAATAATTATTAAGGCTATAACTAAATATTCACTATATAGTCACAATACCAATTAGCAAAAAAATTGCCATCAAAATTACATTGAAAGGAAAGTGGTATTTTTCGCTTACAATTTATTTACACATTTTTGCTACATTTTATATTCCAAACACTACTAGATATTTGATTGATTTTGAGTATTGCCAAATATTCAACATTTAAAAGCCATCAGATCAGCGAATAATAACTAAGACTGCATATAAAAAACCAAACAAGAAATCATATTGCATGAAGAATTTGTAACTTTTTTTAAATAACAAGTTAACTATCTCAGAAGAGAACTACCACATCAATTGATAATCGAAAGTAAGATTAGCTACAGTAAAGAAACTGAATAGAAAAGGACAGCACCCTAGAGCTGGCAAGAGCTCGATGGGTTATGCTTGCGTCACGTACTCGTCCCTGCGATAGCATCAGTTTGAACATCCTTGTCTTGAGTAGGAATAGCCGGATTCAACAATTCGCCGCCTGGACCGTATTTCCGAGATAATTCAAGCATTTCTCTAAGACCCTGTCGATGACATACAAATTTTTTTAATTTTAACACATTAAAACACTAATTTCATTCAATCATTCAAATGTTTATATTTTTAACCTTATTTTCAACGACCAGGCGAGATAACAACTCTTTTTCCTTCGGTGCATTCTCATCATCTATATAAGCAGCACGATGCATGACTGACGCCATCTCGTTGATCTTATCTGCTTGCTGCTGTATAACCTAAATAAAACGTGATAAAAAAACATCAAAAATTGAATTATAACAAGATAAATTCGATGAAAAAATATTAAACATTAAACTATCAAGATAATTACAATTCTGAATTCAATTTCTGTATAAATTTGCATTGAAAATCACAATAAACATCAAACGATTTACGATAACGGTATATACCTCTTGCTGTCGTCTGTTTATAATGCCTTGAAAATCGATTCGAGAATTCCATATTTGCCATTGAACGTGCTGTCTATATTTGCTCATAATATATTCTAGTGCTTTTCGGTGTTCGTCGAGAGCGATCTGGAGCCGTTGATTTTCTTGTTGCATCTCGCGCAACTCTCTACTGTTGGCGATGAGAACAGAATGAGGCTGCCTCGAAGCAACTTCATTTAGTGCCTGTATATCTTCTTGGTACTGAAATAATGCGAATAGGAAATATAAGAAAATGTGTAAAAGAATATTCAAATGTACACAACAAACACACCATCTCATAAAAGAAACAAAACATAACTGAATCGGGCCTACTTTGAGTGTTGCTATCGAAATAACAACATATGGCTATTGGAAAATCATTACTCCAAATTTGAGCATGATTTGCATAGAATTGTGTCAAGTTTCATCGAGAAAGTTGTTCAAAACAATACTCGGGCTAAATTTAGAGAATTTGAGATAAAATTATGGTTACAAGTTCTATAACAAGTAATTGATTGGTAATAAGGGGGAAGGGATTTTATTTGGTTGGAAATATAATTAATTGAAAGTATTACATATGCAATCATGAAGTGTAAATTAATGTAATACAACGAAAACGTACATAATGTATTTTAACTTGCAATCGCTCAAGTTGAACAATTACACAATTATTCATGAGCGTTACATACTCCATCTATTACTTAACAGCACACAGCACGAATTAACAATACAAACCAATTCTAACTAGTTCATGATACATAAGAAAAAATCCATAGAAAATTAAACCAAACAGATTATCAAAAGGATACGACTCCCCAAACATTTAGGACCCGACGATTATTGACATATCAAAAAACCACAACTGATTAAACTGTATACCTCCCATGAAGGTATAATTCAATTTGTCAGGGTGACCATTTTTATTGAAACAAATATTAGGTTGAAAATAAAATTGAAGGTTTAATGTGTTTGACTGATCTTTTAATAAATAAGTCATTTTAATTTTTTTGTTTTAAAAATATTGATTAAATTTGAAAAGTTGATGTTGATCATGAGTTTTGAGGGCGATATTGTGAAGAGCCATTTTGTGACGGTTCGACTAAATCCGGGGAGTCGACTGGTCTAACTGCGATACACGTGATATGCCACGAGAGTTTGAGAACAATTGTGAGCCAAATATTGATACGAGCATTGCAAGTTGCGATGCGTCAGAAAAATTTGAGAACAACTGTGCAAAGTACGGAACAGAAACCATCGAACGACCACAAAAAAAGCGACCAGGACATACAAGCTTCATCTCAAGACCAACCAGAACGAAAACCCTTCAACCCACAACTGCACCATCGAACCGAACACGAACGGTCACCCCAATCGAGACCACACTGTACCGCAACAAAAAATCCCACCCGCCGCCGCCCCTGTCTCGCGGCGATCAGCTGACCCTCACCCGGCCCTGAACGGCGCCAGGGTCTCCCAACAATCCTCAAATCTCGAACGCCCAACCCAACAAAGGGGGCGAAGGTCAAAGGGTACGCGCGAAGGGCACACCGCGAAGGGCCTCGGGCGCCACGGGGCAGGGCATTACATGTTTCATCGACTCGATGCGCCTGTTGATGGCGTGCGTTTGCGAGAGCAGCGCGTCGGCGACCGTCTCGCGCTCCTTGAGCCGCCCCGCCAGCCGCTTCGCGTCCAGGATTATCTGGTGGATCGACACCGACATGGCACGACGCGCTCGCCCCGCGCCACTCCGCCACTGCCGAGGGGACGGGGGGCCGCGAACGTGGCACGTCGGCGTTCGCGAGCGCCGTTTTCGTGAGGGGTTTGTGTGATTTTGGGGGGGTTTTGGGAGGGGGGGTGGTTTTTTGGATTTGTGGGAGTTTTGGTTTTGGATGTTTTGAAACGATTATTTGTCGGTGCCGAGATAATAGAATATATGACGGAAGAACACGACGATGGCAGAACACAGCGATAGTAGAACACAGCGATGACAGAACACAGCGATAGTTGAACACAACGATAGGAGCACACGGCGACGGTAGAACACACGACAGTAGAACACACGACATTAGAACACGATGACGGTAGAACACAGTGACAGTAAAACACAATGACACTAGAACACGGTGACACTAGAACACAATAACACTAGAACACCATGACACTAGAACACAACGACAGTAAAACACAACGACAGTAAAACACAACGACAGTAAAACACATGACAATAGAACACGGTGATACTAAAATTCAGGGCTGTGGAATCGTTAAAAAAACACGACTCCGACTTCGATTCCGACTCCGACCCCGACTCCGACGCCGACTCCGACGCCGACTCCGACTCTAGCCAAAACACCGTGACTCCGCGACTCCGACTCCGACTCTGACTTCGACTCCGACTCCGACTCTGACTCCGACTCCGACTACAGCCCTGCTAAAATTAGTAATGAACAACATTAGCTTAATAAGAGCGAATTTAAGTTGATACCCGAGAAACACGTTTATACACGTACATGCTCCTACACATAGGTACTACAGATGTAGCGTGCCCGGCATATCGTTTATACCTCCACGTACATGCACTAATACTCATTAGATTTGTATGTGTGTTTCACGAATGCCAACTTAAATTCACTAATAAGCCAATGTTGTTCTTTACCCTAAAATTCAATTACACTAAAACACAATGACACTTAAATACAATGACACTAGAACACAATGACACTAGAACACAATGACAATAGAACACAACGACACTAGAACACAACGACGACAGAATACACAACAGTAAAACATCATGAAGGTAGAACACAGCGACAGTAGAAATTTGAAAGTTAATAATCAAAATGTAAAGGAGGCGTAGGAGATTGAGTTGTTCAAAACAGGGCTTTACCTAGAACGGAGCAGTCGGAACAATGGGTTTTTACCCAGAGTAAGAGCAGAGCAGGAGCAAGAAAATTTGTAGTGCTACGGTGCTCCAATATATTTATATTTTTTTTTTATTAAATATAATATTTGACACTTTACATTACAACTTACACAATATTTACAAATTACTTACATTATCTGCCATTTTATTTAATAAAATCATTGAGTAATATATATAATTCTATTTTTTGTCTTTGTAATTGTATAAAATATTGTAAATGTATATCCAGGGCCGTAGAGAGAAATTCCGAACCCTAGGAAAAAGAGTTTGAAATGATTTTTTTATAAGTGTCCAGTCATCATATCATCATCATTATCGACCTGTTCTTTGTCCATTGCAAGATCTCCCCATCAAATATTGGGGGTCTAGGCTATATACCTTATCCGAGAGTCAACCTTGTACCGATAAGAAACATGTACCATTAAGAGTCAATCCACTCATATCAACGGAGAAGGCTCTCAGACCAATAGTACGCAAGTCTATGAGCTAAACTTTGTGATCACTAACTCTCCACTATGCAAATATTTTTCACGAAAAACCGTACACTTACAAAAACAGACTTTTCCAAAAAATATTTACCAAAAAAAAACTGACTATTCAAATAAATTTTTCAAAAGTATTCGAAACGAAAAATTTCAAAATCGGTCACAGACCCTCAAAATAGCCCAGGCCCTGAGAATTAACCCCCTCTCAATAACTCTTTATATTATATATCTAATAAGCTATATGCTGTTTTATTCGAATTTATAGGTATATCAAAGAAAATCAATAAATATAATTTTTATTTAAAAATTTTAACTGGAGCACGGAGCAGAGCAGAGCAAAGTCTTGGATGCCGGAGCGGAGCCACTCAAAAAAGTTCTCGCTCCAAAGCCCGTTTCAAAATAGACAAAAGTGGAAGATGATTGTAAAATTTTTCAAATACTTTAAATTATAGTTTCTATAGTTATAGTTATTAAAATGCTTTTTATATTTTATTTGTCATTTTAATCTCTTATTAGTTACAGATCAATGATTTATCTTCTTTTAAATATAATGTAATACAATTAGTATTTATAAACGTTTTGATATTCAGATAAATTTATTTTGTACTGAAATAATTTAAAATAAAGACAATAAGTATTTATTAAGACATATGTATATTTTCACAGAAATTATTTAAACATAAATTCAATATCCACCTCTTATTTCTACATTTATTTTTAATTATGAAACATATTGCAACATATGTATTTGATTTGTTGAAAATGTAGAAAATTTAAAATTTCAATGAAAATTATAATCATTATTCAAACAAGTCACATTATAAAATATATTTAAAACATATGCCTTCTAAATTAATATAACATTAACTATTATATATAAAAAAAAAAATAAGAATATACTTTTTTTTTCTTTGTCTATTAATATAGACAATAACCTCTGAGTAAATTTTCTGCACTATAAACAAATAAATACTGAATTTATAGTAAAGATATTTAAAAAAACTTATTATCACAATCATGTTCAGAATTATTTGAGAAATATTTCATTGTTCGTTTAGTAAAATGCTTAATTTTTCTTTGTGCATTCTCTTATTTTAAAATCTGAATAAAGTTTAATAGGTTTTTTCATTTTCATAAATGAAATTACGATATCACTATCACATATTTTCAATTGAGTACATCACACTATAAATATATAAATGCAGAAAAATATGAAATTTTAAAAGACACACACACAAAATACATACACTGGTAATTGACTGTTATTATACAGATTCTTCATTTACAAACTTTCTTATTTCTTTGTTTATTTCATCAGGACTTTCTTGCTGTACAAAATGACTCGAGTTTTTTATAATTTTTGTCTTTATATTTGGAACCTCCCTTTTAGCTAAATCAATAAATCTCAATGACAAATAATCATCATTTTCTCCAAACAGTAACAATCCAGGAGGATAATCTTTTAATGTTTCATTTTTTACATAAAGTTCACCACAATTTGCCCGATAATAGTTCACAGGATATTTTAACGCTTCTGCAAATTCATACATTTATAACATAACAACAATGATTTAAAAACTAATAATGCAAGAACTTGATTCACTTACTTGGTTTTGAAAACATATATTTGAAAACTTCCAAGTCTTCATTTGAGACTCTCTTCTGTTTGTTTCCTTTTTTTTCATCAATAAGAATATTAAATTTACTAAAATCATTGAGTGATAATGCAAATTCTGGCAAGAATGGCATTTGGAAGAAAAAGCAATACCTATAAATTAAAAATCAATACATAGCAAATATTGTAATGCATGATTATCATATTGTGATTTTCTTTATCTACTGACCACGATGAAATAAATTGTTTTGGATTAACTGCAATCAACTTAGTCCATGTACGATGATGCGGTGAATTAATCACTACATATTTGCTAACCATATGAGAATAGTAATCCATAAAGTTCCATACCAAGAGACCACCCCAATCATGACCGACCAATATCACTTCATTCTTTCCTAAAACATAAAATATAAACGATTATATATTTCTTTCAATTTTAAGGATTGTACAAATCTTAAAAAGTTACCTAGTCCCAATATGAAATGATATATATCATCTATTATTTTTTTTATTTTATAACTTGACTGAGACTCGGGTTTATCCGATTCTCCATATCCACGTAAATCCAAAGCGACAGTCCTTTAAAAAATACATTCCAAATTATTTTTAGTTAAGTATATAATGAATTTCATATATGGTATTTACCAATAGTCTTGAGACAAATCTCTTAATTGATGTCTCCATGAATACCAAAATTCTGGAAAACCATGTATAAAGAGCATTAAAGGTTTGCTTTTATTTCCATTTTCTACATAATGTAAACGGACATCCTGAAAACAAAAATAATTCAAATTGAGTAATAGATAATAGTAATATAAAAATTCTTACACTTCTTATATTTATATAAAATTTGATTTGTTTAATAAATTTAATAATATTTTGTTTTTATTGATTTAATAAAATTGAAAGAAATATGTGTAATTTTTTTATTATTGTTTATTTACATGTGTTTTTTGATACTTTTTTGACGTAACATTATTGTACTAGTCTACTAGTCATCGAGTGATTCATTTTTGATTGTTTTCTTATCAATCTACAATAACAAATTAATATAGAGTAAAGTAGTAGGTACTTAATATGTTGTTTGTAAGCAAAATATTATGTTTCAAAAAGGTGATAAGAAAAATATTTAATTTTCGATCGAGCGCATAACTTTACTCCTAATTGTAAGCAATGTCATAACTGCACGAATAATATTCATTTTGGCAAAAAAATATAAATTTGCATATTTGCTGGTTGCATTCGCAGACGACGACGACAGGAACAACACAAAGCACCAGTCTTGTTTTCCAACATGAAGACCTTCTCTAAGAGCCGTTGACCTCAAGTGCACGTAGAAAGAAAAACGTTGCAAAACTAGTTGCACAAAACCAAAACAAGATGCACCTATGCAAAAATATGTCGCGAAATATACGCAATCGCGATATAATTTCAGCAGGTCAAATATAAGTTATCATACATATCTAGAAAATTAAATACGTTTTTTCGGTATTTAATACGAGATAAAATTACGAGGTCAAGTACGTGACAAATGCATTAATATTACATAAAAAAAAATAATTAAAAAATTACTTGTAACTGCATGAATCCATCTTGTCCCCATGAAGTATCGAACAAGCACTGTGGAGGCTTTTCCCTGTTTTTAATCTTCCAAAACTTAGTACAAGGGTGAGTTATGGCATAAAACATCAACCATATCAAAAAACCCACACTATAAATCCCGGTAAAAATATAAATAATTATCTTAAAAAAGAACAACTGTATCGGATGCATTTCCGAATTTCAAATAAAAAAAAGCGGGAAAATCGAGACCGTTTCACGAGAGAGGAGTGCAATTGGCAAGATCCAGCAGTCAAATGGCTCTTTAGCGTTTGCGTTCAGGGCTAATATTGCCCCGCCACACATTTATAGGCTTTACACGAATATGTGTCACGTTTGTATATATTCGACATTTGTCGCTTTTGCTAAGAAAGCAACGAAAACTGTTGCTGATGACGAATGGCCAATGCTCGATGATCACCCGCAAGATAATCGGATACTCTTTGTCTTGTATTATCTTTGGTCTATGCAGTTTTATCTTGTTCGGGGCGATTGTTCGAAAATATCGGTTTTTTATACATATTATTTAATATATGTATATAATATAATACATATATGGGCGTTCTCAATGTCAAGGTGTCTGATAAAATTTATTTATGCTGTGAAATGATTCGAGTCTGAAATCGTTCGTGTGATGCATTTGATCATTTGTTGTTTTAAGTTGAATGTTGGATGTTTGGATATTTGATGGATTCGTTAGGTAATTTATGATCAATAATTAATAATTAATTTATAAAATCACAGTGATAATGTAATTAAATATACAGTATCTGTGGATGATCTCAGATTTAATATTTTCAAGGAGTTTATTATTATTCATGTGACATATTTTTTTTAAATATTTGTAAGTTAATAATGAAAGTTTTTCATAATCTTCATGAACTTATTATTATAAAAATCATCATCATCATCATCGTCGTCGTCGTCGTTATCATCATCTTTTAGATGTGCAGTTTAATTAGCTTTAAATTTTGTCGTGAAAATGATATCGATGCGTGCAAACAAGTAACTTTCTCTACCTTTGCCAAACAAGCTTCACAAGTCTGGTTTGATATATTTTCTGTCTATTTTAATGTGAAATAATATATACAAATTAAATTTACATGTCATTTCTGAAGGAAAGTAATTTAACAAATATGTAATACACAAGTTGTTTTTTTTTTTTGGACAAAAAACTAAATGAAAAGCGTATATGGATTCAAAGAATTGTTATAGGTTGTTTATATTATGAAGGAGATTCGAGGAATACATTCAGGCGCATTTCCGTATTTTATCGTACATTAAATTTATAATGTGGAAAAAAACAGCAAAAAATTTTTTTTCTGATTCGATTTCCTGGAAACACGTTGATCGTCCTGAATTTTTCTTTTCAGAAACAAATTTTCGTAACGTTTTTCTGGGAAACATCTTGTTGTATAATATGGGAAAATTAATTAAATTTGATATTTAGATTTTTCCACCAAATTATTTTTCATTAATGATTTTTTCTTTTTACAGATAAAATAATCAAAAGCAAAATTAAAATTTCATAATCAACTTCATGTTATTTTTGAAATGATTTGAAAGGCTATTTATATTTTGTTATTATGATTCCAAAATACTTAATACCTATTATTTTCCAAAAAAAAAAAAAAATAGTTATTCCCAGTTAGAATAATAATAGAAACTAAGCTTGATTCAACGTAAAATAAAAGCTGATCTATATTGATTCTATAATATAATATAATGGCTATAAATATTTTCCATTTTTTTTAATATCTTCATATTAATTTTTTTTTATTCGAATTGTCAAATCAATTATCACTCGCTTGACCCTTCGAACATTTATCAATTTTCAAATGCACTTGACATAATAATAGGCGTAGAAAAACACTGTAAAAAATAATTACCAGTATCCAATATCGGTTAACACGTGTACAACAAATAGCACAACCGTCAGCAAATACCTTGACCACAAAAGGGCTTGATCTCAGACCTTTTTGAAAGACACATCTTTATACACCAACTATTAGTCAATAATTTCTTATCGCATTTTTCAGTATCAAAGACGGTTTCCTTTCGTTTATTCATAGTTTATTTCACAAAGGTAATCTTCTGATTCACAGTTGGTTCATATAAAATGTTCATTTAGAAATTTGGTCGATTTCATTTTTTCGATATGAAGAGAAAAGTTTGTTTGAAGTAGAGCGCATGAATGACTATTAAAGATTATGTTAAATTTAAAATATAATTATTACGTAATGATCCCATTTGCAACAGAAGAAACTGTGCTATCTAAATTGGCAACCCGGTTTCCGAGTAAATTTATTATACATTTTATTGTGTTAGTTCGTGTTTTTAAATAAAAATATGATTTATAATGTGTGTTCGAGTTTCGTTCTGAGAATATTGATTCGATTTTCTATTCATAATATATATCCGACTGAAAAGATAGTTTAATAATAAATAGGAAAGTTGAATTTGGAACATCCCTTCCTAAAACTGATTAAAGTTAGTTTTTTTGGGTTCGTTTTTTATAAATTTTTGATAACTTTCCATGATTTGGGGAAACCAATGATAAGTATAAAATAAATCAATCGACAAAATAACGAAGTTCTTGCTCTGTATTTTTATGATTACATAAAAATATATCAAAATATCGTATACATTAAATTTATAGCTATTTAATATGAATTTCTAATAAAAAAGTCTCGATATTCTATATTTTATTGAGTTTTGTTCAAGCTTTTATTTTATCAATGGTAACATAATCTATTTTCATTGCGATTCATTACCAGCACAAATATGATATTAGTAAAATCATATTTATTATAATATATTCATAGAAATCTAAAGTTACACGAAGGATAAATGGATAAAACTTTAATTAGAAATTTTTGATTAGATATTATACATAAATTTGAAAAAAATCGTATCATGATAATTTCGCATTCAACTTAATATAATATAATGAAAACAGTTGTAATCGTGCACATTCGGCCGCTCAGTCCATAAGTCCTTATGATTGTTTACGTTCGTGCAATCTGTTCTAAATATATTTATTTTCACTGTTCGACTCATTTCAATGAAAATAATTACATTAAGCGCAGATTGCATGAATGTAAGCAATTCATCATGTTCGAGTTATTCTGTTTGCCGAGGCTACACGTGTCGGCTATTTGCATGAAAAAATTACAGTTAGAGATTTTCGCGAAAAGCACTTGATTATATGGAGTTTTCTTCTTTAAAGCAGAACTTTGCATTGAGTATATATGTATGTTACATATCTCTGTCACATATTTCACATTTATTTACGAACGAGAATGGAGATTTTGAATGCCGGTAAAATAATCTGAGAGTTTCTGGATATGTGAATTAATTTGCAAACGATTTTGATTAGTTGCGTTGTAAAAATTCCATATTTTTAAATAAATTATATGAGTAGCCTTTACACGTGTTTACTTCGAATATATTTTTATTAAATTTTAGTGTTTTTAGATATCGCGATAATTTATTTTAAATTTTCGCAATATCGATTTTGCATTTTTTAATACGCAAATAATTATGATTTTAATCATTAAAAAACATTGTTATCACATAAAGGAACCTTTAAAAAATTGAACTAAACTTCAACTGAAACTAACCGTATTATGTCGAATTTGTTTATTTACGATTATTTTATTTGAATTTGGCCCCACATTATGATTTTTTTCATGCCAAAGTCTATTCGTTACAATCTATCTGTAATTTGTAGAAAAATCTTTATTTAACACAATAAAGTATTACATTATACTAACGTTTTTTCAATATAAACTTTTTTTCGAAGGGAAGCCCACCATTCTGCCTTCTAACATATACCCCCTCGAACATATGATATTCTATTGCATTATCATACTAGCAAGAAAATTTGATATCTATCGAAATTCCAAACGATGATTACGTTTTATCTTTATCGATATTTCGACACAAAGGTGACCCTTTTCAGATTTTGATAACCTCTCCGAAATTTGTGTCATACAAGTTAATTGTGCATTTTCTCAAAAACTTCTACACATATATCATACGCATTTACTATAATAATTTAATCGTAATACGTTTCATTTCACAAACCACTAACAAACTTATACAATCGATGAATATATTAAACCGAATTTTCCATTGATCATCATTGAACAACAACTCTTCAACTCCACGCAGATTTTAACCATTGCTTGCGTGGAAGGCCATCAAGTCGGAAGATTATACTAGAATTTTACACACAAAATTGCATTGTACACTCAAGAACTGACACGCAATGTGCAATTACAGCGACACGTGCATATTGCAAGTGCAAACTCGAACTCGTCCGACCTTACGTGTTGACACTGAAAGTGAAAGTTTCCGTTTCGTATAATGCTTTTTGCGAGTTTTGCCACTTCTCGGTGTTGTTTTTTTGTTCCGTTTCTTTTGTGCATCGATATTTTTGATGAATCTGGAAATCGGTAGTCGGATTTTGAACGAGGAGAAAATGATGTTTGAATTTTTCTTGTGGGTTTAGTGGATCTGATCTTTTCATCTGAAGAGAAAGTATTTGGATTATTTTTTGGGTTAAACATGATAATTTAATAAAAAATATGCGAAAATTATTGATATAAAAAAATAGCACGTGGAGTGTAGGTAGAATGCTCGATTGTTAATTGAGAGGTCGATTTGATTTAGACAAGGTGAGTGGGATTTTTTTGTATTTGTCATTAAATCCGAAAAAAATTGAAGTAGCGTTCGAAAAATGCATGTTAGTGGAAAAATATGTTCATAATAAAGCGGCCTTCAAAAAAATATGAATGAATAGTATCTAATGCTGGCCATACACGCTACGAGAAATCGTTACGATAAAACTGTACAGTTCGAAAGGTACGATTTATCGCTACATGTATGTATGTAAAACTGTACAGTTTTATAACATACATGTAGCGATAAATCGTACCTTAGTTTTATCGTAAAGATTTCTCGTAGCGTGTATGGTCAGCATAATGCATAGCAGAGTACACTTTTCATTCTATGTATTAATACCTTAAATATCAGTATATTAATATTTTTTTATTCAAAAACAACCAATCTTCAGTTTTCAGTTAAAAAGATTATTTTCTTAATATAAAATTTAAAATTCATCACTACAAATAAATTTTATAAACTTCACTAATCCTTTTGATTCTCGTTTTATTACGACGCACTTAAATGAACACACCAAAACTCCCAACCCCTGACCCCACAATCAAACTGGCACTCAAAAAAAAATACCCTCGAATACGAATTAGTTCATTCGCACTTTTCCGTGCCATTTTTGACCTTTTTGCGAACGGCACGTGGACGGCAATTTGAGCGGCAAAAAGCGGTCGCGACACGCGCGAATTTCAAACACAAACCATCGCATGACATTCATCGCCAGAGGCCATCGCACTCTGGACATGCGCAGCACGTTTTGTTTATAACAATGTTTTTGAAAGCGTTTCAGAATGTCATGCTTATGGCAGATCGGTTTTTTGGACCTCGTGTAAATGAAAGAAGAGACGATTGAGAAGCCGCTCGATTCGCAAAAGTGTTTGTGATTTTACGGTTGTTTGGATTGAAATTATGTGTCGATAAAATTTATGAAGGTTGTGTGATTTTTTGATTCGATCGATCTGTTTAAATTTGGATGTTATAACTGAAAAGGTAATACAACGATTTTTTTAATATTCATAACACGATTTAATTTTATTAGATTGGTGACTCATTATATTATAATTAAATTTATCTGTGTTATAATATTTGCTTACGCGATAATATAATACCGTGAACTTGAAATTCAAACGATGATAGTAAAACAATAAATATAAATAATAAAATTTTCGTTTAGCTATCATCAACTGACAACATTCTATACATTATTTTATTCTTAATTTCTTTAATAATAATATTTATTAGATATTTTACTGTTATTTTAAAATAATGATATTATAATAGATAATGAAAAATCTAATTTCTAATTTCTTCAGAAAATTGATCGGAAAAACAAATTGAGACACAATTAATAGTATTGTTTATTTAAAATATAACCACATAAATGTTAATTATATTTGAACACGTGTTGAACTTATCGCAGAAAATTGTTGAAATATTAGTGTTAAGTGAATTATAATGAGGATAAGTTTTATTTATTTATTAAATTATAAATCGTCCCACTTTATAACGCTTCGATTTCTATTTCAATTTTATCATCATCATCAATATATTTTAATGAGAACTGTAAAACAAATTAACAGTTTCATGGATTTTTTTTCAATCATCAAATACGCTTTATTTATTTTTTATTCGATGTATTTATTCTTGAAATGATTGCGTTAAAGAATCAGTTATTATAATTGTTTTAGATTATCTATTTATTAAAACAAGTTTGTTTATTTTTAGACGTACATATAATATATTATTTCGTATCAAGTGATAAAATTTTATAATAATTTATATAATAAGATTTTTGGCACATTAACAATAAGTAAAACAATAAAACCACAAAATATTAAAAATAATTAAATTTACAATTACATATATATATATACATACAAATAATAATTTTTTTTTATTTTATCAAAAAATTCCTTAAAATTTCATTAACTTCCACATAATTTTCTTGTTGAATAAAATGTCTGCCTTCTTTCAATATCTCAACCTGGAAGTTTTTATAATTATTTTGAATCAAAGAACAAGTAGTTCTCGATATATATGCATCTTTTTCACCCAGAATCATAAGTCCTTTGGGTATCTCTTTACGACGTTCTATTTCAAAATTTCTGAGAAAATTAGCTCTATAATAGTTCAAAGGGTGTGTAAAGTTACCTGTAAAAATAAAATAAAAATATATCAAACATAACAACATAATAGATAAACACAGAGGTAATAACACTAATATGCATCGCATTAAAATATCACCAACAACAAGTTGATAAATTTAAATGACACAAAGTGGCCGCGAATGCAATTCGCCAATTGCATAATTCGCGCATGCAATTTAACTCCCTCAGACGTGCATGGGAATTGTGCCGTAAAAATGGGTCAGTGAAAGTGCAATCCGTACAACAGGATATGCAGAAGTGCAGCCAGTCATGTTCAATTTGATATATTCGTATATTTCGTGACGATTCATTTTTTCACTAATGATTGACGTGGTTGCAGAATGTAGTTAAGATAATTTATGATAAATGCCTCGTTATTTCCGTTTATTGTTCGCGTTTGTTGATTAGCACGTGGAAGAGTTTCGTAACCGGTTGATTGGTTGTTACATACATTTTTATATATTATGAGTATTAGGGATGTCAGATTTAGCGTAATTATAATTTACCGGAAAAATATAACAAAAATCCGAAAAAACCATACACTTACTAAAACTGGTTTTTCCAAAAAAATTATTTTCTAAAAAAACGACACTTCAAAAATATTCAAAACACAAAAAAAAATTATTTACCGGTAAACATTGAAAATTTATCGGTAAATTACCAAACTGTTATTTGGGTCATTTACCGGTAATGAGTACCCTAATAAGTACTTATGTATTTTAAAATATTTAATTTTGTTGCATTGTCCTCTCGAGGTTAATAAAGCGATATAAGAGCTTTCCTGGTGTGTTTAATACTCATCAAAATCACAAAATTATAATTTATGTTTACAATACTATATACCAAAAAAACTCTATATAAAGATTACATAAAAAGATAATATGCTCTCAGCAATAAAAAAAATCACCGGAAAAACTCCAAGAAACAGCTTTTTCACGTAATAACAGAGTTATGTTTATAATGCTTGTTGCTTTTCTAAATATATCAATAAAACAAATAAATAGTATCAGAGAGCACATAAAAATGTTTAGACTCATTGTCAGATAAGACATTCATAATTTTCTCAGGTTTTGTAATTTTATCCAATAACAATGATTATACGGCATTTCCTTCAATTATGACGCGTTAGTCATAATCAAATGATATAGTTAACTATACTGAATCAACAGTAGAGTTGAAAATCCCTGAAAAAGTTCGTTGTATAATAATAATTAGGAAGGCAGACTGTCAAGGCAAACTTGTTTGACGGACAGTCTGGGGCATTGGGAGGTCTCCTTGCATATGCGTCTGCAATTGCATCAACCGTTTTATGACCCCAAATAAATATACGTGTTTTGACAATTTTTTTCATATTTTACCTGAAGGTGTAAATTCGTAAATATTGTGCTTGTGTTGTGTTGTGGTCATACGGCGATTATGGTCGATAATATTGTGTAATTTTTCGGATCGTTTAAAAGGTGGGTGATTTATTTGTTTAAAGAATGATAAAATAAATGGGAAAATCCGGAGAATATCGTTAAAAAAAGAAAATTTTGAATTGAAAATTGTACAAAAAACTTAAAAATAGTAAATATGTTTTCGTATCTATATCAATATTTGAAATATATATTATTTATATAAACACTGAATTAAAATAATTAACCAAAATGCATTTTAAAAACTGTATAATTTAAAAAATTCTACCTTTTTCTGAAAATGTATATTTGTATGCTTCTATATCATCCATAGTTACTTTCGAGGTGGGACTAAGCATTTCTTTTTCAAAAATTCTCAAATCGTTAGACCTTAGACTCATTTCAGGAAAGTATGGTCCTTGAAAAAAAAATACGTACCTGAAATAAAAATGACAGATTTCTTATTTCGAAATGAAATATTTTAATTTTTATTCATATTGTAAGATACCATCTATCGAAAAAATTTATAGCTAGTGAAGAAAAACACATTATAATAAACCGTCAGATATCTATTAGAGAAAAAAAATTAAATTTTCACTTAATCCTTTTCACTAAATTTTCAGTTTCATTATTGAAATAATATTAACTATTCGTGTTATGTTATAATTTAAATTTACCATGAACGACTGAATTGCCACCACTCGGAAAATGTTAAATGTATCCAAACATCGCTAGGAGGACCACTCATGACTACAAAATTATCCAACATTTCACCATATTTGTGTACAAACTCCCATGTCAATAATGCTCCCCAATCATGGCCGACCAATGTGAATTTTTTTCTTTCTGAAAAAAAAAGTTTTGTTTTTTAACCGAATTATAATTAAATAATCAATAGTCGCGTTCAATTTACCCAATGAAATAACTAGTTCTCTGACGTCGTTTAATATATTTATTAATTTATAATTATATCTGCCTCTGGGTTTTTCTGAGTCACCATAGCCGCGTTTGTCGATCGCAACACACCTGAAAATTCATGTAAAATATTGAATATGTGTAGATGATGACCTGATTTCAATAAATGGTGCAATAAGGAAAAATAACAGATGCTTTGTATTAAAAGCATCAACGGAGAATATAATATACTTTGTTTGAATATGAAAGATTTTACAATAGAAACATTAACACATTGAACCTTATTGTTAGTCATTCGCACAATCAGTTATCTCATCGAAAATATGATCTTCAAACCCGGAAAAAGTACATTATAAAACAATTAATAACGATTGATTTTGATCGATTATTGTCACAATAATTTGATTAATATCGTGAAAAGTAAACTAGAAATAATAATGAAAATTAATTTAACACGAGAATTTATCAAAAATTTAAAAAATTTAAAACCACTCGTACAGGAAAATTTATTCATAATACATAGTTTTGTTTCTTTTGTATAATATGTCAATTTATAAAATATAATATATTCTATATAGTTGTTGAATGATAAATATGAGGAAATTATTATCAAAAAATAAATTTACCAATAATCTTTCGAAAATTCTTCCAGTTGATGTCTCCATGAATACCAAAATTCAGGAAAACCGTGAAGGAATATCATCAATGGCTTAGAATGATCACCTTTCTCAACATAGTGCAATTTTATACCCTAAAATTCGAAGCACAACACGAAAATTTTAACAAATCATCATAAGATTCTTGCCAAAAACGACACATCGAAAATCAGAATACAATCAAACAAAACCGAATACACAAATGCGAAGCAAAATTAAAATTGTAATATTTGCATAAATTTACTTACATTAACATTAGCGTATTTATGTTCGCCGTACTTCGGATCCGTCAAGCATTTCGGAGGAATCTGCCTATCTTTAGCTCGGCTATAACTCGGTTTCAGGGCCCTGGCAATCAGTACGAAGATACTGACGTACGTATATATTATAAAAGACCAAATAAAACCCTTGATTTGAACAAATGAACTAACTCGACTGCCGTTCGCGGGCATGGTGAAAACTAGCAGCCGGCGAAACGGCGCGAAAGTAACTGACCGGTTTGAGTACGTGCCTGTCGTATTATATATTGGGCATTAAACTTGGCCTGAAAATAAGTTCGTTAACTAGCCGATCAATGATGAAAATCGATGAGATTTCTGTTCAAGATTGTGTGCCGATATCGCTGTGTAGTTGTTGAATGTTTATTGAAATCCGGTGTCGGGACGATTGTGCTATGTCAGTAACTCTTGAGATAAGCGGGATCAATGTGTCCAATTGGTTCTTGCATTGATAATAATGAGTTATGTGGTTTGATCGTTTTCGCGATTTTTGTCATGTGATATAATATATAAGAACGTATGATCGAGTTTATGGTTGGATGGGAAATTCGTTTTTGTATTCATCGACTTTCATTCTGTCACATTTCTGGTCATTTCTTTGTGCTTTCAAAATAATTATGAATATACGATATAATTATGAGTAAGTCCGTTTCGTGTCTACGGTAGAAAGTCGTATTATTTTATGTATAAGTAATTGGATTCAATACATGACAAGATGCAATAAAGTATGCTAACGATTTGATCACGAGTGATTTTTTCAAACTTACGTATGCATTTTTTTCAATGGAATATTTTGTCGGTAGTTGATATAATCAATTTAGATTCATAAAATAAATATGTTGTAATAAATTTTATTAGTTATTGTGACAATTACGATGGTTGAAAAGGATTATTAGCACATAAATAAGAACACAAAATATTTCGTGACTTTGATTTACTGAAAACGCTTATGTAAATTGTGAATTTATTGGAATATTTATCGTTTTAAATATTGTTTGCATATGAGATTAGATTAAACGATTGAAAATCACAACGCAATCGTTGTATTATTATGTATCAGTAACGAAAATATGACTTATTTATAATTAATTTAAAGATCATAAGATACGATAAATTATATAAATATAATAATAAACATAATTGTCATTAGATAAAAAAATTACGTAAAAAGCATATATTATATTATATTGCACCAAAAATATTTAAAAAAATATTTTTAAAGTCTATGATTTATTTTCAATAACAATGTTTTATGGCTAATTTGTACTATATAACATACATATTCACATTATTTTATTCATCTTTTGAGTTAATTGTATCAGTTTCAAGTATTGTTGAAATCCTGAAAATCAAAATGATTGTTATCTTTCTGCATATTATAAACGATATATTTTTACTACGCCATCTTACTTGCGTTGTCTTCTATATAATTTAAATGCCTTTCTCCATTGTTTGGACACTCTTAATGCTTTTTCTGACGATTCATCCCATTTATTTACAGGACCCATTATCGACAATGGATCAGAGCTAACCATTCCAGCAATTCCTAATTCTAAATCGACGACAGGAGTAGTTTCAATGGGTTTTGTTGGTAACGGTTCATCGATCAATTTTTTTGCTTCTTCTAATACCTTCAGATGATCTAGTTTGGAACTCTGACTTTCCTGTCAAACGTTTTTTTTTTTGTATTACATAATTATAAATATTTTTTGCAAATGTTTTATTTACTTGAGAGGTTGAAGATGATGATATCGTACTATTGTTCATATTTGAATTGATTATTTGTTCGCTCAAAGATTGTTTATCTTCTATCGGTGGCCCGATTATCCATGGATCGAAAGGCTTCGATGAAGATGGTTTTGTAGGTTTTTGAGGAGGACGAGCTCTTGATAGAGCTCTTGCTATGTTTCCACATACAATTCCTCCCGATGTCAAAAAACTAGGTGAAGTCTCTGAAGTTGAATCGGGAAAAACTGGCTGATCGACGGAATCTGTATCACCTGCATAGTATATAATGATGTGATTTTTTTTCATAAATCTCTAAATATATAATGGCAATCATATTTACGTGGTTTTGAAAATGCTGTACAAGGCCGGTGATTACTGACTGATTGTTTAACACAAGAAGAAGTTGGAGCAGTGGCGGGTCTTGTGATCGCGTAAATGTTCACCTGAAAATGTCATTGAAAAAATCAGAAAAATGAAAACAAAATATTCCGTTACGATAACAAAAATGTATTGCTTGAATACGAACATGATTAGATACGAAATCTTCTGTCAATTTAGATACTGGTGAATTATCATCGTTATCTTCCGACGATGGTTCTGTTAAACTGCTAACTTCGATTGAACATGAAGCTGTATCATCAGTTTTGAGATTTCCATCTAAGGATTTGTACGATTCATCGTTTGCATCGTCTAATGATTCTTCAACTGATTCTACATAAAATTTGTTTTAATGAAATAAACATCTAAAATAAAATCAATATCAATATATGAACTAGCCAAACCGCCATCGTTTAGAATTTCTCCATCTAACTTTTTTAAATTTGGCATAAATTCTTTTATAATTTTTCTATAACCGTGATATTTTGAAACTGGCGTTTCTTTAGTACTTAATTTCATCAAATTCGGACATAGCGAAAGAAGACTCACATTCACTATAGATTTAAGTGGATTTCTAAAAAAAAAGTAACATAAACTTTATTTCTAGTACAATCCAACTGTCTAAAATAGAAAGTACATAATAGTTTTCACCTGTCCAAATTGATGACTTTAAGATTATCTAAAATTGCACAAGGGCCCACGTTTTCAATATAATTGTCAGCTGCATACAATTCGATCAAATTAGTCAATCCAAATGTACCATCTAAATTAGTCAAACCGCATCTTGATACATGTAAAACCTAAATTTGATTAATAATTTTGATTTATCACTTTAAAACTGTTCAATCTACAGATATTTCATTTACTTTGAGATGATTCAATGATGTTCCGATTTCTCTCAGCGATGTTAATCCGCTTCCATCTAGGCGCAATGTTCTTATATAAGGAGTATAAACTTCAAGTCTGCTTAAAGATATTGTTGAAGCTACTACTCTTAGACGAACTTCTCTCAACTGTCTCAATTGATGAATATTATCAACTCCACTTGATTGAATCTGAAAATATAAATTAGCTTTATGATTATTAAAATATTTATGTGAATAAATAACATATTATAAATTCACCAGTAAGTCCAATAAATTTTGTTCTCTGGGAAACGCACCAATTTCAAATGTCAACAAATTTTCTTGACCATTTTCATATGGATTTGATATTATTCTAAAATCAAATCAATCAATGAAATAATTTTTTTTTTAAGTTTTTCCATAAAAATTAAATATATTTTAGATAGCGAAATAATGCAGACGATTCAGGTGATGCAGAATTCAAAGAGCTCAAAGAACTCGATGTCGAATTAGTTATCGGCGTAAGAGGAGTTGACGAATTCGAATTATTTTCAGATGCTGCATTCTTATCGATCGTCTCAGGAGCTTCCCCTTGAATATTTTCCAAGAGCGGCATGAACTATAAATAAAAAGCTGAATTAGAAAATGGAAAATTGCACAGCATAGTAAATTCCTTGCCATTGTTGGCACAATAAAAAACGATCAATACTTTAATGTCTGCCTGCTACGTACATATTTGTTCACATTTTACCCATCGTTTTTAGTGTCACATACCGTGACAGGTACTATCATTAATAAATCTTTTGTGTATTGCTCATAATTGTCGTTATTTTGTGAACGCGTCAATCACAAGCTGAATATGAGCGAACGTATCAATGTTGAAAAAAAATACACGGAAAATCGTAAATTTACATTTTTCATTTGCTTAAGTTAAAAATATATTTTGAATTAGTTTTTACATGGTTTATTATATAAATAATGTACCTTGTGAGAATTATTCTTTCATGGTAAATGCGTTTTCTTCGTTTCGATCAAACTGATTTTCATAGTCACGGTTACTATGGAAGTGAGGAATCAATTATTATTGCATAAATACTTTCCGTTATTTGAAAAACTCATGCAACGTTACATTCGGAAGCGCATGCAATTTTTAAAAACATTTCCTTTATAATTATGATAACGACTTGCAGTGAAAGGCAATAAAGCTGTATAAATGCGTGAACAATTTCACGACAAATCGAATTACCATAATATAAATACGTATAAAGCTATAATACTATATGGAAAATGTGGTTTTTTGAAATTTTCAAATGAATAAATTATATTTTTGAAGGTCAATAACGCGGAAATAATTTTTTAAACAAACACATAAAGCGTCAAATTGATGCGCCACATTTAAACATCACGATAAAAGAAATGCACACGCAAAGCTTTCACGGACATCGCATTCTATATTTTATATAATAAATATGTCAAAACATTCGTTTTTTTTTTAATATTATATAAATTATCACATTAAATAAACAAAATTTTAAAACTATCTTGTACACCGGAAAAATGCAATTATGTGTTATTATCGAAAAATTAATTATTAGTAATAATCAATTATTTAGATCGAAATTGAGTTTATGACAAAATAATTCTATGACATCTTTTTATTAAAAAATTCATAATAGATAACTGCATTTATCTGTCATCAAGTTGTATAGTGAGTAAATAATGCTTTTATTGAGTAGTGAGGAAGGACGCAAAGTGAACTTTTCACAGTCAAACGCGTCATTAAAGCTCGGACTTTCGAAGGCTTCACAGCTTTCACCGTTCTCCGTAAGTTCAACATAAATTTATGATCTACGAAATATTTAAATCGTAAATTATTCTTTCATTTTACTTGAATATGAAATGTTTTAAGAATTTACAAAAAATTGTAACAGAATTTGTATGGTTTTGACGGAAATATTTGGAATGACGATGTCATACATTACTTGGAAAATAAAAAATAAAAATTTAAACTAAACGATTAATATGCGAGGCATAGACATATTAATAGCAAGTATTTTGAACATAACAGCAAATCAAAGTGTTATTGATACGCCTTTCAACGATGGTATTAAAATTTAATTTATTTTAAAATTATCAATATCGTTATAACATGTAAATTATAATATATATTTTATATTTTATAGGATTATTAACAAATACTGAAACTAAAAAAGAACGTCTTAATTCATTAAAAAACAGCATTAATGGAAAACCTCTGAAAATCGGCACTATAGAAGTACAATATTTAATTTTGTAATACGTATTTGTTTTTGAAATCATTTTTTAATTTTACTTTTAAACATCGGGTTGTAATGTTTAGAATTATCCATTGAGCTATACAGAACGAGGCAAAGATGGAAAACTCATTGGACGTGGTGTGGCATTCGAATTTGTAAAAATTCTTCAGGACACTTTCAACTTCACGTATGAGGTTGTTTTACCGAAAGAAAACTTGGAAGGAAGTGTTTCCCAGGCGGAAAATAGCCTTCTTGGTATGCTAAGCCGAAAGGTGAGTATTTCAGATATTTCATACTGTTATTGTTTTATAAAATTCCGTAGATTTTAGTTGTTTATTTCACAACTGAAGTTCATGAAACGTTACTGAATAATATTGATGACTTATATTCTCATGACGCAACGAGCGAAATTTTTGATGATATATTTTAAATTATATTTACATATTTATTAAATATATTATCATATTTATGTAAATTGAAGTTTACGTTGTAATTTTGTTATTATGAAATTATCAATAATATGTTTACTTAAAAATCGCATATCGGATTTTCCCAAATTTTCAACAAAAACACATAACTATTTCTAAAAGGAAATCGACGTAGCTGCAGCCTTCCTTCCAAAACTAATAGACAGCAACAACTTCGTGAGGTATTCCCAAAGTCTCGACGAAGGAGAATGGGTCATTATGATGAAACGACCAAGTGAGTCTGCAGGTGGTTCTGGTCTTCTGGCTCCCTTCGACTACAACGTCTGGTACCTGATCCTGTTGTCCGTGATCACCTTCGGCCCTTTCATCTACATAGCCGTATGGGTCAGGTACATCTTGGTAAAGGAAGACGCCGACAAGCCGTATGGGATATCTCCTTGCATGTGGTTTGTTTATGGGGGGCTGATCAAGCAGGGAACCACTCTTTCGCCTGAAGCTAGTGAGTTTTATGTTTTAGTGATGTTTATATTGTTTTTAGTTTGTGTTTGAGTTAATGGTTTAACGTTATCGAATGTAATGGTTCTCATTGATCGACTAATTGTTAGTTAAAGTGTACAGAGTAGTTTTGATTATTTAAACATCGTTAGAGTACCTATTATTTATTTTTTATTAATATGCATTAATGAGAAATTCCCAAATTCGAAAAATCGTAGTAAGAGTAAAGTATAATAATTCAATTTATAAATACAGGAAATTTTTAGTTGGATAATGTACATGTCAATTGATATTCAGATAATGGACAAAATGACTATGGGTAATTTAAAAAAATCGAGCTGCATAAAAAAGTCATAAAGCTCGTGTCGGTAATAATAACACACTTCTTTTACTTATGCATAATGTTTCTCATCGCATAAATATTCCTTCAATATCAATTTTCATAATGATACTATTATATTATCTGTCCGATCGTTCAAGGTATAACTTACTCCGTTCGTACTTACATTATTAAATAACGTTGACATTTGAACATTAACCAACGCTTGACATGAACCAACATAAAAAACCAATCAATCTTTTTCCACAGATCCCACGCGAATATTGTTCGCGACATGGTGGATTTTCATAACCCTACTATCGGCTTTCTACACGGCAAATTTGACCGCTTTTTTAACATTGTCCAAGTTCACCCTGTCCATCAACTCTCCCGAAGATTTGGTGAAGAAAAGCAACAAATGGGTCGCAAGAAAGGGCAGTGCAGTAGAATATGTCGTTACCAATGTGCGTACATATTTTTTTTCATGGTTCAATTATTAACGAATTATCGCACGTTCCGCATTAAATTGTCTATAATATTTTGTATGCGATGTGGTTAGAGGGATATTTGTATGAAATTTTTCTGTTTGTCCACTTCGCATGTCGCCCGTGAAAATCGTTCGTGAAACCATTACAATATTTTTTTTCGACAATGTTCAACAAACAGTGACAACGTTTCGCAGTCGCCTTGTTTGTGTACGGTTCTTGCTAAGGACTTCCAATCGTAGGTCATTTTGTCCAAATAGTTCATGAATATTTTATTTGATTGCTTTTTGAAAAATGACCTTTTTTTCGTTCCCTATATATGTCTAGTGAAATGGTATTATTTTTGTTCTAGTTAAACAGAGAAAAAAATTGATAATATATTATAAGTAATTCAGAATAGATATGCATAAGATAGTAAAATGTTCGAATCTTATATTTAAATGATTTTTTTTAGTCGAACGAGGGTTTGTATATCTTGAATGATATGGTGCAGAAAAAATTGGGACTTTTTCAACCAGAGCCTAAGGATACTGATTTTTTGGCGTTTATACAAAAAGATTATGTATATGTAAGAGATAAGCCTGCGGTGGAGCATTTAATGTATACTGATTATAAAAACAAAACTAGACAAGGCATTGAAGAAAAATACAGATGCACATATGTAACAACAACTGCATTTTTCATGAAGAGAGCTAGAGCTTTTGCATATCCAACGACTAGTAATCTTTATCATATATTTGATCCCGTGTAAGCAATGTTTTATTTGTTGTTATAGTCTAACATTTAATATTGTGATTTATTAAAAAATAAAATTCACAGATTACTCTCACTCGTTGAATCTGGGATTATTAAGTTTAAAATGAGATATGATTTACCTGCAAATGAAATTTGTCCATTGAATTTGAAATCTAATGAAAGACGCTTGAGAAATAGTGATTTATCGATGACCTATGGTATAGCTGGCTTTGGTATATTCATGGCTCTGTTAGTTTTCATTATTGAAGTATGTATAAATATTTGTATACAAAATATAGTAGGATTTTAATATTTAAGAAAGCATTAACAAATAATATTACGAATTTTAGGCGATCATTAAAAACTGGAAACGCATTTGTTCTCATTCAGTTGTAAAATCATTTGATCGTGAAGAAACTATTGAACCTATGAAATTTCGGAATGATAAAACTTCACCTGGACCTCCACCATATCAGTCAATCTTTGGTCAAACATACGAATCAGTTTATAATAATGGAGGTAAACGGCAAAATATCAATGGCCGGGACTATTGGGTATTGAAACTGCCTAGTGGAGATACAAGATTGATTCCTGTTCGTACTCCTTCTGCGTTCCTGTTCCAGTATTCTACTTAATCGACATAAATTTGGAAATGAAATTTTCAGCTTTGTTTAGAAAAGTTATAATACTTACATAAAATTGAACAAAGAAAATTATTTAGAATGAGTAGAAAAAGAAAATGGCTTTAAATATAAAATGATTGAATAAATGCACTATAGATGTTTAGTGTATTTTTACATAATAGAGTTATACCTTTTATAAAAATGAAACTTTTATTATGAGTAGATGGGGTTTTAAAAAAATGCTTTTTAGAATAGTAATAAGATAGAACAATTAGGATTTGCTTACTACATGTAGATATAGAAATCATGCACGTATTTATAATTATTAATAAATGTTTTCAATTGCAAAATAAAAATATTTTTATTTACCTCGAACAATCCCATATAATGAACATTTTATAATATTTGAATATTGCCACACTGTGACGCCACTGTGACAGCTGACCGCTGGCAACAGTCGCCAAAATGTCACCACGTCTTAAACTTTCTTCGCATGTTGTTAAAGTAAATATGATATATAATTTGTTTTAGATGTGTGTATTTCCGATCTAGTTAATTAAAGGAGGAATTATTTAAGGAGATTGTTGATTTTTAATCATCATCAGTACATTTTCATTTTGTTGTAACCTCATGCTTCATATGCCATATCATAATTTAACTGGTTCCAATTAAAATATATTGAACACATACGTTTATCTTTAGTTTATAAAGTAGAATTCATATTTTAGTTTATGTTTCATGTAATACTTAACATATATAACATGTACTTTATGTTAAGAAATATGTTTGTTTTCATTTTATAATTTTTGCAATTATTTTTATAATCTCATCGGTGTTATGTAATAATACTTATTCATCATGTCCATCGGCTTTTTGTGTTTCAGAGATTATCCAAACTTGAGACAGAAGCAAGTCATGGATGTCTGTTCGGGTTGATGTATGACAGTACCTTACTTATTCTTAATTTCACTTTAGAATATGAGGATGAACCGAATGAAATTAGTTATAAAGATCTTCAACTAAACTTTCCAAGTGATACTGAACTATACGGTGTAGTTAAATTCAGAGATGATACACCTGAAAGTAGTCTTAAAAGTGTTTTACAGGTATAAATCATAGAATTTTGGGCTTTTTTGTGTGTATTTTTTTTAATTGTAGTTCCAAATATCTTTTAGAATGTTTATGCAACTGATAATCCATTAATTCTAACATCAACTGATAATTGCTTGAAAGCACGCTTTCTAATTCATGAACGTTTCGAAGAAGTTCAATATGAGGAGGTATCCGATGAAGATTTATGGACGCAATTTATTCATATAAGACTTAAAACTACACTTCCGCTCTTTTGTGAAGTTTCTTTAAATGGTGTTAAAGAAGCTATTCAGTCCAAAAGAAAAAAAGTACTTAAACATCCGCTTAAAAAATTATTGAGAGTAAGAATATTTAATTTGATTTTTATAAATGTAGATTGCAGCTGGACAAGTATCGTTTCATTTTCCTGGAACAAATATATACTTAGTTGGTGGTGAAATCGAGGCAGATGTTGACGGACTGAATGGAAATCCAACTGTAGAAGATTTAATGAATACAGTTTTTGGGGAACAATTATCCAAGAAAAAGAAAAGGAACTGTCCCGAAATTGTAATTATTATTTGAAGTTTTCCAATTCACAATTGAAATTATTAGTTTTATGCGTAATATATTTTTTAGAATGTGATTCCTGCAAATTTAATATTAAAGACATCGAGAGATTTAATATCTGAAAAATTAGATAAAACAGCCGTAAAAATGATGTCTACTCAAGGAAATTGTAAAAAAAATGCTTATTTTGTTCATTTTAAATTCAATATTCATTACTAGTGTTAAATAATTATTTTTTCAGTGGCTTATTGTATAAAATTGCCCGTAAATATTGACGTGTTGTCATTGGCGCATTTGAGTACTAAATTAGTGCCTCTTTATAATATTCTCTTGGAAAGTGCTTGTAAGTCTCTTAGGTTATTAGAACAAAACCTATTAGAGCAACTTGGTAAATAACATTTTCTAATTTAAAAATAAGTAATACGCAATCTAGAAATACATTAGTTACATTTTTGACAAAAGGTCAAGAAGGTATTGGCGACGGAGCTGGTTTAAAAATTCCAGATACTTACCATTTTCTTCCAAACAATTCAGGATACTTTTTTTCACGAATAATACCAAGAAATGTTTCTGACAATGTTACAGGTAATTTTTAATCTCTTAATACTGGATTTTTTTTATATATTCAATTACAAGTTTCTTTTATATTTTTAGAAACATACCGAAAATCACTACATACGATTTTAGCTCTTCCAAATTTGTGGCCTTGCTTTAGAAGAGGAAATGCTTATCCATTTGAAAAAGTTACATCAAACGGTTTGTTGATCAATCCGCATGAAGCAATAACTACAAAAGTAGGAACAAAGCCAGATTCTAAAGTTGCTATTGTTAGAGGATTCTATTCTTATCATCATTATATGCAAGATCAGTTTGACGATGATGGTTGGGGATGTGCCTATAGATCTCTTCAAACTTTGTGTTCATGGTTTAGGTAAATATAATCTTAATGTTTGTTTAGCATAACTATTTTCAGATTATTCAAGAATGCCATTTTAGATTTCAAGGATACACTGATAAACCCATACCGACACACAAGGAAATTCAACAATGTTTAGTGAAAATTGGTGATAAAATGTCATCTTTTATTGAATCTAAACAATGGATTGGTTCGACTGAAGTATCTTTTTGTCTAGAATCATTAATGTCAGTTCAATCGAAAATTATTTTTTCGAATTCTGGAAGTGAGTTGGAAAGTTATGCCCAGGAATTGTTATATCACTTTCAAAAACATGGTTCACCTATTATGATTGGTAACATATTTTTTTTTTAATTTGTATATTTTTCATATTTATCAAATAATCATGTTAATATTTTGAATAAACAGGTGGTGGAGTTTTGGCTCATACTATACTAGGAGTTGAATATTGTTCAGAATCTGGAGAATTACGATATTTAATACTGGATCCACACTATACCGGCAAAGAAGATTTGACTACAATTGTCAGCAAAGGCTGGTGTAGTTGGAAAACTAATGACTTTTGGAACAAAACTGCACATTACAATCTATGTTTACCTCTCACAAAACCATGTGTGTGATATTTGTTCATATGTGGCTTTTTATATTGCATTTAAAAATTAAATTACTACTCTTGAATAGTGTGTAATCCTTTGTCTACATTGTATGCCTTTTAATGAATAATACGGTGCTTAGTATACTGCCAATATAAATATTGCATTGAAACCTATTATTTCACAATAGTGATTTTATTTATTTCATAATAGTTTGGGGTTCGAAGTGGTTCATACTAAGACTTTAATATAATATACGCTCATTAAATATGTGTAATACAGTTTCCTTTTTATATTGATGTTTTTAATTATCAATTACTCAATTTTTTATTGTATTTTTACACATGGGTTTTGGTTAATGTTATCATTTAATAATTATCATTAATTATTAAACATTTTTATAATTCGCGTTACATAGATGTGTATTTATTATTTGTAAAATTATGAATGAAGTTAAATGAGCAACTATGTTTGTTGTGCGTATTAAAACAGAGAGTTGGCTGTATTTTGACTTAAATATATATTTTACTAGATAATTTGATTTTATTATAAAAAACCCCAGTCTAAATAAAAAAAATTATTCATCGTTTAAATGTGAAAATCATTTATATATACTTTATATACGAATTTGTATCACAATAATATCTTAATTTGTTACGACCGCGCAAAATTTATATTCGTTTTATGCGATCGTAATTTAGATTTTCCTTGACAAAAATATACTCAAGGGAGTTTTGAAAAGCGAAATTTTAAATAGTCGTTCGCTAAAGAACCAATTTACGTCTTTATCCGAAATTGATCCTGAAATATTTCGAATATATTTGAATTAATTATAAAGTTTTCCTATAAATAGAACGATGCGCTATTTTTTTTAAAATTACATTTATTTCAAATATTGTAGCACGTCTTTTGATAATTATTCTGGTTTTAAGATCTTTTGTATAATAAATCGTTTTGATGAAAACGAAATAATTTTTAACCCGAAAATTTCTTCGTGAACATAAAAAAAACGATTATTATTTGACAATTCCAAATTATATAAAAGGAATATATTTTTTAAATAATTTATTAAAGCCTAATGAAATTAAAAAAAAAATTATATTGTTCATATTCAAGAGAAATTTTTTGAAAAATAATAAAAAATTATTTCAGTTCTAATAGCGTATTACCATGTCAATATTTAAAACAAAGCTATATCATCATTATCAACATAGACATCCAATGCAGGATGAAGTCTTGTCAACTTGCATTGACAGTCTGGGCGGTACCTCATCACGTGTGCCCACCACGCTTTGATAAGGGGCAGGGAACATAAGAGCCAACTCCTCCCCATGCCAGCAGAGAAGGCTCTCGGACCATCGGAACGCGTATCTATGTGTCTGAATCCGGTCGCTGCTCAGTGAGCATATCGCAATGATAGTCAGTGAGGCAGACGAGACAGAGACTGAGCAGATTGCGTCCTCTCTGCCTGCTTTTGATCGCGTGGTCTCCGGCTGGCGTCTGAGGCTAGCCCGATGGCCCTACATGGTTCAGACCTCAGTACAGCACACCTCATTGGTCCTCGCCTTTACCAAAGATTTTTGTTTTTGTTTTAGCAGTACTATCTGGTCATGCGGTTAGTTGCTTGGTATTTTACTCAGGCAGTCCTTCCTCTGAAGTGTTATGCATGCTATTCGGGGTCTGTTGTTGGTTATTATTTATGGATAGATTTAGGATCGGTTACGGTTTAGGTAAGGTTGGGAATTTGATGGTTCGGGCGATGGATTTGACTTTACTTCTCATAAATATTTTTAGTTTGTTGTTGTTATTTAGTGTATTTATTAGATGAGTGTAGGGTGAGTGTTTGTCAAACAGGATATCTTGAAGATCTGGATTTAAAATTGTTTGTATTCGCGGAAACCCGTACTCACGTCGCTCGCGGAGGCCGGGAGCCTGGGGGGTCGGCTCGGGGGCGCCGGGGTGCGCGTGCGTCTGTATGTGTGTTTCCTTGCCGGACGGTGTGTCAGCAGATATTTATCGCGAATCGATCAGTTATTTTTTATTTAATTTAATTTGTACGCGATAAATTCGTTTTGCGTGCCCTGCTTTGAAATTGGATGTTGTCGTGGATAAACAAAGGGCTCTGCACAGCGCAAAGGAATTTTTTCTAAGTCGGAGACAAAAAAAGTGTCGGTTTGGTTGTTTCGCTTTGTGCGGCAAGAAGGTTCGCATTCGTTTCGAGAGATTTATTTCTTCCGAGTTTTCGGACCCAGATGCGTTTGATTATGTATTAATTTGTTAATGTTGGGGATTTAATCGCGTACGTTTCGTTTATCGGATTGTTAGTGGTTTTTTTTTTTTTTTTTGGGTTTCTGTTGGCGGGTGTTGATATTAAGTTAGTAGTTTATGTTTCGCGCGCACTTTTGGTAATTAGTCGATGCACTATTGGTTACTATTCGATGTAATATTATTATTAGTTATTGGGTGGTTAGTTTGGGGGTGGGATCCGGGGGGGAGGTCGGAATTGGATTCGATATCGTCTTATCGTTTTAGAACACGGTTCGCGCGATGTGTAGCCGTTGGCGTCCCGAATTGAACTCCAAAGCTATATATTCAAACAATTATCACTAAAAAAAAAAAAATTAAATTCCCACTTTACCAACCACAATCAACACCCAACAATCAGTGCCATAGCAACCCATTGGCAATTTGACAATCGTCAAGGGCGCATGATACTGGAGTGAGTGACACTAAAGACGCCCAAAATTATTTTTAGGAAAAATTTTATTCGAGGTTCGAATAGTTTAGATGGCTGTTGTGGTTTTATTTAGAAAAAAATTTTTGGGGAACGAATATTTCCGGGTAGTGACGAATATTTTTGAAAAGCGTAGTCTTTATTTTTAGGAAAATTTTTTTTGGGGATCGAACACGTTCGAGTGACGAATAATTTTTCTTTCAAGTTATATTAAAAACAATATTTAAAAATATTCAATTTTTTCGGGTTTAAAACCACTTTTTCATAATATGTAGTAAATACACACCATGGGAACGCGCGGGATTTTTTTAGCACCGTAAGGGAAAGGTTAAAAAATAATTTTTAGCCATCTCCCCTTTGGAAAAAATATTTTTTTCAGCTCCCCTTTGCAAAAAAAAGGGCGCCAAATTGTACAGGGTCTTCCCCGGGACTTTTATAACTTCTAATCGGATTTAAAGTGACTTAGAGTCATGATAGAGAAGTGAGAATGATACCATTCCGAATGAAATCGGCTACAATTTTTTAAAATTTTTTTTTAGAGGGGGGGGAGGTAAAATTTGAGGGGGGGGGTAAAAATGAAAAATAAATTGTAACCGATTTTATTCGGAATGGTATCACTCTCACTTCTCTATCATGACTCTAAGTCACTTTAAATCCGATTAGAAGTTATAAAAGACCCGGGGAAGACCCTGTATACATATACATGCACTTGGCACATGCCAAGGGCGCCAAAAACGTCTGCCAACAACCCACAAAAAACCCCACCCAAGCTCACAACATCCCTCCAAAACCCCCCACGACCGAATCACCCAACGGCGCCAAACTCAAAAATCCAAAAACCAACTTGGGGGGCGAAGCCTCCAGGGCGCATGTCCGCCGCTTTCAAATCATTTTCGCGTCGCGTGCCCCCCAGTGATGACCAACCGGTCGGCGCGCGTCGACGTGCGCCCCACACTCGCGAAAACGCGAGAGCGCGAAACCGCGGAGGATTGAAAACCCAAGCGGGGGTGGTTGTTGATGGTTCGCGAGCTGGAATTCGGGTTAGGGTTGGATCTCGATGATGGGGGTGAGGCTGTTGTGAGAGTTTGGCGATGGAGCTGTGTTTGGATGCGCTTTTGTGAGGTATTTTTTTTCGATTTTTATTATGTTTGTTTTTTTTGTGGATTAAATTTTTGAGGCAATGTGTTGTATTTTTTTAATTAATTAATTAACAATAATAACAATAACAACAATAATAATAATAATAATGGTAGTTGTTGTAGTAGTAGTAACAACAACAACAACAACAACAGCAATAACAATAATAATAATAATAATAATAATGATAAAGGTTGACGTTGATAAAAATTTTTTTTTAGTTTGCGAATTGTATGTGGATTTTCCTCTCTCAATATTATGTTTTGAATATGTTTTGTCGAAATATTTATACATATTTTTTGATATAAAATTCAATAACTCAATTTCGACAATTCAGAAACGATGTTTAAATTTAATTTCCAAAATTATTCCATTTGAAAATATTTTAAAGATATAAATTCATCGAAATATAAATTTTTACAAACGTAATTAAAAAAAAAAATTTCATCACTAACATCATCGATTTTCATTTATCAATTGCACCATTATTATAATACCAATGAATTTATTTAGTTAGTTATTTCGTGTCGAAGGCGATACAAAGGATAAATACAAAACGAAACCAAACAAAAAAAAAACAATTAAATTTAAATAATGAAAAATAAAATATCAACACCACTAAATAAAACGAACCAACAAACAGCATCATTTAACAATCAAAACCTACACTCCAAAAACACATCCCCACACTCCAAAAACACATTCCAAATCCCCAAACCCATTACACAACAATCCATAAACCCTTTAAAAAAACCATATTAACCAATTTCTTCCACATTTTAGCAATGATGTAACAATGAAGCCACACAATGAAGTCGGCCATGCTGTATCCATATAGCACCCCCGCCTCGAGGCCTTGGTGTCACCCTTGCAGTCGACTGCACGCCAAGCACACTGCATATTTATGTGCAGTTTATGCGCTGGTAAGTTCTCAGGAATCCCACGAAAGTTTTCTTAATTAAATAGACCGTCGGCGAAGAGGATAATGGGGCGGCGAAACCAATTTAGGCGTTGACTCTCCGATTAAAATCGCATTAAGGCTCTCTAGTCGGGCGCTTTATATTGCGTAGGTATGCAAATATGGGTTGTTGTTGTGTTCGTTGGGAGTGGGAGTCGTCTGTCTATAGTTTACTTTTGCGATTAATTTTGTTTGTCGTCATAATTGGAAGGGACACAAACCTTCCAGACGTTTATCTGTTTGCGAATATCGCGTTTCGTGTGCTTGGAAATCTGTCGACTGACTATTGTATGCAAATTTCTCGGGCTTTAGTTTCTTGGAAGACGTATACTATTTGGAAAATATATTTGATTGAATTCAATATAAATTTATTATAAATATTTAAAATTACGTATAGAATTCGTAGAGATCCATGAATTTATTATATAAAAAAATAGTATAAGACTCGATTAAGAAAACTACACTTTATATTAATTACTTTAATTAATTAATGAGTGTTTACTTTATACTGATGAGATATTTAATGAGCAATTGTTTTGAATTTTTTGCAGCACACATCAATTCTTGTAGTTCTCCTTTATATTTGGAGGCTAGATGTTAACGCAAAAAAATATAGTGATCTTGAAGATGTATACTATGGTACGTTTTTTTTCTTTCAATATTTTATCTTCACTTTCCCTTTATGGGATTTTATCAACTGAAAAAGGGATTTTATCGTATTTTCGTAGGAGTACAAATTGCAAACATGGCCATCATTAGTACGCAAGTTTTTATGGTAGCTTTGAGCGGTCTACTATTCTACGCAATTTACAAGGTAAAATTTTCCTTTATTTTTCTTTTTACTTTTTTCAATATAAAAAGCTTACTTCAAATTTTCTATTATTATATTTTGGCTATCTTTGAGCTTTTGTGTCACAAAGAAACATAAAACCTTTTCGGTATCATATTTTTTAGAGTTCTTTAAACGCAAAAAAAACCGGTAAAGATTTTCACATTTAATTGGACTAATACGCAGATTAAAATATTAAATTTATCTAGAGCACCACTTTATTATAAAAATTGACAAAATTTACCCGGTATTCACAAAGCTTTAACCACGCAAGAAAAACCCAAATTTTATAGCATGTACCGGCGGCGAAAAATTATCTTTTTAGTTCCCTTTTTTATACAAGACCAACCCGCAGAGTACCTCGTTTACTCTAACAATAACTTTTTCCTTACACCGAAATGTGTTCAAAGTTATTCCCTAAATCACGAGCGCGCAGAAAAGCGCGGAAGTTATGCAAAGAGTCGCGCCCGTTTTTAACACCGAAAAAAAGCGAACAAAACCGCCGCTGAAAACTTTCCACTTAAATAGTACAATCGTCCACTTTTTCCCCCGATTTTCCGGAATCTTCGACCGCCGAAATTGAATTAATCGCGTCGAATTAATTCAATTCACCGCAAACTTTCTCTAAATCGAATCAAACGACACGAGAGAAACGTTACGCAAATGCAAAACGAATCCTCGTCTCGTTTCGCTAACGAGCTTCGCGTTTCCCCGTTTCAAGACTTGTCTTCTTCAATATGCAAAACCCTTGAATTAATCTCGTCCGCGGTTGTATCGAAGGGTTATTGTTTCGTTGAGAACACCCCTCTAGTATAGGCCGCGAATAATTTCGCTAATTGCATGAATAATTGATCGGTGAATTTGAATTCGACCGGGTCCACTTTGGTCATTGGAGATTTGTTCGTTTTGATGAATGGCGTTCACTTTGAAAGCAAACTCAATTTCGGAGCCCAATTAGTGCAGTTTAATAATGTCGGTTATTCGGTGCATGATTTCTGTTCATATTTGAATTCTATTTATATTTGATCAATGAACGAATTTCTGGTTTTTCAATAGTTTGAGGTTTAATATTACATAGCGGTATTGTGTGTGTTCACGAATGTGTGTGATCGAATCAAAGTTTAATGTGTTTCTAAATATAGTCGTATAAGGTAGCAATTTAATTTCCGGGCTTGTCCAAAAATGTTTATGATTTATTTCTATATATTAAGAATGTTTTATGTTATATTCTGATACTTGAACGTTTTCTCATATAATATTTAAAGCTCTTCAATATTATTTGGTTTATAAATAAATTTCGAACAGTTTCTAAAGATGAGTTATTTATTAAAAGACAAATTTCTTTAGTGAAATGTAGACATAAATTTTGTCATGACTACAAAGAAATTCGATTCGAAATTAACCTTCAGAGAAAACCTTTTGAGAAATTCCATTGAAAATGCCATCCATTATGACTGCGATATAAATTTTCGAATACAAATTGTGACGTTGCCGTTGAATACACCGATCGTTAATTAACCCGAACGCACAATCTGTTCAGAAATAATCAATAAAATGTTCATTAAAAAACACCATCGATCCGATGTGAGAAAAGCCTCGTTTGTGTCGCCATCGCAATACGCCAGTTTCTAAACAAAATCTGGGTTAAAACGTGACTAGAATCGGCAAAAATTTCATCTTCAACATATACGCGATGCATGAGGTTACCCGATATCGAAAATCTCAGTTTATTACAACAAACACGGCTTTATTCGAAGGTTTCCCGAGTAATGTGATAATATCCGCAACGGGAACTCGCACGTTTTTACATTTGTGTATACGGGATTTGGATCGGGAAAATTTAACGATTTTGTTTTGATGATGTAGGAAAATTCACCGTTGGTCGTTCCATGGATCATCGGTTGTATAACTTTCATGGCGCTTGAGTCGATGGCTATGGTGTACTCTAACGTTTTACGAGATCACGTAAATAAGGTGAGTTTATTTGCTCGATAAATATTTACATCTGTAATAGTTGAGTTCTGGAATGTTTGCATTGATAAATTCAAAAATAATATTTGTATTGCAGCAATTTGACTCGTTATGCAAAGCTGAAGTTCTCTTCTTCGCAATGAGAGCTCTACTAAATGTAAGTACTTAACTTTTAACGTTTAATTTGAATACAGTCAGAATTCGTTCAGAAAATTTTAAAATAATATTAAAAGAAATAATCGTAATAACGATCAATTATATTAATCAAATCCTTTTCGAATGAACGATATCTAATTGTAAGCGAGTTTATGTTCTCATAAAATACTGAACGATTAATTTAGCGAAAGCGTTGCCATAAAATTTTAGTGTTTCATTAGGTTTATTTATCTATTATTTACCCATTTATATTAATATCGAAAATAACTGAATCAATATATAAATAGATGCTCGCAATATGGGGAGTGATGAGATTCTACCACTTGCTGAAATCTGGTATGTCTTGGAAGGGTCCTGAAGCTATCGAACTATGATACCTACCGATTCTGATGGCTGAAGCTTCAGATGGTCCACCTGCCGAAGATGAATCACTTTTAGTAGGTTATGACAGTTCATCGGAATTGAGTTTTCCAGAATCTCATCGTGAGTGAAATTTGGGAAAAATATTTTGAAAAAATTTGGAAAAGTGAACAAATTCAGTTGTAGTGTCGGTTATTTTGAAGGATGAAGATACATTTTTTTGGTGCTGTTGAATATTTTAAGAAATAAAATATCTAAACGATGTTTGAATGATATATCGTATTTGTTAAATAAAATTATATTAATCAAAGTTTAATATGTTAGGTAAATCAGCTTACGAGTTTCGTTGAAAATGTAAGTATATTATATTATTGTGATGTGTGATTTGAATATGTAAAAATTAATATTATATTACGACAATATACTGTATGAATATCTGTGATTTAAGCTATTGCTCTTTTCTTTGTTAGATGCTTAAATATCTTTTGTAGAAGTTTATATTGAAATACATATATATATAATATATTTAATTTGCTACAAATTATGCAATTTTATTTATATTATAATATTTCTAAGATGCGCTAATAAAAGAAAAACTATGGTAATATTTATGGTTTTGACATAAAAACGATTTAAATCTATCTAACTGATAAGTTTCTATAAAAATCATATTTTTTTCAAACTATCAAACATTTGACTTTTCTTTTTGTTGGGAAAATCAGATTAATTATCAATTTGAGTTTATGCCTTTAGCCGAAATATCTATGTATAAAGAATGCGTGTAAAGATACAAAATCACTAAATAAAAATATTTTTGATAATAAATTCGTTTTAGTTTATGTATATACATATATATTATGGAGATACGAGAGACTGAAGCTTGTACGTGTAATGCGGAAAAAATATTATTCTTTATTTATTATACCCGCTGAGAGGGGTGCTGAAAAGGCGATGAAAAGAAATTGCTTTAATTAAGAGAGACGTTCCTTTTTTGGGTCGTCGGCTAATTAGATTGTTTCTTCGGCCTGGAAGTGTCTCATGAAGGTCGAAAGCGGAAATAATTAGGTAATTTAGATTAAGGAATAATTACAGATTACAAATTATTATATTAATAACGAACGAACTCCAGCCGCGAGGACTGGACCATGGCCTTAGCCAAACTATCGTGAAATATTTCATACGTAATTGCTCTCGATAATGGCCAATTTCGGCGTTGTCATATAAATTGCTTCCCAATTTTTTTCTACTTTGAAAAATATGGTGAGTGCTCAGATTTACGATGGTCATATTAAAAATGTAAGATTTTTTAATCAAGGGTGAAAAAATGCTGGAACGTACAACGTTTTACGTTAATCTCTCGACGAAGAGAAGGAAATGCTGTTATCTTTCTCGAAAACGGATTTGTCAAGAGTCACGTAAAGTTTTAGTTTAATTAATGCACATTAATTAAGGGCTATCTTCTTTTTTGTGCTTAATGATTTAATCTTGAAAAAAAACTTAAACTTCTTCTACTGTATAAAAAATGTAATTGATCTACTATCGTTCATATTGTTTTAAAATAAGATAAACAAATAATTAAATATTTCGTTTCCTGAAAAGTTTATAAATATACATATTTTTAGAAGCAAATAGTTCATCGTATTAAAGATTTGAAAACAACTCAAATCCTACCCACGTATAGTAAAATAAAGAAAAATTTTAAAACATGAACATGAAACTTATACAATTTTTACAAAACATTTTTTGCACCGTATAAAATTTTATATAAGCTATAAATAAAGAGGGTGCAGTCTGTAATAGCTGGTTGCAGATGGTGAATTTGTACGTGGGAGCTTTTGTGTGCATAGTGTTTGTTACTTGGCTAAAATTTATGGCTAAAAAGCGCACCGTGTAATGCAAACGACCCCATAAATCTCCTCAGAGAAAGTCATTAATGGAAATTAAAAATAAAAGAAACCCTTTACCATCATGAAATTCAAATCGACTGACCTTTGATTTTTCGTAACCTTGCATAAAACAGAAGGAGCGGATGAAGTGAAATATTTTTGTGGGTCGACTTATGATCCTGTCGATCCAGGAATTCGAAAGTTTTGGCTAAAGAGGCTTTTCAGCAGCGGTCGCTTTGCCGACTGAAAATAATCCCAAACAACAGTGTGTCGGCAACAAGTTGCGGCAACTTTTTCATTCTGGTTTACGTAAAAAAAAGGGGACATGATGGATTGTTTCGGTGAATTTATGCCGGGGATCAAAGCGCTCGACTTTTTAACTAAAATTCTCTTTGAATAAATCTATGTCGAAAAAATAAAGATTATAGGAGTGCGAAATGTTGTTCATTTAAACTCAATGATTTAATATTAATATATTTTTTTCAAGATGTATTCTATATCACAAAATACAATATTTTATTCATGAAAAATGATAAATTCTCACTTGAAAAATGTTGAAGCTCAACTGGCCCAGTTTCCTTCAGCGCCCACATAAAACGCGGAGAGGCTGTCAACACGGAATTTTTTCCCCATTCGCCTTTTCGCATCCAATTTTTAGATACTTGGCGGTCCTTGAGGCCACGTTTGCGAGTTGAAAGTTGGATTAAGGCCGACGGCTTGTTATGCAGGGCACACAGTAAAAGCATTAAGTGTAAAAAGCCTACCGACGAAAGGTCTCGGACTGCGGAAAAAAAGCACAATGTACACATGTCCATCTCGTTAGGAAAAATTCCAGCCTTTTTTTTCCTTCCGTACATTTTTCATGAATTTCCTTTCGAGTCCGCAGTACGAAAATCAAACACGAGATGAAATTATCGAGGTGGGGTGCTTCTGGGAAATTTTCGGCGGCTGATCAAACAACTTGAAAGCGTTTTGGCTGTGTGTTTTTATTATGTAAATTTGTCTCTCACTAGAGGTTCAGACAATTACTAGACGTATACGATACACGTTATACGATCCGGGTTATGGTAAAATGTTATGACGTATACGTATGACGGATTACTCTAATCCCGCGGGAAATTTATCATATTGACGTATGTTACTCGCATTTGACTAGACACAACGACTGCGTTCATATTTATAGATGTAAGTATCAAAATATTTCATGGGGAAGTATAATAAATTGTTTGCGTATTCGGTTTATTCCGCGCGTCATAAATATGAAATATTATATTGTGGGATAAAGAATTTTCGAAAAAATTAAATAATAATAAACTGGTTTATATTTACATTTTCGATCGATCATTAAAATTGTCTAATATAGAAACTGATGGGTGACTGGAAATAATTTGACAAGAAATTGCTTCAGTATCCAACTTTTTAATTACCTTTTCTTTATCTATAAATAGTGAAGTAAAAACGTCCCAACTTTTGATATAAAAGAAAAGCTTAATATAATATAATTAATCAATAATATATAATAAAACAAAATACTCAAACGCTCTTTAGAAATTAAAAATCAAAACCATTCTTTACTAACTTTTCAAATTCAAACTTTTGTCCCATCTATTGATTGTATCAATAGATGTGACATGTAGCAAATCCATTGATTGCATTAAATTTAAATTTAATAATACAAAAAAAAATAATACGCTCAATCTAAACGATTGAAAATATATTATTATACATAAAACTATCAAACCTTACGTAGTTCTACCAAATTTAATAACCCTAAATTTTTATATAAGCCTGCCATGACACTGATAACGTCCGACCGCAGCAACGTCTCCGTCGTCAAAAGCAAGCCGAGCCGGCGTTAATTAATTAAATTAGAGCCGATCGCGACATTTTATAATCAACAAAGAAAAACTTGTGTACACATTAACGAGATGAGTTTCGGTAATTTAATGTCTGCCTCGAGCGCGCTACGCACAAATAGAATTAACCCCGAAAAACTGTCACCACGTCACGTGGATTACACTTTGTACCGAATTATTGCATAATTTATTAGTATAATATGATCATTTAATAGTAGATAGGAGTTGGTTGGTTTTATGTGAAACGTTCTAGGAATTTTCGTGTCGTAGTAGTTTAGAGATTGTTTGATAAATTTGTCGCAGGATTTGTTGTGAATTTATATGTGGTAGTAGGGTTTTAGGTATTATCATTGGCACTAGACTAACTAAATTATTATATTATTTATTAGAATAATAATGTTTCGTATGTACCTTTTAAGGGTTTGTATCTATGTAATTTTAATTATTTTAGAGTTTATTCAAATAATTCATAGTATAATTTCTTCACACGAAAATATGATACATTATAATATTATTCAACTCGATGATAAAACTTTTTTTTAAATATTACAATTAATCAATAACGTTTAATTTAATTGAATATAACTAACTAAATTCATAGAAAAGATAAAATTGTAATAATCTACATATGTATTTTACTTTAAAATGTATGATAAGCAGAAGGTTAACAACGCTTGTATATTTAGGATTATTGAAAGGTCGTGAATTTAGACTTTCAAAAGAGCTATTATTCTATCGAAAAATGAATAATTTATTTTCAACGAGTATCTAAAATAATATAGTTAATGTCATGTGTAGAAAAACGGTAGATGGTAAAACAGGCGATTAATCATACAACGTGCCGTGTGTTAGTGGCAACACTAGATTGTGTCTCTACGCCCTTGTTTAAACAAACTTTACTGATTTAATTTTGATCAGTTAAATTCGATCAAAGTAGAATTTGCAACTGAGTTTTCACTTGAAAAAATATAATATTTCCAAGACAAGTATTTTAATGATTTATAATATACATACATAATATATTGTCCCAAAAATAAGAAATTTCCATTTGATTATTAATAATTATTTTGATTGAAAGTGAAAAAACTTCACCCTCACTATCAATTAATTGATTGAAATATTCATTGAAGTTTGTAATATAAGACATATTTAATGAAGAGGATTAGAATATAGCAAGAATTGAAGTTCAGCTGATATTGATTAATTTCAATATCGAATAATATGCTCTATATAGATAATTGAAATTAGTTTCAGGATTATAGTAATTTAAAGTTGATATCGAAAACATAAAAAGATTTGTAATTGAAATGTAATGCAATATTCAATTAATAAAATGCAAGTCTGAATTGGTTCATTGAAAAAGGGTATTTGTCATTTATGTTTTTTTTGTCGTAAAAAAAACCCTGTCTCGAAAGGTATTTCAAATATTCTTGGGAACCGTAAAGAACGTCAAATTTAATTAGAAGTAATATATATAAAAATTCAAAGTAAATTCATGAACGAGTGTATCTTAACATTTTTACAGTATTCAAATGAAGTCAAATATTAAAATAAAATAAAAAATCGATTGTAATTTTCTTCACCGTAAAAAAAGTTTGCTTTATCTTGTGACGACATTTTTTCTCGCTAATATTTTTGACACTCGGAAAGCTTAATTTTTTTGCTGAAAAGCAATTAAAACTTTCCAAAAGGATATAATATTTAACCATGGAAAAATTTGCCTCCTTTGACAATTCCTTAATTTTGCATATTGAATAAAACATGATATAAGAGAAATTGTTGAATGTTACAACGGCGCAAATAACAAACTCGACCACATTACAGAGAGAGATGCTTGAAACGAGTCATCAAATATGAATCGTTATGTCTGCAAAGTTAAATTTACAAAATGACCAAGTTTGAAATATTTAAAGGGTTTATTTTTAATTGGGGTATAAAAAAATTCAAAGTAAAAACGCCGCACCGTGCACTCGGGTAATATAATAAAAATTATTTGGCACGATAGAGATTAATCGTTCAAAATGTAAATGAAACATTGCGTATATTTATCATAAAAGTTGTGAATGGCCATGAGATACACTTACGTTTCTACTCACTATTAGAATTCATCTTTATAAAATGTAATATTAAAATCAAAAATCATTATGAAATTAATCAAAAATATTGCTCTAAAGATTTTCGCAGGTGTACCAAGAAAAGCAACCCATACGCACAATCTGAAAGCGAGTCACGCGCGAGGGAGGCTTTCGCTGAAAAAATAAACTTCACTCGGCCAACAACTAATAAGACCAAACAGCGTATCCCTATGAAGCAACCCCTCGGGTGAGATTTTCAGCACATGCGAGATTTTCAGCGCATGCTAGATTTACACGGGCCGATGATTCCCGGCCGGCCGTAATGGCCGTTCCCTCGGGCTCCTTTCTTCTATTATTGTTGTCTGCGTTATTTTCGATTCGGGGGCGTCTGCGATGGTTATTGAATAGATAATAAGGCTTTTTTGCTTGTCGTGTTTGCTCTGTTTGGGGTTCTTGTCGCGGAGAGCTGTGCCGGGTTGGCGGCTTATCAAGCGCTTAGTTGAGTGTGTGATTTCGGTGGGTTTTGTTTGTGAAATAATTGGTATTGTGTTGGCGTAGTTTGCGTGTTGATACTGTTGGTTTTGTGTATTTGAAATTGAAATGGGATTTAGGGTTGTGTGCTGGATATTTGTCGTGCGAAAAAGCGGAAAATTGAAAAGGTCTTAATTGCTATTTGTTCACCGATGTAATGTGTAATCATGAAATTTAATTATTAAGAGGATTATGTCGAATTCGTTTACATATGTCTATGGATTCAAATTCAGTTATTGAATAGTAGAAATTTGAAAAGTTTTTAATTATAATTTTCGTATCAATATATGAAATTTCATTCACGTGCCACTCGAGAATTCTGTCGAATTCATAATGTGCAGATAAATTCAAATTCAATTATCAAAAATATGAATTGAGTTCAAAGTTATAATATACGAGGTTATTATATAATAATTAATTACTCGTGAATAATCTGTACAATGAGATGAAATTAATCAAATTTGAAATTTATGTCAATATAAATTGTCAGTTAATTATCTTGTCACGTTAAAAATATCAAACATGACATACAATTAATTGGCAGACTCAAATTAGGTCGATTTATAATAATTCGATGCGATAAAATTTTCAATTTTTGAATATGATTATTTTAGTATGTATGATAGAATTGATTAAAAATTTTACTTATCTATTGTCAATTAAGCTTGATTTAACAAAAGTGAAAAAATAAAACTTAAAATCAAATCTCATTATTTGCTCACAAAACTAAATTGAGTTGACAAACACAACGAACCCGAAACTAAAAATTAATTCTATCCTATTTCAACAGTGACATTGAACAAAAATGAACTAGAAAACTAGTCGACGAGCGATCGTATTATTCCCATAGGAAAAGTACCGACATTAACAAAACGGACACAAACACACATTTTATGTGCAAACATACGTGTATTGCGTTTTACACGAAGGAAATCCTGTTTGTTTCATTCGTTAAAAAGTAATCTTTGTGCCGACACGCGGAAAATTGCATTTCTTCGTTTCGAGAACGCCGCAACAAAATTTTTGCCAAATTCGACCCTATGTTGAGTTTTTACCGAGAAACTAACGCGTATACCAATAAGCACTGTATGAGTAAATAATATGAAAAAAATTGGAAAATGTATCTGAAATTATATAAATATATTATATTTGAAATAATGAGAAAAAAATAAGAAAGTTATATTGAAAATTCATATGTGAAATGAAAAACTGCGGCAACCATTCTCTATAGTATATTATTTTAATATAAAATTTATATTTTCATTTCTACTACGATCTCGTATGTTTCTAAAGAATACGTAGTTTTCAAGAAAAATATGCTTATTGCATTGAATACCGAGTCAGCGAAAAAAAAATACTTATACAATCGAAAACGTATTATATACCATCTTCAAATAATATTACAACATTTGAACAACTCTAAAGTCGATAAATATTAATAATTTCACGTGAACGGATACGTTCTCGGCAAGTTTTGAATAATTTTCGTTGGTTTTCGAATTTGCGAAGACGCGGAACTCTTGCGCCCGGAATTCGCGTACCGTCCGAAAACTTTTTATATTAATACGCGAAACCTCTTTCGGAGATTACCATAACAAAAACCCATTGCCGTTTATTATTTATGTGGCGGTTCGTTTTCGGATAATTCGGTCGGTCGAGTTTGTCTGAAATATTTATCGGTCCGTAAATATGGGATGCCTGAGGCGAGCTTTCCGAAATTTGGTTTATATTGAAGAATTTTGAAAATTTCACCATTAACTTTCGCGTTTAGTTTTGAATCCGAAAATTTTCACCTTGAAAGTGTTTGAGGTCTTATTTTTGAGGCTTCTGATTACATAAAATGTTACAACTCATGATATTAAAATTAATTTAATTTAATTAAGTTCATAAACATTAATATAGCAAAATATATTAATTTCAAATTCTTTGAACGAATTTAAAAGGAATTTATGAGAAATATTTAATATACTATTCATAAAAATCTCAAGATTGAAACATTAATTAATAAATAACATTATAAAAGCATACAAAATACATCTCCATCGCGTTCAATAAAATAATCAACGCGGAAAATCGCAGATAACCATCCTAATATGAGCCGATCGAATCAAGGTGGCGAAGCGGCGCTTTCACGGACGCGTTTCTCATTTCTCGTTTCCATTCGATTTCCGTCTCGTTAGCGTCTGGAAACGTTTTTGCCTCCAGAACCGAACCCGAACCCGAACCGAGACTGCAATCTGTCACCAAAGCAGATAAACGACCGCAAAAGACCGCCGGCGAAACCGAACCGAGATACGCTATCGGTGATGGACGAGGGCCGAGGTCGCGAACTCGGCATTTTTCCGTCAATTCCACGTTTTTTTCGGTTGTATGTGTGAGGGATGGAAAGTCGTTAGTTTTGTCGTCGTTAAATATTATTTTCGAGTCGTGTTTTCGGGTGGAGCGTGTGGAAAATTAACGAGAAGACAGCTTGTCGATATGTGGGCGAGCGTTCGCCACATATTGAACGTGAGGCGGTTGATAATGTCACGCCGTGTCGATTCGAGTCACGTCGTTGTTTTTCCAATTTTTCTTAATCATTGAATTTGTTTTTGATGTGTCTTTTTAATTATGAATCTGTCAAAATGTATTAATGTTTATATAATTTAAAGAATATTCAATTTATTGACTGTGTTAAACTGGTATCAACTGATAACTAGAGATTGTGAATTGAGAATTTTCTTCTCGAAAATTCTCGAAATGAGATTTCTCAAGAATCACACTTAAACTACCCTTTATATTTTTTTTACTTATAATTCCATTTTCAAATTCATCTCCATACCCAAAAAAACCTTCGACCAAAATCTACCCCAAATTTATTTCCAAATCAGAATAATAAAAATATTTAAATACTGACTAGATGAATATATGTATATATATGGACCCAAAATATCATTTAAATTAAAAATTTGTATTTATTTTAATTTTTTAAAAACGAAAACTTAAAGGCAACAAAAATTAACCCTAAACCAATTGGTTGGAATTTTTTTCAATAATTTTTTTTTAAACAATGAAAATTATCAATTGGTTGATTTTACTACCATTTTAAAAATATTATCAGTAATGGCATTCCTATCAATGGATGAAATAGAAGCAATTTATAATGATGATTCGTTGAATATATCACGATGTGTATTTAGGTCAATTTTTGTCAATATTGAAACAAAACACGGCAAGATGAGTAGCATCTTGGTTCTGAAGCGAACGCGAATCTCTAACTAATGAGAGATAAATATTCAAATGCCGCCGTTTGGGCGTGATAAATTAGCATATTCATTAAATTAATTCATGTGTGAAATGGGATAGTCTCGATTAGTATGCGAGGTTTGACAACGGGGAAATTGGTTCGGAACGAGTTCGACTTCTGAGAATAGTTAAGACACATAGCATTAAGGCTGTACCACACCTGTCTCCCATATCGTTAAAACACGAATTCGACTTTCTCCATTCGCATGGTGGTATCCAGAAACCGTCGATGTATTTTCGATGAATGTTCTCGTAATTGCCGAAAACGGTCGGTGTGAGTTGATATACGTGTGAACGTAGGGAAAATGTTCTAGTCGTAAAAAAAATCTCAATTTCTTTTTTATGTTTAAATGCGAATACAATTTATTTGTATGGGCGTTTGTATATGCGATTTCAATGGCATTCTGAAAAGATACATTTTTTAATTTCATCTTATTTACGATGAGCGACGTGTGAAATGGTTCCTTGTATATTTTTTTTACGAGCGACTTTTCTCGCAAAATTAGAATTTGTAGAGGGATATACGAGACAGTGATGCGCAAATATAGGATTCTTGTAAAAAACCTGAAAAATTCTAAAATATGAAAAAAAAAAAGATTTGAAAGCCCAAACGAAAACATACACGACGAAATGTTGAATATTATTTTTTTTTTTCACGAACAAAATTCATAACTACGTGATATATTTCATTCTTAGAATGAAAATTTCATTTTACGATTTCAACACATTTCCATAAATAGTAAACCTTTGACCTAAGCGAAACAACCTTTACCTCGAAACTGAAACTCATTCCCTCAGCACCATACAATATTAATGACTTGAGACACACACACCCAATCACGAGAAAACATGCAAATTATGATTGTCCCAACCCAGGGAGCAGATCCTCCCGCACATCCTTCGGCGAAAACATGTCGATACGGTTATCTGATATTTATCATCTCAGATGAGATCCGGGACGGGACCAGATGGTTTATCCATCTCGAAATTAAATTGTAACAATTTCCATTCGGTAAACTTGATAACGAATTAATCTCGAGTCGAGATAATAGGCTCTCCGACCGCCTCCAGAGTGCTTCTATGCGATTAATTAATCGACGCGCAAAGAACGTGGTTCTTGGTTGTAGCTAGTTTCGGATTTGCGATGTTCAATTGTTGTGAGAGTCTGTTTCTATTATATGGATGTGTCGTTTAGCGTTTTATTAACACTTCAGAGACGGGATAATGTTCGTATACGGCACTGTTTGGCGCACACGGCTCTCACAATGTTAATATGGATATTAGATTTTCGCTACGTGTGATTATCATTGTCATATCAAAATCTCTATTTAAATAATAGAAATAATTTTCTAAATTGGTTGATTCATCAAAATATCTGTTTAATCCTCGGTTACTCGCATGGCGTCTACTGGATACCAGATAAATACGTAAAAAATATTATTATAATTTCAAGTGACAAAATATGGATTTATAAGTATATTTCTGAAACTGAGCATTACAAAAATCTGAGATACTGTTTTTTTTTTTTCGATTTCCAACAAAATTTGGTGTTTGTTCATTTTCGTTATCGCATAGGTTAAAAATATGCGTTGACAAAATCGGATATAAAATAAAAAAAAACAATTGCACCCTACAAAAAAATTTCTCACAAACTAAATTATGAATATTAATTTAATAAAAAACTGAAAAAAATAATCTGTAATATGTATTATCGTGGATATAAAATTCCTATCTGTTTTTAGTTTGATTAAAATTTTATATTCCAAAAATATCATTCAAGACTAATGAATCATTGATTAGTAATAAAAAAGAAAGATTTTTAATTTTTCTAATTCAAAAGATATTATTTTTTTTTCACCCACTATCGTCTGATTTGTAATTGACTCAATGTATAAAAATACAATCCAAAAATTTTAAACAGAATTTTTTTTATTACCCCATCAAATTCTAAACAAAACCCCACCGAAACATACACTCTTCCTCATCCACCACACATTAAAACACCCTCACACAACACAGCGAAAACCCAAGGCACACAATAAACGTAAATTACAATTTCACAATGCATAACGGGCCAAAATCGCGGCGGACGTTTTTCAAAGCGAACGGCCGCGTTGCGGCGGCCATCCTCGCGGGTCGGTTTTCCATCAGCCATTGTGTTGTCGAGATTTATGAAACATCCACGGTTGACACATGTGCTTTTGCGGTACACGAGAAGGCCCCTGATTTATATACGGTGGCCTGTTACCGGCGTGGGTGGAGTTATTGCGAGCGGAATGCAAATTTTTGCACGCAACTCCAAATGGATGGTGGTTCGAGCTTTTTTTTTATTGAGTGAGTTTTTGATTATGGATGTTTTATACGATTTGAAAATATATCGTTTCACTGAAAAACGATTACGTATCTATATAGATAAAACTCAAATGGTATATGTATGTATCCAATAAACTCCTAAACCGATAGACGAATCTTCTCAATTTATTTTCACAGAGTCCCGAGCAACGCCGGGTACAAACCGCTATTATATAATATGATTGATATAGTTTTATTTACAACGTATAAGAATGTCACGTAATATTTTTTATGTACGTCGGATTCATTTGAAATATTGAATTTTATCAAATGAAATAATTTATTTTAAAGCGGTGGTATGCTATTTTCGATCTCTCGAAAATATGATTTATGAATATTCTGAAAAATTGGAAAGGAATGATAAATGATTTCAAAATGTTGTGTAACTCGATTTTGGTACGTAGATGTTATTTTCATATATCATTTATGTTGAATCGATAACGTTTCCCGTTTATTAATGTGAAAACGTAAACGTTTCGAATGTACGTGATATTGAAAATGTACATTAGAAATAAATCGCTTCTTTAAATTTTTGTGTTCAAATTTACATTATTTTAAAAATAATAACTGGAATTAAACAGAATTGAGATTCAGTATTTCTGTATATCTGCAGTTAATTTATAAATAAGCGATATCCGTATATTAAACACACTAATTTTCCGGCTCAAAAGCTCGTTACGTTCGCCGCTAAACACCGATAATAGCTCCATTCAAAGCCATAAAACACGTATGCGATAATCTTGTTTTTTGGCGCGAGTTTTCGCCAATTTTTCCCGCTTTTCCGTTCAAAATACGTGGCCGTAAATTACGCGGGCGTGAATAATGGCGTTCGTCGGCATCCCTGTTGACAGCAACGGTAACGATATCCCTTAAATCAATGTATGAAATATGAATCATTGTACAAATGGGATCATTAATAACGCGATTTCCCTCCGGCGGAAATCGAACGCCGTTTTGTACCGACACCTTCGAAAATGTGAAGGTTTTTTATTTATTTTCGCCATATGGTCAACCAAACGGTTCAATAATGGCTTTTTATCTCTAAGGTAATACAAGGTAGTAGTGGTTTGTTATTGATATGCAGAAGTGTCAAAGTTGCACTGGGGATTTTAAACTTCGGTTCGAGGAAAGTTTCGGAGATAAATTAAATCAGCGTAAAATTTATCCGTGCACCGAGAGAGTCTCGAGTTTACCAACTGAGACGTATAAAGTGTGTTCTTCGGCAGGGATATTGAAATTTTCATTGCAACAATGTAGCATTGAAGTGTTGTCGGGATTATGGCGGATGCGAGTGCTGTTTTTATGGACGCCGAAAAGTTTGTAGCGAACGATGGAAATAATAAAACGCTGTGGTTTAATGATTGTTATATTTCTTTCGTCGTTTTAGGACACTCTTAAATTCGTCTGGGACTTTTCGCATTGCTTCCCGCGAACAAGTGAAAACTATATAATAATTTTATATATCCAATATTCACTATGTAGTTTAATAAACCAGAAAACTTTGCAAAAACATAATATAATATTATACATAATACATACATAATACATAATAGGAAAAAAGAAATTTCTTCACTCTTATATCATATTTTTTTATTATAGAATTTATATATTATATAATATTTTTAGAATAGACACAGAGATGCTTTTACGTAATATAATATTATATAACTGTAGGTGCATGAGGTCTGTAAACGACAGGACATTGACAGTTTTTGTATTCAGAAAAATACTTTTCCACAATTCAAAACCGACATAAACATTCGATAAATGCAAATATTCAAAACGTTTACTAAATTTGTCACGCAAAATTTCAGCCACTGATCCCCCATGGAGAATACCAAACGAGTCAGTACTTCAGTACGTAGTGTAGTTCACCTGCAACAATGGCTCGATAACGAGGCCAAAGGAAGTGGCTCGAGATCGTGACATGAATATGCAAACAAGACTACTTTCCAACAGCCAACACAACAACCTCCTAGCACTATAAAATTGAAAATCCCCTTCCCTGCAGGGGACCTCCTTCAAGCGTAAATCTAATTGCGAAAAGCTTAATTGCGACGCCTTCTGTTGAAGTTGCTCTCGACGAAACTGCTCTGACTTTGAAGCTGGAAAAGAACTAGAGTAGTCAAGAGGTCCTTTTCAGTTGTAGGCTTGCTTATGCACTTTCAGCCGAGGTATACATTGACGTGTGTTGCTTCGGGATCGTGCCGGATGCCTGGTGATCTAGCAGATCGAAGAAACTTGTTCGAAACTAATTTTGCTCGCTAATGGCTTGTGCCCGATGGCGATTGATGGTCCTCGACAGAGAGAAGTTCGGTTAAGTGGTAAAGGAATGTATATTGAAATGTGTCTGTGAACGTATTTCGATAAATTAGTAAATATTTGGTATTATTGCTTTAATGAACTTTAATGTAAAATTATAAATTGCACCATTTAAATATTTGTATATTAAATTTTTAATAAATCAAATTTTGTAATTTAAGCATATGGGTCATCGATTTTAGACTTTATATCGAGAGTGGTTTAAAAAAATAATCCACAAAGTCTAAAATTTATCTGTAGTAATAAATTTAAATGAATTTGGTATGGGATATAAAATGTATGATTTATTAATTTTTTACATTATCTTCGATCAAATTATTTATTATATTTGACTTATATTTTTGAATATTAAAGCGGGTTGAGTATCAAACTTTACTTAAGTATTGGCTTAAAATATTAACGATCGTATGATATAATATTTGATTTAAATCAAAACATATGGATTTTTTTTATTCTATGTCAAAGTCTGTTTTATAACTCTTAAAAAAATTAAGGCAACCAATGTGTATTTGTGTATAATATATAACGATTTAGGTATGAGGGTGGGATTCGTTATGTACTTTTTCTCGTCTGGAGAATTTCCTCTCTGGCGTGATTGTTTCCATCGCAAAGTTAATTCTTCGTGAAATGTTTCGGATTGATGTTGTAGGATAGGAATTGGCATTGGGAGGAAAATGCCCGAGAAATTGTCAGCGGCGGTGGAAAAGCGGCAGATTGTTTTTCCGAATGAAACACAATACCGTTTCGAACTTGTCTCCGTTGCGGCTCACGATCGCGTACAAGAAACAGACGACGGACGTCAAATCGATATTAAATCATGATTAGTTACCCTATATGAAATATAATATTTGACGTTTGTTTCATTTACAATGTCGATTGAATTTTTTATTGAATTAATTCTGGATTCTCGTGTTTTAATCGCCGCATCTTCTACGCACGAGCAATGCGTCCTTTTATTACCGCACGGGTCATAAAGGGAACCATTAGATACGAGTAAATAATAAAAACCAATTTCTAAACAGTCAACATAAGATGTATTTTCTTATATAAAAATCGAAATAAATTTAATAATACGAAATAAAATTTATATAATGTTTATGTACGTATGCCGTTTTCAGCGAAGTATTAAAAAAGAAAGACGTTTTGAATAAGAGTGTATTTGCGTTAAAAAACAAGACCAAGACGACTACGTTAAGCCTTATCCACATAGTAGAAAAAAACTTCTTCAAAAGACATCGACTCCGTCACTCCACGTCTCGTTTAAAATTTAGAACAATAGGCCGCTTACGCCACTCGCGCTAGGGATTACTCGTGCTCCCACTAGAAACTCCACGTACTGGGCCAGACGACTTTCTTTGAGCTTTCAGAGTTTTTTCCCACCAGCCATCCAGCCTCTTTCCTCCCATGGCGGCTTACCTCATTCTTCCGTCATTCTTTCACCTTTCTTCCGCCTTCTTAAGTACTACCGTTGCCTTATCTAGAGCACGCAAGTGTCATCAACAGTTCGACGCTCAAAGGAGCCCCCGCATTCCTCCTGCTAGGAATTCTGCCTGGAGGCTTCTACCCGAGGATATGGCGTTTGTCTAGGGGAATTTGTACGTTGGATGCACTTTCCAGTAAGAAGAGCATCTGGGTCACTGCCGGGATCGACGGATGTTTGCTCGTGATCGCGTTGCACTATTATATCGAGAGGGCGGATGTCAATTAGTTCTTCGTCTTTGGTCTGTTTGTTGAACGGACTTTTGAATGGTGTGTCGGAGGAAAAAAGGTGATTCGATATTGAATATGTGCCGTAGCGTGTTTGTATCTGACGGTTTGTGTATTGAAAAATATTTCTGTTTGAATCCGATTGAATGTTTGAGCCGAAAGCTTTTTATGGATTTTAATAAAAAATTCTGCGCAAAGATAATTTCAATTTAACTGAATTCATATTCAATATTAGATTAAAATATGAAAATGAAAATACCAAAATTTTTATGATTGACATATATTCCGAATTGCGTCATTTATTGTCTCCGACCACGAAATATGCAGGTTTTTATTCATATGTTCGACTCACATTATTCGTAGCATAATATATTTTTATGAATCGCTGAATTTAGCCGTATTTGTTACACGCATTTTTCCTCGCCCCGTCAAGGAATATAATAATATATATGAAATGTAATATTTCCGTTTCCGCTCGCTAAAGCACATTTTTCTTTCGACAACTGCGCAATCGGAGCAAATTTATGTATAACCGTTACGTCGAATAAAATTAAATAACTCTCCTTACATCGTTTTTATAACGACGATAATAGCACGTTATTACGAAAACCATGAATCTAGATATGAAATATTATCGGCAGTTTTCACACATAATTATGTTTTCTATTCATATTATTTCCATAATAAAAAGTTAATAGATTTATTTTAGTAGCACTTTTATATATGAAGGAAAAATCTGGAAGGAAACCTTTCCTTTATTCGGACTTTTTTATACAACCTTTTCAGACTGTCGCTCCAGACGGCACGCATCGGTTGAATTTTTACCCTCACACGACCTACACCTGGAAGAAAATTCTGGAATACCGTGAAAAATCGTCGATAACAAAGGCAAAAATCGTCTAGATTGAAATAAATCATCCACTCTTTCAAGGGTCTCCTTTGTGTGTTCAGGGTCTGAAAGAGCGATTGCATACGGAAAACGCCTACGCTTGCATTTTCCGGAAAAAAGGATTCAGCGTTACAACAACGTATTTCCTCCAGCGGAAAAACCCACTTTTGTATATCAGATGAAAATTCATCGCGGAACAATTAAATTTATCGGTTTCCGTTCGCGTTAAAAAGGGCACGTCCTTAATAAAGTCACGCCTTAGCCTCCTTTTCCATTCGCGAGCGGTGGAACGGGCAAATTAAATTTGGTTTGAGTAAAATGAAAGGAAAAAGGTAGGAAAACTGCGCCTTTCTTTTTTAAGGAATTAATTCGGGTCGACGTGACGTGACGTACGGTTTTGTCGAACGTCAATGCGTCTTTTGTGTGGCGTCAAACGCGAAAGTCACGGCTGCGAAAATCAATCGCGACTATCACTATTGTACATATTTTATATTTTACATATTTTGAAAAGTGTAATCAAAACAATTTTCAACCAAACTTTGTACTTTATTAAAAAATACACGAGAAAAAACGATTACCAACTTTTTTCACTAGCGAATTCTGAATGCGGCATCATGGCTAACTCAATCGCCGCTTTTCCGACCTAACCAGATATTTTCCCGCATTTTCACCGAGTCAAAGGACCAGATACACTCTTGTGGCAAACGTGTACATAGTCTGAGAGTTATTTTATTCTATTTCGAGGAGAAATATTCTATTTGATGCGAGCTTCGCGTCGCGATAAAGTGACAAGGTATTCCGCGACAAACGAGCGAACCGTAACGATCGCCATCGGCGTATATTTACGCTCGTTGCCGCATCGGAAGCTTCTGGTAGACACTTCATCGGGCACAATCACCGGAAAGAAAGTGCTACATGCCACATCGAATACGGAGACGTCTTCTCTGGGTGTTCTCGTAATATATTGGTGAAGAAAAATTGAGAGAGATCTAGAAAATTTGAAGAAAATCGAATGAAATCAGTAGACGATACGAAAATTTTGCTTTGAGTATACAATTTATTTCAGATTTATTTTTTTACAAAAACTCGTTTTAAATGTGTGCTCTAAATAGATATGTAATTTTCTTCGACTTAAGTTTTCGCTAGACTGCAAAATGCACGTGTTGGAATTGGATTTGTAAGCTAATGCGAAGATTATACGAGAATGTATTATACATACGTTTCATATCAAAGGGATTCGATAACTCGACCAGATAATTCAACATCAAAGCTTTTCAATAGTGCTGGATTGAAGCTCGATAGGGGATGTATGCAACAACGGTTCATTATCGTCATAGAACCTTAATTTCTATGTAGACATAAAATTACGTAGTGTCAAACACAATATTACATGATTATGTCAAAAATAATATAATATAAATTCTTGTAATAAAGATTCTTAACGAAGTATTGAAGTTCAAGAATTATTATGGTTTTAAAAATTACATTTATTTAGTAACAGTTTTTTTCTTGAAAATTTTGTTATCTTTTCATTCAAATATTCGCATATCATTTGAATAGATTTGTGAAATTTTCAAAATTTATGTTCACGATTTACGTTTGTATCATTATATACATATATCAAAATATTTTCATACATTTTTCGAATGAAAAATGTTATATATTTTATGATAGATACATGAACAAATATTCAAAACGCGTAATACATCAGAAAATTTTTATTCGCTTGATATTCGTCGTTTACTTTTACGACTAGGAAAGGTAATGACGCAGTTTGAATTCAGTATTGACTACATACTATAGAAAATGATTTTTTTTACTTTACTTTTTTATTGAAACGACGTTTTGTAGATATTTGGGTATCGGTTCACGTCTTTTCTGGAATGGGAGTCCGTTTTAAATCCGTACGCTTCGTAACGGGCACGTTCCTGATATATTATCTTTAGGAAACACTTCCTGTGTAAGCAAAATAATCCTCTTTATTGTGTTTTTTCCTTTAAGAATTTTGTATGGGAAGGGTTTCTCTCTATGTTTTCCAAGCAAAATAAAATAAAAGAGAACGTTTATGAACCCACGCGCGTGATGACTGCCCATTGAAGTGCAAAGGAAAACGCAAAAGTTACCACTTTATATTCATTGGGAATTCGTAACGTGTTCACGTATTAAAAAATCGAACCCTCTTCTATTTTTTTAATAAATATATTATATGTACTTGAACACGTAAAAAAATGTAAGACGTGAACTATGCGAAGAAATATAATCGGTGCTTAAAGCGCAAACTGATAAACTTTACATATAAATCAGCGGTAAGAAAAATTGAAAAAGTTTCCATTTTTTTGTTTTGTTGCGAGCACAGAGCCGTTCTAGAGATTATCCCGGTTAAAATTTAAAAGAAATAGCGATTTATAAGAAAAAAGTTCTTTCTGTAAAGATAGAAGCCCTTTATAACTTTTCGAGCATTTCGCACTTCTTATCGTTCGTTACATACACTCCTACGATATTCTTGAAACGCCGACTTTCCCTTGTTTACATCATTATGAAGTTTTTTTCTATTTTATAAAACCTTTGTTTTTATATATTTCAATTGATAATTGTTTTTTCTCTTTCGTATTTTATTCACAGCATTAATTAGATACACCAAATTTAACAATAATTTATTCCAACTGAAAATGGTCACAACAAAATACGAAAAAAAAATCTATTCAATCGAGAACATAAATTCAGCATGATCAGAATTTAGTGAATAAAAATCACCGTTATATTGTAAGGAATAACGAGACGAATTGTAACGGCGATCGAACGATTCGTTAACGCGTTTTCAATACGCCAAATCGAAACAAACGACCGAAACGAGCTCCAAATACCAAACAAACTCCACGGGAAAAGCGGGAAAACTCTCCTCTAAATAAATCGTTGCCCTTTTTTTCTTTATGTGAACAATCACCGCGTAAAATCTAAACTATACGCCGTTCCTCGCGCGCAATTTGCTCTTATAGAGTAAACTGTCGGTGCCGAAGCAAATAAACATCAGTTCTTAGCTGGAACGGGATTCGGCTTCGGCGTATTTTTGCCTTTTGTTCCAATTCGGTGGTCGGGAAAAGTTAACGTGGAAAATGTGGTACGTGATCGGTATGAAAATTTATGCTAAAATACGTAAATCCGTCAATATTTATATCGTTTCGTTTTATCAGGTGCGCGAGTTCATGTTTGTAAATACGGTTTGAAGTAATTAAATTTATATTATAATTTCATAGTCATCATTCATAAATGAATAATTTCATCGTGATTTAAGTAGGGTATATCATCATGAAAATTTTCATAGTAACAAATTTTATATATTTTATTTGTATTATATATACCTAAATGTAATATTTTCAAAATGAGATGTCCCCTGATCAAAGTGCTTCATGTTTTATTTGCGTTGTCGCTCGAAGACATAACGTGAACTTGAGAACGTGCAATTGAAATGTCAATTACTACAACTGACAAATAGAATTCTAGTCTGAATTGATAAATTGATTGCTTTCTAAAACAAAGACCGTGCTTAAAAATTGTAATCAATTAATTGTGTTGGAAATCTTGATTAAATTCGAAAACATCAGACGCACTATTTCCAACAATCAATTTGAATACTATTTATATTAAATATCTGCTCCTATTCTAATATCAAATATTCCAAATATCATACACAACGAATACCGACACTTCGACTAATCAAATTGTTATAAACAATACGTTGTATATTATAAACATTCGCGAATCGCTGAAGCGCGCGCGGCATTTTGCATATTCGCCCTTCGTATTCGGAAAGTGCCGAAACTCAAATCGACCGGAATTATTCGGTTTATTTTCCCAGCAGTTTGGCGCACTTATCGAGCACGAATTCGACTCGAACAAATAGGGCGAGAGGCACATACATGTACGAGCGATCGAGCTTCGAGCGAATTCGAAAGTGCACGACTCCTATGTGGGATACGTTTATCCGCGAGTTTGTTCTGAGATAGTCTAATACGTGGATATGTACGTAATAGGGGATGTTGTCTTTTTTTAGGGTTTATGTGGTATTTTTATTATTAAAAATATTGTGAGGGATGAGCTTTTTTAATATTTAGTTTTTGTACCCTAATTTTGAAAATTGATTGGATATCTGAATGTTTGATGTATCAATCGAAAGAACTTTAAACATCGAATAATATCGTTGAATACTTTGGACATGGTTTTTTTAAACCAAAAATACCAAAAAAACTCTAGTTTCCTTTTACTTCAACAAGTTTTTTATAACTAATCGTGTATTTTAAATATTATAGAATTGTTTTGATATAAAAGTTGTTATTCATATTTATGGTGAATAAACAAAAAAATAAGACTTGTCTACTATGTTACTTTTCATTTGAGTATTATTAGTGCGCAAGTGTGAGATTATGATTTTTTTCTTAAAAATCGAAATAATAATAATAATTAAAAAACTATGATACTTTGGACTAAGGTATTTTTGGTTTAAAATGTTACAAATAACATGACCTATCACCTCTTTAAGACTTTAAAAAGACTTTTGTAATATCCTGTTTAAAAAAAATCCATATTCTCCTAATGAGCCACAAAAAGCTTTCGATATTCCGGAACTAGCCGAACTTCCCCAACCAGCAACTCCAACGTTCGCTTTCGCATTTTCAATAACGACCAACCGTTTGTTTTCGTTTACTGTTATCGAAGCGTCTCGCAAAAGTCTCACAGCTGTACACGTCCATCGATAAATATCGTTCAGATTGCGCACATTGCGCGCCAAAATGTTGAAAGCTCCTTTTCCGCACAAGACCTTGGTACATTTCTGCGGCATTGCATAAGTATTTTATTTTACAAACTATTTCGTCAATTATGCGATTTAACACAAAAGACAAAAGCGTACGCTAGCGTAACAAATCATAAGCACCGTCTATGTATCACAATAACGATTAAATATAAGAAAATCATTTTCTCTTTGTCTTGGACCATAGTGATGATGACCTTTCGGTTATGACTCCGCCCCTACGTTACGGACCGGCTATTTCATTTTATTCTTTCCTATATATTAGTGCTTTTGCCACGAGAGAGCTTTCGGCGGGTGTGCGGCACATGCGAATGTCGCGTCCGAACCGAGCAATTACCGAAAGTGGTTTTTGCGAGACGTCAATACGCGTTGCTTCTTTATTTGCAGAGGTTGTTATTTTGCGGTAGATAAATTTTTCTTTGTTAATTGAGCGGTCCATTTCGACCGCTTTGTCATGATTTTGGTGTGTATATTGAAGATATTTTCGTAGGAATTCTCGTATCTGAATTAAACTTATGAATTTTGATTTTTGATCAATATGAGATGTTAAAGTTGCTTAATATGATTCTTGTGAGGAATACTATCTTTATATTGATATGAATGTATGAGAATATTGCATATTTTCATCTCTGAATTTTTGCATATATACGAAAGAGGTATTCTTATATTATGCAGAATTATTAACATTTAAGAGGGCTATGAAAACTTATGGACGATGTTGAACATTTTATGATAAAATTATTACTTTCTCATGTTCCTATTTCCTTGTGTTATGTTTATGTATAAAAATAAAATCCTTTTAAAATTTCAAAATAAAATATAATATTAAAGATTTTTTTCAAAATAAAGTAAAAAAAAACTGAACAGAAATACATACTAAAATATCGAAAGAAGAAAACCGATATCGAATAAACATTATTCCCAATAAGCCCATACAAGATAGTATTCCACAGAGAATCGCACTACACATTGTAGAAATATTCACAAAAAAAACCAGAATAGCAAATTTTTAAAATATGCGCTACCGTAAAACAAAAAAACGCGAAACACACGCTTTCGCAACCGTTGCGAAAAAATATCAAGTTTTTTTTCAAAGCCGACTTTCCTAGGCCGAGTACCGCAGTGTTCGACTCGAATGCGAATTTTTAAAACGTCGAACTTTTCGCATCGACCCATCGCGTGTCGAACGCCATATTATATGGCGAAAGGTCAAAAAGGGTGGGCTTTTCGAATGCGGATTGAAAGATCCCATCACACCTTTTGAAAACTGAGCGCGCTCGCGTTTCGGAATTTTGTGCAAAAGGAGTGCTTCTTTTCATTCCCCTTTTTACTATCGGGTTTTTGTGAGGCTCGTTTTCTTGTCGCCTTAGGAAAAAGTCGCCCACTATTGCGGTTGTTGTCTTTTGTTTTAACGTAATCTCTTAGAGCCGTGTGAAAATGAAAATGAAAAAAAAAAGGATTGTATGGAATTTTTTTCGTTATCTTTAATATTGAGATGTTTTGAAAATGTATAATAAATAGCTTGATATTTTTTTAATATTGTTTATGAAACGGCATTTGTAATATAGATGTTATCAAAAAAAATATTAAAGAAAACACAATTTTATTGCGTAAATATTTTCTCAGAATACCCTTATAATACTTTCATAACATTTTCATCCTAATTGAACCGCAACGTTCAACGATAAAGTTTAATTTTAACCGTTTTGTAGTCGACGATTTGGTATATTTTCAATTTGTTTACGCTGAACTGTTACGCAGTATACAAGGATTTTTTCTCATCGTGCCAACGAAGCAAATTTCCTCTTTTCGATGGGTGAATCAATTATAAAAACGAAAGATACGATTCCCATTCAACGAAACGGCTCGTTATATAAAACTGTTTGTGTTTCTCGGTAACAATTTCGAAAGGTCGCCCTAAAAACGAATTAATGTTAAGTGATACGTTTCTTTATTTGAACTTGTCGATTCGTTTGTACCGAATATTTTCGTCGAGTGAAAATTTTGTAAATTAATTCATGTATGGGAAAGCATATTATATTTCTTTTATATAATATTTGAAAATATATATAAGTACTGAATTGAAATTTTTTATATTATATATGATACAAAAAAAAATTATAACATTTCAAATAAATTTTTGAAAAACAACGATACAGAACTTATTGTCAGTTACAGAGGTGATAAATATGTCATTCATTATGATTCAAGACCACAATTTAATGAAAAAAATTGTGTAGCTGAAATATGTATGATATGTACATACTTATCAAACATAAATTTTATTTATATTGAATAAGTTCACAAGAAAAAAGTTGTCTGCATTACTATTTGAAAAAATTAATATTTTATTATCAATCGTGAAAATATTCAGAGAATTCTCTTTCACATAAAGTTCAGCAACTTATCTGAAAACTTTATACAACACAAAAGAAATGAATCGACAGACTCACGGGTACACTTAGCCCAACAATAATATGATCATAGTTGAAATTCATCGGACGTCGTTAGCGTTTCGCAGAGTCCTTCGCCCCTCGCATATTTCCATTTTTTATGCAGGAGCCTACCCGGGTGATAACATTAAGGTTCTATCCCATGGACCCGGTCAAGGAACGGGAAGTTTGGGCCCTTTTCTCTTTTTCGTGGGCCATTTCCTCGTGTCCTTTCGCCATGATGGAGTGCGCGCATTGAAAATCCCCGAAAAGTTATCGTGCCGAACACGTTCGTATTCGCACGCACGCCAAGTCATCGTTCCACTGTCTCTAAATAAAGTAAAAAAATTCTGGTCGTGTTTGTAAAAATGTGTGTCTGGGCTTTTTTCGTGCTGTTTGTTCTCTCGGTTGCGATTTGCATGCGAATTTTCGGGTTGTGGGTCAAAACGGGGTGAACGATCTTGACGAGTTTTCAGTTTGTTTGATTTATGTTTGTTTATACATTATGAATGAAAAAATAGTTTGATTATGAAATTTAATATTTATTTGATAGAATATAAAATTTTTTTGACACATTAGCTACAATAAACATGTTTTACTTAAATAATTTTTATGTAATTGGATATTGAGAATAACACCTTACTACAAAACCGTTGACTGACAGTATTCGTTAAAGTTTTTGAGGTTTATTATATTTTATAATCACGTATTATATTATATAAAAAAAATGAACTCATTTTGTATCTATAGTTCAAACTAAAATGTATAATAATAAAAACATAAATAGCTTAATAAATGATTAAAATTGGTTAATATCGAAAAATATAACAGGACATTTGAAAAAAACTGATTTGATAATTTGAGCTTCGATTTATAGAAAAAAATTATAAAATGTATTAACATATAAATATTTCATATTGAACTTGAATAATATGAAACATCAAATATATTTTTAAATTCAAACATTACTAACGTACTGTTGACGTGTGAGTAAATAATACGGCAGCGAAAAAAATCGAAACATTGATGAATGTCGAAAATCTGTATTTAACACGGCCGTTGACCACCCTTGAAAATTTCAGAAAATAATGTATGCGAGCAGTTCGGTCCCGATGGCTATCGCGCCGTCAAATATGATTGATGGCATAATAATTTTTCGTGTATGAAAATGTTTCGTTCTGGCGAGCAATTTGCTCTCATCGATCCGACCATAATAACGCTGCATAGTTATTTCATGGCTTTCACGTACATGTGCGTATGAGAATCAAGGTTACCGGAAAACTCGCCTAAACGCGGTGAAATCCGGAAAATCTTCTCGGAAAACGAAAGGAAATATAGGGAAATGCGTTGTCTGCTCGCGCAAGAATTTGCATAACCGATCGAAATTCCCTAGCCGTCTTTTTTCAGTAATTTGAAGAAGAAAATTCGTGAATTTTCCGGGCGGTTTTGTGCGCTTTTCACCGCCGGAATAATTCGGAGCAAACTCGATTCGGATGCGAACGAATTCAATAAAAAAGTATACATGAAAGAAAATTAGGTAAATAGCCGCTTCGGAAGCAATCGGTGGCAAACGCAAAACCTTTCAGACGTATTCGCGTCATTTAACTGTAAATATTTCGAGATAATTCGAGCGAAAACTCTAAAAAAGACATACGAAATTTTCTGCTCGTTTAAGATATAAATTTCCATTTTGAAAAAATATTACACATTGCAAATGTTGAATTAAACTCCGGGCACTTTTCTGGACGGACGCAATCTCCGAGTGCCCTTAAAAGGTCCGACGTATGGTCACTTTTATTTTTCCATAACGGCACCAAGCCACTATGAGACGCCAAGGATGAAAATCGACTAGAAAACGGCGCAAGTCCGACTAAAAAAATATCTCTCAGGGTTCGGACGACAGCTGACACTTTCTATTTTTTCGTGTCCTTTTTGAAAGGAAAATAGCCATGTGCTAACCGTACCGATTTTTTATTCATAAAGTGTGTTCAAACGTGCTTGACCTTCGTCGCAAAGAAAACACACATATTCGGAAAGCTCACGTCTCCCGAATCGCATTTTTCATTCTGGAATATAAAATTCGAATAGTCGACTCGTTTTGTACGTGTAAGCTGGATTATTGTTGTGCACGTATTATAAATTTTAATCAATCTTTCGCCATTGATTCGGGTCCTTGTATCAGTGCTCCCAAATTGGATAGTATTCGACAGGTTTCTTTTCTATTGAAATTGTGGTGGCATACAATGAGAGCACAATATGCTTCCACGTGCTAGTGGAAGGCTTCGCAATTAGGTATCGCACAATGAATGAATATGTGAAACGTTTTCTTATCCATTAATTAAATCTAATTCATGTTTCGAGGACATTTTTTATTAATACAAAACGTAACAATACGGCTGGAGATAAAAGTTAATTGGTTCATTACGAAATTTTATTTGATATGGCTTTAGTTAAAATATTAAAAATAATATCATTTCCAATTATAAATATTTCCGAAATGAAAATGATATTTTATTTCAAATACAAATCTCGTAAATATACACCCGTTGAAATACTCGGCAGTCCATGTCGTTATCAATGCAATTTCCAGGGTCGAAAATAAATTATACAGGATTATCCCCTTCTACGAGCCGGCTTTTCCCGTATTAAGTGGATTAAATTCGACGGAGAAAAATCCATTACGTCCAACGTACAAACTGCCAAAATATGTTACACAGTACAATTGTACATATATGATACGTCGTATAATATAGTATGAAAACCGTTTATAGCTCAACTCCATCGAATCATACGGTCGTAAAGTATAAGCGAGTGCCAATTCGACCCACATATCCAAATCGAATTGATGGCAAAATAACAATAAAATTGATTTCATCGTCGAACTGTTAATTATAGCGGCATTCAATTACACGAAAAAATTGTGACGTTGGTTGGGTAAATGAAAAAGTTATGCATGGCCATGATAGTTTATGAGAGAAAATATTTACTGTGGGGGTTATATTTGTGTTAAGGGACTATAAAATGTTTAAATAACTTATGTGAATATTCCAATTGAAATCTCAAAATGTTATTTAAATAGAATATATGATAATTCAGTAAACAAAATTTGAGTTAGTAGTATCTGGTTTAAATAATATAATATATATTATTATAAATTAAAATTAATGTATTCATGACACAGAGAAATTCTATGTATATAAATATGACTATATATTTTACACACGATATGATTGAGTATGATCTACAAAGATCTCCGAATAGTATAATATAATAGCGAATATTCACGTTGGGAATTCGGGATGTGTAATATTTTTTTTACGTATGAGAGTTAAAACCGCAACACGTCACGCGGAGATGCTTTTGACACTGATTGATTTATTTCGCGGTTTTGTGTTGTCTGTTACGAATATTTTAGCCTGTTGCCGTATATATCAGCAATTAATTATATAAGATCGAAAAAATATGATAAACAAGAAGGTGCTTCATAAAAAATAATATTTTATATTATATTATTTTATACTACCATACAGTGATAATGTACTGTTTTAATGCTTTATATAATATTTAATTTCGTATAAATTAAATTTTGTCTTTATTTTCATAAATTAATTAAATAGTTTAAAATTATATTTGTATGACAAAGTTTACATATTTTTGTTCGGTAAAGGAGTTTCATTAATTAAAAATATATTTTTCGTTTTTGCCATAAAAGCAACTTGTATTCAGTATGAATACTTCGTTCTCTAGTACTGGCAGCATTCACGTTACAAGGTTAGCTTTTAAAAGGACAAAACTGAACAACAAATTGTATTTGAGCAATAAATATGAAAACTTTTCGGTTTGTTTGCCCCACACAAAAAGTTCCAAAAGAACGTTTCGAATATTTATGTTGAACAATCGAACAACTTTTTCGAGAAAGTAATAGAAATCGTACCCCTCCGTTCTACTGAATTTTCCGAGTGTTATTTAAATTGCGAAAAAAAGTGTCTTAATAAGATAAAATTCAATTTGAAACGTGCTATAAATTATTCACGAACACGATTCCTCTTTGTGTTTGACGATTGTTGTTTTCATTTCATCGAAAGATAACGTTTCGCAAAAATTCGACGAGGATTTGCTAAAATAATAAAAAGCAGGGATAAAAGTAACATAGAGAATCTCCGCGGTAACAATGTACAGTTTTGAGCACCTTTCTCAGAAAGAAATACTTTATTTTACGATAGCATCATTCCTCGTTCTGTATTTTATTGCTATCGATGAGTGTTCGCGGGAATGAAACGAATGAGTCGTTTCATGATCGACCATTATTTTAATTTTTCAATTAATGAAAGATCTCTTTCAACAACATAATATGATACAAAGTTCTCGTTTACGCTATGAAATATACGATACTGTTATAGCACTCATTATTCCAGTATTATCGCCCTTTTCACACACGTTTCATTAAAAAAATATTAGGTGTAGCTTATACTTATATAATGTTCCTGCGTTGTCGAGATAGGGAAAATGAATGCTCACATCAGTGTGAAAACTATTCTCTATCTACTACGTAGTAATGAGGGAAAAAAATACGAGCCAGAGAGGAAGCTGGATCATAAATGAACATGCTCAAAACGACAACTTGTTTCTCATGCGACGGGAAACGTCCGGAAAATCCCCATTTATATTAATATGATATTCTAAGAAATATTTTTTTTCGGCCATGCATGTATTTTTAGTTTGATTCGGGTATAGTTTTTGTTATTTCAACATTCCTACAGATTTTGTCACTAAATAAATAAAATACGCATCAAATAATATTTCGGATTATGTTAAAAGCAAGTATTGAAAAATACACGATGGAAAAATATCACATTTCGAATTCAAATAAATTCAAGAGCTTATTTATACTAGATTTTATTAAAATATTTATGGGAGTGTGTTATTCGCCCTGATCCATCCAGACGCTTATTAAACCCAGATTTCATTCATGATTTAAAAAAAATGGATGAAATTTTCATATTCATATTCATATTAAAAAGAATTCAAAATAATCTAGGAAAACTCTAAAAGAAAGTACTCCCATTTCGTGCCTTTTCGAAAATGCATTTATTGGAATATAAATGTCAAACTTTCATAAATGAACACGAGTTATAAAAAAGTCATAAGTTTATTTTGAGTACTGTCAAAGAACCCAATTTCTATTTATAAATATTTGATTGATTCCAAGAAAAAATCAACGGCGTTTATATTCATGCATTTACACAATATGAAAAATCATGAAAGTCTTTTGATTCAAAAGATTTATTTTCCAATATTATAACAAAACGGAAAATTACCTTAAAAACAAAATCTCAAAAAAGTCGCATTGAACATATTCTCAATTTAAAATACGAATCCGTCTGAAGCTTTGGGCGTATATACAGAGCCGCGAGCTTTTCGTTATGTATTATATTATACAAACTTTCGGAAAATTGTACGCCATTTTCGAAAAAGCGCTACATCTCTACACTCGCCTTTTACTTTATACTTTTTCACCCCTCCTTTTTCCAGGTTTTTGCTTATTTTTCGCTATTTTTTTATATCCCAGCAAAGCGTAGCAAACCCGTAGGCCGTTTAATAACTCACGGGGTAAATTATAACGCGGATTGCATACGCTGGGCCGTTTTATTGGGCGAAACGAAAACGCGAAGGCAAATTAAATTTTTGCTTAGCGCGCGTCCCTTTAAACTGAATATAAATTTCTTTATACGTTTCGGTGTTGGATTTGAATTTATTTTTATTCGCTGGCTCTTCCGTATTTACTGCTGTTTTCGGATTACGTCGCTTGTACGGGTGCGAGCTTTTAAATTCAACGTGTGTGAGACGGAGATTTTCAGTCGGGACTAATTGAGTTTCACTGTGTGTGTGTGTTTTTTTATTATATTGCGAAACTAAAAGCGAGGTTGTGTTGCGGAAATATATTGTTATTTTCATTTTGCTCAAAAGTTTTCACGCGTAAATGTTGTTCTACAACGTGCAGCAATAGGAACTAATGGTATTGTTAGCTTTATTTTGATGTTCGCATAATAGTTGTTTTCAGGTTTTTTATCGCCCATCTAAAAAAAGCAAACACAATTTTTTTTATATTCTCCCAACAAATTTTGTGTTATATTGTTGATGAAAATATAGGTATATAAAAGATACTTTAAAATTTTACTAATCAACCGAGAAACGTTTTATTGTACTATCTACAATAAAAAAATATATTTGCAGCCTCTAGTAAACTTAAATCAATAGTAAACTTTCCCAAAAGCTCTTATCGAAATAAAACTTTGAAAACTTTTCTATATCTACGATCAATAAAAAATTCAATTTCTCTGCGGCAAAAACAACTGAGCTTATCTAGATGCGTAAATTAGCAAAATAAACGGTCTCCTTAAACGTCCAAGGAGGCTTTTCTGCTCACTAAACGGTTTATCTTTTACGAGCGAGCACATCAATGATTCAAATTTCGCCTTCGTACCATAAAGAAAGCCTTTCGCCTTTTCGCCACTTTAATATTTATCCTATCTGAAGAGTCTTTTTCACGCTGCGTACAGTGGGATTAATCAAATTAACACAATTCGCTCAAACTCGCAGATGAAAAGGGAAAAATAAACGAGCACACATTTGAAGCGTTTCAAATTAATAAATAACAAATGAAAATTTGTAATATTTTATTGATAAAAAAATAAATAATTTAAAGGAAAATCCTTACAATACAACATTTATTATTGGATCAGTGTTTTTTTTCAAAATCAATTTAATTACTCATATAAAATTCCCATATGAAAAATATTAGCTTTTTACTCATCCCATTACTCAATTGAGCTGCAGATTTATCATTACACGTAACGTTTAATTTTAAACCATTAAAGAGTCAAAGCAATGTTTATTTAACACCAAAACCAATTTAGAGTTCGTTTGAACAGATCGACTATAATTCAGCCCGCATACACTTGAGAGGAACGAGGTCAGTCTACGAGCGAAAGCCTCTATCTTCTCCGGGAAAGAATAAGGCGAAGGAATTGAGAATAAACACTCTTGATCTGTTTACAAGGGCAATATCAACATTTGCCCCCAGCTCGATAGGGCAAAGAGGGAAAGCTTGTCGTCGGTACGGTGCTCTGAATTAAACATCACACGGTTCTTTCTCTAGCGAGCTATCACTCACGTGAAACTATGTCTTGAATTTTTACCTGCGTCTCGAATAATACAATATAAAAATGTCTGAACATTCTGAAATGGATATGGAGTTTCAGTGTAAAGAAAATTCCTCGCGTTCTCAATGACGATAAGATTCCATTTTGAACGTAGTCAGTGTTAATTTATACGTAGTTTCTGAATTGGTTTAAAGCTAGTGTCGAATTCCATTCGAGTAGTTTTTTCCTGCTGAAAAAATATAAAATCCGTTCGAATGAGCCATAATTCTTTTTGTGCGATAAAGAAAATCTGGAATATATCAAAAGATAAGAACACTCGACGACGTGGATGGCATAATTTTTGCGTATTAAATCATTCGAATGGCTTTCGGTGGGTACTTACGATCGATAGATCAGCATCACTTACGAAGACCAAAATGAAAATTTAAAAATAAAAATTATAAAAGATGTATAATTAAATTAATAAGTTTAAGTTCTTAACCTAAAAAAAATATTAAATAATATGTCAAATACATCTAAATTTAATTCTGAAAATAATAAGATCACACTATGTTGCATCGGAATTTATATAGGATGTCTTTCGGGTACGTAAAAGTTTGGAACCGCATTTCGAGGATATAAAATTTAACGATTTTACCGAAGCTGTAAACCAGAATTTTATAACTGGGCGAAATCGTTCGAACCGGCCGCAGGAAGTTTTCGTACTTATTCGAAGACCGAAAATCTCTTTTCGAGAAAATTCGCGACCTAAAAATATTATTTTTCAATATCATCAAAAATATTTATATTAAACCTAACGAATCTCCGCATAAATGACTTTGAGCTAAATGACTCGTGCTCTATTAAAATTTCTTTCAAACTAAACGGTCTGCGACAGAATTGCTAATTGCGTGTTTAATTATTTTTTTTATATACGATGCGAAACATCTCGAGTGCTATGTTAATTTTCTGTACATCTGACTTTGATGAGAGATTGCTTTTATGGATTAATTAGTGACTTGTAATTAATTTTTAAATGTACACGTTACAGGCATTAAAAAGAAACTGACATTCACAAGCAACGATGTTTCATTAAAAAAAAGCGAAAATTCAATATTTTTATTCGACAAAGACTAACTTAGATTGACGGCTAAGATAATGAAATATTTTCGGATCGAATTATGCGCACTAAAATTCGATTACTCCCAAAGAGAAAACGGATTAAAACATAAATTAATCGAAAGCTCGTTCTTATTTACACCAACTTTAAATAAAGTTAAAGTACAACCGTTGGAATTTTCGCTTAGAAACGGACGATAGTATTCATTGTTTCACGCAAACGGAACGAGCTTTTACGACGTGACCGTAAAGTTAGAAGCGAGCAAATGAAAAACACAAATGCTGCACCGCTCTCCTTATTAAATTCTATACGGAAAATAAAACGGAATATTCCCATGGCATTTTCCGAGTGTTTTCCACGCATGACGGATTAACTTGTTTGATTGATTCAATTCGTGTGTCGTGTATCGCGACGCCCTTCGTCAATCTCCAGACGTGGGATTTTCAAACGTAAAAAATTGCCATGGGTTCAGGGAAAAGTGTGTGACTCGGTTTACTATACCGCAGACTTGGGTCGTCAACTGTTGCTGTGCTATTTTTTTATAGGAATAAAATGGAATGTTCGATTTTATGTACGTGTTTTGAATTTAATGCGGGTTTTTGTGAAGTAATTGATATTTTTGTTTTGATGAATATTGATTTTTTTATGAAATAAAAATATATATACTTATGTATGTAAGTATAGCAAAAATTGTGTTTATCATTGAATCAAATATTTATAACAAGTTGATTTTCAACAATGGTATATTGAAATTCATCAGAATTCCTGATTTTATTAATACTCATAAAGTTTAGAAATTTCTATATCACGTATAATAAATTTGATTTAGAATTCCACAATTTTGTTGTTTCGTTTATCAAAAAATGCCAAAGTGATACATGAAATTTCTATGTGAAATCAATCTAGAATTTTCGTTTAAATATAATAGTTCATTGTTTTGACAAAGTTTTTCATTTTGTAAGTAATCTTTTTTAATATTAAATTACATTAACGAAACCATATATAGTCCTAATTATTAAATTGAATAAACTTTAATAAGCTTCAAAATTAGACATTATAAACTTTTAATCAAATCAAAATATAATTTTACAATAACCACAATCTAACTATAATAAAAACTTTAATCATACACTTAACAAACTAAAAATTCACATTAACCAATAAAATATTTCACATAAAACAAACTCACATCACCTTCCCTCCACCAAAACGGCTCTTCGGCCACACTTTGACAAACAGACCGCGAAGCGATACGACTCTTCCACCATCGAAATCCCAAAGCTCAACCCGAACTTCCACCATTACGAAACCATAACACACAGTTGACAACCCCTAACCAGAACTATTCTAGACCGGATCCACTTTGGGTGTTCGGAAGCGGCGGGCATTTCGCGTATGGTCACGATTGATACGGCCGCACGTGCCCTTCTCCGAGCCACTCTCGTCTCGTCCTTACACAAGTATATCGAGGATATATTATATGTCGTTTTCTGAATCACGATCCAGGAAAGAAACGAAGAGGGACGCCTCCTTGACCCGCCTCGTGGGAATATGGAGGTGCGGCGGTCACGCGCTTATTTGATCAGCTCCCTCGACCGTGATTCGAGGTTCGGGCCAATTTATTTTCTACGCCCTCTGTATGCCGATGTGTATCGTATAAAATGTACAATAAATTCGAATTTATAGTGGTGTCGATTCGAGAAATTATTTTTGCATGGGAAATCGTCTGGGGCGTGTTGAAGACGGTGAGTTGTGAGGTGGCGGTCGATGGTTTGCGTTTGTTTGTGAAAAGTATTTTTATGTGTTGAAAGTCATTTTTTAAAATAAAATATTTGAAATTTGTTGATTTCATTTAAAAAACGAATATGAATGATCAGTCATTAATGATCAATTAATTAAAATATCGTTTAATCAGATATTTCTATTTAAAAATTTTGATTTTCTCATGATATGCTATTTTTATTGAAATTTGGGTGTTCTTTGAAATGTTAAACATCTGAATTTTTTCATATCAGCTATTTTCATGAGCTTAGTTATATACTGTACAAAAAATGAAAGCTTTGGAATAAAATCAATATTACGTTATAAAACATTTCAAGTGATTTTTGAGATAACATTTTTCAATCAAAAACGTTTTTTTATATACACGCTTTATATCTTTTAATAAATATTCTTGAATTTGAATTAAACGCACCATTAAATTCGAATTAAATTAATTAAAAATCAACGACATTCGATCAAAATAAGTCCAAGTTCAATTTTTGAAGACATAATTGCGATTCCCTCGAGTGTGAACGAGTTCGTTCGCCAGTGCCTTAAAAGTTTATATTAAATCCGTAGCGATCCAAAGAATTCCCACCGAGTACAAAAGTTCCATCGAAAAATCCTATACCTTCAAAGCCTAGGGATCTAAATATAAATTTTTCCGCTCGGTTTGAAGTCGAGATTGATACGTGTTCGCGACACAATCGACGTGCAATAAGATAAACAACTCCATATCCGAAGGGGTTACTATTCAAGAATGTAAAATCAACATCCTCAATCCTCGAAACTATTTAATAAACGGAACTGTCACTGAAATTCCGAAGTATTAAAATAAAATTGTTTATATAAAAACTATTATTATATTTGCGATTTTTGATTCTATGGGCCTCAATGCTTCAGTGAAAGCTCTACTAGTGTGAGGTTCAAGGTAGAAAGGGATGGATATTTGGATATTTTGTAAGGCCTACACTCTCCGGAAAACACTTTGATGTCTCTAGAATTTTCCGATCACCCACGGGAGACTCCTCCCATTCACTTTCCAGGATTAGGTAGTCCTCAGGACGTATTATCGCTTTGGGATATAAGGGAACCGGGAAACTCTTACATGCACGATACTTGAGAATTTGTCCTCGCATATTCAACGACTTAGTTTCGGATTGAGTTTGTTGTTTTTTCAATGAACCCAATTCGTATTCGGCAATATATTTTCAAGTAGACTTTCATTTTTATCTCTCGTCGCTTTATCTTTAATATTATATAAAGGTTACTTTTAAGTTATACATATGCATATACGATATAAAAACAAATTAATTTGAAAGATCAGCAACTTATATTGAATCTGACAAAATTCAGAATTCCTTCGTTAAGAAATCGAATATAAAAAAAAAACACCAATACTACGTGTTTCAATTTTTGCTCAAGATCGTGCCAGATTCAATTCACGAGTCACGATATTTCCGAACTGAACACAAAAAAAAAAGAAAAGATAAACTTTCTTTTTTCTTATTTGAGTCGAGAATAAGTTTCCGACCGCTCCTTTGGCGTTCTAGTTATGAGTTCGGCGCGCGGAAAATGTTAGAAATTCTCATATTGAAAATTTTGAAGCTCTATTAAAAGCAATAAATCGACTTTCTCAACACACATTCGTAGATATGAATATCATTCGTCGAATCAATTAACTCTCATTCAAATATTTTTGCACATTTTAGAGATAATAATATAGTTAAATCCTGTTTATATCGAACACATCGATTAGTACCAATCTTTAAATTAAGCAACATGTTTTATGATCAAACATCAAATGATATATATTTTTTAATATTTCATAAATACTTAAACAATTCATTTTTTAAACAATTTCAAGACAAGGTAATCGATCGCACCTATCTATTGAAGTGTTTTATTTATGAAAACCGATAAAATTAATAAAATTCAACTACAATATTAAATCAGTTTATATAAATAAATAAAATAAAAAAGCAAAACCAAAATTCAAGCGTACCTCACAATTAACACACGTTCGGAAATATTCGAAGGTTCAGCATTTAACGATACGCTAACGTGGCTTTAATTAAAGCTCGCGGCTGACGCAAACACTTCAGACGCCTCTACCGTTCGGATAAATCAATTTAAAACTCTCTGCGAACTTTTAACAATCCAATCCCGACGACTAATTGAATACGCCAACCGTGGCTTTTCCGCTGCCCAGTTTCGACGGCTTCACGATGTGTTTCTGGCGAACAGTTGGCGTTTCGAAAAGTGCAAGCGAAAATGGCGCCTTTGTGTTCCTGGGGCCATTCTGGACAGATGCAAGGGGATAGCGCTGGTGGGTTTCCGAAGAAGAAAAGAGGCTTCGCGGGCATTGTCGGAGGAAACAATGGTCGGGATGGTGGGAAAGAAATGTTCGAAACTTCTATCTGACTGTGTGTATAGTTGAGATCTAATCTTGAAATTGAATTCGAGATCGTCGGATCTGTTTTGTATTAAAGGTGGTGTTATCGATCGGATATAGATAAAAAATTGATTGTATGTTTTTCGTGAAGGAAATTTTAGTTTATTTTATCTTGGAATACTTGGATTCAAGATATAAGCTTCGTTTCGTTAAACCGTGAAGATGAATTAACTTTTAAAGTTTGGTAGAAGTATAATTGAATTAACCGAAATATAAATTAATGTTTTACTAATTCAATAGTGTTGTGTTGTAAGTTTGTAAGCAATGTTATGTAATTTAAATGATTGTGATTTAATGTAAACTAAAATGGATTTAAATCTATATTTCAACCTGTAAATTATTATTATTTTATTAAATGAATAATATTTAAATATACATCCGTCAATTAAAAAAACAATCGCTTTTATGAATTCGTTCGTAATTCATTCAAGAACAAATTTCATTAAAACTCACATTATACCATGATCACAAAATACATGTAGAACCAACTAATACATATTCATTTTTGAATATTCCGTATACAGAAATTATCATTCCAAAAGCGAAATTTTGCAAAAGTTTAGATTGAAATATTATAAAGAGCAGATGAATATCTGAAACTGTAATTAAATTCGCAATAACTCGTAAATAAAGGGTTGAGCGTTGTTGTTCGAGAACGAGCTTTGTTCGCCACCTGGACAACTTAAATGAGATTCACGAAAGCACCTGGTTTTCCATATTTGCGAACAACGAGACCAAATCTTCGAGGATTCGAAGGCTCGTGTTTCAATTGTTGCCTTTAATTCATTTTCGTGGCGTTCGTCATAGGGAAGCCGAGAAATTTTAATTAAAATTCGAGTTTTTGCGAAGGATTTCATCTTGTCCTCTGCGAGATTTATTGTTTTGCAATAATAATTCACAGTTAATTTAAATTCAGTCCAATACCGTTTTATGAGTAACGTTTGCGCAGAGACAATAGAAAGAGAATAATTTTAATTTCACACGTAAGCTTTTCACAAAACAAACTATGCAACCTGTGTATGCAGATAAAACGGTTCGTGAGCTTTTCAAAATGAATTTTTTTCCGACTCAGATTTTCGATATTTGCTTTCATTAGTTTTTGCTTGAATTTGCATTTCAACGGAACATGAATTTGATCAATATGCGAGCTTTATACGTTTTAAATAAATAGACTATATTGAACATTCAATAAAACATATTTTTTCATCATTTCTTTTGTGTACATTTCAGTTATTGAAATTTCACATATCTCCGTTATTATTCGCTTATAAAAATAATATTATTACATCATTATAATTATACTATTTTCACATACATCTCGAAACAAAAATCGCACGATCCCTATCCGAATAATTGAAACGGACCGTTAAATCGAGTCCCAACATACGGGTGAACGCGTTCAACCAGCTGCTAACCGTCAAACGAACCGTCTTACGGTCCTAATTGCCCTCAACAACTTTCTGGTGCCTTAACTTTTCAGAGATGCGAGTTCAATTACGTCAAAGCAACGAACTGGCATCAGGCAAAAACACACAGAGTCGAAACCCTTAGGCGAATACGATTCGGACGCCAAATAAATTAGGCGCACTTCGGTGATAAGAAGTAATCGAGACTTAGGTTGTATAATAACATAGATTTTGTTTAATTATTATATATATTATACATGTTCGAGAATTTATAATTGTAAATTTGTTGAATAAATGCGATGAAAAATTGCTCTGGTTCGAGCGCCGTTTTCATTCTGCATTTACATGCACTTAACAGTAAAAGCAATATCAAATTGCATTATTGAGTTTGTGTACAGTAAACATTTTAGCAGCTGCTAAATTGAATTTCACAAATAATACAGATTTGATCTTTTTTATTCCGTGGTTTGTAGAAATGTATTAGAATTTTAGTATTCTGTCCAGAATTAAGATGTTTGACATAAATGTAACCTAAATTATTATGTAATTGATAAAAAAACGAGTTGTTTTGTATATTGTTTAAAAAAACAATACATTATATTTAAATTCTTGTGAAAAAAATATAAACAATTATCAAATTACCAAAAATGTTGTGAAATAATTAACCAATGCAATTCCAATCCAATTTTCCTAAATAAAATTATATTACAGTAATAGAATATCTTACTGTATCTGTATCTTACATCTATTGTAACACGTAGATTTCACTGGGATAATTTGGCCATTTTGCGGTAAAAGCTCGCGATCCGTCTGGGAAACATTAAGAAAATGTCCTCTCTCTAAGATGGCTTATCGCCTTTGGAATTGTTCGTAGAGAAGTCACGAATTTGAATATGGATAATATTAACGATAATCAACGAAGGTAATGTAACAATAACGCATTGGTAATTGCGAGCGTGCGAATCGTTCGCGAGCTTTATAAGCCTTTCGAAATCTGAATATAAATCACGGTTTAATAAGTGGTGTGTGTGTGTTAAAATTTATTGCCTTAGCGATACAAGTATCGGGGAATTCCGTCTATCTATATAGGAATTTTCGATAAAGGACGAATTCTTGGAATTGTTGTGTTTTCGCATAATAAAACTAATACGCAATAAAAATTCCCTCGAGAAATTACATGTTTAGTACCGGATATTAAAGATATATAGAAAATTAAAGGTTTCTTTTTTAGTGGAATAGCTTTATCCAAATTAAATTCCGTTCGCTGAATTTTCGTGATATCATATAGATTTTTTATAGACATACTTTTATTTTGCAATAACTTTAAGTATTATATGAAAATTCCACCACAAAGGAAAAAAATTAGATACTTTAGTCATTGAAAAAAATTGATATTAAAGTATATAATTTATAATTAAGAAAATATATTCAGTGAATTTTAAATTAACAAAATTCTTAAAAGTAGTTTAGAGAAACAAATAATCGCACGAAAACCAATCTAAAAAAGTTGATTTCAACGAAATCGAAATCGAAAAAACACAATGAGCATAGAAAACCGTGTTTATTTCGCACGGAATTCTTTAAATTTTCGAAATGCGCTTATACCCGAACCTGATTTCGTTTTCAAAGTTAACACAAAAATTGGATGAACCGTTGCAAGCCGAGTCGGAAAAATGGAAAAAGTCGGAAGTTTTCTCGTCTCAGGCGACTGCCGTATACACCTATAAAAGGATTAGAGAATACTGAAAAAACGCTTCATTAACCGTGCCGAAATTCGCTTTATTTCCTGTTTTAATTTTTAATTTCCGTTTTTTTTTTTTTTTTTACCAGTTTCATTTCGTTGAGTGAATTCATTTCTTTAGACATTTTACATTTAATGGAAGTTCGTTGGATGCACTTGAAACAAGTAGCAATTGTGCTTTGTTGAAATAATATGGCAGGAAGTGAGCTTTCGTCGAAAATCCTGCCATAATAATGCTCGTTAGTCGTTAGCGACTTGGTTTTTCCATTGTTGACTGTTCAAGGGATTTTTCTGATAATTTTTAAAATTTAAATTTTTTTTACTTTTTAGAGAATAAGAAATAATATAATAAGTGATATTGGGAAACGTAAATATTTTTAATCAACAAATCAACCATATTTGTTCCATCTATTGATGAAGTCATTTAATATTTCCATGCTGCAATAATAAATTGATATTGTATTCTATTACATATTTTTTAATCTTACAATAGCATAAAATACTCGATGTATCGAAGCGTTTCTTAAGTATTTTAAAGTCTAAAACCGTTTCGCTGCTAAGACACGTTTTAAATAAGTTTAACGCGGAAAAGTTTCGTGATAAGCTTCGAAGAAGACTCGTTCACTCTTATCCGTAGAATATAAAAACATTATATTTAAACTTCATTCAGTCGAGTTTCAATTTCAATAAGATTTCGATTTCAAACGAAGTAGAGATTCTAATCGACGTATTAATCGAATATTTATTTCTCGAATGTGATAAAAACACTTCTCATCCGTCGCAGCCGCCATTTTTATAGCTTTCATTTATTTTTTTCACATTTGGATGAGAACAAAATGTATTTGTCGCGATACGTTAGATTTATGAGAATATAAATCATCCCTCTCAGATAAAATCTCATATTTCCACGTTGGAGCGTAATAGAGAAAAATGGTAACCGCGCTAGAAAGATTGAACTCTTGAACCGAGTAGAAATAAAATTTCTTTTGAAATTTCTTATCGAACTACGTAATTTTTATTTTTAGTTATGTAACAGAATTTCATCAATGAAAACTGGATTTTTAAATATTTTTTTCTTTTAGATTTCAACATTATTTTGTATTATTTGTTAATGAATAATATTATGAATGTTTTATTTTTTTAAGATAGGGTGTTTGAATCTTCATGTATACTGCATCGTGTCAGTACAACATAAAATTTTATCTTAGGTGCATTTGTGAAGTGAGTTTCAACCGCAAGACGGAAACGGAAAGGAGTTTTAAAAGCACCATTTCCTTTTTATTGGAACCACTTGAGACCCGTTTTCCACGTCGCGTATTGTACGGCAATTTTCCAAGTACACAGATGTAGAAACAATACTTTTTGTTTTTTTTTTTTGAAGAATGCTCTACAAAACTAAGCAAAGAAATTTTGCCACCCTTTACATGTTCGTGCACACGTCCGAGTGCTAAATTTTCAAGGAAAATCTTAATTGCGTTTGTTCCTCATTACACGTTTCGTGTCAATATTAATTATTTGAATCATAAATAATCTACGGTAAATAAAGTTTGTTTGCATTCAACGTACCTCGGTTATTACGAAGCCGGCAGTGCTTAATTAATTCTATTTTAAAAGCGGATTTCTAGTACATAAAAGTAAACACGATGAATAAATAATAAGCAGGCTCTCGGACCTCGATTAATCAAATTTATTCGAAAAATTATTCACAAATTAATAATTGATTAACTTACTTAAACGTATCAGTTGAAAAATATTTGTTCATAATTTGTAAAATCCAGTATGTTGAACTGAAACGCTTACGAATATTTTCTATTATTATTATACGATAGCTTTTTATTTTTTTAGGAGGAATTAACTTTGGTTTCAAAATTTTCACTGGTGACATAAAACCGGTGTGAGCATCCGTTCGATTTTTCTGACTTTTAAAGAAAAACTGTTGTCGGTTTTCCCGGCACGCGCGTCTTCTCGCCATAAATTATGTATTAAGGCCGACGCCCTAGGCAGCATCTTACAAATAAACCGTTTTCGCACTTTTACCTACTCTATGAAAAAAAATGAACATACGCAGTGATGAAATGTTTACATGTCGGTCCATTATAAAAATTAAATAAGCTAATCAATTTGTTAATCATTCAAAAAAATATTCCATTTGATTATATTATAACTATTTAATTTTTTTTTCGAAAACCACATTTATCGTTTAATCAGGACGATTTTCATACATTTCTTTAGATTTTCGACGAAGCCTCATAGAAAAGCGGCTTACGGCTCTCTGGAAAACTCCACGTTGGAAAAGCGGACCTACGCTATGCGATCGAAAAGCACGTCGCAGAGAGAAGCTAAAATTCTATTCTATCTTTTTTCTATCTACTGTATCTCGGAAAAGGGGAAAACGATGGAAAAAGTATAGTTTTTCGATGTCGACGACCGTCGACGTTAATCGTCGCCTGCTTGCACACGTTCTCGAGTGTTTACTCTTTTTTGATACCGGTGATGTTTTCATCGTGCTATTATTATTTGTTATTCAGTAGCGTTTTTATTCACATAAATTTTCAAAATTTATCTTTGATCATTTTCATACTGTCTGATAATTTTATTAATAAATGTGAAAAACTGGATGATGAACGTAATAAAAATTTAAACCACGAACGCGTTTATTTTGAAAATTTTCCGAGTTTATTATTCTTTCATCACTGCTTTTTTAAATGCATGAACGAAAATAGAAACTAGAAAAAGCTTTTAATCTTTAAAACGACCGGTCAACAGAAGTAACGTGTGTGACGTGGAAAATTTACTTCACAAAATCGATAAAAACAAATCGAATGAATTGTTAAACTAAATAACTTTTACATGTGAAAATTGCGAACTATCTTTGGTCGTAGTTATTCAAACTAAGCACGTATCTTACATAAATAACGTTTCCTTTTCTATTTCCGGACACAATCACCACTTTAATTATGCACCATCGAATCCTTCACGTCGAATCTACGCACCCGAATAATACACAACATGAAATAATAATCGTATATGTATGTATAATACCTTTAAAAAATTTTGTTTGATGCTTAAATATAATTCAAAAATAACATAATCAAAGTACATTAGAAATAAATGGAAGATTTTTCGTTGATAATTAACAATTTAATTATCAACGAAATCATCTCATAGAATTAAAAATTCATTGAAAAATAATAAATTGGTTTAAATTTAAATGATCTTCTCAACTCTTTTTCATATATTTTTTTACTTCGGATTAATCATTTCCTCGACTTTCATCGCATCGAAAACAATATATCAAAACAACCGCCCAAACTTCCCACCGCCGAAACATTTACAAGAAAGTTTCGCACCGAAACAAAAATAAAAATAAACCGTCCCCCGAAGCGAGTATCTAAACAGATGAACTATAAAACGAGCGAGCTTTTCTTCAGACCCTTGTCCACTTAAACTAAAATATTACCATAATATTGCCGTGCCGTTGAGCCGCTTGTCCGGTGACAAATGTTAGAATCCTTTTGCGACCGCCTTATCCTTTATGTATTCAAATATCTCGGCCGCGCGGCAATTTTCCGGCTCGAATGGACAATTTAAATATCGCTTACGAGTGTTGCATCAAGTCTAATCTAGCTAAAATCATAGTGTGTGTGTCCAGAATGTGTTTCGGGATTCGGGTTTACGAGCCGCGCTTAGTACGTGTGCTTTTTGCCGGGAAACTTTGCTCGTTAGTGCGCTGACAAATTCGATGAGTTGCTCGTTTTTGTTGTTTATTATTATGTATTTTTTTGTTCGTTATGTTGTTTTTTGTATTTCATAAATATTATATGTTATAATATCATCGTCGTGCATATGGAGAGTCTATAGAAGTTCAATGCAGGACAAGGCTTTTTCTGTATTCATCGAAAGCTTGGACGTTCATCGCATCGTATGCACCTACCAAATATTGATTTAATTATAAATAGGAACGTTTGTAAAATGATACATGGAATTTTTTGAGAATTGTATCTTGTTTATTTGTCCGACGTATAGACGAAATTGGTATTTTCATGCAAAATATATGTATAAGATGAAAAAAAGTAAAAGAAACGTTTTGAAAAAAAATAAATAAAAGGAAAATTCTTATGTACAAAATAAAGAATTTAAAGGAAAATATTGGACGCCTTGTATCTTTCGGGAATTGCGTGGAAAAATTTAAATTATTCAACGTCGGAATGTTCGAATTAGCTTTGAATCAAATTGTTTTTTTTTTTTAATTTGATTCTATTCGTGAAATAAATTAAATAATTATTTATTTAATACTGTAGTATTAAAAAATTATAAATAAGTATGTGTTTAATATATATTATATAATAGTATAGTTTTTTATTCAACGGTTCACCTCACTCGACAAGGGATTCGAGCCGTTTCGAATTCTTCAAGCGATCTTATTTCGAACGAAGGACGAAACAGACAAATACCTGAGGGCATCATAAATTACAGTATCGTGTTAGATTTAAAATAGAACCCCTAAAGTGCCCTAAAAGCGCCAATCCAGCGAATTCTCAATAAAGGATTCGGGGCGTATTTTTTAAACTATTACGTCTCTCATACAAAAACTCTCGAATAAAAGATTTTGTTTTATGAAACATTTTATATAAAATGCTTCAGTAAGAACATTTTATATTGATAAAATCTATCATATTACATACGACTTTGAGAAAATACTTCTTTACAGTTCTGTTATATATTAGAAGTATCAATTGAAACTGACTCGTATTAAAATCCATCTTATCACTTTAATTCTATAGATAGATCTCATCGCATATTTTCAAAATAAGAAAATCATTTTAATTACTTAAAATTAATATTTTATTTATATTATCGGACATTAAAAGACAGAAACACCGGTGTTGGACGTTATCCGCGTTTCGGTTGTTCTGAATTTAAAGGGTACGCACGCCTGTCGGGACCGTTAAGGGCTGATCCTCGCGGGGTTATTCGCCGACAATGAGCTGGATTATGCCACAGCTTGGCCAGCATTAAAAGATGGATTTAGCACGGCTCCAGGACCAGCCACTCCTTCGGGATAATCGCTGGAGGATTATGGAAATTCGTGCGGATGCTAATTACATAAGGGAAAAATCCCAGAGCCTGGGCGATTCAATAAGCTCGTGTATATAATGATCTGTGGATCGATTTTCGTTTTTAGGATTCGAAAGGCTAAATTTTTCTTTGGATTGTATCGGAATTGTGGTAAAATATTTTAGTATTGTGGATTTTGTATTTATTAAAAATTTCTTGAAATATATACTCGTGGTATGTCTATCAAATGCGCCTTGAAATAGCTACGTAATTCAGCAATGTTCTAATTTATTTCCTTTGCAAAGTTGAAATTTTGATCGAATTTTTGGCCTTTGATTAAAAGGAAGAAAGATGTTTAATTTTAGAAATCAAGTACATTTTGACATTGAAATTTCATCGCTTATATTCGATCACAGAAATATTCTGTTTTGCAATAATCATAATAATACGCATTCAAAACGAAATCAAAATTTATTTCAGATTCTTATATTTTCAGTATACAACACTACTAAATTTCGTATTCCTCTTCCTACAATTTTTTTACAACTATACATTTCTCTCAACGGCGCTATTCCAACGATCGCAGTTCCACTATTTTTAACCATACATTTCCAATAACTGAATACGAAAAAAAAAACACTACAAGAGATTTCCCGAGCTGTCGAATATCCATTTTTCCCCACCGACTACAACACACCCAGCATTCATTCCCCAACGAAAATAGAACACGTCACAGAAAAAATGAATGCACCAGATCGCAGAACAACCACCGATCGATCGCGACCACCCCCCACCCCACCCATCCTAGGAAGCCGAGTGCAAATAAATTGACAGTTTTAATGGTACTTAAAAAAGCTCTCCGGCGCTAAAGTCGTTCAATTTGTCTCTCAGACCTCGAGGTGGCCATTCGAAAGTGGGCGGCCAATTTCGCCGAGTCGTTCGATCCGACGCGTTTAATAAGTCCGACCCCGAACTTTGACCCCCCCATAGACTGTTTGATTTGCGGTGGTGAGATTTTGCCGCTTTGTCGGATCCTTATTTAATTTTTCGCTTGTCGAATGCGGTTTCGGGCCAAAGGCGAACGATGGTTTGTCAGGGTTTGGGTTTTTGGTGGGTGTCGCTGTTCGTTTGCTATCAAGTTTTTTGGAAAGTGGTATTTGAGTTTGATTTATATGTTCGATCGATTTCGATGTATTTTTGATAAGGAGAAGGTGGATTTTAGTATGTATTTTAATTTAGGAGTTTGAAAATTATATAGAGTAAAATTTCTGATTGAAAGACATAATATTATATTAGGTCAATGCGTAAGTATCATCGTATTTTTTCGATGGTCAAATATTTCTTCCTTTTTCCAAACTATTAGAATAACATCTTTGTCCAAACTTTTCTATTATGTGGAGGATACTTTTTTTCAGTATTTTTTAAATTTTGGTTTATCCAGTAAACAATAAACGGCCAATAGAATTTTTTGAAATGTTTAATAATAAAGTGCATTTATAGCATCTTCCACTTTATAAATTTTGTAAAAATAATAATGCGATCTCAACAACCAAAAATACTAATAATGTTTACAGTAAAGATGCAGTTAACGTTAGAATCACTCAGTTGTGGTTTTCAAAATTCACATCTGGGTATTTTTTCATTAACTGATAATCATAAGGATGGCATGTTATTAACCATAATTAATGCTGATCCATGTCGAAATATCAAAGAGATTGTTTTAAAGATAGGAGTCGACTGATAAAAAAGTACGGTATCTGCGTCGCAACGGTTTGGTTTCAATATAGGATGTTGATAAAATAAATACGATGAAACTTTTGCATTGAACTAATAGTATTCAAATGTATTGTCTTTGCTCAAAGTTTTTATTTTATTTATATATATACTATCTATATATTATTTATATAAAACAAAATAGCTATCATGATATAATACTTGTAACTTGTATCAATATTTAATTACTGTAATGTTATGTTAAATAGTTGAACGTGTATTTAATATTAAAACTAGAGATTTAACAATTATTAAATTATACATGTATGAAATTAAGTTATTATATAAGTTTAAGCTTGAACAATTTATTTCAAAAAAATCTATTTTTTTTACAGTACTTAATTTGATTTTTCATAAATCATAATTTTTATTCGATAAATAATTATAAATTTTAAATATAATCTCTTAGTATAATAAATAGTAATGAATTTTTTTTTAAAAGCACGTCTTTTAAATAAAACTATATTTTAATTTCTAAAATCCTTGAAATTTTTACTAAAAAAACCTATTACTATTATTAATCAATCGAATTCCTTATACATATAATAATATTATATATAAAAATTCAAGAATTATTAAACAAAAAAATTAAAATGACAACACCTCGCGAAATTTCAACTATGTCAGCATAATGGTTAATCACACACTCGATTGATCCATTATAATCCAGGTTCTCTCGAATACTGAATTGGCAGTTTTTAAGCCATCGAACCTGGTCGTCGCGGTTCGGCCGCTTTGCAGCAACCGTGTAATTATAATACCACCCCCGGCGACGTTCAATATTCATGAGAGGGTATTTAACCCCGTGCAAAAATTCCGAATATCCTACAAAGCGTTGGCCGTTGAATTATTTATGATATGCAGATACGCGTGTATGTCCGTCTACTTCGTCCTGGCTAGAATTAATAAATTACCACGAAATTGAATTACTAACCGATTCGACGGTTATGGGGTAAGAATCGATGTCGTCGATCGCTTGGTAGAAAAATTTGAAGTGGGCTTTGAAAATGAGCGATGATATGTTCGTGTTGCTTTTTTGTGTATTTTTTTGTCATTTATAAAGTATGTTGTTAATGTGATTTATATGCCGATGTTTTGGTTTTTTGTGGGCGAACATTTATTATAATATTCTGGGATTATATAATATAAAAAGTACACGTTTCTTTCTTTGTTTTTACGGTTGAGCTTTTCCTTATCTTTTTTTTCGCATTTTGTTTTATTATTTATTTACCACAAAGCACCCTCAAGAGTGGCATATATCAAATGCGTGGTTTTGTTTTATTTATATACTTATATATTTTTTTCGTTATTTACATGACCTCTGTCGCTCTAAGCCGATTTCAAAAAAACCTTTTCGATTTTTATGAGTGATTTTTTTCTCTGCAGAATCTTCTCGTAAAAATACACGAGACTGTTAAACGAGGATTGTGCTATGTTCAAACGTATGAAATCTCCTATGAAATAATATTTGATGTTTGGATGAAAAGTGATAAAAAAAGAAAGATTTTGTATTAAATGTTTCATGATTCCGACGAATGAACAAAATGTAACTTTTAATATTTGTCGAGAATCGCTAGTCTTCGAATATATTTTTGGGAAATCTGTGTTTTCATCCTGAAGCTTAAAAATGCTTTCAAGGCACTTTTCCAGCTAAATTTATTTACTGGGTGATATAGCAATCTTGTATAGTTTTCGCTCAAAAAAAATAGGCACAGCAGGAAATACGTTTTAAATTCACAATATCGTATTTTAGAATTGTATCTAAAATAAATAAATATGGGTATAAAATTTAGTACTCAATTTTCATATACACTATAAAGTTTTCGGATACACTTATTGATTTTCTGTTACGAACTTAATCACCATTTGGAAGACTAATTGCTACATAATCGGCTTTTGTTTTTTTTAGAACCTCTAGAGAGGCTTTTGTTTCATCCTCTTATTTGGTTAAAAACAAACAGCTTTAGCACGCTGATTTTTCAACCTAAGACTGTACTTCCTTTATGTGCAAAAGATAAAAAATATAAATTTCACAATGTTAATATAATACTTTATGAACATTGAATACACTAAAGAACTTCAATATAAAAAACAATCGCATTGTGCATCTTTATTGACATTTACTGTTTTCCATAGAGCTGCGCGAGCGAACTGAAAAAAATTGAAACAGTCAGAAAATCCTGCGGAAAAACCACGCTCAGGAAATTTGCGATTGCAAAACGTAACGAAAACCAGACTCGGAAAATACGATTTGAACTTCGGTGGCTGTGGGAAAATTGAAATTTATAAGCCGCACTTTTTGAAACTTCCCCAATTTCGAATCGGCTGGTTTTATTTGTTGCCGGTTATTTCGACCGCGCAATTTTTCTCCGAAAAAGGACCGAAGCTTTTCCTTACTAAATACAAGCAAAACCTTTGCTTAATCTCGTTTTTAATTACAAAAACTTTTTTTTTCTTCGAATCGCCGTTTCAACGAATCTATTTTTCGTGATACAAATAATGTCAAATTGATAACTTCGTATTTTATAGGGATCAATATTTATTTAGCTTGAAAGAAAATTTCACTACATCTGATCTATGTTCGAACGATATACACGATTCTTCTATTTTTAATTTAAAATTATTATAAGTATGATAGTTTGTCTGAGTCACTCCCGAAATAGTTAAACTTTGTCTTTTATAGAAAACATGACGAAATCAATCGGGACTCGCATACTCTCTCAGAAATCTTAAAAAATATTCTCATATGCGCTTAGGGTCATTCGAGCTCTTAAAAATTCCGATTAAAGAATAAAATAACTTACTAAAACACACAATTTCTAAATTTTGAATTTGTATGAAGACCCATTTTGTTCGTGGTCATTCATTTTTTTTTTTTTGAAACACTGTCATTCGCCATCGTTTTCGAACGATTATCATCATCGTGAGGGGTCTTATACGTGTTTATTATATTGTTATATCAGATTTTGTTTCTTCGAATCCAAAATTTGTTCCCGAATAATTTATATCGGACGTTTGAATTCGCTTTCTTGATGTCAAAAACGAGAAGCAAATGAAAATAAAGGTACAATAGTACATATATAGATATATTTTGTTGTGTTTAAATATTATTCAGTACGTTATTGATAGTTTTCGAAATAATTATCGATTGTATTATTGCGTATGCGTATGAATTACCATTTTTAATAGTAAAAATACGAATTCAAAAATTGATTTATTTTTAGATTTCGTTTCAATAAATGATATTAAAATAATAAATATTTTCAAAATGCGTTTTTTCGATAAATTCTTTTTTTTTTTTAATAGATTACAATATTTATTTCTAGATCTCAATATTAGTGAGCCTGTACGTAAGGTGGAGTGACGGGGGGTGGGCCCGAAGAGCCCACGATACGAGGCCCATAGGGTCGAGTCAGTAGGCCCAAAGGGCCTACCGGAAAATTCTTCATAAAACAATCGATTGGTTTCGCTTTTTCAGCTTATATTTATCTGTTCTCTTGACTTTTCAGAAAAAAGAACAACTAGAAAAAACCCAAAAAAAACCAGGCGTTCCGGGTACTACCACTAGCTTAAAATATTTTGGAGTAGAAAAATTAAAAATTATATATTTTTTTATTGTTTTGATAAAAAAAACCTATTAAGAGTACCATATTTGTTGTTTTTTTCTCGAGTTGTTCAAATAAATATTAATTCTACGTTGTACCACTTCACATTTCATATTCGGCTATTTTCACAAATTTTTACCACACAAAATAATGTTTTCATAATTTTTTCAACATAATACGAATTATTATACACACATAACAGCAGTAACATGACGACGAACTAATTAAATAGGACACCACTGGCGTTAGCCATGTCAACACAGAAATTTAACAGGCACAAATTACGCCAGGGACAAACATTCTCGTCGGTTGAGCGCATTAAATTAATGTCAGGTGCAGTTGCAATAATAACAATATCAAATTGCATCTGGGGCTTTATGCAGACTGTGTTTCAGCAAATGTGGGAATTAAATTCCACGAACAACTCCCACGTGATCCGTGCCCTCTTGTTCGTGCAGCCATTGTGTGCGCACCGAGAAGTGGTTATAACTTTTAATACCATACACAGTATTATAATTTCAATGCTCGCAAATGCGAATTAAGGCTACGAAGAGTGCATAAATGGCTCCTTCTAATGCATGAGAGTAAAATATAATTTAAAAATGAAATAATTCGTTTCAATATTTAACAATTTTCTGGAACATTCGAACGAAAACATTAAAATGGACGATATTATTTGTTGAATATGAAATGTGAAAACTATATACCAATATTTAGTCAATTGATCTATATTTTTAACCGTTCTATAATAAATCTAAAATTATTCAATTTTTCATACATTTGAGACCGGAATTGATTGTTAATTTCGAAGTGGTGCGCTAAAACGCTTTGCGCAAAGTAAACCATAACGTTTTCGAAACCCGCCCTGGCTCTATTTATGGCGGTTTAATGACTTTCAGCGTTTCGCCAAATTTATATATGTATACACGCAGAAAATGTACACACGAACATCATATTTTGCATTTGTCGCTAATTGGAAACATGATAAACCAATTTGCCGTGAAAGCGACGAGAAATTTGAATACGGCCAATTTCTAATACACTTTCGATAGGTTGGCGGCAAGCGATCGCGAAAAAAAACCGAACGATATCGCTCTCAAAGCAATCTCGTCAAAGAAGCCCAATTTATTGGATACGATTTCTTCGCGTCGCGGGAAAAAATAATCAAATATCACTTTGTCGTATTCCACGTAAGCGAATAAAGTACGTCCGCACGACGTAAACTTTATATTGAATCCTTTCAATGGAGTTGGGATGTTCTGTGTGTTTTTTCGTCCGCACAAAATTAAATTGTAAATATCACAGGATGAAGATTTACCTGGATTTGGAAATGTTTCGTGCTGATTTCAGTAAAATGTATAGGAATTTATTTGACTCGCATAAGAGATCTCAAACAGGTCAAGTTTAAGAAAGTTTTTTGTAAAATCGCAATTCCGATGTGAAAAAATTCTATATGATCGTGTTTCATGTGATACTCTATCGTTGTATTTATATTACATTAAAAGTTTGATACCTACTTTTATCAGAATAATAAATATTAAATTTTCATATGAAATTACATACTTAGAATTCAATGTGAAGAATTGAACATAACTAATATTATATTTATTATTAATGCAAGACTATTTCAGCATTACATGATTATCAAAATTTTATGTTTAATAGAGCTATTCATGATTTACACGAAATATATAAATTATTGTAGCACTGTATTTTATATAATCATCCAATTGCACATTCAGCAACGAAACATTCTTAAATCATTTTTAAAGAACATAATCGCAATTAAATTCAACTATACGTATTTGATTTTTTTTCATAATATTACAAAACTCTTACAGTTAACTTGATATATTTTTAATGAAAATTATGAATAACATTATAATATCATAATAAAAAATAACAGGACTTTTTAATAACAAAAAAAGTCCTTTTTTTATAAAATATTAAAAACAAGGGCTTTATCAATAACGTTAATTATTTAAAGTTTATTCCAATTTTTCAAATACCCATTAACTACATAAGTTTGTAACGTGTAAAAAATTTTGTTATCACAATTATGATTGAGATAATTGCAAGTTTGATAAATAATTACATTGATAACGATCATAAAATTACTCCTCGATATTATTGGCGGGACGGAGTTTCCGAGTTGACTTACACACGTTACAAATCATCATTGATGACTTTGAAGATTTACATTTGAAAGACGATGTGAAAAATTTAGTTTGAAAACATTCACTTTGTTAAATTAAGATAAATTTTTTTTTTAGTTAAACACAAATCATGAAAATTATATTCCAATAAAAAAATTGTACATTTTCATACAATAATAACTTACACAAGCGTTTGTGTCATCATAAAAATGATATATTTTCACGTTTTATTCCATTACTAGTGCTCAAATTAAATAACGCAAAAATAATGATATAACACGTAGAAAGTAAAATCCGATAATGGATATTATGAGATAATATTCCAAAGTGGATTTTTTATTGCTTATTCTTAAGCTTTTCAGAACATAAAACTCTCTTTTTTGGAGTAGATAAAATTTCAGCACGATCTGCCGAATCGTGAAACACCTATAAAAATGATATAACTTTTATCATATCCGATGAAAATAAAAATAAAATTACATATTGGCATAATGGAAGTCGTAAAGATTGCATCATCGTGTAATAGTCTTGTAATTTTATCACGTGTACATAAAGATATACGAAATCCTTTTCCATATGAGATTTATAATTGAAAAATTCTATAATTCTTCAACACAAAATTTAATTCCTTGATTTTTTGTGGTGTCCCGACAATGCCGCGCAGACAAAGCCGCGCAGACAAAGCCGCGAAGACAAAGCCGCGCAAAAAAAATAAAATTAACATATAAAAATAATGTTCCGAGATGCAGGTGACAATATCATTTTGCTAATTTTCACACGTCCAGCACAATTTTTTCGAGTGCATCTCCATGATGCTCCTCCGTCATTCATATCCTTGTCTTTTCGAAACCGGTATCCTTCGTGAAAAATATGTATTTTTTTCATTTGAGAATCAATTTTTTCCATGTTTAAAATTACGTTAAATTCAATAAATAAATTTAAATGAAAAAAATCAGATTGAATATAAAAATAAATCATGATTATCTTTTGCTGATTGCTGAATCCTTTTGACGAATGAACGAGTCATCAGTGAATGTTACAATTGTAAAATTTTGCTAACAATACATTATAAGTGTTGACATATTGCAATAAATTATAATTGTTGACATAATACAATATTTAATATTATATATCGATATATAACAAGTTTAATTAAAATAAAATACTGGCGATACATGGTGAAAAGTGTCAATTTGAAGTAAAAAACTTATATTATAATTCATAAAACAAAAATACATTAATTTTGCGCGGCTATGTCGTGCGCGGCTTTGCCTTCGCGGCTTTGTACACGATGTACTGCGCGGCTTTTATTTGCGCGGCTTTGTCTGCGCGGCTTTGTGACGGCGCCTTTGTTGTATTACTTAATATTATAATTAATAGGATTATCAAGTATTGTTTCAGGAATTGAATTAAATGAGTTCAAAATATTTCAAACGTGATTTATCATATGCTTAGAACAATTATGGTATACGTTTATAACAGTGTTGCGAATTAATCCTGAAATGCCTCGCGGTGCTCTAAAACCCAAATATGTCAAGTAATAATAAACATAACCCCTTAAAATTGTTTAATTATGTTTAAGAGCTTGAATATGGAGAATCGTTGTGCGCTAAACTTTTCACAAACGTATCTTGACTTAAACACCGGTATTAAAGCAACGTTAGAATTCGAAAGCAGACAATGAAAATTTGTTCATGAGTCTAGGTTTCATAAATATTCTGAGAACGCGCCAGCAAATATTATTATAATTATTAATATGAAATACTTATTATGTTTGTTAAATTTGAAAACGATTGTTTTCACTGCCAAAATTTGAGCTTTCGGCCATCGAAGAGATTAAATGTTTCATAAATATTATTTTTACTATTTGGGCTTCTTAACATGAAAAAAATATAAATCGTTTCGCACCTAAAATAGTTTATAACTTTTTCAATAAGCTGATAAAGTAAATAAAGATATCTATATTCTGAGAATGACTTCTTACGAATCATTTTTAAATATTTTACAATTCAAGTTATAAATATAATACGTAGTGTTTTCTATTAAAGTACTAAATGCTCTTAAATTATGTTATTAAAATATATTATTAATAATATATAGTTATTCAAAATCAGTTATCAAAAATGACAATTTTTTATTTTAAAAAAATGTATTGGTTTGAAAGAAACTTTATCCTAGATTTAATGAACTTTCCCGAATATCAATTAAATTATGGCAATATGAGAACATCTGCATTTGTAGGTTATTACGATTATTATTTTGAAGGTCGATTTCTGACTGTAACCGGTAACTCATTAATTATTAAATTTGAATTTTGCATAGAAAAATATAGTACTGTGAAAAATTTTATTATATTATTTGAAATTACAAGAAATAAATTATTGAGACCTTCAATATCCTAAATGGATGCTGGAAATCCAAATGATGGTGTTAGAGAAAACTGTGTAATCTTCGAAGAAAATGGTACAAATTAACAACGAATTTATCTACATTTTGTTCTTTTGACCATCTATTTTTCATATTTTTATGATAATAAAATTTGATAAAAAAAGTTATTAAAACCGTCCGAAAACTGATAAAAAAAATGTTAGCAAAATATTTACGACCTAGTTGTTATCACATTTGAATTGTAATTACTCGTTAGATAAAAGGACAATTAAGAGTTGAAATTATTGTGCTAATTGACGTGATAACCTTAACCTTTAATTGCACGTTATTTTAATGTCAGTTTTATAATTGATTTTCATAAGAAATAATTATCCAAAAATACTTTGATTTGTTAAAAATATGATAATTTTCACAAATTTTGTACCTTTATAGGGATAAAATTATTTTTTTGTCGTAGATAATCATTTTATAACTGAAGATGGTAAGTTTTTTTTTTTTTTAAATTTTAGGTAATTGATTATTATAATATTTTAGTATAAAATATAATTTTGAAAAAACGTAATGGTCAATCAGCAAACATAACGATACTTAATTAATTTAAATGATTCGTTTTATAAATTTATTTTTATTATTTATTTTAAATATTGATATTTCTTAGTTTCGATTAATTTGTACAAAAATAATTACCGCCAGGACAAGATACAACTGAAAATTGTGGATCAGTTAGTAAAAATATTTTGCTCAACACCAAAATACGCGTTTATAATATGTAATTATATTTTTTTTAACTATGATGATCTCATACATAAATAAATCTAATTTGATTCTAAAATTGAGGCTTTATTATCCTGTGTACAGTAAATCATATGGTTAATAGATAAAAACCCGTATTTGCATAATAAAAATTTTTGATACAAATTAATTTTTTTGGGCAAAAATTATGACTCAAATGTATTACTTTATACTGTAGGGTTAGTGCTATTATTTTTTCAATATAAGTATACATTATTAAAAAACACAGGCACACTAAAATTTATGCTATCGTACCGAAATGTGTTTTTCATTGAAAATATATTTTTTATTTTATTTACATGGGTTTCAATAACTGACGGTAATAATATTCCATCTCTTCTGTCACAACCCAAATACATTTTTTTCTTCATAACTTCTCATTATTTTAATTTCAGCTAAGACGTACGATGAAAATTATGTAAACTTTCCGGAACTTGGTATTTCATACAAGTTTCACACGAAAGCATCATCATGGGGAAATGCCAGATTAAGTTGCATTGCTGAAAATGCAACACTTGCAATGCCAAAAAATAAAGCTGAATTTGATGTCGTAATGCAAATTTTCCTATTGTATGAAGCAAAAGATATAACTGGATCCTCAACAACGGACTACGTGTTTTTGGGTTTCAACGATTTTTTTATAGAACAAGTATATTTGGCGGAGTCAGGTAATCTGTGTATTTGTTTTTAATATTTTAATGAAACACGTTATTTGTCAGTTTTTCAAGCAAATTTTATCTATTTATTTAAAAATATACTAAACATACTGACCAACGTATTTTTGTCGATAAAGGTTATTCTTTAAATTATTATTATCATAAATTTGGTGTGAACGAAGGTAATGCTAACATAAATGAAAACTGTGGAGGATTACACAAATATAAGGCATATGCTGATATTGAAAAGTCGTGGAATTTGGCTTACATTTGTCAAATGGAGGAGGAACCGTATTCTGAACATTTAAATTCCTATTCACGAATAAATTCGGACCCAAGTTGGTATGCAACGTTTTACAAAAACGAATATTGATAAAATCAGTATTATGTTGTTTTATACATTTTCAGATTACATACCTTTTGCGCCTTCAAAAAAAAGTTACAAGGTGCATATAGATATCAAGCCATGGGGACTAGCGCAAGCTGTATGTGTAGCTGAAGGAGGTCGTTTAGCAATTATCAGAAATAGAGATGAAGGAAACTTTATTCGAGATTTGATGAATCTTCCCAAAAATCAATTAAATTATGGAAATATGAGAACAACTGCATATGTAGGTTATCACGATTATTATGTTGAAGGTCGATTTCTGAGTGTAACAGGTAATTAATTAATTATTAAATAAAAATTTTGTACTGAAAAATATAGTACTGTAGAACTTTTTATTGTTTTATTATATTTACAATAAGGAGATAATTATGAAAATATTGGATATCCCAATTGGAGTGCTGGGGAACCAAATGGTGGATCTGGAGAAAACTGTGCAATCTTTGACGAAAATGGTAATCTCAGAGATTTCAATTGTGATGTTTCACTTCGGTTTATTTGTGAAATGGGTTCTTTAACACACCAAGATTCATTCCATCGTGGTTATTAATGAAAAAGCTCTAAAAAACCTATTATAAAATACAATTAAACATTGGTTTATTTTTATTAAATACATTGAATATGACAAATAAAATTTTTTTTTTTAACACCGATTATACTTATATATTATATAATTTTATATATATATATATATATATATATATATATATATATATATATATATATATATATTATATAATATTACATATTCATAATCTTCGTGGAATTCCTAAAAAAAAATCAAGTCAACTGCAAGAATTTTAAGATCTATGAAAAGAAATAAGAAATTCCAATATATACATGTATAATATTTGTATAACTTAATTCAATTACAATAACTTCAAAAATAATTTTAGAATATCATGATACTGAAGGTTTATTGAAATCATTATATAAAATATAAACCTACAATATTTTATAAATTTCATAAAAACATAAATTTAACGTTTTAAAAATATTGTTATAATAGTAATGTTTGGGCTCATTACAACATTAACATAATAATAATTGTTTCCTGACTGAAATAGTTTTTAACTATCATTTTTTAAATTGATAAATTGAATTAAAATATTTAATTGAGAAAATAGACTCATCGTAATTATTTTTAAAATTTTACAACTCTAATTAAATATTATATAATACGTAATACTTCCTTTAAAGCTGCTTCTCAAAAAATGTTCCTAAAATACATATATAAGCTACGGTTTTCAGCCGTCATGGTTTTCAGTATTCAATTATATGACATCAGTTATCAAAAATGATAATCTTTGATTTAAAAAATGTAGTGGTTTTAATATAGAAAATGATTATAATTGTATTCGTGTTGAAATTTAAATGATTTAATGATTCTAATTAAAAACGAATTTATTTACATTCAGTTCTTTTGACCATTTGTTTCATATTTGCATCAAAACAAAAGTAAAAAAAAATCATTACTGAAAACTGATTAAAAAAATACTATCAAAATTATTTCAACTTACAATTAGTTGTTATCACATTTGAATTATAATTGCTCGTTTCAAAAAAGGACGATTGAAGTTGAAATTTTTCCACTAATTGACAAGATAACCTCAATTTAACCTTAACCTTTGATTGTTCGTTATTTTTAAGTAAGTTTAACAATTGATTTTCATAAAAAAATAATTTTCCCTAAATACTTTGATTTATTGAAAATGTGATAATTTTTACAAATTTTGTACCCCTATTAGAATCAAGGTATTTTTCGTATGAATCTAAATTTATATTCGACATAGATAAACAACTAACAAAATTTTTCACAAATTCTCATACATATTCTAGGGTTAAAATATTATACAATCGTTTTTTACTATATAAATGAGATATCAAACATTACCATTTTAAAATTTATTCTTGACATAGCAATATGTATTTTTCAAAAATAATATTTGCTTTAAGTATATGGTTTTTATTATCGTACGGAGGTAAAAAAAATATTTATTATTTAACTTCAAGATAAGTACAAAATTTAGTTATTATAATAACAAATTTTTCATTTTAGCAAATAGTCTTTCTACAAATTATTATAATTTTGAGTACTACCCAAAGCTTGGTATTGCATACAAATTTTTTAATCAAGCACTCACTTGGGGTGATGCAAGGAAAAACTGTCTCGCCCAAAATACTACTCTTGCAATGCCGAAAAATAAAGAAGAACTCGATGTTATAATGGCAATTCGCACACGAAATCCATCTAATACAGTTGTTAACTCTCCATACCCCGATTTTATGATGTTGGGCTACCATGATTTTTTCGTAGAAAATCAATTTATGACTGATGATGGTTAGTTTTTTTTAACTTTGGGGAATTATTTATTATGTTTTAGTATAAAATATTATTTTGAAAAAACGTATGGGTCACTTACTAAACTTATGGGTCACTTACTTGTAACAAAACTTAAGTATAGTATAAAAGTTTGATTGATTCGTTTTGTAAATTTTTATTTATTATTTATTTTAAATATGGATATTTTTAAGTTCTCAATCAATTTATTTTAAAATAATTACAGGTTTCACTATGGATTACTATTATCAAGATTTTGATAATGGACAACCAGGACAAGGTACATCTGAAAATTGTGGATCAGTTTTTAGAAATGGAAGATTTCACGATTATCCATGTGCAATTGCTGCTTGTTATATGTGTCAGATAGAAGACAATCCGTATGGAAATGAATTAAAGAAAATACACCACATGAGAACAGATAAACGTTTGTTACGATCATGTTGTGATGAGAATTTACATTACTTACGTATTTATAAAGATTTTCATTTTCAGGTTACAAATACAGCCCAGATTCGCGTAGAAAATACAGGCTGTCTGTAGATTTATTACCATGGGGAACCGCCCAAGTTATATGTTTTGCAGAAGGGGGTAATTTGGCTATTATAAGAAATAGACAGGAAATGGATTTTCTAGCTGATATGTTAAACGATCCCACGAATTTGCTTAAGTATGCTCAAATAAAAAATATGGCATCTGTGGGTTTTCACGATTTTTTCATTGAAGGTGAATTTGTCTCAGTAAAAGGTAGGATTGATTTATAATTCTATATACATATAACATGTAAATTATTCTCAATGGAATAGTAATTAAATTTGCATATATTAGGAAAGGAGGTAAATGATTTCGAATATGTAAGATGGGCATTAGGACAACCGAACGGTGGCGCAGGTGAAAATTGCGCTGCGATTGATACAAGTGGTCATCTTCAAGACGTTAATTGTAACATCCCTAATTTATATATTTGTGAAAAAGAAGAAATGTTATATTCCAGCGGTTTTTAACCAAGAGACAGATCAAAAGCTAATATTTTACGAAATAAATTTTAATGACGAAAGGAAAAAAATATTTCCATCATATTAGAGTTAAACCAACTATCCAATAAATATTAAATATTACATTTAAAAAAAATCCTTCATTACATATCATTTATTCGGTTTGTTTTTTAAATATATATATATATATATATATATATATATATATATATATATATATATATATATATATATATATATATATATATATATGTATGTATTACGCTATCCCGAAAATAATATCGTATTTTGAATTATAGATGAAATTTTCAATAAAAACTTTATTTATTAATTAATATTTTTTTCATTCGTTCAACAATTTTTCTTAACTTTATGGAAATGGGCGTTATGCAAACGGTGAAAACTTATATTTAGGACCAGGAATTTCATGTCCCAGTAAATTTAACCATAATAATGTTAAAAAAATATTTTATTCAAATTATCATATTGATATTGTGCGATAAAATAATTTATAATAATTAGATAGTCCACATTCAAAGTGATAAAATCTTCTGGTGTTATTTATCCTCAAACATTCACCATAAACTAGTTGCCTTTGATTTTATTCGAGCATCATCTATTTATCATAAGGATCCAAGAATAATTGGTTAGTTAGGTTTTGTATTATATAATAGTATATGAAATACGAAGGATAACTTAACTAAACCAGACATAAAAACAGGACTCCTAAACATATAAACTAAAGAACAGTTTCACTCCAAATCTTTGCTCACTGAATTTAAACACAGTATACTCTCGAAATAAAGGACTTCAAATCAACACGCTATTTTTAAACGAGATATATGTATATGTACGTGGAGCATCATGTATGTGCTGAAAAACAATCATATCATATTATAATAATAATACATATTTTAAGAATCGAATAAGAGCTTATTAATTTTAAAACAAGCTGGTCTTCACTTTATACGATTAGTTTTCAAGAAATATTCAAACATATCACAATATCTATTTCCCGAAAAAGAACCTTTCTACTATATATGACAATCCATATTGTAGACTTACGGGATGAAGTATTGTATACTAAAACTGTTGATTCTATTAAATTTTAAAACAATCATTATCAAATTATTTTGAATTGTGGGAAATTTGGCATAGTACTTGAATTGACTGTAGTTATCCGAGGCATACGACAAAATTCCTTTGAGGAACCTCGAGGGGAATGCTCATTACCGACATGTCTACAGCATGTACAATTAGTGTGGCATATATTATATAATATGTAGGCTCACCTTTCTACCCAACGGCTAAATTATAATGAACCCGCAGCTTACCTGAGTAATTTCCAACGTTTAATGACGCAGACCAAATGAATTTTAGCTGTGCTTATAATTTCAGTTCAAGCAAGGATATTTTGAATTTTTGTCTTATATTATAGTTTTCACAAATAAATCGTTACATAATTCGATTATATGATGTTCGCTGCAAGACATTGTTTTCGGGTATCATTGGAAGTTCATGTGTTTTTTTTCTTCGTTAAAATTTTTTATTTATTTAATATTTCATCAAATAGCCGGAAATCAAGTTCATAAATCATATTTACAACCAATCTATTCTATAATTCTAAATTGTTTTAAAAATAAAAAAAGATTTATTTAATAGTTTTCTTTTCATTACACGATATAGAAATTCAGAAATATTGTTTTCGTTATTGTCGATATTCAAGAAATTCCCAATCAAATAAGACACAGATCTTTGTAATAGTAGACCAAACATAGTAAATAATGAAAGATGTCATTTGTGTTTTAAATGGAAATCTTTTTTGCGCCACCCTTAAATGTAATGTTATCATTAATGTTAACATTACAAAATTTAACTTATTTAATAGCCACGTTAAAAATTAGAATAAACGTTAAATGCTTAGACTCTAAGAATTTAGTGTTTATTTTAATTAGAGCATTATTGATAAACTTCATGCCTTTATATTTTATGATTTGTCATTAAAAAAGTCTTATCGTTATCAAAAATTAACATCCTGTATACATGTATCCTGTATAATAATACATTTGTTTGACTTGAAGTCAATAAAAATTTAAATTAGTATGCTTAAAAATTATCATCATACTGATAGAGTCATCCTGTAAAAACTATTATATTTTTTTCAATCCTAAAATATGCGTTTTTCATATGCAACTCATTATATTATAGTTTGTTTACAAAACATTATGACAATTTTACAATAAATCTAACAATAAGATTGCAACGTGACAAATCTGGCGACTATAAAAAATCATCGAGATTCAACAAATATTCTAGAAGTGATCTACTACATACAAACAACAAATGGCCAATGGACATAAACCGCCAAACCTAATCACCCTTAATGTATGACTTACCAACTTACCCGCAGAGAAATATCGCCAATATACTTTTTTCACAACATAAGCGAACTAGACTAGCACGTGTGACTGTTGAAATTGACAAACCTGTGGGAGGTTTTCACCCACGACGTTTACACGTGGCCATTGCTAATTGGTCGATCCCGCTAGGAGTGAGAAAAATAGGAGTAGTCATGTTTAAAATAAAAAGAGCAGCATTTTCTTCCAAAGTGAGCAGCTGTGAGCCTTCACTGAAGTAACTCCTAGAGAGAAGTATGTTACATGTTCATTGGGTAATTCTTTCCTTTCTACGATCCTTCTACGGAACCTATGAAATCTACTATGGTAGAGAAATACGCGTTCGTTGGGCACTGCTTCTACCCTACGAGATTTCTACGAACTCCGACGATATTCTTCATACACCTGGATCCTGCGGCTCAAAACATAAAACCACATCGACATCGACATTGAATTCAAGGTTAATCGTTCTTAATTTTATTTATAATTATTGTTATTTACTGTAATAATTAGTCCACGATAATAAAATTTGCGCCCAGGCTCGAGTAACCCGTTGGTTTAATTGGAAACGACCGAACTTTAACACCTGTTCCTGAGTAAAATCATCGGCGTGACCCCAGGGACGGATCCAGCAGGGGGCCAGTAGGGGCAACCGCCCCCCCCCTGCAGATCATAGAAACATTCTAAATTCGTGCCTTTTTGATTATAAAATAATTATCGACCATAAAAATGTTATTTTTTTATAAAATAAATGCAAAAAACGCATTTTCAAAAAAAAAAATTATATTTTTACCCTGATTTTCCAAAAAAGATGAAAAAACTGGTATATTTATACGTTAGTCAATCCTGTAAATAACGTCGTATTTATGATGTTCCTTTTCGATCCTCAGTTGTGTCGTGTTCGTTGACTTTTCATCACATGTTTTGTATTATATTGATCATAAACATTCTCAAAAACGTATTTTATAGTATAAAAGTTTTTTCATGCTATTTTGTAAATAGATGTATTTTATTCGAGTGAAGAATTTATTCACTTTTTAATGCTTTACCATTTCTTGTAGAATTCGTATTTTGTTGCGATTAACAATATTTTAGATTTACTAGGCAATATTTTGGAGGGTTAATCATGTCAAAATTTTTCTAGAAGTTTCGATTGGGAAGTTTTAACCTTAAAAATCGCTTTCGAAATGAAAGACTGATGATCGTGGATGAAAACATTTCATGAGCCATAATTGAAATAAATCCTACTGCCACTATTAAAAAAAAAATTGGTGACAATCTATGATACTATAGTTCAAATGTGCATCAACACATGAAAAAAATTGGCAAGGTGTGAAAAGAAAGAAAATGGTTACCGCATACATTGAGCGAAGACAATGTGAATGAATGCGCGTCCACGTATTTCAAAAATCACGAAAAAAAAATAATGGTGTTAGGGTAGGAGTCAATTCGACATCTTCCATACTCTGATCTTACACCACTAGATTACAAAATTTTCAGATAATCAAAAAATTATTTAGATGGGAAAATTTAAAAAAAATCCAGAGGTGGTGAAATAGGGACTTTCCGAATATTTTGATTCATAACTGACATAATTTTACAAAAAAGTGATCGACAATTTGATAGAAAGGTGGAAAAAAAATGTTCAATATCGGTAGAAATTATATTATAAATTAATAATTTATAAATTAAGTTTTTTTTGAAAATTTCATCTATCATTCAAAATACGATATTACTTTGGGGATAACCTAATATTTAAAAAAATGCAATTCTATTGGAAAAATAAAAATGAGGTGACTAATTTAACTGTACATGTTATTGTGGATCTTTTGAGTAAAATAGCTGGTTGATTTTTGTTTCAGAATTTGTTAGGTAATTTTAATATAATATTTCGATAAGTGGGCAAAACACAAATAAAGTAGATAACACTGGTATAGATTTTATTCCACAAAATTTTTTTTCTGCGGCGCTAATCATTATTATATTTTCAATAATCTTAAATACATAAAGTTTTTTTTATAATTAACGAATTATTATTATTATTATTATAAAATATTCAAATGAATTGATTTGAAACTAATCGGTTTTTTATTTTTCATTGAGGCCCTCGAATTATTTAGAAATAGGAAAAGTTTATAAATCTCTATTATAGATTTATAAAGATTTTTTATTTAACGAAAAAAAGCTTTAAAATTTAGCAAATTAAAAAAAACTGAAAAATCGCCCCCCCCCCTGTGAAAAATATCTGGATCCGTCGCTGCGTGACCCCTAGAATTGGTTTAAGAACGACCGCCCTAGCCAAACGGGTTACAAGACCTAATTTGATTCTCAAATTTGGGTTATATTACCCTGTATACGGTTTTATCCGTTTTTGTACCAAGAAATACATATTTTTGATAAAAATAACTTTTGCTGGACAAAAAAAACAATTTTCAAATGTTTAACTTTTAACTGTAGGGTTAGTATTATTAATCTTTACACAAAAATATATTACCGAAAAATACAGGTACACTAACAATAAGATTTGTGCAATCGCACTGAAATATAAAATATAAAATGTTTAGAACCACAATGTCTCGTTTATTTCCCAAAATCTAGCTTTTTGGTGTTTTTTGGCAATTTGACCATTTTTTTGTCTTTATTGATTGGACTAGTATAAGTTTTAAAGATAAAAAATGACAAAAATTGTATTTATGTTTAGATTAAAAATTTTACGAATAATTAATAGAATTATTATAGCTTAGGTAGCTATAATAATTCTATTGTTTCTGAATTAGGTATTCAAAATTTATTAGTCAATTCGAATTGATAACGAATTAATCTATTATATAGGTATATTCAAGTTATTTGGCTCTTGTTTTCTAATCACCGGAAACTGATAAATTAGTATTAAAACAATTTTGACTTGTTTCTTATCACGTTTGAATAATAATTTCTCTTTTTATAAAAGGTCGGAAAAAAATTCCGCTAACGGACAAGATTATTTTTAACCATTGATTGAACGTTATTATAAGATTGATTTTCGTGTGAAATAATTTTTCAAAAATACTTTGACCCGTTGAAAACATGATAATTTGGACAAATTTGGTACCCTTATTGGAATAAAATTATTTTATGTATGAATATGAATTTGTTTTCGATGTAATTAAAACATTAACAAAAAATTTCAACAATTCTTATAAACACTACAGGGTTAAAACAATAAGTTTTTTTTTATAAATTTGGTGACAAAAAATTACCATTTTATAAATTATACTTGACGTAGCAATATGTATTATTCAACAGTAATATTTTTTCTAAGTATATGGTTTTCATTATCATACAGAGGTAAATAATTATTTATTAACTATCAAAATAAGGACAAAATTTAGTCAATAACAATTTTTCATTTTAGCGGATAGCCGAAAAAATTATTATGATTTTGAGTATTTTCCAAAGCTCGGTATTGCGTACAAGTTTTCAATCAAGCACTTCCTTGGGGTGAGGCAAGAAAAACTGTCTCGCCCAAAATGCAACTCTTGCAATGCCAAAAAATAAACAAGAACTTGATGTTATAATGGAAATTCGTACACGAAATTCATCTAATATAGTTGTTGGCTCTTCGTTATCCAGTTACATGTTGTTGGGCTATTATGACTTTTTCGTAGAAAATCAATTTATGACTGACGATGGTAAGTTTTTTTTAATTTAGTTAATTAATTATTTATAATATATATTTGGTTAATAAAATGTTATTAATAAAAAAAACGCAAGGGTCAATTACTAAATGTAAGACACTTAAGTATAACAGTTTGAATGATTTGTTTTGTAAATTTTCTTTATTATTTATTTTAAATATGGATATTTTTAAGTTCTCAATTAATTTATTTAAAAATAATTATAGGTTTCACTATGGATTACTATTATCAAGATTTTGATAATGGACAACCAGGACAAGGTACATCTGAAAATTGTGGATCAGTTTTTAGAAATGGAAGATTTCACGATTATCCTTGTTCAATTCCTGGTTGTTATATGTGTCAGATAGAAGATAATCCGTATGGAAATGAATTAAAGAAAATATATCACATGAAATCAGATAAACGTAGTGGCGATTATGTTTTTTGGTAAATTTGCAGCACTTATTTATTTATACAATTGTTTAATTTCAGATTACAAATACAATCCATACTCGCATAAAAAATACAAGCTGTCCACAGATTTATTACCGTGGGGAACCGCCCAAGTCATATGTTTTGCAGAAGGAGGTAATTTGGCTATTATAAGAAATAGACACGAAATGAATTTTATAACTGATATGTTAAACGATCCCACGAATTTGCTTAAGTATGCTCAAATAAAAAATATGGCATCTGTGGGTTTTCACGATTTTTTCATTGAAGGTGAATTTGTCTCAGTAAAAGGTAGTATTGATTTCAAATTGAATATGTAACATGTAAATTATTCCTGATCGAATTGTAATTAAATTTGCATATATTAGGAGAGGAGGTAAATGATTTAAAATTTATAAGATGGGCATTAGGACAACCGAATGGTGGCAGAGTTGAAAATTGCGCTGCGATTGATACAAGTGGTCATCTTCAAGACGTTAATTGTAACACCCCTAATTTATATATTTGTGAGATAGAAAACACTACATATTCCAGCGACTTTTATCTATAAGAAGAGTCAAATGCTTATACTTATAATAAATACTTTGTTATAATCACTTTTTCTGTTTATTTTAATTAAATATGTATTCATGTGGTATTTAAATAAAATTTAATATATTCACTGATTATTTAATAAAACAAAATCAAGAATAATATTTCAATAATCAAACGAAACATGTCAAAATTAAATAAATTTCAACTTCCATCACAACAATGAACAAACTAACTAAACACATCCAAATTGCTATCGACAATCGGCAATGGTTCATTTATGCGGCGCGTCTAATAGAAAACACGGACTCGGGGAGTTGGGCGAAAGCCAAATAGACGAATCCATTTGGTCCAAAACATTTCAAACGTGATGTTTTTATTTGAAAGTATTTTGATGCATCGAATAAAATTATGGTGTATGTATTTGGAATTAACTCTATATTATAATACAATATCGTAAATAAAAAGGCTGTCCAGTATCGTAGGCCATTAAGTGTCCCAAAAAATTTAACCCTAATAATGTTTAGTTTTTTTATTTAATTATTATATTGGTAAAATAATTTATAATAATTAGATAGACTACGTTCAAATTGTTACAATCATCTGGCACTATAAATCCTCAAAAGTTCGCCTTAAATTAGTTGTCTTTGATTTTACTAGAGAATCATCTATTCATCATTAGGATCTGAGAATAATTGGTTAGTGAGGTCTTTCTATAATTGCATATGAAATACGAAAGATAACTTAACTAAACCAGACATAAAAACAGGACCTCTAAACATAAACTAAAGAACAGTTTCACTCCAGATCTTTGCTCACTGAATTTAAACACAGTATACTCTCGAAATAAAGGATTTCAGATCAACACACTATTTTTAAACGAGATATATACGTGGTGCATTTTGTATTTGCTGAAAAACAATCATATCATATTATAATATATAATATATTACATATTTTAAGAATTGAATAAAAGCTTATTCATTTGAAAACAAGCTGGTGTTTATAATTTTATTTGTAGCATTGATATTTTCATTTTTTTTCTTATATAGTCTTCACAAATAAATCGTAACATCATTCGATTATATGATGTTCGCTGCAAGACATCGTTTTTGGGTATCATCGGAAGTTCATGTGCTTTTTTTCTTCATTGAAAAAAAAAATATTTTTTTATATATAATATTTCATTAAATCTCTCGCCGAAATACGACTTGGGCTAGCGCGGTGAAGTATAGCCTAGACTGCCGCATTTGTCTGGTAAGGCCTTGTCCTGCAGTGGATAACTAATAGGCTGCTAATGATGATGATTTCATTAAATAGTTGCAATCAAGTTCATCAATCAAATTAACAACCTATCAATTCTATAACTCTAAATTCCTGTAAATGACAAAAAAATGGTTTATTAAATAGTTTTTATTAAAAAATATGATAGAAATTCTGAAAAACATATTATTATTTTCATTATTGTTGATATTCAAGAAATTCCCAATCAAATAAGAAACAGATTTTTGAAATAGTAAATCGATCTAATACATTATGTATTCGCGTTGATTAAGTACTCATCGTTTCCTGTACAACAGTTTCGTATTATAAAATTACCACGGTGTCATTGAATGTATTATAAAATAATTAAAAGATACGGGCGTGATGTCGGTACGAAATGTAAATAAATCGAAACTAAAAACTAATGTTGTCAAATTACAAATTCAATGAAATTTTATACAATCAATGATAAATTTTTATATTTGTCATATTATTATAATAACAATCTATTACAATTAATTTTTTAAGAATTTTTGTCATCAGCCACAATTACGCTACGTCTGCCAGCTATTTGCAGCTCTTAGCATTGACACGAACGGAAACAAACCATATACAAACGTCGAATTTTTGAAAAATACATTTATAGATTGTTCCCAGGGCCGGATTTAGACCATGAAAAGCCATAGGCTGTTCAGCTTTTGAGCCCTTCCTCCCCCATTTTCTCGAATAGAGAAAAATCTAATAGAAGTGTTAATTAAAAAAATATAAGGCCATAAGAAATATAACGACAATAAACTGCACCGCAGGCTAAAATTTTTTCATTTTTTCATGGATTTCATAAGATCTTCCAGTTGTGTATAGCTCGAGGTCTACTATGAAATTTAATCCAGCCCACCGTCTAATTGTAAATAATATTTTTATTTTTGTTGATATATCATAAAACTTTTACTAAAAACAGTGTGAAATTTTCGAAAACAACATTAATTATTATTATTTAATCTACTACTGAGAAATTGCAAACCGAATTTGAAACTTAAAAATCAAGAAACATAATACATATACAACATATGTTCCAAAGTTTGATTTAGATCATGTATTACAAAATATTAAAAAAAATCTATTTACTAGTATATTATAAATATATAAAATTTTAATGATATTTCTCATGTAACATATAATATTGTGATGCTGATATATAAATTAACAATATATCGATCGATTTTCGGATTTATATTAAGAGGCCACTTGGATTTGAAGCCCATAAGCCTATATTATCCTTAGGCAAATCCGAACACGCCTGAAATAAAACAATTATACTTTTTGTGGGGGCTCGAAAACGAAAATGATAGCCATTACGAACTTTTATTTTACTTTTAATATATATTTATTTTATATAAAATTTTAAAATATTTTTTTTCTGATTTGGATTTGGAGACCGTTTGGGTTCGGAGGCCATAGGCTGAAGCTTACATTTCCTCTAGGAAAATCTGGGCCTGATTGTTCCGAACGATTATTTGATGACTTTGCAAATAAAAAAACAAATAATTGAGAGAATGGAAGAAATACCATTACCAATTAGTACAGTTCAGCATCAAATTGAAGATATGGCTAAAAATATTGACGCTCGGGTTTAAAATTATTTATTATCAGTGACGTAATTATAATTGCACTTAATGAAAGTACTGATGTTAATAGTATGGAAAGACTAGTCATAATTATTTGATTTGCATCAATAAATCGTTCCAGCATCAATGAAGAACTATGCCTTATAGCTGCAATGAATGATACCATCAAAGTCACTGATATTTTTCGTCAAGTACAAGAGTTCAGAAATTTCAATAATGGGGATATATTGATGTGAAAAGTAAATTGTTTTCTATAATAACTGATGGTGCTTTAAACATTATTTTCTCTATATTATTATTAAAATGTATCCACTGACAAAAAATTTTCATAAGAGTCACATTTTGGTTGCTTCTGACCCACAGCCAAAAAAGGATACCGAAGTCTGGCTTGGGAGAATTATTGATAAACTTCATGCCTTTATATTTTATGAATTTTCATTAAAAAATTCTTATCGTTATCAAAAATTAACATCCCGTATACATGTATCCTGTATAATAATACATTTGTTTGACTTGAAGTCATCGAAAATTTAAATTAGTCTGCTTAAAAATTATTATCATACTGATAAAGTCATCCTGTTAAAACGATTATATTTTTTTCAACCCTAAAATATGCGTTTATCATATACAACTCATTATATATATTTTTTTTTTACAAAAAATTATGTCTATTTTACAAATAAATAAATCTATGATTGAGGCGTAGTAAATCTGGCGACTATAAAAAATCATCGAGACTCAACGAATATTTTAGAAGTGGCCTACATATGAACAACATATGGCCATGTTGCGTTTTTCCCCAAGTGTTCGCGCTGCTGAATGTGCATCCCTCAAACAAAAGTGCACCGATTGACGTTAACCACTGGACCTAATTTCCCTTAATTATGACACATACGCAAAAAACATCGCCAATATACTTTTATTACAACAAAAGAAAACTGGATTAGCATGTTCACACGTGGACATCGTTAATTGGTTGATCCTGATTGCGGCTAATTTGTTGGTCCTACTAGGAGGAGAAAAATAGGAGGAGTCATGTTGCATAAAAGGAGCATTTTCTCCCGAAAGCGTAAAACTTTGAGCCTTCACAGAAGTAACTCCTAAAGAGAAGTACATGTTCATTGAGCAATACTTTACTCTCAACGAGCTTTCTACGAAGCCGTCTACGAAATCTACTAAGGCGGAGAAGTACATGTTCATTGGACAATACTTTCCTCTCTACAACCCTTCTATGAAATCTACTACAGCAGAGAAGTAAGCATTCGCTGGGCAGTACTTCTACCCTTTGAGATTTCTACGAATTCAGACAAATAATCTTCATACTCTGAACATAAAACCACATCGACATCGACATTGACTTCAATTTTAATCATTCTTAATCTTCTTTTTAATTATTATCATGTACTGTAATAAATATTCCACGATAATAAAAGCTACTTCCAGGCTCGAATAACCCACTGGTTTTATTGGAACTTCAACACCTTTTCCCGAGAAAAATCATTATTAAATCGTTAGGGATATTAGATTTACTGAAAACTTCATTTACCGGTATATAAATTAAATTTAAAAAAAATAACGGAAAAAATAACGAAAAATCGGAAAACCATAAATACTTTCCCAAAAAAACAACAATAATTAAAAAAAACCGTAAACTCACAAAAACCAATTTTTCCGAAAATTCCGAACTATTACCTAAAAAAAACAACAAAATTTTTCAAAAGTATTTGAAAAAATAATTATTTACCGGTAAATGTAGATAATTTACCGGTAAATTACTAAATTATAATTTAGGTCAATTACCAGTAAACCGGTTACCAAAAATGACAATGATTTAAAAATGACCGCCCTAGCCAAACGGGTTACAATATCTAATTTGATTCTCAAATTTAGGCTATATCATCCAATATATGGTTTTATCCGTATTTGTATCAAGAAATATTTTTATTAAAAATATATTTCATTAGAAAAAAAAACAATATTTAAATATTTAACTTTTAACTGTAGGGTTAGTATTATTAATCTTTGCATATAAATATATTACCGAAAAACACAGGCACACTAAAATTTGTGCAATCGCACCGAAATGTATTTTTCATGGAAAATATATTTTTTTATTTTATATACATGGATTTCAATAACTGACGGTAATAATATTCTATCTCCACTTTCATAACTCAAATACCTTTTTTTTATAACTTCTCATTATTTTAATTTCAGCTAGGACGTTTGATGAAAATTATGTAAACTTTCCGGAGCTTGGGGTTTCATATAAGTTTCACACGAAAGCATTATCATGGGGAAATGCCAGATTAAGTTGCATTGCTCAAAATGGAACACTTGCAATGCCAAAAAACAAAGCTGAATTTAATGCCTTAATGCAAATTTTCCTATTGTATGAAGCAAAAGAAATAACTGGTTCCTCACACGGGGATTATATGTTTTTGGGTTTCAACGATTTTTTTATAGAACAAGTGTTTTTGACTGAGTCAGGTAATTTTTATGTTCATATAAATTTCTTTTTAATTAATATTATTGAAACACTGCATTTTTTTAATTTCTCAATCATTTTTAAATATTTATGTTTAATATTTATATTTTTTTAAGCAATATAAAAATTTTGACCAAAATATTTTTATCGATACAGGTTATTCTTTAGATTATTATTATCATGAATTTGGTTTGAACGAAGGTCACGCTAACAGGCATGAAAGTGCTGGGGGATTACGTAAAAATAAGGCATATTCTGATATTGATAAGACATGGAATTTGGTTTACATTTGTCAAAAGGATGATTACCCACGTCGTGAAGAACTAAAATCCTTTTTACGTATAAATAGGGATCCAAGTTAATATTAAACGTTTTACAAAAACAAAAATTTATAAATTCAGTAACGTGTTGTTTTATATATGATATAATGTAATATTTTCAGATTACCAACCTTTTTTGTATTCAAAAAAAAAGTACAAAGTGCATATAGATATCAAGCCATGGGGACTTGCACAAGCTATATGTGTAGCTGAAGGAGGTCGTTTGGCGATAATCAGAAATAGAGATGAAGGAAACTTTGTTCGAGACTTGATGAATCTTCCCAAATATCAATTAAATTATGGAAATGTGAGAACATCTGCATTTGTGGGTTATCACGATCATTATGTTGAAGGTCGATTTCTGTCTGTAAAAGGTAACTCATTATCATTAAGTATTTAATTAAAATTTTGTACTGAAAAATATAGTAATGCTGTTTTTTTTATTATTTTATTATATTTACAATAATAAGGAGAAAACTATGAAAGTATTGCATATCCCACTTGGAGTCCTGGAGATCCAAATGGTGGTATTGGAGAAAATTGTGTAATCTTCGACGAAAATGGTAATATCAAGGACTATAACTGCGATATATCACTTAGGTTTATTTGTGAAATGGATATGTTAACAGTCAAAGATTCAATTCTTCCTGATCATGATTGAAAAGGCTTGAAAAAACGAATTATAAAATAAAATTAATTATTGATTTATTCCCTTAAAATATTCTAAATACACCAAATAAATATTATCAAAAATGTTTTTGCTTTTTTTATCACTGATTAGAGTAATACTCGTACATACATATGAGCCGTTCAGTGCACAGACTGATTAACTCCACTTTTTGAAAAATCTTGAGTTTAAGTATTAAAGCACTTAGTATAGTCATAACTATTTATGTTTAAAATAACTTTCCTGAATTATGAAGATTAACATCAAAAAGCGACAAAAAATTTTTTGCCATCGAATAATAAATTATTTATTTCAGGGCCATTTTGATTAATTCCATACTCTAATGTAAATCATTACAATAATGCAACTCAAATGCACTAAACCTGTATTTATGCATTCTACAATATTTATTTGAATTTATATTATAAAGGAATATAAAAAAAACAATGAACCTTGTTTCATCGATTTTCTCAACATTTTGTTTTATGGAGTTAGTCATTGTGTGCACTGAACGGCTCATATATCAGTCTTCTAGCCCATATCTGTGGTTGACCTTTTACCTTGGTCAACTTTTCATGTTGAATTTAGAAGATACTTATCTTTCAGAAAGGGTGCTATAGATAAGCTTTAATATCTACTAATTCAACATCAAAACACATATACTTGAATTAGATTGTTTATCGAAACAGCGGATAATTGATTTCATCAATGTCAATTCCAAACCTACCTGGGGAAATTTAGGGGTCTCCAAATTGAGGATAAAATATTTTCAAATTCATGAAACAAAACAAAAAAACATAACCACATAACGTTATAAGTCATTCTTTTACAAACATATTATTATTGATAATTCGTATTTTTCGGGAATCGGTATCCAGGCAATTTTAACTAATCGATATTATTGGATATTCATGACCATATTGCGCAAAATTTGTTGTGTATTGTGCTCTAATATTATGATATATTGTGATCATAAAGGGAAACTAACATTACATAAAATCTCATTGAAATTTGAGATCTCCAGTTCGTAGATTTTCCTTGTGTGCGAAAAATTTCGCATGTGTGATAGAAGAAGATCGACTTTTTTTGGAAATCTTATCTTTCTCAAATATTCTGTTCTTCTGTGTTTTCTTTTAAGAAACTATCCTTTTTAATGAATTTAAAATTAAAATAAGCCAAGAGCGTTTTTGAGATGAGAGAAATTTTTTGCAACATGAAACGATGAATATTAAATGGATTGAAGAAAATAGTAATTTACTTAAAAAAAATACAGAAAAGTGATAAATTGTTTAAAGTTTACCGTCCTTAATAAGATATCCAAATAAAGACTGAAATTTTTTTAATTTTTCAACAAAACAATTCAAAAACACCGGAAAAAATTAACGGAAAAATTATTAAAAAAATCCATCACATACGGCGTTTTAGAAATCTTATTAAATCCTACCCAAATACCAAGCTGCTATTATAAAATTTCATACTTTCGGTATCTACTTTACTTGAGGGTAGTTAATATAAAAATAGTCAAAAATATTTAGTAAAATGTGAATCAATGTCATTTTAAATATCGTTTAGCACATGAAAGTGATAAAATAAACGTAGTTTTTTTGTCGGTAAGATAGTAGTTTACTTTTAAAAATGGCTTCAAGTTCGAGAAATTGTACGAATTCACTACATTACTTTTGTAATATTTGTGGCGAATTTATCACGAAGAAGCAACTGAAGAATATAAAAAGATTAATGAAAAACGGCTATTGTGCTTATTTTGGTATTATTATTGCAAATTAGGACAAGCCATGAACCCTCCCACAAAGTATGTTTTACTTGCATGGAAGATCTTCGTCAGTAAAATAAACTTTTTTTGCGCAGCTTTTAAGTATATAAAATAATTTTTATTTTATGCATATATGTATATATATAATAGTTTTATAAAAAATTAAAAATAATAACAAATAAAAAGAAATAAAAAAAAGATGGAGATATGAGCCATTAAATATGAGTCTTTTGAAAATCTGATGAACAAGATATCTCAAGATCTACTCAACCGATTTTGTTAAAACTTACTACACATACTTTTTATAATATCATTTAACAATATGATACAATTGAGAGATTTTTCGATTGGATGCCATGTTCATAAATTTTTATTTGTTTAAACTCAAAATTTCGATTAAAAAGATTTTTTTATCTTTCTTATATCCAGAAAACCTTACGTGGTAAAAAAAATACCATATTCGAATTCAGCACCCCAAAATTACTTAATATAGATACATTTCAAACAAATAATTTTCAAAAAGGTCAATTTTGCATACCAATGTAATTAATATTTAAATACATTTTATGATAATATTACTTATAAATGTTCTTTTGAAAATAGCATTTTTGTTTTTTTTTTGGAATAAATTATATTATATTTATAATATCTGTCCCTTGATCCTCATAGAGATAATTCCAGTTTGCGATTTCTCATTAATTGCGTTATTTTCAGATATTTTACTGTTTTTAATATATGTATGTAGATTTTATGATGTATCAGTGAAAAAGGAAAAAAAATTCGCTTTGACTTTTCAAATTGATTTAGTTTTTTTAGAAGTGGTTGTTCAAATTTGTCAAATATTATTATGTACTAAATCTGTTTTTATTTTATTTGATTTTATATTGAAAATTAGTGTTCAAATTAGAAAATTTAGTAATTACAATTAGACGGAGAGCTGAATTAAATATCGTGGTAGACCTCGCGTTATGCACCACTGACAATAGATATTTTTTGTGGCATTCATGAAAAAAGGAAAAAAAATTCCTGCGGCCTATTTATTTCAATTTTTTCGCAAATTTATAATTTTTTTCACGATAAAATTTTAGAATGATTGTTTTTAGACGTTTTAATTTTTTTCCATATTGTAAAATTGTGGAATAAATAAAAATCAAAAAAAGGGGGGGGGGGCTAAAAATTACATTATGCCTCGTGGCTCCATCGTCCTTAATACCATGTTATAAAAAATATCCTAAGATTGTACAGTTTGTATATAGAAAGCATTTCATATACGCTTTATTTGCCGCGTTCTTTGCTAGTTTACCGTCGCACACCCATGTTCCCGTCGAATTAAAAAAAAAAATTGACGTTATCAGGAAAATAATATCTACTTTAAGTTGAAAAAAAAATTTTTTTTTCCTACTCATTCTGTCCGTCTGGGATTCATTTTATTTGCCGAAAGTGGTATTTCGCTGATATTGTTTAATTTTCAAAATTTATTAATCATTTCGAATTGATAACGAATTAATCTATTATATAGGTTTATTCAGTTTATTCGACTCTTGTTTTCATATCACCGGAAACTGATAAATTAGTAATAAAATAATATTAACTTGGTTGTTATCACTTTGAATAACAATTTCTCGTTTTATAAAAGGACGAAAAAAAAGTAATCCACCAACGGACAAGATTATTTTTAACCATTAACTGCACGTTATTATAAAATTAATTTTCATATAAAATAATTTCTCAAAAATACTTTGACCATTGAATTTTTGAAAATATGATAATTTGCTCAAATTTGGTACGCGTGTTGAAATTAAATTATTTTTTGTATGAATATATATTTTTTTCGGTGTAATTAAACCAATGACAAAAAATTTCAACAATTGTTACAAACACTACAGGGTTAAAACGCTAATATATTTTTATAAATGCGGTGACAAAAAAATACCATTTTAAAAATTGTACTTGACGTAGCAATATGTATTTTTCAACAGTAATATTTTTTCTAAGTATATGGTTTTCATTATCATACAGAGGTAAATAAATATTTATAATTAACTATCAAAATAAGCATAAAATTAAGCCAATAATCAATTTTTCATTTTAGCGGAGAGCGGCACAAATAATTATAATTTTGAGTACTACCCAAAGCTTGGTATTGCATACAAATTTTTTAATCAAGCACTCACTTGGGGTGAGGCAAGAAAAAACTGTCTCGCCCAAAATGCCACTCTTGCAATGCCGAAAAATAAAGAAGAACACGATGTTATAATGGCAATTCGCAAACGAAATCCATCTCATACAATTGTTGGCTCTCCATATCCCGATTGGATGATGTTGGGCTTCCATGACCTTTACGTAGAAAATCAATTTATGACTGATGATGGTTAGTTTTTTTTTAACTTTTGGGAATTATTTATTATGTTTTAGTATAAAATATTATTATGAAAAAACGTTAGAGTCAATTACTAAATATAACGATACTTAAGTAGTTTGATTCTAGTAGTTTGATTATTTATATTAAATATGGATATATTTTAGTTCTCGGTTAATTTATTTAAAATAACTACAGGTTTCACTATGGATTACTTTTATCAAGATTTTGAATCTGGACAACCAGGAGAAGGTATATATGAAAATTGTGGATCAGTTTTTGTAACTGGAAGATTTCACGATTATCCTTGTGTTGGTCCTGGTTGCTATATATGTCAAATAGAAGACTATCCGTATAGAAATGAATTAAAGAATATTTATCACATGAGAACAGATAAACGTTCGTGGCAATCGTGTTGTAACGAAAATTTGCAACACTTATTTATTTACAAAGTTCATTAATTTCAGGTTACAAATACAGTCCATATTCGCATAAAAAATACAGGCTGTCTACAGATTTATTACCATGGGGAACCGCCCAAGCCATATGTTTTGCAGAAGGAGGTAATTTGGCTATTGTAAGAAATAGACAGGACATGGTTTTTCTAGCTGATATGTTAAACGATCCCAAGAATTTGATTAAGTATGCTCGCTTAAAAAGTGTGGCGTCTGTAGGTTTTCACGATCTTTTCATTGAAGGTGAATTTGTCTCAGTAAAAGGTAGTATTGATTTCAAATTTAATATATAATATGTAAATTATTCCCAATCGAATAGTAATTAAATTTTCAAATATTAGGAGAAGAGGTAGATGATTTAGAATATGTAAGATGGGCATTAGGAGAACCAAACGGCCATTTGGGTGAAAATTGCGCTGTGATTGATACAAATGGTAATCTTCAAGACGTTGATTGCAACGTCCCAAATTTATATATTTGTGAGAAAGAAAAAATGAAACATTCCAGCGACTATAATCCATAAGACGAGTCAAAAGCTTATACTTTATCCAATATTTTTTTAATGAAAAAAGGTAAAATATGTGAAAATATAATATATACTTTCTAATTTTGTTGCACATCTCTTATTCATTTTATCTTTATTAAATATGTAATTATGTAGTATTGAATAAAATTTATTAAAAACAAACTCATCATTTCATTTTAATAATAAAACGCTATACATCAAAATTAAATAAGATTTAAAAAAATTTAACATCCTTCACAACAAACCAACTAAACACACCCAAATCGCCATCGACAATCGGTAGTTGTCCCTTTGTGCGGCGCGGCTGATGGAAAACAAACATCGCGACGGCCCTTTGTCGTCTCGCCCAACAAATCTTCTTATCTTTATGGAATGTGAGGCCACAAGAGCCGTTTTCCAAATAGGCGGCGTGCGAACGGCGACAGGTGATATTTAAGGCCAGGGATTTCATTAAGTGTCCCACCCGATGGCGTCCTGGAAGGTCCCGGAAGGTCTACAGGGACGCCCTTTGTCTAATGAGTGGTCCTCGATCGTGCGTGATTAATTCTCGCCCGTTGTTCAAAGGATGCGCGACTGTTTGGGACTGATCAGTTGAAAATATATTGTTGTGATTTAATTGTTAATTTTTAATTTGTTTTAGTGTGGTTTTTTGTAATACGCCGGTGATATTGTGATTACTTTGAATAAAGCGCCGATTTTATTCGGACAGTTGATGAACGTGGATTTGAATTGTGCAAAAAATTTGTACGAAAATTATATCCAAACGATTATTATTTAGGTATCAGATTTTCGTACATTGAATTGTATTATAGTATTTCTTATTTAGTTTTTAAAATGCGAATTTGTACAAAGCGTAATGCATGCGAGAATAATATATTTTTGATTTTGTATTAAAATCGCAATTTATGTTTACTGGAAATAAAACGAACTATTTTTTTGAAATATGACGTCAAAATGAGTTGAGTATTTTGATCTTACATATCTGTCATAACTAAACCACCGAAAACATTTGAAAAATTTATATTGTATTATTTATCAAAATTTATGTCGGACAAGAATAAATAAAATGCTCTTCCTTTAGTTTATGTTAGATTGTGAAAAGCACCCACAAACGCACCTAATCTCTTTGAAGTACTAACGTTGATTTTCCATTTCGTACCGATATCAAAAGAAAATTTATAGCTGCTTCGTCGATGAGAGGACCCTTGTCAGATGCATGAGCGACCATTTCACAGTCATAAAGTAACTGTTCGACGGAGAATAGTATGAGTTTTCTGCTTCTGGCGTTATCGTTTATATTTCTACTAGGATATATTCTGAGGATACGTGTGTCGTGGTGCGAACGAAATTCATACATTTCATACGCGAACACGTCTTTGATATTCATCCAAAGGAACGCGTGGGGAAATTTTCAGAACTGCCTTAAAGTTGCTTCAAATTTATTTAATGATATTATATATAATCTGAATATTTTTCATTAAATTGAAAAAAAAAATCATAAAGTATTATACTTCGCTTTATATTCGAAAATATATCTTTGTAAGTATTTCATAGATTGTTTTGGTCGATGACATCACAAAGAAAATCCAAGTGGCAAGAGACACAAACAAAGAATATTTTCCACCTTCTGTTTCCATTATATGTATTTTATTTTATTTCAAGATTGAACAACCTCGTGAACTTCGACTTTTAAAATGTTCGTTCTTTTCGCGGTTTCTAACAACCACGTACAGACAATGCGGCATCTCGAGTTTTTCCCCGAAAATGATTCTTTTCTTTTCTTCATAAAATTTTATCCGAACAACGAATCGCGATAATCAAAAGTATTTTTAATGAAACGAAATTCTTATATTGAGCACATTATTCACGAATATCCGAAACGAAAAATGTACGACGTGGAAATTCAAAACGTCTCTTCGGGGCTTTAGAGCTTTGCTCGAAGCATATACGTTGTAGGAACAAACCGCTTATTCGTGACTTTCCGTTCTCATATTCGCTAAATTGAACTGGGAGACTCGTTTTAGAGCTTCCAGCATACACATAAATTAGTCGGCACACATTCGAGTCTGAAAACTGAAAGTTTACCGAGAGACTTAACGTCCAACAGGATGTCGCCCTCAGTGGCTCTCTCACCTGCCCCGCCTAATAGCAACTTTTCAGCTGCAAGTCGTTTAACTTTTAACTTTTCAAGAATAAAAAATTCAACAACGTCTTGTTATAACGCTACAATAGATGAAAAAATACACGATGATTTTTCTCACAGTGCCGAGCTTCTCTTATTTTACGACGTTCGGCGTCTCCGATGAGTAATTTTAGCTGAACCCGCACTTTGACTCCGAATCAAAATTTTATTTATCATTTCGGAACGCGTGACGTTTTATTTCGTTATTTTTATTCGACTCGGGAAATTCGAATGAATTCATTTTATTTTTTGCCCAGTATTTGAACCGAAATGAAAACCATTTGCTCAAAACGAAATGGATGATTTATACATTTTTACGCAAATTAAAATCGCTTCCTGTAATATGAAACGAAATAAGATTTTTTTCAATTGAAAAACAATATTTTGAACATCTCTTTATTGAAACGGAATAACAAAACAGGTTAATTTAATATTTCTATGTGCTGTTTTTACATGACATTTCACGTTCCGTTGATTTTAAATTCAGCAACATTACTTTTTCGATTGGTGAAAATATGAATTATTTTTTTTTTTTTAAACGCGAAACATTTTTTCTTCTTGACACTTTTATAATTTGAATACATTTTGTATTGCGTATGTTTTACATAAATATGAATGACATGTGCGACAATATGAATAAAACGACACCACACACGTCGAAAAAAATGTATATACAATATACAATAAATTGGCAAAAAATTCGGATTAAAATTGACATATAATATAATATATGAAAAAAGAAAAAGAATTTTGCCTGCCGAGAAAACCTTATCTGTAAAAATTTTCTACTAACGTTTTCACATCGTACAATGAAGAAAATAAATAAATATTTTACGACCGTGCCCGAAATGATTTTATTCGAAATGGCAACAGCTACAACTAGTGCTATCCCGAGATGATTTTTATTTTCCGATCGTTTTTTTTTTATACGAGTATATGAAAACGCATTACTTCGTATCCCTTGGTGGAAAAGGGCCACGTCACTTTTGCTAAAACGTCCGCGGACGGGTCATCCATAAAAAACGAAGTTCGTATGGCGTTTTCGATGCGACGTAAAAAAATTGTGTAAAAAGTGCGATTCCGACATGAGGATCGTCAACCTTTTCGCTGAAGAATATATTTTTTAAGTGCCCGAAAGTAAATGTTAGATTTTTTATGGACCTCAAATGAATAACATTTGACTATCCATTTTTTTATCCAATACTTTTATCAAATTTTATCAAATTTATATTTTAGGAAATTTCAGATATCTAAACCTTTAATGACACAAGCCTAGCTTGTTCAAAGGGTCAAATTTGTCAATTTTTTCTCGTCTTTCTCACCGAAAATCTCTTATTACGAATCGGCGATGCGTTCCGTCCTAACTCTATATTTATGTTTGTTTCCCTTTTCCTTCTTCCTTTTCCTTATTTTACTTCAGTGAAGCCGTGTAATACGTTTTCAGCGGAGCGAGCTCGTTACAGGATTTCGCTCGTAAACACCAGTAACTGATCACGATAAAGGTCAGAAGTTCTAAAGTGTAACGTACGTATTTTTACACGCCAGGATTCAAAGGTAACGACACAAGTTTCTTTCGGCACAACAAAAGAAGTGTTATAAAACAATTTCTTCGGTCGTAAATCAGACTTTAGAAGGAAGCTTTGTTTTTTTATATAAAATTTCACGGACAGCTCTTTTACGAGACTTTCATCGTTTCCATAATGATATAACGGCGCAGACTTATCTGCGGTTGAAGAGCGTTTTAAATTCGAGTTTATCGGATTCAATAAATCATGTTGCCGCTGAAGATAATACTGAATTTAACACAATACGCCCGATTGTCGAGTTCTGATGGTGGAAAAAAGGCTAGGCAAACATTGTTTTCGCTTTGATTGATGATATTTTGCGCCCGTTTCATTCAAAAAGTTAGCAGTGAAAAAGCTTTCCGCCTTAAGAATTAAAATGTCATTCGTTATCTTTTCAACGCGAAAGACAATTACGCCGAGTCGGCAAAAAATTATATGAAGCGCCCAAATTGAAACTGATTCCCTCTGTATAAAACAAGCATAAAATAATATAATGCGTTTCATTAATATTTTATAACGAATAAAATTTATAATTGGATATAATTTCGTTTTTCAAGTTCTCAAAATTTATTTAATTAATTATGGAAGTACATTCGAAGTGAAAAAAATGGTAGAAGTTAAAAATAATAAAATTTACAAATTTTCACCGTAATTTAAACATTTACTCAAACTACGAGTAATATAATTTTAGCACAAAACGTGCATCCAATTCTATACTAACAAGCTGGAGGAAAACCGCAAACTCTTGGGGCAAAAGTTTTAATATCTCATCCCCTTGGGCTTGTATTATATTTTTTATATAATATTATATACAATATAATTTGTACGGACACCTGCGAAAAGTATCACAGAAAGCTTGCTACCAGGTCACACTTTTCCCTTTTACAATGGAACAATTAAGCCGGTTAGGTCACAGAGGTGTCCAACATGCAAAATGTTTCATATTCAAATCTTCTTTATATTAATTCCAAAAATTTTAAAAATGTATGACTTAATCGATTGTTAAATTAATTTTATTTTCCTATTAAATATTATACAATAGATGTATTTACAATATACATAGTTTTCTATTGATGATGATCGTACGATTATATTCATCACAAACAATTGACTAATAATCCACGTGAAAGCTTTACCAATTTGTAATTTCATCATTTCATTGACTTTACAGATGAAAAGTTGAATACCTATGTGCTAGGCAAAAGGGGACGAGAAAACGAGCCCGGTCGCATAATCGGATTAATTCAGTTAACCCTCACTGGACCTCTAAACTTTGGACCGGACGTGAAATTTTGAATGAATCGCGGCGATTCATTCCGCCGAGGTATGAAAATTTTAATTTCGCCTCTTTTTTTGGATATTTTCTTTGTTTTCGACCGTAAAAATGGCGGTTTGTCGCTGGGAATTGGCCGAATTAACGTTATTGTAAACGGCACGCATTTAAATTTGGCGCCACCTTCTGTGCACATTAAATTGTTTATTTTATCGAGTGCTCTGCCTGCGGGCGTCAGAATTTTTAATTAAAAGTTTCATTTCATATATGTAACTCAGTTAACAAATTGATATGCCTATGAAATGAATAAGTAGTTAAATTGTAAATTTCGCGGTTAGTTATTTGATAATTGACAAAATCTTATTAGTTAAAATGGTTCAAATATCTTCAGAAATTTTATAATATTGGAAAGGACAAAACATATTGATAATGATAACAAAAATTTTATATAAAATATAAGCAAAATATAATTCGTTCGGAAATTTAACGATCATGAACTATATTATAATTTAAACACCACAGTATAACTTTATGATTTATTTGTTTAATGCAAATTTTCGTTCTACAAAGCAAAATGGACGACACGTACCGTTGTTATTCCATCAAATAAAATATATTTTCACGTTTGAATATGAAACATGGAATATATGCGTATCCGTGCGAGCATTTGTGACCCTCGCCCGCATTATTGTAAGCATACGGCTGGCGTAAACTTTAATATCCTGCGAAAATTCCGCGGAAAGGATCTTTATTTAATCCTGTTTGTAGTTGCTCGCGAACAAACGTATACATATTATAAATTATTCACGCACATATTCGTATAAACGCTGCGAAAACATTGTATTGTTGACTGTTAACGAGTTTACCCGTCGCGGTCGTCTTCGAGACTCGCAACAAACACGAAATTTCACCGAAACCCCTCACCTGTGTAAACTTTTCGGGAATCTTTGAATTTTCGCTTCTGAACACCCCCGTTTCCAGGCCAAACTTTTTTTTCGACGTTTCAGAATTTACGTTATTTTTTTTTTTTGAAAAGCGAAATCGTCGCGGCTCACTCGTCTGGATTATCTGCAAACCGTGACGGTTTTTCCCTTAGCGAAATTTTCATGTGTACACACGAACGATTCGCACGAAATATAAAATATATCCTAGTCACAAAAATGGGGATAAATTTGAAAATTGTTATTTTGGGAGAAGAAACGAATTAGGTAGGTTTTCAATCAATAATATTTTTTTAAAGTAAATTACAATAACTATCAAGTGCTTTTGTGAGTTGGATATTTTAATTATAAGAAAAAATTGCGTTCAAATTTTATCGAGAGTATAATTTTTGCGGTCAAATTCGTGTGCAAACTTTTCGGTCTTTTTGAATTAAACATGAAACCGCAGTGGAACCAAAATGCTAAAACGGATCACGACCCTTTCTTCGGTTTCGGTCAAATGTCAACATTGTCTCTGAAACCGACGAATGACGGATTAACTCCAACCTTAATAATGGGACCGACATTCGAAAAATATTTTCTCCGATGCGATAACGACTAAAATTCCATTTTTCATTCACATTACGAATAATTGATTTTATTCATATGCGCCGAAGTTTACTCACAGGCGAAAATTCACTTCCCATTCCTCACAGAAAAGTAATTTGTTTTTTTTTTAAGATGTATACTTTCCACACAAAATCTCATTAAGTGGGCACGCAACTGAGCCCTACTCGATTTCACTTCATCGCACAAGTCAAACTTTCCGAGAAAAGAACCACACCGAATACTTATACATGGCACACGTTTCGTATCCGTTCTTTGACTCCGTTTTCGACGAAAATGGAAAAAAAACATTAATTTCCTGCAAAATACGAAGAATTAAAATAACATTTGAACGTTTCACTTTTCCACTGCCGGTAAAACGAAATATAATACATATTATACATATATGATCTCTTCACGAAAACGAGGAGAAAATACACCGGCTCGGATGCGACAGGATTTTCTCGATCCCACGGGAAATCAATTTATAGATACTGGCAAGAAACTAACTATGACTTGCGTTGTGAAAAATCTAAAAATTTTCAGCTTTCACTGCCGCATTTCCATTCAAATCCAATTTTTATCTGACGAATGCGCCGCGAGCGGGAAAATTCAACTGTCGGTGCATGTTGAAAGCGCATCCATTCGACTTTTATCGTCTCGTATTATATTATATTATATTAAATCTTAAGCCGATTTTTGAGAGAGAAACGTTTCGCAAAACAATGGAGCGTCTCGAGAGAGGGAAGGATTGATTCGTACGTTTCGGTCCAAGTGTTCGAAAGTGAACGAAAGCAAATCCGAAACTCGCGTTTTCGAAGTATTTCGCCTCGGAGGCTTCGTTTAAAGTTTTGATATTTCGCGTTCGCCGTTTATTTCCAAGCACTCGACAAGATCTAATAAATTCTCGAACGTCAAAGCTTGAAAGGATCATTCGTCAACTATATATAAAATAACGTATTTGCGAGAAAACCGTACTCCAGTTCACCGATTTGTCTTGTCAATAAGTTACAAGAAAAACTGCATAAATTGACATCGAATGAAATGAAAATCTATTTTATATTTCATGTTTATGATATTGAATACATAAAAGATATAAAAACACAGCAAACTTTTACAGCTTATTTTATGAATAATACATTACTTTATGAAAAATATGCAAATATTATATCATCAACATATACAATTTATATAACATCTACTGCAGAATAAAGCTTTTCAGATACCATCGGAAGTTCGACCATTTTTCTTTATCGTATATGCCCACTATACAGTGATAAAAGAAAAACAACTCTGAAATGAAACTAAAAGCATTCCTTTCCAATATTGTTTGAAAAAATGATATTAAAATAAAAAATATATAGAATAATATCTATGTATATTTAACACAAATATTAAATATTTTTATATATTAAAAAAAAAACCGATATGACTCAAAACAAAACACTAAAACTATTCACTCACAAACTCTAATATATCAAAATTCATCTGTACATTCGGTCGTTCCGAAAAGGAAATATTCGCACACTCACCACTTTCAAAAAACGAGTTCACCTTTATTTTGTAAAACGCCCTAAGGCCGATTTTCCATGGACTTTTCCAGTAGAGAAAACCCGATCCACGACCGCACACAAAAATACCGTAAAATATACACTGAGAACACTGTCTGGTACGTATGCGCGTCCCGCGGGCTCGGTCAAAGGGAAAAATTCACTTTGAACAATTTGCACAGCGTTTTGTTGACTGATTGAACGAATTTCTCGCCGGGTTTTCATTTGCGCCGTCTCCCGCCGATTTCCGCTCATTTTTCATTTGCGAATTCGTCCGCTTTCTTTTCCGCTCCGGCGAAATTCAACGACGTCCCCGTTCCGATTAATTTATTACAGTCGTTAATTTGTACTCTTTGAATTCGTTTTTAATTTTCATTGGACTATTACTTATTTTTGTCTGTATGAAATAAAGGATATATTCGAACGACAGTGCTGTGAAAAAGCATCGCTCACAGGGCTAAATATAGAAGATTTGCATAATATTTCGCGCGTTTACGTCACCGTACAAGTATACAATTCGCCTAATGACTTAATGAAAAATTCGCATGATATATGACGAGGTTTTTCCAGTCACCGACATCCACCGCTTACGTCAACCAAGCAAAGAGATTAATCATAATCAGCAACGCTTCTCATTACTCTCGAAGTTGACGCAACAACCCGCGACGAACTCATACTAAAATCATAGCTCGTTTACGCAGTTACTTCGAAATTTTAAATCGCATTAGGACCCTAAGGGACTTTGCTAACATCCCACTACAACTACTTATCCTATTATAATGTATATTCCTCTTGTAAATACTCGTACTTCATAATGCGTCAAAAACAATTACATTTTCCATGATTTAATTATCTTTTAACTTATATTCAATTTGTTTTCGATAAAATCATTATGATATTAATACTAATGAAAATATCCATTTGCCTACTTTTCATCTACTATCAATTTTCCAATATTTTCCCACGCGCGAATATTTTAGATACCACGCGCACCTAAATGGTGCCAGTTGGATTTCTTTCATACGCCCATGCCCGCCCGTAAGAGCAAATTTCAATTTAATTCCAAAAATTATCAATAGGTATTGGTACATGGTATACCTCGGTGACCAAATTTAAAACATTATACTCATTTTTTATAAAGCAAAAGTTTAGGGAAAATACGTGGCATAGAAAGGGCGTTTTATGAAATGACTTCTAATTCTCAGATATCAGAATCCATTACGTGAAAACTCACCCAATCCGCTCATACAACAAATTGCCAAAACATTGTTTTTAATATAATAAACAGTGTACACGGGGCAAAACGATACACCCAACTAGTTCGAACTGAAAGTGCGCCTGTGGAAATTGAGTGTCAAACTTCGAGAATTTCCCTGCGAGGGTTAATTAAATAGTGTGTTCGGTAGCAAACTAGGCAGCATGGTGTGCGTGTGTCCTTAGAAATTCATTCCACGTGTCCCTTCGATAAATATGCTAAATTGATGGCGGTCGGGCGATGTGACTGCGTAAAATATTAACATCGACCCGTACAGTGTACGGTGTACACCGGAGAAATATGTAGTTTCGAGAAAGAGTGGCCTTTGTTGTTACATGAGTAAGTTACGTGTATAGAATTATGGTGGATAAGTTTATATGGTGTATTTTCGTGAATTTTTTAAATTTAAAAATGTTAAGAGTTAACGTAAATTTTTTTAATAAGGTTGAAGTAATGAAAGTAGGCTCGTTATTCCGATAAATTTTCATCACTCGAATTTGTGGTATAATTATATAAAATATAGACTAATCTTGTTTATTTACGAGTTAGTATAGTCCTGAGATAAAAGTAAATTAATTAAATTTTGCGTATAAATCAAAGCCTTGCCTTAAATGAAAATTTATGAATCGTTTTGTTATACAATTTATTGCTTCCTATTTTTGTATTTTATTTCGGTTCGTTCGTAAAAATACTGCCATTTTTCTCGCCTTCGTTTTGGTACGATAATATCGTTTGTACGTATTCAATTTACAAACGTAGGACCGTTTGAATGTAAATATTGAAAACGTAAAGAACCCTCGTTTAGGTATTTGCCTTTTAGTAGCAATCATTGTTTTTAATAAAAGAAAGAAATGCGTTTTTGTACTCGAACATTTTATATTGAAACCCTATTAGCATATTTTCTTCAACGGGAAATTTTGCTCATTGAAAATACGAACGTAATCAGCAGTAAAATTTTATATTTCAGATCTCTACGCGCTAAATAAAATTTTATTTTATTCATTTGAATTTGAAATATATCGTTAATTTTAGCATGAATTGCAAATTTTATTACGGTAATCATATTTGTAATATTTGGTTTGTGAACTTCATGGTTTTCTTAGAATTATCCGATTTACCGCACGTGTGCGGGATTTGCTTTAATCTTTAACATGAAAAAATTGTCAAATCAGACATGTCTACCATTTCAGTCACCTGCGTATCAAAAGAAACGACGAATGGAGTTAAGAAGCTTTCAGAGTCTTAATCAATGTAAGTCGATTTTTTCCTGGCTCACATCAATAATTCAATAGAAAAAATGTACATTTGATTTTTTCAAAAGAACAGAACACAGAATTTCGAAATAAAAAGAGACTATTTATTGATCAAATCTCATATCAGCTCAAAATTACATACAGAAGCAATATTTATTTTTAATTAAATATATGAAAATGACTGTGGCAAAGATTTAACATTCGAAAGGAAATTAAACCGAAAAGTTTACGAAGTTCAATTTATTCACGTGAAAAACTTTTCATATTTGTTTTCATTTCAATTTTAGACTGAAAATTTTGAAAGTATTAAATTGCTTTTCGATTTTTCAGCGTAGGAACGATGCGATACCGTTACGATTCCATTTAATCGACCCGAGTGAATAATAATTTTGAATTCACTCTTTTCTAACATTTTTTCTTCCTCTATTTCTTACTTTTCAGCAATACGTTTACCCAAATACGCAAAGTTTGAAGCCGCTTTGTTAAGTACACAATGAAAAATGGCTTTCTTTGATAGGTTTCGGAAAAAAATGGGTGCGAAAAATATTTTCCCCCGTTCTAGTAACAAAAGGCGGTTTTTCGGGTCTCTTTAACTCATACAATTGTAGATATTTTTGAATTTTCTTCCTAATTTTTATTGTGAAATATCTTTGTATAAAAACATGTATATTTTTATTCAATAACAATTTTCATGTATTATAATTTAAATTCTATTTTTAAAGGTATCAATTAGGGATGTCATTACCGGTAAATGATCCGAATAATTCGGTAATTTACCGAAATAAAAAATAATAATTTTGTGTCTTGAATATTTATTAAAAGTGTTGTTTTTATTATATTAGAAAATATTTTTTTGGAAAAGAAGGTTTTTGTAAGTGTACAAATTTTATGGGAAAGTATTTATTATTTTATGATTTTTTTCTACTTTTCTTAATTTTTTTTCGGTTTTTATTTAAAATTTAGTTTATCAGTAAACCGGTATTTTAAACCGGTGAATTATTTTAAACCCGACATCCCTAGTATTAATGTTCATAAAAACTATGGTTTCCACAAACGAATAATATAAAAGGTGATAAAAATAAAATAAAAATTAAATACATTAAAAACTTCACACAGAACACGATTTAAGCACACCGAGCGTATTCCCTTTTATTTTCACTTCACGTTTTCCTTTATTTCAACACGGTCGCGGAAACTTTCGCAAAACTCAATATCTGTTCGCGCGCCGGCTCGAAGCCACTCTTCCGCGAAGAGAGACGCCTTCCTTTAAAACCAATAATAATTTTAGAAAATTTCCAACTCCAGCTGATTTATCGCCCCATCGCGTAGGTGCGGTGCCCAAAAAGAGGCTTGCGGGCCTGTAAATTCGGCAAAGCGTATTGTGTGGCGCAAACAAGGCGCCCGATCGGCCGGAAACAATATCGTTCGGTTATTGCCGTCGTAAAATTTTATCGTGTTATTTATCGGCGGAGTGCTCATATTTATTAACAGTTGGACAGTGTATATAATTGTCGAGCGATGTCGTTTTGGATGAAAACGGCCTTCTCGCCGTTTGTTTTAAGCGTTTCAGATCGATCGTGGGCGATATCCGTTTCGTTTCGTGTTTAAGGCGGACGTAAAATAATTTTTATTGAAAATTTACGATGTATAATATCGTTTTGTAAATGTTTTTTTTTTTTTTTAAAGAAATTTATAAATTGACTATTTTTTTTTTTACAGATGGAATTGAAGGTTTTCAGGTGTTGTAATTTCATTGACCGTTATTGTATATTAATATTGTAAAATAAGAGAAAAAAGGCGCCGCAGGCAAAATTTTTTTCCATATGGTTTAATCAGTCAAACTTGCATCACTATAAAACTATCAATTTACTTATTTTTTGGTTTATATTTTAATATTTTCAAAACATTTTTCGCATATTTAGAAAAGTACCGGAACGCGTTCTGGCTTAGAAAAAAAGTACCGGAACAACGTTCCGGCCCCACTACACCACTGGTTATCATAGTAACCAATGAAATCAACGAGAATTACTATGACAACGGTCTTATCTATACTTTTCCAATTTGAAATCTAAAACTTTCAATTTGAATTTGAAGTGTAAAACGTTTTAATTAAAGTGTAAAAACTGTAGTGTTACGTGGGAAATATTATTTATAATGTTGATTCGTCGTAAAAACTAAAAAAATTTAATAATATGTATTTTAAAATGGAAATGGAAACGTTTACTTTTAAACCGGCACCTTTATAAAACCACTGAATAAAAAAAATTAATACAATATATTTTTTTTTAAAAGCAAAACAAAGCTTAATACAATATTTTTTCAAAGGCGCACCTCCGCCGTTCTCTGCTATGAAAACTTCCAGCAGCACGCTCGCTATTTTTTTTAACAAAAGCTCATACCGCCTCTTGAAATTAACATGGCGCAATTTCGAATTACGGCGAAATTTTCTACCTTTTTTTGCGATACGCGCACTCGAGAGGACTACTTTGCGCCACGACCATAAGATTATACGGAGCGGCTGCAAAGCGGCGTTTTGCGGTCACTGTCGTGTACTGGGTTTCAGTTTGAAACAATTGCCGTTCCAAGTTGGTCGGGGCCATTACACTAATAGTCTACAAAGTTTGCCACCGAAGTCCTGGGGAGGTGGCGAGGGTGGAATAGTGGAATAGGTGGTCGTGCTTTGTCCCGGGAAATCCTGGGATCGAGTGAATTAAGTGCGATACGATGATGTTGGTGAAAAATTTTGTTGATCAGTGAAAGTTTAATGAAAAACTATTTTGTTGATTTTCTGTAAAATAACTTCTTATTATATATTTGTGAATGATTTATGCAAATTATTCAAGCTGTTTTGATCGTTAGTCGATGAAGAAAACCCAAATCAGAAGTTCCTTAAATAGCTCACGTCGGTTTTGGTTAAGTTCTCGATTATTCAACGAGGCGGTTAATTGAGAATACAAAGGCATCTTAAACTAATTATATGAGGCTATTTTCCAACCTTTAGAAAATTTTCGATTAGGTCGCATTCATAATGTGAAAATTTCGACAGATCATCCGTATCGGTCGATTAGGGTCGACTATTAATCATTTTATAAGATTCTATCTAAATTTTGATGTCCTCGCATGATGTATTGATATAAACGTGAACCTGTACTCTTAATATATTCGTTTATTATATTACTGATATTTATAATTTTAGTTGAAAATTCTCAATAGAAAACATGTCTTTCAATCAACTAAGAAAGTTATAGTTCATATTTGATAGGAGTCTGTAACAAGATACGGAAAAGTTGGACTTCAGACATATCTAGATTTTTACAAAATTCGAAACCAGCAATAAGTTTCGAACATCGCTATGAAATGTGTTCAGTTAAAGTTTTCAGACGTAACAAGACATACGAGGTTTGATACGATGCCGTTGAAAGTTACAGAACATGTGTACAATGTACGAGTACAATAATGACGCGCACCGTTGCAGTTCGACGTCTGACAAACTTGCCGTTTCACAACTACCAGACGAAACTTCAGCTAAAACATTCCTACAAATTAACATAATAACCTTAGTATCAAACTCAATACAACGTCCCCCCGTATCGAGAGTAGCAAAAACTCCTCCTCGAGCCTCCAATAAAACCCAGAACCTACAATCCTCCACGATTAAACAATCGCGAAGATCCTCACGTCGCCCATCAAAGCGATATTCATAGACGACAAGCGTTCATTAAGAGCAAGACCACGAAATGATGGCGATTCGTCGAAGGGACCAGAAGGGGTCCTCACGTTCTTCGGCGGAATTAATACGGGTCCCCGAGGACCCGCGGCCATTGTTCGTGCGTACATAACGCAGACGATATATTTGTATTGTGCGTCTATCGTCGACCGATTTCCCCGGACTCGGGGTTGAATTAATTCGGGTTTGATTGCTTTTGCGTTGTGTGTGCGACTCACAATGTAAATAAATCAACGCGCGTAATCAACACTGACACTATTTGTGTCGCGTGCAAACGCCGGTGTCCCCTATGTTGCTTTGATGATATTAAAGCGGTCCGTTTTGGAGTTTGCGTCTTATAAATTGAAATTTTTGTGCATTCGATTTGAAATATAGAATAGAATCGATTTTTCAGATATTTTTCATATTCTTTTATTAAAAAAATAGCAAATTTCTTAAAATATATGTTTTTTTTACATTGTAAGAAATATGTTGTTTAGGCACGCTTACGAAGTTTAATATGTCGCATAGGTGCGACAAAGCATACTTATGCAATTTATTGGTTAATAAATTGAATTTCTAACAGCTTAGTGCTTCGACCAATTTACGCCTAATTTAATCGGGGCGGCCAATCTTCGTTTACGGTCCCAGTTAACTGACGAAACTATAACCATGAATTATTCCAATTTTATCGAAAATCGAATCAATCTTCAGAATACTGTAAATTACGTAGTGAAATTCCGACGACATAGGCAAAATAAATTTAGTGATAAATATTTTTCTTTATAAAAACATATTCGACAAAATAATTATTGATCGTTGAAACTGATTGAATATTTTATATAAAAGAAGCAAGGTATAAACTTTATTCATTCAAGAGTTCGTAAAACCGAGTGCGAGGACATAACGCGTCATCCGAAGGACGCCCTTCGAACTACATATTCAAATATGTTAACGACGGAAAAAACTTCGGTTTCCCGGCAAATGTTCCGCCTTCTTCTTAACTAGTCTGAATAAATTAACGAGACTTCGTTTATTCATGAGCCACCTTAGTGACACACCTTGTGCACTCTCCATCTCACCATTCGTTCGGTAAAGCGACTCGTCTAATCGAAAAAGTTTCTTCACTCTACGAACAGCACTCTAATTTCGAAGCCAGAAATGAAGTTTTCGTTGATGAAAGGGAGAATTCTTGAATTAACGTGTGTACTGAGTTGTTTTAATACGTCGCATTTAATGCGAGTTCGTTAATTATTGTCAGATTTTCCATTCATATTTTTCAAGGACTTTTTTATTAAGGTTACTTTTAAATGATATCTTTTGTATACGTTTTACATTTTAAAAAGAAACCATCTTCATCGTATTAATTTTAAATGAACACGTTTTTTGCATTTCAACTGGAAATATGAACGTGAATACAAAAACGTACCTTTTTGTTATTAACATAAATTTTCACTATGTTAAACAATTTGAGTGATTTCATTTAACAAACACCTACAACTATTATTTGAGACACGAGCTCGTCACATGTAAATAGTATTTTCGTACATAATACAAACGCGAATTTCGTCAAAACACCCGTGGCTGAAACAACAATAACCGTCACGCGCCAGTGCGTACATGTGTGCGCTTATTAAACATCTCAGCGAAATCCCACTTTTCGCCCAACGAATTCCTTATGAATTATTCAAAGGGAGGCCACAAGTGTCCTAGACGAGAAACCGTCTCCATATTCCAGCTCTCGAACCTTCTATGAAGGGCTTTCTCCGATGGAGAGAGTGTCGAGGCTCGCGAGATTTGCGTCATGGAGAATTCGTTCGATTCCCATTCGTAACACGGGATTATTTCGAACACTCTTATTCTGAATGTACACGAGTTTATTAAGGTGCTGAATATTCTGTCGGAGCTTTGTTTTCATGTGTGTGTATGTGACGAGTGGTTGTTGAAACTTGCGAAGCCGCAACCGCAAGTACCATGAGGATTATGTAAAAAGGATAACTCGGAAACCTCGAGATTTTGGTCACCCGACCTCGGGAAAGCTTCAGTATATATATCATTTTCAAATTAATAATGTAATTAAAAAAAATTTGATTTATTAATCAAAATATAATATATTAATTTAATTTTTTGAATAGTAGTTGAACGAAATTTGATCTTTGAGACGTAAAAGAGTCTACTTTTCTTTTAATTATTACAAAATAAATAGAAATTCCTCATTACACAAAGAAAAATTTCAATTAAATCCATCATCTCCGGCATCTTCAGATCCAAATAATAGCGCTAATCAAAAAATGATTCGAGCAAAACCACTTGAAATAAAAAGCTTGAAAAACACCGCTCGGGCCAATTTTCGAATGGGAGATCGAAACTCCGACGGGACCCGGCTAATTCGATCCGGCGACGCCTTTCCCGCGATTTATTATTGAATCTTTCAATTGCCGAGCTTTATTTAAATTTGTAATTGGACCGTGGAACCGGAGGACGAGCCGGGGTGCTTCGCTTGAGCTAAATCGGATTATTCCGGTCGTCCACTTTCGCGTTTTGGCCAAATTTCGACGAACAAAAGCCGACAAATTGACGGCGGCGATCGCCCGAATTTGAAAATGTCGTTTTTTTGGGGTGTGCTTGTTTGGGCGAAGTTTATTGGGATGAAGTGAATATAGATGTTTGTGTTAATGTGTGGGAAAATGGGATGAATGTGTTGTGAGTTTATCTAAAATTAAAAAGTGTTGGAATAGCTTTTTTAATGAAAATCGATATTCGTGTTCGAGTTGAAAATTTACAAAAGATCAAGTTTGTATACTTTCTAAAATTTTGCTAAATTTTATCAAAGTTGTACTGTAAATTTCTTGAAAGTCCTTGATATTAAAATAAACTTATATTACTCAAAAAAACAAATTTTTCTCATACAATTTATAATTCATAAAAAGAGGTTCCGTGTTTAACAGAAATGGTTGAATAACTCGAAATTTTATATTTTATAATGAAGAATTTTCGCGATATTAATCTGATTTTTTACGCGAGTGCAAAATTTTTGCTTAGGGTAATATTTTAACAAAGATAAGAAAAATCTTGAACTGAAAACAAAAGGAGTCTGCTTTTATCTGCCATCGGTAATACTCGCTGTGAAGGTTTCGCCATAATTTCCGCCAAAATTTAACCCTCCCTTTAAAAACAAAACCTTAAATTTTATTTCCGCCCTTATTCACAACGAATAGAGGTCATGAACGACACCGAGCGTTATGCTTTGCCGAAAAATTGTTTTGAGACTGTCTGATTCCAAATTATTATATTTTTTTTGTATTAAAATAAAATAAATATTATATTATATTAATTAACTTGTAAAAAGTTTGAAGTTTTTAAATAAATTTTTTAATAATGAATATTTGAGTTGATTTTCTTTCTAATTAGTAATATCTAATTTCCGAATAAGAAATACTTTTTTTATAATCATCAAGATGTATGTTTTTTTTATTTATTTATACTAAAAACTTGAATATATTATTGATGAGTAATTGATAAACTTTAAAATGTAAAAGGTTTTATTCCCTAGAGAGAAAATGAATATTTAAGCGACTCTGTAATTACTTTAAAAAAAGATATTGAAAAATCTACGAAAAACTTCCTTATAAATTATTTAAATGTAAATCTTTTAATTTAATTAGTTTATTTTATTTTAATATTGATATATATATAATATATATTCCGCTATATTTATCATCTAAAAAAAAACAAAGGGATTAAATCCGAATGATTAATTAGCAACACCAATATTTCGATATTAGCCTTTCTATAATATGTAATATTCAATCATATTTTCACACGAAACACGGCTTAAGACTTTCTACGACCTTTCATATATCCTTTTACCAAAGCGCGGTTGCTTTAATAGAAATAACATTCGTACCATCTCGCTAATAATTTTACAATGCAAATTCGGCCCGAGGCACAAAGGGTGCGGTTTTGTTCGCCCAAAATTATCGTAATCTCTCATTGTTTGCCAGAAACGTAGCACGACGAGTACGTGCTTAGCTAAAATAACGTGATTCACAAAATTCGAAGCGAAAAAATCTTCGTTTGTGTGAGAAAATTCGCGAAAAACCAGCGAATAGCTTTGCCGGAATCGTACGGCTTCGGAGTGTGCTTTTGCAAATTGGTAAACAAACATCGGCGCTTTTTCCGCATGTAAATAATAGCGATGGGTTTTCCGATGAAATTTTCCGCCCGGCTGTTAATAATTTTATTTTTTCGCGCGTGTGCGTGTTTTTAATTTTTAACATTGTTTCAGTCGCTCGAAAATTTATTGTTCAAGTTTTTCATTAATTCAGTCACATGCACGTAATTTTGAAGGCATCAATCATTTTTTAATTACGCTTTTTTAATGCATGGCGCAGATTAAAATATACATTAGAGAATTTTTCATTCAGACAAACAAATTAAATTGTTGTTCTGAATACGAAATATTCAACAATGTCCTATTTTTATGAAAAATCATAAAATTTAATTTTCGAAAAAAATTTTATACATTTTATCAAGGAAAAAATCGTATATATTTTGTACGATTCAACGAAGTTTCAATGTATGCAACAGCCTAAAGATAAAACCACTTCGTTTGAATTCGGAACAATTATTATAATACGGAAGAAACGCCATTTTTAGACTCCATTAAGCGAACTGTGTCGTTATACGGCGTTATAATACATTTTGTATAGGAGTCGTTAGTGGCATGTGCGCCTACGCGAAACCGCACATTACATGAAAGGGCCAGGTGTCGTTTACACGGAAACCGCACACGCCGATTGTTACACATAACAACCCTTAAATATCTTGAAAATATTCTAAATATTCTGCTGATGCGTGCCCAGGAATGTGATTGAACGGTAGAAGTTAGAAATCGGATGGGAGTTTACGAAAAAGTGTGGTTTATTCTTGAAATTTTACTTTGTATGGTTTTTTTTAATGTCTAATGGAAATTAGTCTGGATATTCAAATCGAATATATTTATACACCCGATAGCTTGAACCTTACACTATATTAGCAAATGGAATCGATCGATATATATTATTAACTCGAACTACTCCTACACAGGTTGTTCAGAAAGTTTTGACCCGTAAGAAATAACTAAATGGTCTGTTTCTCAACGAATTTGATTTCAATACAAGTTTCAAGATCTTAAAGTAATGCTTTTAAGATCCCGCAAAAGTTTCTACCGAGACTTGTTGATATTAAAAATAGACACTGTGGTCCACCAAGCCCTGAAAATATAATATTTACATAATGAAGAAACGTCCATAATTCTCGAATTATATACATATATAGGTATAATAATACTAGCGGTTTGTACCCGGCGTTTCTCAGGACTCTATGAAAATAAATTGTGTACCGATTGTAATTATTGTCTCAATCAATCGCGACGCCGATACATTATATTATAATTTGTATGGCGATTGATAGAAAAAACTGAAAAAAAGCTAAAATTCGAAACGATATTAAAAAAACTGAATACTTATTTAGTTTCTTCGGATTTTAAAGCATATTACTGCCAAATTTAGTGAAGATTCGTTTATCGGTTTAGGAGTTTATTGGATACATTAATTTATACATACATACATACATCGTTTGAGTTTTATATATTATATATAGATAAACCGTCAACAACAAATATCTTTATTTATTAAATATTAAAAAAAAAACTGATACGTCAAAAATCAATTTTTCAAACCACTTTCTCACTAACCCCAATATGATACGACCTCGAATATTTTCCGGCGAGAAATATTACACGCGCGAGTCTCATCCGTCTCGGGTTTCTGTTCCACAGCCGCCGGGGTGCTTTTCGCATTTTCTCCTATATTTTTTTGCACTTTTTCAGAACGACAATCCATTATTGCCCGTCTCGGAAACGGGCGAGGTTGTTTTGCAAGTCATTCCCGAGCCGCCATGTCCGCGTAATAAGCTGCTCTCGAAATGGTTGTTTTGCTAGTGCCGCTTGAGCCTCGAAACGATAATTATCCAACCTACACAATCGTCGACATTTCTAAACGACCGTCGTTTACACTTGTACGCAATGTATATAATCGTTTAGAAATTTCGGAGGGAGATGCCGAGGGTTGGGTCCGAAGCAAAATCGGGGAGTTGATACTGGAGGTTGCTTCTTTGACGGATTAATGTGATTAGATTTTGTTTCTGTCGTTGAAATATTCTCGAGAGTATTTTCAGAATCGAGGATCCGATGTTTCTGAATACGATGTGTTTATTTTTTTACGATAAAATTTTAACTTCGGTGAAAAATTTAGGATTGTGTCTAATAGTAATCTGACTAGATAAATATAATATTATAGTTCGAGTTTAAATTAATCAAATGAATTTTTTGTTAAATATTATGATAGTTACATTTTCTAATAAATCTTATAATTCTATATTTTTAAAAATCCTATTTGTATTTTTTCCTGGAAATTTTATGAAGGTTCTGAAAAGAATTTTGTTTCATAAACATAGATTTTATTATGATACTTTGTTTGATAACTAGATAGAAAGAAATTGAAAACAAATAATTAACATAAATTCTTTCAGTAAATTGCTTATTATAACTAATACAAAAATATTATTTTCCGTTTGTATAATAATATATTTCAAATATTAAATAACTCGGAAAAATTTCAATACAGGTGGTCCTCGACTTTCACACATAATTGATTCCTGAATTGCGAATGTTGAATGTTTGAAAATCGAGAGAGGGATGTAAAAAAAACATTAAATATTTTATGTATTTTAAAATATTTATTTATCAACGGGTATATTGATACATAATTAAATTAACGAACTTTAACGAACGAGGTGCTCTTTTTACAAACTTGCATTGCGTTTTTAAAAATTATTTTTGCACTATCGACAAAAATCTTCAAAAAAAAAAAAACGAATTTTCAAAAATGCGCGAAATAGAGTATCGTGCGAAAGTCGAGAGCCGCCTATATTTATCAAATTCATCAGCTTAAACGTGCATCTATATATTTTTCAAATTAATTAATTTTTTGAAACGTTTAAACAAAACGACATATTCATAAAACAATTCAACAACACTCCGATTCCATTCGCATACCACTAATTAAACTACACACATATGTATTTCCAACCATTTAAGTTTAACATCTCACTACTCCGACAAACCCCCTAAATTTCCCGACGCCTCGCATAGGCAACCTTCAATTCCAACAGCCCAAATTTTTTCCAGCAAATTCCCCACACATTGAAGCAAACTGACAACGAATTCTTTAAGCCTGCGACACTCTAGCATAAAATAGACGTTCGCCACCGTAACGAATCTAGCGTAATTTTTCTTCACGCAGCCAGTGTTTGCGAAACGGCAACCCCGTTGATTTCCCTTTTCCTTTTTTTCCGCTCCTCCGCAGTTGGCCAATTTTTTCCTTTCGTCTCCTTGGCTTCGATGTCTCGTATACTAGCGTGCATAACAAATATTAATATAGTGTCGTTTGTATTCATTATGCGATCATTTATTCGCTGAAGGGCGCATTCGCGAGCGCCCCGGAAAAGCGAATCCCATTACTACTGAACGGTGGATGAGTTTTTTTTATCAAACGAAATTTCTATAGGGTGAATCGAGAATGTTATTGGTTTTTTTTTTTAGTTTATGTAGAGTTGATGGATTTTTATTTGATTTTTTATTGAATGAAAATTTGGGTATCAAATTTTTGGTATGTTTAGTAAAATGTATAAAGAGTTTTACTCTGTGTAACAAATCGTTATTTTTATATAATATAAAAACCGGTGAAAACAAAAAAAATAAATTCCAAGTCAATTTATTCATTTTCAATGTCTTACATGAAAATTTCATATTTTTTATGAGATAAACATAAACAATTTATTATCGAGACTTAATGAATTTGAAAATTTTCGTATTTGTAAATTGAGTAACATACGCCTCTTTCCTGCAAATATTCACAACAATTACCCTAATTGAAATGTTATTGATATGCTCACCTTATTCTCGTTATTTCGGTTATCAAATTTCACTCATAAAACAAAAAACCCTTGCAAAATATTTGGTCAGATCGAAGTAAAGTTTTCAATAGAAAACAAATTTTCAGATATTCGCTTGCACTTCACATACGTTTATTCCGTTTTTCTTCGATTTTTCAGAAAATTCTTCCATTCAACCCTGTCACCATTCTATGAACACTGAATTTGCATTTAATCTAGACTCCCTGCGGCATCTACAGATAGTTCACATGGCGAATCCTTGTTTTTGTTCTAAATGCAAAATTAAACTTCGCGTTCACTTTAATATTTTCATCACATTATGCGAAGGTTATTTTGAGTGTCTCAAATAGTATTTTATCAAATTATATATACTGTTTTATATATTTGTTATGCATATATGTGTGATGAATATAACGTAACTCTACATAATCCCAACTGCACCATATTTCAGCGCTGAAAAAAATGCATTTTAACAGCGGAAAATATAAAATTTATAATGCCAATATATTTCCATACCATTAGTGCTTTGCGGCGAGAATAAAATTCTTTATGCTTTAGTATTAGTATCGAAGTTTTTATTCGAACACATTATGCGAATCATTTTCCGGCTTTATTGTGATGTAACGTTCGTGTTTTATTATGATCATCCTTTTATAAAAAATTTATTCAGAAATACATTATATTCGGATGAATATATCAAATTTTCAAAATATGTTTATTACATTATATTTTCATTCCATTATTGGAAAAAATATTTTGAATGTATATTTTTCATTGAATTTCAAACATTTTATTCAAAAAGCTTTTTGAGGCTATATATAAGTATACAATATACATGAAAGCCTATTACGGGACCAAAAGAAACCATTCTTTGAAGAAAGACCAACTTAAAATATGCAAATGTTCAAAAACGTAATAGCTTTAATTCGAAAACGGTTGAGTGTTTTGCATAATTTTTCAGCTAAACGGTAAAATATACAACTTTTATATGCGATAAAATTTTATGTGAATATACATATATACATTATTCCGTTCTCTATTTTTGTGTTCTCTTTGTATATAAATAAGCGAGTTATTAGTCCACTATTCGGTTTAACGAAAACGTTTTAATCTATTGACGATATTCACTCATACAGTAAACAAAATGTATAGAAAATTTTCGATACTCACAACGAAATATACAAGAGATATTATCGAGTGCCTCAAACGAAACTTCAGCGTTGAAGATTTAATATGAAAATATACAGTTACGATCAGATTTTCGCATAAATTTGATTAAGCTCGTTCGAATAAGTTGTTATAATCTCAAAGCTCTGGAGACGTGTTGACGAGCGTCTCAATATTCAATTACGAACTTTATGGTTGTTGCACCAACCAAAAACGGGTTGTTTTTATTTTATAGGTTCTTTGAATGAATCGAAAAGGGTTGTGTGTTGATATGTGGAAAAAATTAATAATTCATAACGGCTTTATAATGACGTCTGTGAGACCGACGTCATACTGATGTCTTTTTTCATTTTGGCTGGCATAAATCGGCCTTCAGACATCACTGAATAATGTATATTGGTATCTAAGACTCCAAATACGCTCGGAAAAATATTTTATAACGAACACATACCGAAAATAGCATTCGTAAATATTAGCGTTAGGAAATTTCATATTACTAATCGAAATAACTCGATATTCCAACATCAAACTAAATTATGCATGTTTCTTTGATATTTGGTACACATTTGCACAAATGATTTTTAAACAATCCATCAGCATATTATATAATAGACAACCATCAGTAATTACTCACGTTCAAATATTAATTTTGTACTCATTAATGATCCACCAAATTCGTTCGTGTGATTGGCATTGTCAAAACAAATTAACTATTCAATAAAATCACAATAGAGCCTGATCGAAAGATCGATGCGTTGCTTGGCCCCAAATTACACGTCTGTGGAAAGTTTTTCAACAAAATGTTCTAAGGAGCAATTGGAAACTTAACGGTGCGAAAATTGCCAAGGGACAAAGGCGAAGGATTCGCACACCCCACCATCAGAGCAAAGTGAAATTCTTGAGGATTCTCCAAAATAATAAATAAATACCGCCGTCGGTACACATTTGTGCGCCATTTACGCTGAACCACCGTTATCATAGAGATTTTTTTGGCGGTCGAGCGGAATGGTTCACTTAAATAAATTGATACAATTCTTCTAAGATATCTCGGAACGGAGCATAACCCGAGGAGCTTTCGGCGTTAAACCACTAATGTCCTTTCCTCAACGAAATGGACCACAGTAGAGCGTTTTATAACTGAGATGAAACGAGCCACATCGATTTTTTTTTTTTTGGAGGAAAAAAATATTCTATTATATCTAGATTGCCGAAGGAATCAAATTTGAAATTGATTTTCGTTTTTCTCTAATCCGGTATTGATAGAAATTCCGGCAACGATCGTTGCGGTTGCTCCAATTCTGCTTCTGAATCCTCTTTGATTTATCACGTATATAAAGTTTCATATCTTCAGTACTTATTATATTTTTATGTTCATATAATGTATGAAAGTTTTTAATATTATTCTGTACTTATATTGTAAATTTTATCCATATAAAAATATATATTTGGCAAATTCACTTAGTGACAAATCGTTTTACTAGAAAAATTGCTAGATCGACATTTTCTATGCTCCAATTCAAATTTGGTACATACGAAATAAGCATACCTCCATTACTCGTAAATTCACTTGAACATACCGATTTCCAACAAAATCGTTCCCAAATGGACTACGGAAATTTTCGAGCAGTCGTAAAGCATCGTTTTCTTCCATCTCAATGCAAAATACTGCGCATTATTATTCATCCTAAAATATAATATTTATGAATATATGCCAGTAAATAGGAAAATTCCCTGGTTAAGTGGGCAATAAAATTTTGTATTGCATCCAGACATGTACGAACGCATTTCAAATATCCGAAGGGATTGAAATTTATTCTAACCATCAAAAGCAAACATGGTATATACTATATTATAAAATTATATAATGATCGAATTCGTTTAGTAAAAATAAAAAAATGCAGAATTGAACAAAAAATTTGAATTTATATTGTTTACAATTATATAAACGTTTTATCAAAAAATTTGAACAATCAAAATTTTGAAATGAATATCGTTGTTTGAGAAATTCCAATTCATATTCAATAAGAATATTATTATAATAAAATATTGACGGGCAGAGCTGAATTTGTATGAAAGTACACGATAATGAAAAGTGTTCGCTCTTTATTAGTACACATATTTGAACAAATTTCATATGTATCATATGATTGGTTTCATTTTAATATAGAAAAGACCTTTTAAATGTCATATTATGCTATCTCTTTTAGAGCAAAAGATAATTAAAGGATTTATCACATATTAAGTAAACCAAAATTATTCTCATTACTCGCATGATAAAACACTTTACCATATTTAAATTCAAAAATATTAAACACTGGAAGTATTTACAAAAACGTCTCAATATTTGATTTTGTAATCTATTTGTAAGTACTATGCAAAATGAACAACCACCAGTCCGTTTTTTTTCCAGTAAAGTTTTGACCGTCACAGTTAAAAATGCCCACTTAATGGAAATGAAATCCAAATTACAAATGTGTTCACCACAATTTTCCGCCTCAATTGCGGTCCAATTTATTGCCGGAATTTACATCAGAGTATTGAGTGGATGTAGGCTGGCTAGGGCTTACGGAGCCTTCGCAAAGATTAATGGTTTTTGAGTTGTTGCGATTCCCTTCCACAACTTTTTTCTCGTTGTTCCTTGTAACTTTCTTTTTATTCTACTTTTATGTCTTATCTTGAAGACTGAAAAGCGGGTGGCCTTAAAAAATTCACGTTAGTTTCTCATTCAGAATCCGATTTCCGATCGTACTTTGGAATCATTTGAAAATAATTTGTAATATCGACAGATTTTCGATATCGGAGGGGTGCTTTTGGTTTTGTTTTTGTGCAAATTTCTTTTAAAAATATCGTATCGCTTTTGCGACGGTTAATCACCAGCTTTTCATTAAATAGAACGTACCAAGGGAAAGGCATTAGCGGTGTGCTTTATTGGTTTTTTCTGCCACCTTGTAATTTTGCCGGATAAAATCCTCTGAAGATATATTAAAGCCCGCTTTGGCGAGACATTGCTAATAAAACGTTAAAAATAAGATAGGAAAAAAATACGAAAGGAAAAGCGTAAAAGGCCGATACTTCTTGTACATATACTGAGCACGTCATTAGTTTTCCAAAGGTATTGACTCATATGAGAATAATATATAAAACTGAACGAACTGTTTAAAAATACACCCAATCCTTTTTTTACATGGTTCCGAAATAACATGGTTCAAGGAAGAAGAAGAACCGATTATTTTTTTACATGGTTTTTTCACTTTAACACGGTATAAAAAAAGTATTATTATGACGCAGTGGTGCAGGCCAGTATATGTTATAATTTTATATACATATATGTAATTATATTTATGAAATAATTTTTTTTTATGGTTTTGATGATTTTATAATACTAGTAGGCGAAATTTTTTCACATTACGCATTTTTATAAAGTACATTTGGATGGAAGTTCTATCCAAATATACTGGTAGAACCTATCTCCAATTTTTATATGGTCACCATCTTTTTTTTACACGGTAGTCTCTTGAATGTATCCCCCGTGTAAAAAAAGGATTGGGTCCATAAATATTGTACATGGATAAAATACGTTGTTTTATTATTTTTTTGAAAGTGAGAAACACGTGTCATATTCTTTTGGCTGTAAATTAAATAAAAAATACAAAGACAAATCGTATAATTCAAAACAAAATAGAGTATACGAATATCAATTAAATTTAAAAATATATTTTGAAATTTCATTAATATATATTTTATAGTTTTAATTCGGATTTTCAGCATGAAAGAATTCTCGTACTAAATACATAAATGAACTTTTCATCAAATACCTAAAAGCACATTGCATTCGAATACCATTTAAAAATTCGATACATTCCAAACACAAAGGAAATATATGTAGTACATCGATCCAACCATATTAAAAAGCGAAATCCATTTTTAAAAAACGTCCCGTAAATAAGCGAGAGGAGCTCTTGAATGACACGCGAGTCACGTGGCATTTGGCGAGTGACACGTGGCACTATCATGTCTGTGACACGAGACACATAATGTGCGCGCACGTGAAATATGACCTGGCCAGATCTGCTGTTGATGTTTCAGCGAAATGTTTCGCGATTTTTCGTCGTCGTCAACGGAATTGAGGAAAAACGACGCCACTTTGTATAGGTCGGCTTTCAAAGATGAAATTCATTCCGTGTGTATGTAATATATGTATATATTTTTTATCTTTGATGAGTTGTGCTTCGATATTATGAATGGTTTACTCGCTTGTATCCGCTTTTTGTGGAGATCAAAAATTGATATCGCTTCTTCGAATCGGGACGTCCGATAATTGCAATCCATCGTAATCAAAAGGTTTTTATGGGATGGGATAATGATGGTGTCAAGAGCTTTTTCTCTTGTGAGAATTTTTCCTGTCTCGAAATTTGGAAAAATGAGTGAAACCACGTCTGAATATTTTTCTTCAAGCGAAATAAGTTTTCTTTCAAAATTTGGTGTCGCCTTTGAATTCTTTATGATTTTTTAAATATTCTTGGTTATGTAATTTTTGTCATTTCTTTATTATAGAACAATATTACTGAAATAAAATCGATTTCATGACATTAATTTATGTACAAAAATACTTATTTTATAATATGCATACAAATTATTTAAAAATTAAATACAATATGTAGATGTTATCTTTTCATTTCTAACTTATACATGTACCTGATTACTTTAATAACTGATACAAAATAATACGTTATATTTTTCCATCTCATATATTAAAACAAAGTATAAAATATCAAATATGTAATCTATTTCATGAATTTCCATACATAGTATATCTATATCAGATTCTATCAACATTCCATATTGATTAGACAAATACCCGCAGGTTAATGCATCGGCCAAGAGTTCACCACCATTGAAAACCATCTCCAACCATAGTTATATCGATAGTCAACAATACTAAATATCTTGTACACATCCAGCTCAATTATTCCGAGCGTTCATCGAACATATAGATTGATTCAAATGCTTGTTTACTCATGTAAACTCGACCATTAAATTACTATCACGATCAAAGATCATTATATATATAATATTAATATTATGAAACAAATTTAATTTTTCGATCAAATTTTCTGGCTATTTTTCATCCTTGATAATTGCTTTGGTGTTTTGGCGTGTGCGACGTAATTTGTTCAGTGATATATATTTCGGATTTGGGCACTTTTTCTCCGTTATAAGTGGACTTATTCTGTCACATTCATGGTTATTCGTTTTGATACATTACCTCCATTATGATGTCGTTAGCTTTTCGCGTTTTTTTTTTTTACATTATTGTAACGTAATGAATGTGGGCCGTTCGTATCTGAGGTGGCTTCCGTTTCGTGAAAGCTACGTAATTTGCAAAGGTCGACAATTAAAAATACGTTACTTGATTAAAAATAAATATTGAATTTAGTTCAAGTCTCTCTCTTTATTGGAGTTTTACAGAATCTTCTAAATGCTTCATTAATATCTTGTTTTAATGTACAATATAAGGCAGTTTTAAGTGTTATTTAGCTTAAAAACAAAACTTCTTGAAATTCCATAGCGAAATTGCAAAATTTAAATTATAATGAATTTCGTCTTTTAGAATTAAAAGTGTTTATATATTGAGTGATAAATAATCGGACTCATTATTTCATAAATATCTTCTGAATTACAGAGTGAAAATATAATACATCTTAATGTCAAAGTGAATACGCTTTGTGAATATTCATTATCTAGTACACAAAGAATATATGTATTTACTCACTTTCATCCACGTCCATATTAATTTTTAATATATTTTAATTAATACCCTCGTACATAATTTATTCATTCCAACAATAAAACTTTGTAGACAATTTATTCCTTTTTTTTTCTAGCCAAATTTCTCATTTTGATTCAATTAGAGTAGATATTTAACAAAGTTAAAAAAAGAAACTGAAAATTTTACCTTAAAAATTTAATGTGAAAAGTACTTCATAATAGCCGAGCTTCACTATATTTCTCAACTATTTGAAACACTATTGGAAAATGCACGTATATAATACAAAGCTCACCTTTGGCGATCTATTGCGAAACACAATACACGTGTACATCGAAATTTCATAGAAGTGCCTGAATCACATAAAAGAGATCGACTTTTCCGATATATATCCCAAGTATGACATAACCACGAAACGTGATTCAGCAACCGTGCACGTTGCATTCGCGCGAACGCTTTCCAGGCACCTCACGAAAGCTGCTTTTGACATAAAATCCCCGAAAAATATATACATCATACCCGAGACTCAGGTAAGTATATCCATAAAATTTCCCCGAAAAAATATTATGTTTGAGATAGAAAAAAAAATTAATAATCCCCTCCCTTTGACCGCCCGCCCGGAAGAATCCAATACGGTGACATTTTCCGAGAAGAAAATTCATACCCTTTGACTTATCGGCCGAACAAACTATACAGCAACATCGATTTGCCTCGTAATATCCGAGGCTTATTAGATGCGATTAAATGTGCACACTAGTGTGAAATGGATGTGAAATTGAATGTCGGAAAAGCCCGCAAGCTTGTATCATGTGCGCTTTGCATTACACGCTTCCAAAAATACACGCGTTCGTTTTGAAAATTTTGAATGTCATACGTTGAAATAAAATGCACGTCTACTGGAAAATTTCGACGGGATTCGATTCCAATTTAATTACCAGATATAAACGAAAAACGGACGTGCTAATATTTCGTGTGTAGCGATGTGAATAAAACTAATAACTATGTAAAATGTATAAAAGTACACTTTTCGAATTAAAAATTTTATTTAAAAATATTTTGATACAAAAATACCGGTATTCTTTTTTTATTCATATTGATATTTATTCGAAACACGAGTTGTTCATTGCTTCACATGATAGTCACGCTGTTGGCTAAGGTATTCGAAACATGAGTTATATCTCGTTTCGAGTTAAACTTTGAATCAAATTATGACATACGTTTTCACCACCCGACAAAGCTTTATTAACTGGAAATTGCATTGCATACGAGCAAACTTTGCACAAGGGAAGTGCATTCGAATACATTGCATTACGACACCTGACATTCAAAGCGAAAACTAGTCGATTCGACTCGTGTGAATTTTGTAATTAATTTCAAAGTTTGGTCTTGTATTTTGTATTTACATTTTTTTGATTGTAAACTTTATTGCTTGTTTGTTTTCGCGTATGAGACCATTAGTGTACTTTTAATTAAAGCCTCCGAAGCATATTACTGGAATCTCTTATATTTGCTTTTCATCGTTAGAAGTGCGCTCGTTAAAATTTTGTAAAGATGAGAAAAGTTGGCTACAATATATTTTTTTGTCTCAAGATTCAAGTTTCTTTTTTCATGTGAATTCATCAAAATTTGTGTTTCAGATAAAAATATTATAATTAGATTATTTTGCGTAACAACGCGCTCCAAGCCTTTGCTTTGTTACCGGTACAAAACATGGGACCGGTAGGATGTCTTGTAATCATTAATTTGACCCTTCCAGCGGTTGACTGAAACATTATACAGAATAATAAGATTTTTTTTGTATACACGCACGTAGTGTATTAACTAAGAATAAAAGCTCGAGACAATGCCGCAAAAACATCTTTTTAATGAGAACATTTTTGAGGCTCAAAAACAATGTCAACACTCGAACTGGATATTTCACATCATAAATCATTAAAATTTCCAATATTTCATATTCCTCAAAACCCGATCTGTAAAAATTAGAAATTATTCTAAAAAACATTTACTAGTGTTATTATTGTGATAGAATATAAAAAAAACTTTCAATTAACATATTATTTAAATTTTATGATGTACCTAAACGTAAGCGTAAGCGCATCTCACGAATCAGAAAAACGAGAAAACAAAAAAATACAATTCCACTTGTACTTTTATGTATTTTTTTTTGTATCGTGTCGCACAACAGTGTCAAAGCCTTCACTTCAGTATAGACTTTAGATACCTTAATCCTTTTAATAATCAGACGCGTCGCCTTCCACTTTCGCCCATCTCCTTATTCATAAAACACGTTTACGCTCACTGATTTTTTCACCCTTAATCGAATTTAAATCCAAAAACCATCACTACACACCATTTCGATTCACACATACAATACAAAACTCCCATCCACATCACAACGTCCATCTCCGAATCACCAGAAACCCGATCCGCACCACCGTTAACCCTCGCTCGACCGAGCGCCGATTCTGCGAGCCCGTCGGCATTTAAAAGAGTAGCCTGCCGTAGCCCGCAGAACAACCTGGTCCATCGGCGTGGGCGTGCTTCGATCCTCACCATAAATTATTCACGACTTCTCGCAGCTCCTTCGTGAAAACTTAACGCCGGCCGCATCCGACGAGACAAGGGTCCATCCCGTGACGGCCTACATCTTGTATAAGATAACGCGAACAACGGCCACTCGAGCGTGGGCCTATTCAGTGGTTCTCAAAGTTCGATTAGTGTGTCGAGTCGGGTCGCTAATTAGAGGTGATCGATTTTTCAAGCTTTTTATTAGCTTGCTCTAACGCACAGGTTTGTTATTTATTCATATGATGGTTGTGACGATTGGTGAGGGAGGATGTGTAGTGGATTTGTTGCGGTATCAAAATTAAAATTTTTCGTATGAATTGAATATTTGAAAATGCCTTGGTTTTATATTTTTATTTTGTTTCCTTTTAATTTTTGGAGGAGACGTCAAAGCGGTGCGTTTTAATGTAATTTTTCCCTCGGCGTAAACATTGCTTAAAAAATTCTCAGTGATTTTCCTTGAGCGGAATTTTTTTTGAAAACGTAAAAAATTGTAAATGTTTAACGTTTGGGCGGATTTTGTATTTGTTTTTTTTATGGGTTCGATAAGACCTGAAACATTGCTTTAAACGTTCCTCTGAAAGAAAAATGAGGCAATTTTTCACTGAAAAGTTTTTACGGCGGCAGTATTTTTTATTTTGTTTATTGTATTAAATAATTCGTATTAATTCAATCTTAATATCAAGAAATTGTGTCAAAGTATAATATTTTTTCAGTCATCGTTAAAAAAAATGTTTTTGAACCTTTTCGATATTTATAGATTTTCACGCCTTATCGATATATTATCTGACCCCCAAAAATACCGTCTAGTCGTAGATTTGATTGGGAAAGACCTCTTTCAATTCGTATTCAAACTTCCTTAGCTTTTCTTAGAGTTGAAGGAGGTTTTCAGCGTGATTAAGCAAGTCGATCACGTTTCGGAATACTCGAAAGACGTCTGTGAATCGCACTAATGACGTTAACGAATTTCAGACGACGTGCTTTTCATAGCACTACATTAGTAAATTTGACGTCTTCAACGTATTAATAAAATATTCATCTGAAAATAGCCCGGTAATTTTCGGTAACGTTTTGAAAATTTACACTGACATTAGTTTATGAATATTAAATATTTTATGCAAAGCTTCTATTTCCATTCTTTTTAATGAAAATATAAAAGACATGCAAATTATTTTTGCTTTTTATCGTATTTCTATATAATCTTTTTTTTTTTTTTTGACAAAGTAACATTAGAAAGCAAACGTTTCTTTCATCAACAGAACGTCTTTTTTTCTATATATTTCTATGAATACATAAAAATATTTTTTATATTATAACCCATATAATTTTTTGCTTATAGCCTTTTTAGTGCCAAAACAAAAGGATCATAAAAGGAAATATTTTATGAAAATTTTTTTTTCTCTAAATATTTATCGTATTCCAGATAAACTTTGTATTAAGGCATTTTGTTGCTTTTACCCTCATTTCGCGAAAGAATAACCGACCGCAAAAGTTTTCTTATCACTGACCCACATAAATACATAAAGAGTAGAGATTGTAGGAAAGAAAATATGTTCTGAACGTTCTATTTTCTGAAAAATGTCATCGAGTTTCACTGCAAAAAATAAGGATTTCAACCGGATAATATTTCTCGCTTAAATATCTGTCCGTAATTTATCTCGACGCACAAAGAAAGTAAATTTTACTGAACTCGAGCAAAAATAAACTTCAGAAATTTTCGAGTAATTGCGTTTGTTTTTAGTGATATTTTGAGAGCAAACTGGAGAACTTCATTAGGCACGAGCAAATAAAATTAGGCAATCTCATCCTGGTACAGATTTGTAATGTGAATGTGTAATCAAATAAAGTTTGCCGTTTCACATCGAATTGATTATTCAATTTAAAGTTTCCACCACCGAACACAAACTTCACTCCGCACCTTTTACTAATTGGCTACTTACCTCGTTCTGCAACTTTCCTCGCAATCTCAAAAGTCAATACATTACTCGAAGAAAACAAGCGATACTTTCCCTCGTATTTGATAAAGCGTTTTATTAACAATCATTTACACAACATGATTTTATCATCGCTAAATCTATATAAACAGACATATTGAAAAAATAAGTTAAAAATAACAATATATTTACAATATCGTAAAGTGATTATTATATAGGCACTTTAAATTAAGAGGAAGCCACATTCCTTTTTTTATATCCACACATATTAATGTTTATTGATATATAATATAATAGTTTACATCATTTTTAAAAAAATATACTAGACTTACAATACGATAAATTTTTTGAATAATTTAACATTATTACGGATATGGTTTTTAATATAATCATAAATATTTACATTCATCAAACGATTTTTTTTTCAATATTAATATCTAATATGAAACAAGACTTTGATATCACCACAAAACTGCGTCCAATAATACTAATTAATCATATGCGGGTTCAAACGATTGAGTAATTTACAATACTAACAATACTTGGCACATACAACTTCAAAATGTCTACAACAGCAAGAGTATTGCAAAACATCTTCTCGTCAACCCACAATATACATATTTAGTAAATAAAAAAATCTTAAAATTTCATTTCTCGAATATTTCCAAAATACAATATTTTTTATATAATATAATAGATACATATCCATTCAATCAAAGTTTTTAAAAACAATCTTCATCTAAAATCTTCTATGTAAACCACTCAAAAAATTCAAAAAATCCAACACTCAATTAAAAACGTCAAACGAACACAATTTCATTCGAAGGCCTCTTGAACTTGACGAACTTCCTCTCACGCCTCGACAACAAAACACCAGATCATACTGACTCTGGACCACAGGACTCCGAGGAGCTGTCGCTGCCTGCCAAAAGGTTGTCGTCCTCTCCAGGTGGCTTCTCCGAAGGGTCGGCCACGAGGACGGGCATGTATCATAGCTCTATGGCCTCTGGCCCCTTCCAGGTGACCCCTGACCTCAGCAGGTGGTAGAAACGCATCACGCCCCATATGGCGAGGACCTGGAAGTCGGAAAAATAAATTTTCGCGTCGTGCCGAGTGCGAAACGACCGCTTTCGTGATTCGTATAATGCGGAGGCGCTCCCGGGAAATGTTAAAGCGAAAATTTAATCAGACTGAGTGGCCAAAGTCTCTTTGCGATCGTGTGTGTGTGTTTAGCGGATTTGGATTGGATTTTTTTTAATATTACATTTTGCTTAATTTTTTAATGGTATACTTACGTTTATCACGGCTCTTGATATGAAGAATGACATTTCTGCTTTACACAATGAATCGAATTGCTGCAAAAAATATGATTGTTGATAAATAAAAATTTTATTAATAAAAATTACATTAAAAAAAAACTATATACTTACTCGATTTACATGATCTCTAAGCACATTTGAATAAACCATAGCCATCGCTTCCAAAGCCATGAACGTTATACACCCAATGATCCAAGGTACGACCAAAGCAGAATTTTCCTATTGAAAAAAATACAAAACTTTTCATATTCGCAATATCAAATACAACAATGGAAAAAATCGGACGAACACAATATCCCCGATAGACATTACAAACAAACGAAACCGCATAAAATCCAGACGAAAAATTCGAACGCGATCAAAACGCAGACGAAACCCATCAAAAATACAACACAACAGAGCAAACCCGAACGCGATTGTTCCCGAAAAACCGCACAAGCGGAAAATCGGACCATTAGCCCCGGCTTTATGAGCCCATCGAATAAACAAGCACATAATAAACATCGGGCCCATCGAAATGAAACCGTCCGTCCGTTCATACTAAATAATATAAACGGAGACGTCGATGGCGAGCCATTAAATAAATCTCGGCCGAAGGCTTTGTCGGACCTTCCCATGGGCTGCGGTTCGAGGCCCGGAAGGAGGAGGACCTCTTTTTCATGGTGACCCTCTTAACCGTGATGGGAGAGGTCCCGTCGTAAATAGCGCAAACATCCGTGTCTATAATACGCCATAAATAAGGCCGGCACAATCTCGGCCATATTTTAAACGGACCTGTTACGCCTCTGAGTGTTGCGTGCTGTTAAAAAATGGCGGTGCTTTGTTTCAATTTGGACCGGGCGTTGCCGTTTTTGCGAAGGGATTGATTGTTGTTTACTGGTGTTTCGGTATTTGATGGTCGTTTCGTGTCATTTTTTTTTAAATGAGATTTTTCGTAATATATTTGGCATCCGGTATTTTCAATAACAACAAAAAAATTTGATCATTTTTTAGGAAAGAAATTCTACAAAAATTGGATTTTAAATCCATTATTGACTGAAAGATATCAGATTAATAACATGCGCTTTACTCATCTTTAATAATTTTACTAAATGGTCATTGACACTTTCGTTTATTAATAAAAAAATATTAAAGATTATAACTAAACTAACACGATAATTTTCCATAGACATGATATAGTTTTTAGCGTTCATGAACTCATTTAAACATTAAGCTCACTGGCAAATTTTTCGACACGACTTTCACATTTGTTAATTAACTACCCAAAGGAAAACACAAAACAATACACCATTAATATTCAAAGTTTATCATTACCGAATCCACCATTGCGAAATACGCGCCTAAATAATAATAATAATAATAATAGAGCAGCACTTAGAATAATCGTGCAGTGAATACAAAAGTACTATCGTTCGCATTATAAAAGCCACAGTGGCGTATATGAAAGCGGCTAATAGTTGAGCGAGGCTAACCGCGAACTCCTATTTATAGAGAAAGCGATACAACAATGGTATGGATTATATAATGGAAATTATAGAGCACAAATCGAAACGGCATTATGTGGAATGCGCGAATACAGTAGACTCTCTAAAGCGAGCGGCAATATAAAAAAAATACTATCACAACACACAAATGTTATGGTCCATCAGATAAATATAATTACGAGTATGCATCAGTTCAGTTCAGAAAATGTTCAAGTTCATAAAGCAGCTTAAGAAATAAAAAATGTATAAATATTTTATTATGTTCGTATTAAAATTTATTCTTAAATACGTATTAGTGATGACAGATTTACCGTAATTTTCATTAATCAGTAATCCAGTATTGTTTTTACTAATTACTGGTAACTTAAATTTTAAATTAAAACCCAAAAAATAACGAAAGGCCTGTAAAACCAAAAATACTTTTCCAAATAATACATATTTTCTAAAGAACAACAACACTTTTCGAAAATAATAAAATAATCAAAACAAAAGAAAAATGATCAACCTGTAAATTACCAAACTTATTTAGGTCATTTACCATTAAACTGGTAAATCGGTTTACTAGTAATGACATCCCTAATACGGATCTTTCAAATAAATTACTTCGATTTAACTAACGTTGTCTAAATTGAATTAATGAAAAGTAACATAAGACTTTTTGATCAACCTTCAATATTCAATGAGGTATATTTTTATTTAAATGATATTTTCAAAAAACGAAACTTCATAAAATCATCAACTTTAAAAACAATCCTTTGACAATGAACAAGTGAAAGTGTGGCAGTCTTATTGAAAAATATTTTTTTAATTTCAAAGATAAACATAAATAATTTAATATCGAAAAATCATAGCACTTTTTTCAAATTTCTAAAATTACTAATTTTTAAATATAAATATTTTCATGTAACACTGGATATTTTAAGCTACCCATTTTATCGATAGATCCGTCAAAAAACGTTAAAAATATCATTTTTACATTACATGTAATCAAACGATTAAATTGCAAAACATCGGAAAACATACCGAACAAATTCGAAGCACCTGAAAATCCTATATTTAGACATTTGCCTGTACTTTATAACTATATAATCCGAAACAGCGTTTTGCCGTTTGTGTCTTGGGTACCGCGTGCACAAGCTTTCAAGCAAATGAGCGAGCGGTCTCCTAAGCGAAAGTGTACGTTTATAAAGGGAAAGCAAGATTCTCGAAATATGAGCTTTCGTTGGTAATCTAGTGCGTGACCTTTTCTCATACGGTGCTTTAATATCGCACAGGATATCTGTAAGTCGGTTTGATAAGTTCAAACGACGCGTGAAGGAGGATTTCTTGGAAAAGCGGCGGTTATTTTCGCACCTCGTACGGTTTCGGATTTTCTCATGTTTAATGAATGTTACAAGATTTGTATGAGTTAATTAAATTTTTAAATTAAACTGTTTTGCATTAAGGCGTAGTTTATGCGTTGTGGGGAAACGTTTTCAAACTATTCGCAGTCGAAGTTGCGTAAGCATCTTTCGAGTTTCGATCGGGGTTATGTATTTTATATTGTATTGGTTTCTGTAAGTTTTGTGGTCGTATAAATTTGCGCTAATTGCTTCTTTTTTATAATTTGTGTAAATATTAATTGATTTTTTTTTTTAATTCGTTGTAAAATTTATAAAGATTTCCAAATAAAGTATGTTCCGCATAGAAAATAAATGATTCCCGTTATATTCAAAAGAAGTTCCTAGAATGTATCATCGGAAAAGCGTAGGCGATGTTCGTGCCTTAAGTGCTTAGAGTGGCTAAGGCTTTTTTAAGCTTTACTTGTACGTTTTCAGAGAGTGCTTAAGCTTCAAGTTTGTAAAATGCAGAACACATACTAAAACTTCACTACTGAAACCATTATTTTGATGTATGCAGAGTGAAGTTTCTAACTTTTTTATTGAATGGAGAAAGATAGGACACATTTTTAGTAATCTTCTAATAATATAATATATTTAAATTACATCGAATTTATGTATTAGACAAACATTTTTCGTCAGATTATTTTCAAACGAAGTCTTTTAGGGATTTTCTCAGAAAAGCGTCAGTGACGTTAGCATCTTAAGTGGATTGAGTCGAGAAGTTTTTTGAACTTTAAATATTGATATAGTATACATTTTCGGGGAGTGGTTTAAGCTTTTCACGTACTCGTCACTAAGTGGATATAATGCATATAACATAAAATAAAATTTTCCTTCAAAGAAAGTTTTTAAATACAATAATAAACAAGAAAACATTTCCAGATTTTGTAAATTTGAATACCAAGCAATTAAATTTAAAATTCAACTAATTTCCGTAGCTTCATTTATATATTTTGCACTAGAAAGTATTTGTTATTATTAATGAATATTATTTGCACAAACATGCATCACAGTCAATAAATACTTAGAGAGTAATTCACCTTACATATTTATTCAAGAGACGTAATCGATTTAAATTTCAGCCTGATTAATGCAAACGAACCTCGAAACGATAAATACCACCTGGCAAATACTAATTTATTTCCACCCGCATTACATACATTACCGAGATCGTGATTAATGTCCGATACATATCGATGCGACAAATATTAATAGCCAACCCGTTAAATTGACGAATCGCAGCTTTATTACGTCTAGGAGAAATGACGATAATAACGAGACACTCGTTACGACGTATAGAAATTCGTTAAGGCGAATTCCCTCCGCTAATTGAGTTCGAAGAAGTGTTTTTGGTCCCTCACAAGGATGCTTGTTTATATTATATATTACGCTAGGATTTCCCTTTAATCGTAAATAATTTAGCTGTAATATGGTCCTTCAATTATTATCTTGTTAAATGAGCATGACGAGGCAAGCGATGTACGCTCTAATTGGCGGTAGGTAATTCGGTAAATAGTATGCTACGAGTGTGTTATAAAAAGTTTCTGTTAACATGTCGACATACGTGTCACTGAATTTTCTGAAATACGACTGTAATTTTTGTGCTTCAATTATGACAATTTTCAAAAAATATAATTTAATGGTTGTTGAACAAAACTACATTATACATAAGGGACTTGTCTAATTTCGTAATATTTAGCGCTTTTTATCATTTTCTTGTATTCTATTGTAAAATAATTAGAACAAAGTATAAATCATGAAGTATCAACTTTCTTTTTCATCAACTATTGTTTAGATGCCGTAATTCATTATTAATTGTATGTAACATCTCCTCAAATGATCGAATTTGAGACGTCTAATTTCGTGGTACTGTGGCTAATTGTGTGATAAGATTCCGTGATTCTATTATGTCTATTGACAGCAAAAAAATCACCTAGATCGAAAGCTTTGTTTTTATTCACCTGAATCGGGCGTGAAAATCGTTGCAAAACATTTCCGTACTAGCATCATGCGTAAATAATAATTACTAAATTATGTCAGCATTTATTCTTGTATTTACTGGCATGTTTTCAGTAAATATAGTTCTTAAAAATATAGGTGTCTCAAAATAGACGAAAGAAGTAATTTTGATAGAAAACATAGATTTTTAATTAAAAATTGTAATATTTTTATTGATTCACACAGTATACAGTAGGGTTACGTGTGGAATAGCATATCAGGTAAATTACTTTATTGGCACATATACATTTTTTTGTTGAAATTTCCCATGAATTTTTTCCATACATGTTGCTGAATTTTGTTGATATAGTGCTAAATTTCCTCCTTCAAGTTATGGGTGATCATGGGCTTGTTGGCTTAAACCTTAAACTTCAAAAACCACCAAAGGCGTTAAATTGCATGATCCGGCCAATTCTAATCACCAAAACGGGAAATTACCCGACTAGGAAATGAATCATGCAATGATTGAATTGCTTCTTAGGGAGTTTATTTTCTTTTCTTTAGGGAGTTTCTTAAATTTCTTTAGGAAGTTTTTGAAGTCTAAGGTTTATGCCAACAAGCTCACGACCCCCCACACCTTGAATGAGGAAATTGAGTGCTATATCAATGAAATTCAGCTATTATACATTTACGCGAGAAAGTCGTAGAAAATTTCAACGAAAAAATGCGTATATGCCAGTAAAGCCATTTACTTGATACGCTATTCCACACGTAACCTTATACTGTATACTGTGTGAATCAATAAAAAATTATAATTTTTAATTAAAAATCATGTTTTCTATCAAAATTACTTCTTTCGTCTATTTTGAGACACCTTTACATTGGTATTAAAAAAAAACTTTATTCAAACTATTACGGAATTAGACATGTCACATGTCACACACTTAAACAAGTCTCTCCTACAATTAAAATATAATTATAAATTTCCGACATATTTTCTATTAAATTATCAAGATAGAAAATATGAAAAAATAATTTACCGAAACTATAAAAAAACCCTTTCTTCAACAGTAACGGCGCAGTTTCCAATTTCCACACGTTATATTTCCAGTGCCCGGGACGATCCCGCGGGTACCGGGTATCTGCCAATTATACGGGTCGAACGACAAAAACGTTATAAATGACGCCAATAAACTCGCACGTACCACGCACACGAGCTGGCCCTCTCCTAGATGCTCGTTTTATTCTCTTTGGCCTCTTTTATCCTCGTGTTTAGGCGTATAACGACGACGTCGAACCGAAAGAATAACGAGCCGAATTTGCGGGTTCTGAGGCTGAATTTTCCGCTACGTAAGTAATATACATAAGGTATTTATTGTACATGATGGCGTGCTATTGACGTATGTTTTTATGGGGAATCAAGGAAATCTCTATATAATGGTGTCTCGTTAAGGAGGATAGGGAGTAGCGATTTAATGATACGGAAATGGATTAACGTGGATGTCTTAGAGATGTTTTTTTTTGGAGATATTTTCTTAGAAGTATTGAATTTGGTATAACGGGCGCTTTTTGTGATAAAAATATAAGGAGTTCTCGTTTTTGTTTAGTATGATTTGAAATGTGAGGTAAAGCAGAAAATAAAATAAGATGTAATTCTTTGAATTTACCTTTTTCGTTTTATATGTTATAATAATATTTATATAATATAATATGAAAAATGAAAAAAATAACACAAATAAATAAAAAAAATAAACCATTTATTGTTAGCGTACAAACAATTTAAAAGAAAATCGAAAAATCATTGTTCAGTTAAAAAATGGGAAACGTAAAAAATGGTTAATTAGATATTTTTAATACGATCTTTCAAATCTAAAAATTTTCAATACGTAACAATTATAAATTTATTGATTTCATAATTTGAATAGAATAATTATTGAAATAACAAATACGAAAAATAAATTATCATGTAATATAGACAAATTAGAATTATATTTAGATAATATAATAAAAAAAGACAAAATCTCAAAAGATATAAATATAATATATCGAAAATGCAACCAATCCTCTAATTTCTAAAAAAAAACTTTTTCACAAACATAAAAATTATTTTAAGCCCTTATAGCAAATCAAGCAAAAAAACATCCCCCGAATAAACAAAATTTTAAAATTACTTCACATCTGTACAAAAATACATCTATTCAAACATTCATGCTCCCACAAACAAACCTTATTCTCATCCCGATCTGACCGAATCAAATAATCAAATCTCACGACAACACACGATAAAAAAAAACCGTATCCATTTCATTATATTTTTAAATTGAGTGCGTCACATGAAACGAGAAACAAAGAAAAGCTCGCATATTTTATTTATGCTGACGCGCTTATCTTCGCGCACTTTGCGTCATAAAAGGTCCGAGGTCCCGTTTTTGTGCGTAACCGAAAGCGTAAAATTGCCTTATGCGTTGCACGAATCGTATATTATCGTAGGGGTTCTCAAACTTTTCGGTCGAGTTGAATGTTTGTATTGTTTCGTGGGAGGAATATTCGAGCATTTCATTTTTATTGTGTATTAAGGAGGACGGTTTTGACGGTTTTTTTTATCGTGAAATTGAATACGTATTGTTTTCTGAGGAAATTTGTAAAATAATAAAAAAGCTTGTTTTGAATAATAAAGATCAATCAATTTTTGTAATCTAATATTTTTATCGGGCGGAAAAGATGAATCAAAAATATTGTTAAGCTTAATGAGATTGATAAACGAAATTCGGTTATTATTAAATTTATTTTAATATATAACTTTTTGTAGTACTCATTAAAAAATATACATCGTTTTTTTAATAGAAACATGAAGCATGTTTGAAAAATATTATTTTTATTTGAAATTCATATAAAAAAATAAAGCTAGGAAAAATATAGTATGGTCAGTTGATAAATGTGTAAATCTAATACTATTTAAAAGAAAACTTTTATTATTCAATTCCTTCGAAGTAACTTTTTCTCACAAGTAAACATAACAAAGAAAAAATTTCAAACTTCCAATAAACTGAATCCTTCAATAAATATTAAATACATTTCGATCATAGAAAAGGCCGAGAATCCATCCATTCAATAAAAATGATAATAATAACAATTTTTCAACGACCAATACAAAATAAAAACAAATTAAAATTCTTCACATTCACTACCAAACCGTAACATTATTAAGATACGAATAATACATAATGTACTGCGATAAATTTTCGCGGCGGTTATTAAACGTGACCGCGATTCTGCTCCTAATTATTTCGGCAGGATAAAAGAGAGGTCGCGAAAATTTAAGGACGAGGATTTTCCTCAGGCATAATATATGAAATTAATTAATTTTGATGCGAATCCGCGGCTGAATAATCTGGTGGGATGGAACGCGAGTGATAGGTGTAATTTTTCAGCGGTGATTAATCGTTATATATTTTTCGTGAGTGCGAAATGTCGTGGATGACCGGAGGGATAATGAGCGGAATGCTGATGTATGAATAAAAAGGATCAGATTATGGATGGGAGAGGTGCGAGTTTTAGTTGAGGAAAGTTTTTCTTTCATTCATCTCGGTCGCTCGTACTAAAATTTTCTATTTGTTCTAGAAAAATATTAAAAAAGTTGCTCGGATGAAATATCGAATTTTTTTCGTGAAAATTATGGTAAACGATGTAGCCGTATTTTTGCGCTATTTTTTGTGAAATAATTATGTTTTAGAGTTAAATAATCAAAATTTTCATATCAGAGAGGAAAGTACACCCAATCCTCTTTTTACAAGAGGGATATGTTACAGAAACTACCGTTTAAAAAAAATGAATGATGACCATATAATATAATATACAATATTTTCAATCTTCAAGTAAACACCTTTCAAATTTGTACAATTACCAAACATAAAAATTATTTCTAAAACATAAATCAATTCATAAAATCTTCAAACAAAAAGTCAAAAAATTATTACCTTATAAATGGCAAAGAAGAGCAGCATGCTCAGCGTGACCATGAAGAGTTGCGTGCCGATAATGGCACAGTACGCGATCTGGACCCCTGCAATCAAGATAATCATGCAATCACTATAATGCGACCCTGGTCCGACCCTGCCATCGACTTGCCCTTCACCCTTGTGCGGAAAAAGCGGAAAATTTAGAATCGATCGCACCGGTGCACCGATAAGGGCGGAAAACCTTGATCTTTTCCGCTCGGCGCTTTGTTGACGCTTCGCCGTCGGAAAATGGCTTTTGACATGTTACACTATCGCCGTGTGCTATCTGGATATAAATATTTGCTTTTTGTGTTTTTAAGGGCAAGTGTTGTATAAGGGTTGGGGGTCGAGCGTTGGATAATCCTCGATTGAAATAACGATGAGCGTTTGAGATTTAGATCGAAAGCTGTGCAAGTGTTCTCGTGAATTGCGGCTTAAGTAAAGATTAAATCTGTTGAAAATTTTGATTAGAAATTGATCTTTTAAAAAAAATATTGAAAATTTCAGTCGGAATCCACTTTCAATTTATTTTTTCAACTTGCGTATTGCAGAGAAATCTAAAATTATTTCGTATAAATTTTCCTTTGGTCTAAAGTTGACTTTAAATGATATCAACGGAAATGTATTTTCATTATAATAATACATTAATACGAAAAAATATCACTTCATTTTGATCAACGAATTAACGTTTTTTTTCAATTTCATTCTTGCTTCATTAATTTAATACATTGCGTAATCTCGCCTTTAATCGCATGACTCGCATAAATTTCCATATTACCTTTTTTGCGGCGAACCCTTTAAAAAAAAAAATAAATTACACATCAAATTTTCTACTTTTTAAAGAAACGACTATATTTAATTTAAAACAGACTAAACTCGCGTGCGTACATGCATAAATATCACGTAAAGCTTTCGCTATATGCATAATTCACCAGCGGGAGAGAGAGTTTCTAATTTATTCTCTCGCGATATATTATACACCGCGAACCCAACATTTTCAATTAAAATCGATGTTTCCAAACCATTAATTAACACATAATACGATACGCTGTTTTCTGCGTGATCAATATTTTAAATTTTGCTTAAAAACGGTCTCGAATCCGATCCGACGGTCGATCGATTCGTAATCGTTTTCGCCTTTGCTCGAATGGGTTAATCAGCGAAAAGGACCCACTTTCCCTTTGGTTATTCCCCCCTAAGCTATATACGAATAGACAATTAAACCATTAAGATTCAAACGCGAAAATCATAACCGGAACGAAAATCAGCAATCGGCTTTGATTGCGCGCGCGAAATTAAGCGGCAAACGTTTCGGTGCAAAATTCAAATTCGAAACCGAATTTGGCTGATGAGGTACACCGAAAGAGGCGACGACAAACGAGGCTTGATATATTCGTATATATAGATATTTTTTTATCATTTCACGTTTTATTTGTTTTTCGCTTTTTACTGCGTGAAAATGTAAATGTGGAAAATTCGAAAAAAAATCCGTACGGAAACGCCGATGTATTATGAATTTTCTTAACGAATCTAAAAGATTTCAATCGAGATTTTTTTTATAAGCAATTAAGTTTTTTTTTCAATTTCAATGTCGTTAATAAAATGTCCTTCTAAGCAAAGAAGGTTAAAAGATTCAATAGTATCAAGTTTAATATGTCTTCTAAAATTAGCCATTAATTCTACTACAATCTTACTTGTATTACTACGTACCTTCTTAAAAGTATGTTTTTAAATGTATAGCTTATGTATGTCCATTATATTACTTTACATGTGTACCCAAACGAGATAAACCTATTTAAGCCACGTGATATATTATGGAAACATTATTTCTCGTCAAGAACGTGCAAAATTAACACAGCTTAAATTTTGCAAGCAAAAGAGTTATCATACTTACATTTTTATGTTTTTATATAATTTTACGACATTAAAATTTTTTTATATTAAGTATATAAAAATCTGAAGAACGATAATAATACCGAAAACAGCGATCATTCTAAACGCACTTTCGGTAATTGAACTCGAAGCATTTCAGTTGACTAGCTCAATTTCACGCCAAATCACAACAGAATGGATTTCCCCTTAATCGTGAAAAGTTAATTTCGTTTATTTTTCGGGTTTTCTTCATTCGAAATTAATGGGTGGAGATTAATTTGCGGTCCAAACCAAGATTCGGTGGTCGGCTTACGCTTACGCTCTGGCTCCAATCCGACACCGGTTAGCTTTAAGCTGGTTAAGTTAAATATTTTTCAACTTAATTGCTTCTGTGTCTTTTGTTCTCAAATGCTAATTAATCTTGGCTCGTGAACAATATTAAATGAATCTAATGAAATTGATTGTGTCGACGTATTTATCTTATCTGTCGTTATCGCTTGGTATTAATATTCGCCGCGAATCAAGATAATAAAAATGATTTGCATAGACTCAAATATGAACTGTTATGACTAAAATATTCATTAATTTTGGTTTTAGTAAAATATTAAATTACCATAATAGACGTCTTCTAGTTCGGTGAATTTTTTCATATTGACGCTGATCCTCCAACTGTATATAAGCACAACCAGTATCGAAATGTTCTGAAACAATCAAATTAAATTAGTTGCAAAATAAATATACGTTTACTATGTAAATAGTTGAAGTAATTGAAAACTCTTCAAATATTACTTAGGCGAAAATCTCATTATAACATCCGAAATGAGCAATTTTACAATCGGCGCAGCTTCTATTACACAAAAGATACCATAGACGCGAAGAACACAAATAATTTCAGATTCGCATTTGTTATACAAGAAGCGTACAAAAGCTATGATATTCTCGTCTTTTGCGCCGAACGAATTTACATTTTAAATTAAAATTACAATTTTCATTAAGGAACCAATTTTCCTTGAAAATTCCCCGTTGCAAATTCGCGATCCTTCCATAATCCGATCTAATTGCCTTTGAAGTATTCTCAAATACGACTCCGACATCTGCCGTGCGATTTTTCGCGAATTTTTCCCTCTCTATCCCGAAACTTCTAGAACTGAAACTGGCTCTCGATTTATTTTCAATTGAAAAAATGCGAAAAAATCACAAAAAGCGAAACTTCCGATACGTCGACTTGCGGAAAACGTCATTGTACGCGCACGGACGGGCGGTAAAGTCAATTACGCGCTTCGAAAAGGGAAAATCTCACCGAAAATGGGCCCAAAATCCGGATTAATCCCGACACGACAAATATATTTCGTATGTTGGATGTGTGTGCTTGTTGTGTAGCTTTGAATTACGACTGAGGCCATTGTCACTTGCACGTACGACAAACACACTGGGTATTGGAAAACGCGCGTCTCGAAAACCGTTCGATTTCGACGTCCGAATGAGATTTTCTCGTTTCCAAGCTCGGCAAATAATTACCTATCGAGTTTGTTTAACCGCCTGTTTTGCCGGAAAAAATGTTGCGTAATATTATAACATTTATCGTAGTTAACAATCGAAGCTTATTCTGTTTGTTGTATCAGAGCCGTTTGAGCTTAATGAAAAAAATATCGATGCTACGTATTTATTACGAACATTATATTAAATATATATAAATGAACCAATATTTTACTTTCCTTAAAAAAAATCGGAATAAAATCAATCGAAATTCAAACAAACACAAAAAATTTTATAAAAAAAAACGTTGTGAAACATTTACATATAAAGCGGTAAACATTTCCTGCCACTTTTTAACAAACAGATTTAAAAAAAATATCCATGGGACACTAAAACAGCAGTAACGCGAAACGAATAAACAGCACATTATGTTAATACGAAGCGTAAAAACAAAGGGGACATTCTGGCCGCTTGTAAAAAAGTTTCGCGTTTATCTTGTAAACGAAGAGTTGCGGCTTTTTCAGCTGTAAACATAATTTATGTTTACAAGTGATTACCTAGCTGGGGGAAAGCCGCCCTTAATTTGCGCACTCCATAAATTGGACAGCACTACATAAATTTGACGGTAGGCACTTCATATGTCGAAAAAAAATTTTTTTTTTCAGAACTGTTTGATTTGGCTTTAGAATCATACTCGTATTGCGAGTATGTGTCAAAAATGATACAATTTTTTAAACTGAAGTAATTTCTATCGACTTTTATTTATTACGCAGATTATTTTGTATTTATTCGAGGTTTAAGTAAATTTTAAAAGTTAATATACTTTTTAGAATTTTAATCTTGATGTTCACAACAAATAAAGTCATAAAAAAGAAAAATACTCAAAATGCAAGGTTTTAATCTACACTCCAAATCTTTTTTTCATGAAACTCGCAGTTACTTTTCTGTTGTGACTTGTAATTCAAAGAAATTTGAACATCTGTGTTCATTTGTATGGAAGAATTATTGATAAACATGAGTTGGATGAAAAAGATTCATTTGATATTATTATTATAAATTTGGATAGTAATAATTAATCTAATTCTGATGAAATTTATTGATTATTGTAAAAATTTCACTAAAAAAATTAAAATATAAGAATCTATCTTTATATATTATATTATGTTTGTCTCGATTTAAAGTTTTCAACATGCAGAACTTTACATCCGTATAAAATTAAAATATACTAATATTAAATTATACTCATATTGTACATTGTATTATTCTCATATATCACATACAAATTTCATCTCATATTATACAAGAGCTACATTTTCAAAACATATTGAAATTTTATTTTAAATTTTTGTATACCGAAAAGAATTTTCAATTATGATCCACGTAAACATTGCAATATACTTTTTTTCGTATATTTATTAATTTTCAATTTACCAGAGTATACAAAGCGCTGCAGTAGGCGGCGTGTTTGACGTGTAGGCGGCCGCAAGGGCGGCACAAAGACCGCCCTGGAATTGCGGTATATGGATACAGTACGGCGGACTTCATTGCACCAAAACATACTCCTACATCCTGCTAAGAAAAAAATAACGAAAAATTAAATTTTTATATTTATACATCAATTATTATATTCAAATACACCCAATTCTTTTTTTACAAAGTTCCGAAATAACAGGGTTCAACGAAAAAGAACCGATTATTTTTTTACAGCATTTTTTTTTTACTTTAATACGGTATAAAAAAAATATCATATCACAATGGTAAAATCCGGTGTAAATCAGAAAACTATTATAGTTTTTAAATAAAAAATTTCGATGGCTTTTGATGATTTCACATAGCAAAAGTTTTCTGCATTATAAATTTTTTATAAAGTATATTGGGATGGAAGTGTTAATCAAATAAACTGATGGAACCTATCTCCAATTTTTATATTGTCACCATACATTTTTTTACATAGTAGTTCCCGGAACGTACCCCTCGTATAAAAAGAGGGTTGGGTATATAAATAAAAAAATAACATTGAAATTAATAAAAATTTCAGTTATGTTTATATTAATCATCTCATAATAATGGTAAAGTTTTGTTTTATTTTCTCGGATTAATTATACTGAAAAAGTATTAAATTTCATTCAGTTTTAGAAATACATATGTATGTCGCACTTACGATAAAAATATTATTATTTGTTATTATTAAGTATCATATTAAACTTTGAGTATATTCTCTAAATATAGCTAACCTAGTACCAGCCCATTATTGACAGTCATTATTCATTTTTTCTGAATTCACTTGAAGCAATTTAACATTGTGTCAAATTTGATCGACGTTATGTGTTCAATCAGATTATTCTATATATGAAACATGTTTTTCGAACAAAATAACATATTTCACGATACTTATTCGATATCCTTATCAAAATTGACAGTTTTCTCATGAGTTGAAAAATAGTGTTGTCGGATACAGTTAATCCAAATACGGTTAATGACGGTATCCAGATTAGTTATGCAGTCGACTACAATTGTATCAATGATTAAAAAAAATATATTAGACGTTTTTAATATTTGAAAATGTTATATTTATATTTTTATATCAATAAAAATTTGTTGGTACGATAAAAAAAATCATTCGGCTTAAATAAAATGCGAGAGCAGCAATAAAAATTATTTCATAATGAGAACTCATCAAAAACTTTGTAATGAAACAAGTTTTGAATTGTGCCCAAGTTTCAATTTTCGTTCGCTAATTTCGACACTAACTCAACTTTCTCAGTGAGAAATTTCGATTTTAAAAATATTTTTCGAAGTGGCAGAAAAAAGTTAGTCGCATACTTAATTCCTAATTCATGCCAATTTCGTTTTCGTTTCGGCGTATTTAAAATTTCATGCATTCAGTCGTTTATGTAAAAAGAACCCTTTTGGAAACTTTTATAATCTTTTTTTTTCTCTCGCGTATAATAAAAATTTCAATTGCCTACAATTCAAAAAGCTTCACGCGGACCCTTTTTTCAGCTATCGTTTTATCATTCAAACTTTTTCGTAATTGGACCCGCGTCACAACTTTTTACAAATCGCAGCGAAAACCAATATCAAACGATTGAAAACTTTCATAAAAGACTAAACGTTTATATAAATGATAGTATTTGAATATTTAAAATATATTCCTAAAAAAATGCAAACAAACCTGCGATTGACGTTAACCGAACGCTCGACCTCACGCGAACTGTCAAAACACAAAGATCCGACAAAAAAACTATGCACGTTCAATTCAAAATCCTATCAAAATACGAATCCAATTTATTATTTATATTTCAAAAGTTTGTTTGTATACGAAAATGTTCGAATTTGTTTGAAAATAAACTGCGCAAGAACAGAGACACGTCCTGCTTCGGCGGGACACCGAGTTGTACTGAAAACTCGTTGGCGCGAGCTTTCCAATTTAAAGGTCCTTCGCCCGGTATATTCATACCCATAAAATTCTGAAACTTCAGCGTAGAATAGAGCGATTTAATACGAAATATGTAACTGGAAAGGTTCTTTCTTCGTCCCTTCCGTCGCCTTTGACGATCGTCCTTTAAAAACAATCTGACCGTTGGCTGTATCGTGCCTGTGCCTGATAACCGATCCGAGGTTCAATAGAAGGATTGGGTTCGAAAGGAAGGAAACTCGCTTGGAAAGTTCTAGAACTATTCAACGACAGTCGGCGATGGTGTAAAAACAGGGATTGCCATTGTGCCCTGTCCTGGGATACGCCATTGTGTGAGCGGCCGATAAAGCCTTCGAGTTGGCGCGAAACTCTGCTTCTTTTTTTGGTAAAATATTTTATTTGTCGATTCGTGAAATCCTCTTTATTTTCAACGGAAAAAGGCTCCCGGTAGTCTTTTGCTGATATCCTCTGCGTTCAGTAGAAAAGGTTCCGAAACGGACCCACGTAAATGTGATAAAATGCGCTTTGATTTTGAGTTTTATTTTTTTTTTATTAAGAAATTATTATTTTCATTTCTAATTTAATATTAAATTATTTTGCTATATAATGATTTCAATGTAAACCACTAAAGCTCAGCCAATCGAACATAATAAAGGTCAAATGCAACCATCATTTTTTACATACTTCTGCCATGTAAATATTGTGTGACCACCGGAAATAATCGCATTTCAAAAATATAACATTTATTGCTCATGAATATAAGATTTTCAATAAACTCAATTTTTTTAAATAATATAAATATTTTCATATAAAGCTATTTCATCTTTATATACAAAAAGACACATTGAATATCCAACAAGCATCGAGATATTAAATCTAATGTAAACATTTACGACACATAACAAAATATTTTTTATTTATAAAAAACTTTTCATTCGCACAACTTTATTAAATTTCCACTTAATCCTTACGAAAAAGTTATCCTAAAATAATTACAATTGAAATTCATCATTCTAACAATATACTCAGTTTAATTACAAAGTATTCTTCGTATTATAATATACGAAACAATTGTTCGAGTAAGTTCCATAGACGAAACTATTTCCAAACGGTCATCAAACAAATAGATCGCATCAAAGCCGAACGTTCAACTTTCGCATATAGATTATATAGTTTCATTGTGCAGGAGAATCGTCGAAAACGAGCTGAGACGAGACGTTTCATTACTGAGAACGTTCGTTTTTAAAATATTAAATATCCTAGACGACATCGGGGAACACAAAAGGGAAAAATTCGACTTCGACAATAGAAAAATCTAATTTTGACAATTACTTTAGTAGAAATGTGCGCCGAATTGAACGTAGATCTCGACGGTATGCGTTTTTCAGGAATTAATATCTTTGGGATGATCGTTAACGTCATTGGCAATAAATATCTATATATTTTGAGTGCTATCGAGTTAGGCTTTCAGTCGAAATTGGCAATCGACCTAGAACTACCGAGCTTTTTTCAACTGGAACGTTTATACATAAGTTCGAATTTTGAGTATATTCATTTTTTTGATGATTATAAACGTTTCGGCTGTCATTTTCTGTCTGATTTGATATGGAGATATTTTTTCGTGTTTATAATCATCTGGTGTTTGCAATTTAATGTTCGTAACCATTTTTCCATCGATCATGTGTGTTGAGAGCTGCTGATATAAGTGACGTTATCTACTAATGTGATACTTGATCGTTTGCGTGACTTGCGGTCGTCAGCTGGTTGTATCATTTTGCTGTCGGTAGGTTTTTACGTCGTTTACAAAAAATAGATACATTTTTTGTTTCATCATCATCGTCATATGCAGCTTATATTACACCTACTAAAGAACAAAGCTTTTCAAATACTATTTTTTTTATCACATGTACTCACTATGGTAACAAAAGAATCGTGTAGCATTACTATACTCAAAGATCTGTATATTTATATAATACAATGAGTATTACTAAAAAATATTTTATAAAATAACCTCAGTCAAATAGTATTCAATTGTATTTATGGATTTATAATATCTATAATATATACTATTATAATTAACCATATTTGACACTCAACTTGTATGTGTGTGAAATAGACATTTCCGTTGAATTTTTTTTATTGAAATATTAAAATTTTTAATAATCGTATTCATCTCGAGAATTTAAATTAATAATATAATTAAAAAATTAAAAAAATTCTCATAAATATTGTATAAAAGTTTTTTGCTTTTAAAAATTTAAATATAATTTTATTAAATTAATTAATTTTAAAAATAATTATTAAAGCTTTATTCACGTTACAAAAATCTTGTTTGATATTGAAATAATGCGAAACAGAAAAAACTGTCTGTTTCATATGAAAATAATAAAAAAAAAAGCTTACCTTTGAGTGCACTCCTCGTACCGTACACACATTTTTCGTTTAATTCATTTTGCGTTCCGATCTCTCTTTCAATTGATGTTGACAAAGCACTACTCCGATGCATTTCTGTATTCACTCATTCAATTTGCATATGCACTATGTCGATTTGTATGCAACATGGCCACGCAGTTGCCATCGAGCATAAATAACACTGAATACAATGCAAGCGAAACAGATGAGCTATGACTAGCACGTGGTTCACATTCATTACCGAAATTTCATTTGTATGACCCATTTTATTGCATTGAATCTCTGTGTGTGCACAACACCCGAAATGGATGCAATTTCAAATATACATTATATTAAAGATACTTTGTTTCAAAGCATTTTAAAATTCATTCAGGTAAAAAAAAATATAATTTAATACGTATACGTTTAGGTTTGTCGAATATTATGTGACATTTATTTTTTGAAAATTTTACGTAGGAGTTTTCAATTTCAAACGTTACATTCTGCAAGAATTTCATATCAGTTTTCTAAAGTTTTCGCGAACATGTTCAAATTTATAGCGAGACGATCTGCAACGAATTGAATTCTCAAACCGGCTGCGAATTTATTCAATTACGCTTTTCATGAATTTAAAAATGTTCGAATTTAAAGTTGATTTGAAAGTTATTTAATGGGATTGAATTTATTGGCTGCGAATGTATGCGATACGTCAAAGCGCGATATTATTGAGTTTTTCCGGGCGGAAAATTGAAAGCAAGTCCTGTGTGCGCTTTTTCTGCGAGATACATCCGTCTGAGGAAAACTGCTTTTCCCGCGTATTTTTCCATCGACTGTCATAAGCGAAAAAAGATCTTCGTCGTAAATTGATCTCCATTTTAGACATAAATCATCCCTATGCGATATTACGGCCGGCTATCGAGTAGGATTGAAGATTTATCTACGCACCGAGCCTAGTATTTTTGTCTGAAATTTCTAACGCGAAAAAAAAATCATTAGGGTTTTCTTTCTTTGAATTTGAATAATCTTTATTTCGTTATCTCTTACTGAATGAATTTAAAGTAGGAGAAATTCGAATACTCCTGTGATACAGCTTATACTAGTACTATAATGGCTCAAATAAATCTTATACTTTAAATAAAATGTCAGAATTTTCCAAGTCTCATTTTTTTTAATACATATTGTATTTTATTATTTACATATATTAAAACGTCAAAATATTAATAGACGTAAAGATCTATTGAAAATATAAGTACTTCATTATTCATTTGATATTCAGTAAGTAAAGTTCGAATACTAAATTGAAGGTTAGTTACTAAATAATTTGTTTCTGCATTTTCAATTACATATTATTAAATACGTAAATGTAAATAAATGAGATAGAATAAATTCATTGAAACTCAATTATTCTATACGTATAGAACAATTTTCCGGTAATTGTTTCCACCCGAATGCATTCTGACCGCAGTTTCGGAACGACATACCACAATATATTTAGTCCGTTGGTAAAATTAACGAAACCATTACATTATCGTTACACCAACATGTTAATAATATTAAATGTGAAAATGCATGCATTTGACAATAGAGTTATAACTAATAATTGAAAACTATTTCATATTGAATCCAAAATAACAAATTTCACACAGAAAGTTTTCAAATATAATACAATGAACCATTACATTGAATTAATTCATCAATATTTCTCTGAATATACAGAATGAAAAATTTATTTATACAAACTATATAATATATATATATAATACATATATAAGAATGAGAGGGGTATAAAGCGAAAACATAAAACCGACACCACTCGATTATCAGTCCGTTTTAACAACTTTTACTTCGTGAGTGCGAATGGCCAAACAAAGCTGAACTTTTCCCTTTGACTGCTCGCGTTATAGCTTTCCGTGCGTAATTCGATCGTACAACCGCTAACTAGTGAAAGCTCGCTTTCTACACAAAATTTTCTCTCTCACACATAACAGAGAGTAGAATAGATAATGTGGGGTGTATTTTCTGGTATCTTCGGTGGTTGATAGCAGAACTCTGTCGCCTCAGGAGTGTTTGCTTTGGCGAAACGAGGCCCATTTCCAGACGACATACAAGTGCGACATCGAAATTGGAAATTATCTTTGGGAATATTGTCGCTTGTCTAGTTAGATGGTATGCTAATGTCATTTATGTATATATGTAGGCTTGATTGTATTTTGTGTGATAAAAATAGATTTTTGTCCGCTCGTGTAAATATAATATAAAATTTTATGTTCCAATAAAGTTATTCGTGTTGACATCGATTCGTGATTCGGTATGTTCAAATAAATAAATTTCGTCATACATATTTATTGTATATATTAGGAATACAAATTTGTTGATTCTCATATTAAATTTGAATCGAAAAATATAAATAAATTTAATATTTATACGACTATTTTCCGTGTGGCTTTATACGGTTCGGTTAAATTACATGATTTATAAGCTCGTTTTCACAAAACATCAGCGCCCACTACTTTTTCTACCAACCCGATACTTCATCAAAATTCCACTATACTCTTCTTTGAAACATTAAAAACGCATTTATATGACTCGATCCATAACCGATAAATCTTTTTCACATTCTGTATGACATGTTCCCTCTAAAAAGCACATACATTCGCATTAGGCACATGCCACTTTATACGTGCGTTCGTAAAAAAACCTCAACGAAAAAAGACCAACCGACCCACGTACTTACGTCAGAAAAACTCTGAAATATTCACGAACTGCGGCAAATCTTCCCATGAAGAGCCTTCAGTTTTCCTAGAACCCTTGCACGCTTTTGCTGCTCTGCATACAGTAGGTTCTCTACCAAATGAAAATTGAGTGAGCATGGCTTTTGCAGAGTGTTTTTACTTGATTTAGTTTTGTTATTTTTTCAAAAATATTTATTGAAAATCGATTGAATTTTTAACAAAAAAATCGATTATACGATATATAGTATAATTAATTTAAATTTTGATCCACCATAAAAATATTTCGAACTATTGTATTAATATGCGTTTTTGAAATTTAAGATTTGAGTCCTTTTGAATTGATCCAATTTTTTATTTTTGAAAACATATTTGTGAATAACATTTAAATTTAAAATTTCTAAAAACATAGTATGGACTGTATGTTCGGAATATTTACGCTCTGCAGGAAAACGCGACACTTATTCTTACCGGCGGCCCTTGATTTACGCGCTCGTAAATTCCTCCTGTATCGTAATATACCATCGACGGTATTACGTACGCGTAAAACTACCCTTAAAGGACAAAGTTACCCCTAAACGAGTACACGATGTGACAACGTTGATTCCAAAGTAACCTTCGCTAGCGGTTTAACCGTGACCGTAATTAATCGAACGTTATCCTGTGTCAATCAAGTTTGACCGCTTCTGCGTTTATGTATTAAACATATTATAATATCGTTTGTATGAATTTTTTGATGCAAATTTTTATCGTTTATATACTCTTGAATTAATGGATTTTTTTAAATTTTTTTTGTCGTTGCTGATTGTATTATTATGAAATTATTATAATGTGTTTTGAGTAAAAGTGATGGTTTTAGATTGATGTTCTGAAATTGCGTTAATTTTTATTAATGTTGAGCTTATAATAAAAATCAAACGTTAAAAATTAAATTACTTGTAAAACGTCAACGTGTTGCATAAACTTTCGCGACTGTTTCGGAAAAATTCTAAGAATTAATATAAAGAAAATTCCATTACGCTCAAAAGTTTATCGTTGATTTTCGCGCACAGCCTAATTGAATTTCGGAAAAACGAGTAAATAACATGTTCAACAAAAATCTCACATTAAACAATTACATTAAAAAAAAAACGATAAACGTCCATCGCGAAATAAACTCGTCCATAATTGAAAAACACTACACAGACCTTTCCATTTCCTCGCGCTAATAAAATTTTAAGAATCAGCGCGGTGCAAATTCAATTACGTACACGCTAACGTCTTCCCAGTCGGTAAATGAAGAAACACAGATAATCAAGCGAAAAGGTTTCCCTTTTAATTTCGAATGGGTCCGTCGACGACCCAGAGAGTCCCCTGATTAAATTTATGTAATTGGATGGAGGCCGGAGGTCACAACGCCCACCAACAAGGCAACTCGATTCCGAACGACGTTTCACTTGTGTCGCCCATTAGCGGCTAAGTGTTTTTGTTTTCGTCACACGACCGCCAATTCCTGTAAGATAAAAGCACGAAGAATGGAGGGCCTCCGGTTCGCATGGTAATGGACGGGTATCGCGTTGCGAGCTTTCGGACGCTACGGTGAGCTTTCGGATAGCGTTGTTGGTTTTTGGATGTTGTTCGCAAGTTCGGATATGGGCTGTGGGACAAATTGCGCTGTGGTCTCTTCGAATTCGTGTTCTGGGTTGTTTGAATTCGCGGTGGTTATAAATCGAGTCGTTGGGTGCTGTTTAACGGTTCGGTTTTAACTCGATCGCGGTCGGACGATGGAGACTTTGAGTGATGCGCTCGGAAATGCTTTAGCGTCGTGTCAAATTGGTGTAATTCATTTTGGTATGTGTCTTGGAGGTTTTTGAACTTTTTTTGTGTAATTTGGATTGATTTTTTTTTCATTTTAATCAAATTGAAATGGTGTGATTCGTACTTAAAAGTTGAGAGAAAAATTTCGTTAAATTATTTAGATGACACTTTGCTGAATAGTTCAAATTATAAGTTTCTTCTTGAATAATTTAAATGGTGCATATTTGAATATTGTCATTTTTTAATCTATTTATTCAGACATAATTCAAAATTCTTCATCTCTTAATTTTTTACCATAAAAAAGAGACACTTTAAGTATTTAATATAGACTAGTATGTACTATGAATAGACAAAGAACTTTCTCAATTAATAACTCGCATAATATACGCTTCAAAGATAAAATTATTAAATATTTAACGAATTAATTTTCAATATTCATCTATACTCATTTAAAACCGATTATTTTCAATGCCGATAAACGTCACAGCTCAAAAATTCGTACATCAGAAAAATCGTCACGTACGCAAGCAAGCCATACATCAAACTTTTTCTCAAAAACGGAATAAATCATCACACATTCTAAAGCGGCAAAAAAAACAGAGCACAGACGAAAACAAGAGCCTGAATAATTCACGAGCGTGCATTTCGAAATCGACGTTTGATTTAACGGCTCGCCGAACGATCCGCATAATAACCCAGTACAAATCCGACGGGACTGTTCAGGTAAGAGCCGAGACCCTCCCCTTTCGCCACCCCATCTGAAATATTTATACGCACCCTTACACTCGAAAGTCCCGAGAATTGGCCAAATTAAATACGATAAGGCCCAGATTGGCCGACGACGCCTCCGAAGGCAAATACGCCGATACGAATCATCGCCGCGGTCTTTGTGCCCGTTTCGATTTTCCCCATCGATATTATATTTAATATCGGATATTTCATATATTGTATCGTGCGAACGATACGGTGAATGAGGGAGTGGTCCTCCCACTTTTGTCCATGTCAGCGATAGTATCGTTTTCGAGTTTCGGGAGTTTTCGAAATCCGCGCGTGTGCATGTCAAAAGGGCTCTCGACCTTTCGCCTTGGTGAGTTTTATCGATTGTGTTTGGAGAATTTCATTATCTTGATTTTTTGCGTGCTCGCTCATACGAGAAAGTCTCGTTTCGTTATCGTATATAATTTGAGAAAAAGTTTCTTGAAAGATTGGGATTTTCTGTGAATGAAGGCTTTGTTTGTATTCGAAGCTAGTATTTCAATTATTTTAAACGTGTATTTGAGAGTCTTTTGTGTTTTTTTTTTATGTTTTTAACAATTTTTAATATGTTGTTAGTAAAGAATATAAAAATTTCACTAAAAATAACATTGAAAGTCTTCAGTTCAACGAATTAATTATATCAATTGTTTATTTTTTCTTACGGAAAGTATAATATATAATATTTAAATAAAAAATATATACTCATAAAAAAAAATATTTTTATAAATTTATACACTCATAAGGTTAAATAAAGTTCATTTGAAAATTATACTCCGTCTTCCTCAAAAAAAAAAAAATTAATCTTGAAAATCAACAGTTTATTTTTAAATCAAAATCTTGACGTGACCCATTAAAATCTTCAATATTCATTCATATTCTACTTAAATTACTTATTTTGTTTAATTAAATCGTAAATTAAAACGATAATAGTCCAAACGAAAATTTATGAAATTAATTAAATAAGTTTAACTCAAAATTAATATGAATGAAAAAAATATTATAAAAATCTTCATCTAACATTTTAACCAAACACAAATCCTTTCCCAATAAAATATATACAAAAACCACAAATTAAAATCAACCGAACAACAACTTTATATACTCATCAAAGACACCCACACAAAAAAAATCAAATGAAAACATCCGAAAAAAATAATACATATCGCCCACGCCATTTTCGCCATTCATTCGAAAGAAAATTCGCATGATCGATACGCGACATTTATTTCGGGGCCGGGACTTTTCCACATCGCGCGCATACATAAAGCCGCACAAAGCCGCGGCCATATTTCATAGGGGATCCCGCGTGTTTATTTCGCGGGAGATAGTCCTCATTACCGCGGCCACTATTTTTATTACGGGGCATTTTTTTTCGGCGGGAAAATATACGAAAGTGAGCGGAGATGGAAGCGCGTTCGGTTCGGGAAAAGAGCGCGGAATATGCGCGCTGTTATTGCCGTTGAAAAGTGTGAATTACTGTTCTCTGGTGGGTGATGCGTGTGCGTGTGTGTGTGTGTAATAAAGGTGACCATTTTCATTCGGATTTTTAATTGGGAAAGTTTTCGAATTGTTGTTTATCGATATGAACTCGTGGATGGGAAACGTAGTGGGATGGTGAAAGTTTTTGTTTGGTTCGGTAATATTTTTTAATTTTCGGAATTTTTTTTTAATTTATGTTGTATTTATATTTTTCAATTAATGGTCTGTATATGTAGAGAATATTGATTCGTACAGATTATAAAAGTTTAGCTATTTAAAGTATGATGAATGTTAAATCGATTTGAAACTATCAGATGAAGAATATCGAAAATTTTATATCCCGCGATTTATAATATTATTTATTATATATATTGAATATACGATGAGAAATAATGAAAGCGATTTATCCATTTGACTTATGAAAATCAAAATTATATTATATTATGAATCAATGAATATTTTCACGCGTATAATAAATTGATATTACGTCTTTCATTTTAACTACGATCATTTTAATTATTATATTATATTTTATGTGAATTCAGAACAATTTCTAAATTTCCACAAATCCAAACAAATTAAGCACCATCTGGTCACCCTAACATCACACATGAGCTTTAAGAATAAAAAAATCTAGACGAAAAAATTATAATACCCATAAAATATACGTATCTTCTCTCGCACATTAGCGGTTCGTTACATCGTAATAGACCCGCGGAAAGATTAGACCGTCGAGCTCACTTTTCATTCGACAAAATTTATTATGATGGTATCCTACATACATACATACATGTATGTATATGGTAATATATTACGGAAGTGCGTGAATATCCCTATAAAGGTGTACGTTTGGCGTTAATGTGAGTCTTCCTCTGAGGGGTTTCATATTTAAATAGGCAGTTTTTCATGTCACGGGTGTGGTAAGTGTTTTTCGATACAAGATATCTATGAAAAATGACCTATTGTTCACATTATTGTGGGGATTCATGTTTTTCTATAATATTATATATTATAATATAAATCGAATATTCGGATCGAGTTTCTATTGCTCATAAGTGTCGTTTGTTTTATTTATCGATTCAATATTTCAAATATTTTATGAAATTTATAATGTACATATTCGATTTTATGAAACTATACTTTGAGGTTGGTCTATTTTTATTTTTATTTCTTCCAGATGGATATAATTATTCTTGCATGCACGTGTAAACTCAATACATTCTATAATACAACAATGTTGCAAAGGTTAAACAGTAATTTCATGCATTTTCACCTTGACCATTAAAGTGTTTTATTCAATGTTGCACTTTTTACAGTATGAAATTTTATGTATATTTTTCATTACTCCTATTTAAAAAATATATATTTTACAAAAAAATTAAATGATCGATTCATATATAATGATATATGATTGTCATTTTACTCCCAGGTATTTTACTAGGTACTTTATCACAGTAACGAGGCGTCAAACATATTTTTTCCCGTTTTTCCGTGCGTCTTCATCAATCAATTCCTATATAAATGTATAATGTATAATAATAAAAAATCGAGCATTTCGACAAGAAACGATTTAGACACGAGCGATAAGATGAACAATAAGAGGGGAAAAATCGAACGCGAAAAAAATATCAAGATTTATCGACCCTTTCATGTACAATGACGACGTGCACAACAACGGGATACTACTTGAAATATTACAGTTTAATTAAAGTGAACCTTTTTTCGCATCGACGACAAATCACCGACGATATATTATATTAAATATTATTATTGAATGTTTTGTGAAAACGAAACTGAATATAATGGCTTTTTCTTATTTTGATTTGCGAAATCGATCCGTACTAGTACAAATACGAAGCAATTGATAAATATTATCTAGCTGTTTTATATTACGAACTATGCGTTATTTGAAAATCAAAGTAAAATTTATAAATGAATCTTTGATTCGTATCATTGATTTATCTTTTTTTGTATAAATATAAAATGTTTTTTTTGTTCGAATGATACATTACATTATACTATATGTTAAATCTTATATACAAAATTATAGTTAAGCCATATTGAACTTATTAGTTCTTCAAATCACTCATTTGAAACAATATGAAATAGTGTTGATCATAACTTTTTTTTTTAATATGATTTCGGAATTCATATCGAAACCACATGAAATTTGCTCGATTTAATCTGAATAATTTCATAATACATAAATTCTTCAAACACCCAAGGAATATCACTAAGTATACAACCATATTAAAGCCCATCTCGAGGAATATTACAGAATGCTTGGTGAAAAGCGCGAACATTTCACCACCAGATTCGAGCGCGTGACTCATTTGAGATAACAATAAGTATAATAAAACGCTTGACTTTCCGCTAACCGAGGCGTACTTTCAACAAAATTTCAGGTATTTCAAGCTCGCCGACAAAATCTTTTGTAAGAGTTTTAGTTTAATCTGAAGCTTCCCGCGAAGCTCATCTCGGTTTCCTCATTATCCTCGCGAAAGCTTTTGGTTTGTGAAAAGTTTGCATCGTCTAGTTTTGCAAATCCCGTTCAAAAGGTGCTCCAGTGTGCATGGTTGCATTTTATTTATTTTGCTGTAAACTACTTGAAAATTTTCTGCGATTCTTTTTCCTTGCTATATAAAAGGTGATTGTGAAATTTTTGAACTATGGAAACAATGCTGCAATCCGCTTTATTTTTCCTTGTTAAAGCTCCTTCCGAATGAAACTATTTCGTTCTTTATTAAATAATTTATAGATATCAGTTAATTATATTCTTTGTTCAAAGCTTTTGATGAAAATGTTTGTTTGTATTTATTAAATTTCTTGCATCTTTGTTTTGAATGAGGTAATTGTTCTCAAAGTATTTTTCATATTAAATTGATAACTTAATATATGTATATGTACATGAATTAAAAATTACTATATACGCTTTTAATTTTCTTATTTCTATAACAGAATATTTTGGTAACACTATTTTTCACAAAAATGAATTGATTTTTTTTTTCATAACATTTCACAAAAGTTTCTTTCAGTTATACTGAAATGAAAATCTCATTTAATCTATTTCATTACATTATACAACACTAATCTGTTTCTTTTATTAACTTTTCAAAAATTCTATCCCAACGAGCTTTGGGTAGAGTTAACTCTAGCTTTAGTAATTCCCTCGGAATAATAAGAAAGAAATCTGAGTGTGAAAAGCTTAAGGAGAGCTAGGTCAAACGAAAACTGAAAGCCAAAAAAAGTAACACAGAAAACGCCACTTAATCTTGAACCACTTCCGTCCTTGGGAACATGTAAGTTATTGCGGAACAGGATCTCCTTTTTGTTCCATTTAAAGACTTCTCTGCGTTTCTTTTGAAATATTTTTCATTTGTTTGCAGTCTGCTCAGGAGCAAAAGTAGTATTGTATGATACGTGCTGAAATAAAACCTGCCAACTTCAAAAGAACACTCCGGAGAAAATTCTAGCGAATCTAAGAAGGCTTTTTTCCAGTATATGAACTTCAATAATAATCATCTGTGGCATTCCCTAAATATGCTATTCTAATGTAAAAGCACAAAATTGTAGAGCAAACGACTCGGTAAAATCCGACCCAGAACGTGTTTATTGGTTAAATTTTGATATGTCACGATTCCTTAGGAAGTTTCCTTCGAAACATATTTATAATTTTTTCTAAGGTATTCCTCATTATTTCTCTTGTCAAAATTTTTAACGGAACCCATATTATTTTATAAATGCTTTCTCCGAATTGAATAAATTCAATTATTGCTATTGTAGATCACGGTTGAAACTTGCCGTAGAATGATAACGTATCAAAGCCCATCATCAACTTTGGCTTTGAAGAAGATTGATTAGCTAGTCGGCAATTCATCATCGACCGAAATCAAACTTTCTCACTGAAGTCGGGCAAAAGACATTTTATATGAGATACTAAAGTTGTCCCGAATTATAGATCGGTGACCTTTTCCGAAACGAAAACTTAATATTTGATACACAGCTCAACAAGGGAATAATTTCTTTGAGAAACTGTTGTGTAAGATATAAATTTCGTATTTATTTTTAGTTTTGATCGTATTAATTTAAACAAAAATAATTAATCAATATTTCATCGCATTTCATCCATTGATTTATTTATAATATATGTTTCATAGTATGTAATAAATAATATTTTAAAAGCTTAAATAAAAATATTTTACGAAGATATTGCAACCGAACATAAGTAGAACTATATCACCTATATTTTTTTTCCGGAACACTACATTTCACTTTATATTCAAACCGCTCCTATTGTAACACATTCACACAGCAATAATGTACGCAACCATAGGTTTTCACGACCGGAAACACACAAGAAAATATACATTTTGCACAAAGAGAACAGAACTAAAACTCACATAATCCAAATTAAATTAAATTAAAAAAAAACCTTCTCAATCAAATCTTAAATCAACGATTCGACGAAGAATATATTTTTTCAATATAAAAATTCATAAAATATAATTTCATTATTATTTCTTTATTTATAATATAATTAAATAATTCGCCAATTTCCTTTTGTTAAAATAAAAGGAAATTGCGAAATTTGGACCTAGACCCCTTGTATGTATGTATACGTCCATGTATAATATATACGCCAGAAAAGAATTCGTATACGGGTACCGGAAGGAAGTGGTGGGTCTCGGCTCGGTCCCGGTCTAGAAACGTATCCCGGAAGCGAGCCGAGTCCCGTTTTGTCCCGGAAAACGACGGAAAAGGTACGCAAATGTACCGTAAAGTGTTCGACTCGGAGGTCGGGGCGTCCGGGATCGGAAATCGTGTGTTTTCTGGATTTTAAACGCTAGTTTCTTTGTTGTGTATATGAGGAAAATGGGTTTGGTAACTGAAAAAATGCGGTCGATGTGCGTGTGTTTGATGGTTTTCGCCAGAGTAATCTATAGATTACCGGGAATGCTTTGATGGGTGAGAATTCAATATCTATTGAGTTAATTACTATTAGGCATATTTTAGGCGTGGTGTAAAGTTTTTTAATTGAGTCTTGAAATTTTAGTGAAAATTATGTAAGAAATTTCGTTTTACTTATTTGTTTATGAATTGAAATTTAAATTTATAGTGCTATTAAAATTTTAAATATTTTAGTAAGAATACATATGTAGATTTTAGAATAAAAAATGTGATATAATCAGCAATTTAGTAACTAAAAAGTTCTTGAAAAAACTATAATTTATTTTTCAGTAAATTTTTCTCCAAAGTAATATTTTAATTTTTATAACATTCGTTTCCTTCATTTCTAAAATTATATCGCTTTTACAAATGCAATTTGCTTAAGTCAAAAATGCCAAGTGCATAAATTCAACCTCAAAGGACATTTTTCATTAACCTTCACAACCAGAAAAATGCAGCGATAAATCAGACGTATAAACAATTTTCTACGAATAGAAACATACAACGCCGATAAAACATAACTCAAACCAAAAAATTACCACAAAACCCACATAAAAATACTCACCAATTATTATATAAACAACAACAATTCAAAGCAAATCAGACACTTCCCTTAATTAATCGGAATACACGTTAGCATGTCGCGTATATTCCGCACAGGGAACATTTCCGTCATGCGAGTTGCATGCGAGTTCAGTAAGCTGGTTTTCTCAACAGTTACGATATCCCTATTTTGTTATTATCCAGATAAATGATCTGTCTAGCGTTCTGCGGCTAACATATTACTTAACGAGAGAAACACTACTGCAAGATTACGGTGATCATTAATCAAAAAGCCGAACAACGTGCTAAATTCGTTTTCGCGCCGATTCGCAACCCCGTGTTAACTTCGGCGTCAAACAATAACGCTATCAATTTGATCTGTTGTATATTATAAATTTTATATAATTAATTTATTTAATTTGTTTTGGGCTTCAATTTGTTAGTGGAATTAAATACAATCAGGGCTTAAAGTAATAAAAAGTTAGCTTGATTGTTTTGATAATATTTTTTGTAAATTAATGAAAATTTTATTTTCCAACCATTTTATTTAATTTCTTTGTAAATTATTTCATTTTTATGATGTTAAAATAAAAATTGATTACTTAATAAACAATAAAATATATGTAGTTTTAAAATGGTGAATTAAGAGTTCCACGAATAGTGATTAATGAGATCTATACATTTTATAAACACCAATTTCTCCCAGGCCAAAAATACCACTACTCTCTAAACCTCTGCAAACTCTGACATTCAATGTCTCTTCTATTTCAAGAGTATACTACATACGAAAAAAAGAGTGTTGTGGTGCTCACCAAACGTAAATATTTGAGGGCGTTTCACGCAAATTTTCGAATAGGCACCCACGCAAAAAAAATACGTATGGGGTGCGGACCCTTCGAAGCATTATGTGCTCGTGTGATTAAGTTGCGCATATATAAAAGGATATTCCGTGTATTATTCAGGAAAACCTTTTTTCCGCATATCTGAGCTTCGCTTCTAATGAAAATTTTTGCACGGGAAAATTCGCGAATCACTACGGGGATATGCTCTCGCGCGCGCCAAAGAAAATATGGTAAATACGGTTTGTAAATGGTGGATGTTTGCATTAAGGATTTTTTTTTTGAAATATGAATCGAGGTTTTGAATTGAATGCTTTAAATGAGATGTTTGAGAATACATAGATTTATATTTTCCATGTTTTTTACACTACTTTTTTCTGTGCTTGTAATAAATTTTAAGTAATTAAAAAAATTATACTCTAAAATTTTTTTATAAAAGCAAAAATTATTTCAGAATTTATTTTTTCTCAAAAGAAAATTTTCTGTTCACATCATTGGTACTTTAATTAATGGTATCTTTTACTTCGCTATCAATAGTGATTTATTCATATCACAGACTCGCAATTAATTCAAAGGGAATATTCATTGAATAAATATTATTATTCAATATAATAATTTTATGAATTCAAATATAATACTATACGCATGTTGTATAATATTTCCTTCTGCAAATACGATTGATTTCTTGGAAAATTAGTGATGTGGTTTCGTTGATCGGTTTAATTCAATCTAAAACGTTAATTTTCGATATATTGTCGAACACGCAATTTCTCACGAAATTCCGTGCAAATTCTGTAATATCATAATTAGTACACAAATCAAACTCAAGATATCGCGAAAGCAAGCACTTGAACGTTGTGGTATTTATGACTTACCGCTGGGAAATTAGATTGTATCATATTTGAAATCATCAGAATTTCTAATAACATGTTTCAAGTTCAATCGGGTTATGCATATTTCAATATATGTATATATAGAATTTACGTCGCACATCTATTAGTTTCAAACTTTGAAGAAAAATTATTTTACTTCGAAAAGACTCAATCGTTGGAAAATTTTCCATTAACATGTATCATTTTCCAGTCTACTTATTCAAGCGTTACAAAATCAGATCCAACTTTGAAATGCGGAATGGCTTTTATGTTTATTGACAAACCCGTCACTTGCACGGCCCTTCAATCAATTATAGCGATCGTTTGATGAAAAAATGGCACTTTGAGGTATACGCGAATCAAAATCAAATTATAAATGAAAATAACAAATAAAGTAGCTCGTTCCAATTCCGCTCAAACTTTTCCCAAATTTTTTTTTATTTACTCAAGATTTTATGATGATGAAAAAAATGTAGGAGCACGAATTTTAATATCGCTCGTCGAGATTTGCCCGAAATTTGGTTGTGCGTAATTTGCGAGCAAAATGAAACAAGTTCGAGTGATTATAATTCGCAAAGGATCTCTCGAGTGAAAACGCGGAAACTTAATTAATTTCAAGGAAACCAAAGTAAATATTTGTCGCCGTAATTGTCTCGATGTTTACTCATTAAAATATATGGCTACGGCGGCCAAAGATTCTCGTTTGCTGCTACCTGAAACATTGATAATTAACACACCCGCGGTTTTAATCATAAAACTCCCGCAAATTGTATAATAATTATGAAATTATTAAAACTCATCTCGGATAATTTGAACCATTGAATTAGCATTACAATTTGCGATATTAAATATAACACTTTCTGCATTGGACATATTGTGACTATAGTTTAATTAAACATATAATAATATACTACAAAATTTGATAAGGGAATTATTTTATACAATAACAGTAGATAACGAACCTTGAATATTATAATATAATACAGTTGACTCATGAATTATAAGAGAATTCTCAAAGGACATAAACATTCAAATTTAACTTTATAGCATTTTAGATATATTCACATAAAATAAGATAAAAACAAAAACCTCACACTTTCTCAACCAATATTTTAGGGCACATACATATATTACATGAAAATTTTATTACGTACACCTACAATAGACCTGAAATCTAATTTACGAAATTTCTTATCTACGCACGAACACCCAAAATTTTCACTACGCCTTCTAATTCGCATATAAACAAAATACTAAATCGAACAACCCTGCCATACAACTACACGAACGACCCTCAAATTTCCGAAACTGCAAACTATTCCTCATAAAGACACAGCACAAATTCGTGTTACACAACAAATTAAATAACACAAGTCAGGACTCTGACGACGTTGTAAACAAGGACGCGGCCCGGGCTAATTAAGCGAACCTGTCCGACAAGACCATCATATTATACCTGGAGGAATGGCCACTGGCAACAGTCCCGGGAATCGAATTAAAACGGGACAGGAAGTTCGAGGGTGAAAACGGGACGCGCAGGTGGAAAATCGGGGGCGTTTCGACGATATCGTGATATTTTGTTATTGTTGGTGGTAGGAGAGGCAATTTCGCGGTAGAGTTTTTTTTTGTTGTGTTGTGGGGTGTTTTTTTTTTGGTGGGTGGATTTTTCACCGATGGGGAAATTTAACGCACGTGAATATGTCGAGGTTCATATTTACGAGCGGGCGTTTTATGAAAAATTTTATAACCGTTCTAAATCAAAATTCGAATTTTTTTCGAGGTAGGTTAGGTTAGAATGTGTTTACTTTTAATCGGCTACTTATTTATTTTTCGACGGTGTTTTTTGCTTGAAAAAATTTTGACGATTTTGCAAATGTGATTTTTTTAGATAGCTATTTTTTAATTAGATTTTATTATATAAACACCAACATTCTTGGTATCAAAATATTTTAAATTGAATTTTATATTTTCAATAATTTGAAAAAAAATGTAATGAAAATTAATTAATTAATGTTTAAAAATTCATATTTTTTGTAGAATATTTTGCTCTTTTATGCAATTACTAATATTTTAATTTTAATTTTACTACCATGATATATTATCATCAATTTTTTTCTGAAATATTTTATTCAAACAAATCAAAATAAATTTATCCCGAAAAGTCACCAACCATTCCGAAGCACAAAAGTAAATGATCGAATTTCCAAACACACAAAAAACACGTCAAACTATCCATACAAATAACTTTCACCGAATCGTAAAAAAAACCCAACAAACTCTTAAATATCGAAACGTCCAAATACGACAACAGACATCACACTTTCATAATACAATAAAGAAAGAACGATTCGAGCCAATTCCTTTTTGTCCACTGACGAGGGTCTGACAATGAGAACCAGCACCCTTCATTTCCTAGACCGGCCACATTTCGGACAAACTTCCACACATCCGAGTCGATTTTATACACACAAAAAAAATCTAAACTCCCAATAATTCGAATCGAAGCCTCGCGATCCGACCCGCAAACGATTTGCATACGATAAAATAAAAGTGGGGGCCCAATAAACGCACTTTCCCTCTCGTCCTAGGGGACTACTTGGCCCGGCGGAGAAGTGGATTTGTCAATAATCCCCCATTTGCCCAAAGTGAACTGGCTTTATTTTCCTAATTTTTTTTCCCCTCTCGCAAGGGATCTCAGTTTTTTCGTTATCGGAATGTATCAGCGAAACCCGAGAACACGATTCGCTTTGTTAGCGCCGGCGTGTCCCCAGTTTTCCCCAGTTCCTTTTTTCTTTCGGATAAGTGTTCGCTTTGTAGGCAAATTGAAAAGATAATCGCCCGCTCGAGCGTGGGTGGCCTGCTTTCGGGCGAAGGTGCTGTTGCACGTGAAAAAATGAAAAGTGTATATAAAATAATGATATATCGCTGTGTAAGGACACGTGTGCTCTATCGACGTCGTGTACGTGAAGTCTTTTTGACGAAATGAATATTTCGCCGCGGGCTGCAAATATTCATAGGCGAAAATGGTTGATGCAAAATCGCTGAAGCGGTAAAATTTCAAACGTGAAATTTTTCCGAAAATTTCGTGTTTAGTTTATGTCTCGAATATTACATTTGAGAAAATTATCTTTTTGTGTCGATTTTACTGCAAAATTATTGATAATTTTAATACTTCATATGCAATTTGATACTTGATGTTTTGTTTATATACGAGATGATTATATTTTCATATATTTATTTTAAAACATATTTTGAAAATATTCATTTTATTTCATTCAAATCGAACACGAATGAACTTTCAAAGTTTCATGCAATATGTAGGAATACAATTTTTGTCAATTCGGAATTGCATTTCACTGGAAACACGGTGAATTCTCTTTTTGACTACGGAATTTCGTTTCAAATTTTCATACAAAACTTTCATACTTTTCAATATGAAATATTTTTCATTTTCATCTACGAATACTAAATGAAAATTCACCTCTCACAAACTAACATACGAAAATTCTCAACATCCATAACAAATCCAACTATCACACTTTTCTCATACGCAAACTAAATTCAATCCAACTATTATCCTAACACGTATCGTATCGAACAAAACACACCCAAAAAAACTTTCCAACACCATAAATCCAGCCAGATAATCCCTTTTGTACAGGTGATGTGCAAATTCAGGCCCGAAACGCAAACAATTCCGATTACGCGGCGCCACGGTATGCCCGCGCGGCGCGCACATAACTTTTTCACGGCTGCCGAACAAGTCATGTTTGCATTTCGTTTTTGATGATCCGTAACCATCGGAAAGGGCCAATAAAACTTTACATATGGGTCGGTTGCCTATAGAGGGAACTTTCGCTTTCGCACACACACCCCCACGGCCATTGTTTGCAATAAAATGCCTTAACTTCGCCTCGCGGCCCTGAAAAAATAAAACAAACCCTTTCGATTTTGGCAATGTTATCTTTGGGGGCAATGAAAATATACACGGATATTTTCTCGGGAGAGTGTGTACTTCAATATTTTGAATTCGAAGGTTTTTTATAAAATAATATTATATAATCTGTGAAAAAAATTATAAGTTTCAATTTGATCAAATGTTCAAATATAAAAATTATATTAACTTTTCATTTTTTTATCAATTTGAACAATTGACTTTTATTATACTATAGTAAATGTTTTCATTGTATTGTAATAATAATTATCCTTTAACTTGCACTAAATTTAAATTACATAAAATGTATTTCCATAGACTATAACGTTGAGCTGTTATACAATTTGATTGACAGAAATGCGCTGTCAGAATATATCAGAATATCATAGTTTGCAAATAATTGACAGTCAACAAACCTTGATATGTATCCTTTCGTGTAATACATAATTCATCATCATCACTATCGTGCATATGCAGCTTGTATAACATTTATAATAGTACATATAGGACAAAGATTTTCCAAAACGATCAGTGATGCCAAAATTTATCACATTTTTTTAAATTTTATAATAAAGAAAAAATAACCATCAAAGAATTTGAATTACATAAATTGTTTATAATTGATGGCAATTATCTATTTAATCATTTGCTAACTTCTTAATTGATAGAAAAATGGAAATTTTTTAAGATTAAAATATACAATCATTTATAAATTAATACTAAAAATAAAATGTATTAAGGAAATATTTTTTGATGATATGATTCACATTACTTTCACATGTGCAAATATTATATTTAATATTCACTCGTTTAATATCCGCGGTGGAAAATTTCAATAAGCTGAACGGGAAGTTGCTAATGTCGGGAGCTAATCTGCGCTGAAGTGAGGTTTCGGTTACAAAATATGAACGTTTTCAGCTTTTCGTTGAAATCTCGATGCTGAAATGGATGTCGTTTCGACGCGGATTTCCAGTTTCGCTGACGATATTGAAAAGGATGGATTACAGTCATTGAAAAGACGCAGTTTCGATATACGAAAGCTCTATTGAAAATATCGACTTTTTTTATTAATTCTAAAAAATATTATATATAAAGTAGCAAAGTAATATTTTAATATTATTATTATAACAATTTATTAATTTTAAGATAATGATATAGAAAATTTCGTACTAAAAATATAGTGACATCTATAGAACTTTTATTAAATATTCGAAATTTTCTTGAAAACTTTAAACGTGAAATATTTGAAAAATATCAAATTTTAAAATAATCCAAATGAAAATTTCAGGATATTTCCATATTCTATTCAGTCGAATTCATTAATAAAAAAAATCAACTAATCAACTCATCTATCTAAAAAATTCACCAGCAATATTTATTTCAAGTTTCACGCCTGAACGAACGCAACCCCTTCACAACAAGACGTATGGCGCCGAAAAGCGCGCTTCTTAACGAAATTAAAAACGTGTTTTCTTTATTCGTCGCTGGTCTTCCACTTTATTTTTTCCTCGACGTCCATTCCTTACTTCCACTCCTTTTTTTGCACCCATCCCGGAAAACCGAAGCGTAATTCTTCTCTGTCACTCGAGACCGCTCGACCTCTCAGCAACCCGGGACTCGAACTCGGCGAAAATAAAAACTAGCGAATGAAATAAAATAAAATAGAACAAACACGCGTATATGTGTATTTATATAGGAGGGGTAGAAAAACTCCTTTTCGCCAATGGCTTTGGCTATATCTCATTACATCCTTCGGAGTCCTGCTGAAGTGCTATTTGTCACCGATCCGGTTGACGTTTCCGAAACTAGCCTGTCGTGTATCGGATAACCGAAATGTTCTGCCCTTTGTCTCTGATGAGATTCGAAATTATATATGTATTTTTTAATGATTTTTTTGTATGTGTGTGTGAATGAAATAAATGTTTATTGTGTTGAATTTTTTCAGTGATCTTTGTTTCATTATTGATTCTGATAGATATAATGAAATAAAAATATTCAAAAATTTTGATTGTTTATTTACAATCATATTATCAATGTCACAATGTTTTATTTAATTTTTATAAAACGTGCTTAATTGTCAATCTGCAAATTATTGGTGCTTTAAATTTAATATTATAAATCATATTAGGATTGTAATGCTATAATTGAATACTTGACTATTGTTGCTATAAAATCGTAAATAAACACCAATGCTAATTGATCGATGTTGTTTAAGTATGTAACAAATTTACGATTAACCACACATTTCATAAATATGGACAATGCTTTCACGTCTTTTTTTGCTAAAATAATCAACCAATTTAGAATAAAAATACATTGTTACGGAAATTAAATAAATAAATACATACCTCTTAAGTTTTGTAACATGAGTTTATTTATTAAAATAGCTGTTTTTTCGGATTCTCTTTTTAATATCTCACACGAAAATGCCAAAATTAAAACAATCGATATATCATGTACACACCAAGTAAAAGCTTGAACAAAATTTTCTGACATCTGAAAAATAATTAATTATTAAAATATAATATAAGCTGGAGTCTAATAAATATTGCAAAGACTTTTACTTCTGACACAACCAAATCGAAAACTGACATTGTACAATTTATTAATAAGAATAAAGGTAAAAGCTGAAACTAAAAATACAATTTTATTTTTAGAACAAATTATTTAATTTATACATTCCATTATTTTCCTCACTTCTATGTTATTCAGATAACATATTTTATCAAAATTTTCCGAAAGTTTCAAATAAATTTTATTCAATTCACTCACACTAATGGAATTTTTGAATTCATCACATTTTTCAATAATCGTTTGCGGAAAAATATCCAAATCTGGAACGGGAGCTAAACGAGATTTCAGTTTTTTTGAAAGCTCATAGTTCAATAATTTTAAGTGAGTCATTATAATATAAACCCAAGCTATAAATCTCAATAGCAAAAAATCGATTTTCACGTACGAAAAAATATAATATAAATGTTCGAAATATCTGAACTTCACTATTACACGTATCCACATAAAATTCGACAGTAAAAAGAAAAACCCTTGTGAAATCAAAATAATTATTTTTATACGAGAATGAAAAGGATTCTGACCCAATATATCGTATAAATAATCAAAATTTCTACAAATCTCTACGACCACTTTCTGCTCTACAATCTCGCTTTTTATTGACGTCAACAGCATAACTGTCAATGATAACCAAAGCAACGCAATAATCATGATGGATATTATTACCGAATTATCCGATAAATGTCTTATAATGGAGCAGGAAACTCGATATACTATAAGAAATTTGATTAAAATCAAGATTAACACGTATAACTTTTTCCACCATTTTCGTTTTTCGATCTTGCACTGTTTCAAATGATAAGTTCTAATGCCGAAAATTTCATTGATGATTACAAAAAGTCGGAAGTTTGTGTCGAGAAACGATTTATCTTTCACGCGATATTTTTGTTTTTTTTCGCTCATAATTAAAAAATACTACAATCGTTTTTTTCAATTTGATATTCGTTTTATGAAAATTCATTGAAATCTTGTAATTTTCGTTTCCATATGTAAAGACGTATCAATCGCGTTTAATGAATTAAAAAAATATAATAAACGATTCATTTTGGATATAGTTTGACGATAGTGTGACAGTACATCAAATTTTCATATATATTTTGACATACATTTAATTTCGACGAATACACTCATAACGTCATAACTAACATTTTCCTTTTACCATTATTGAAATTAATTTGTTTTTTTTTTCACACTAAACAACACACTCGGACTATAAAAGCAATTATGTATCTTCATTTAATTTAATATTCGTTGAATATTAATTGTAAGTCAATTTTATGAGACAATATATACGCCCTTATCGAAAATCTGTATAAAATATTATATTTATAATTTTTACACATTTCTCGGTGGATTTTATTGGTTTTTTCCGGAGAGTCGGCACGTTTTGTGCGCGTTTTCAATTTATTTCTACCATTGTCTACCGGAGTAAAAGAGCAAATTCTATTTCACGCTGAAAACGGACGACAGCCCGAATTCAAGCCGTATGATTGAGAATCCATTGTGTACTGAAAATTACTTTTTGTCGTCGAACTTGATTAATCAAAAAAATTCGGCGCCCGGTGCTGAAAATTTTCTGATAGTCGATTGACTGTTCTGTTGGAGTTTCAGTTTGTAAACAATTAAACAAACGACTAATTTTAATATACAGTGTATTATTTTAATGGTTTTTTTATAAAAAATGTATTACATCGTGTCAATTTTTGCTTTAATTGCTATAATTGCATATGTAGTGATCATTGCTGCTAAATCGTATAACATCGCGAATCCCAATTTGACATCGTTATTCAATGATACATTAAATATTTTTTCTTTCACACATTTCATAAAAATCGTCAATGATTTCATATCTTTTTTATCTAAAAATAAATATCAATGTATTAAGGATTGAATTAAAAAAAAAAATATTTTGAAATTTTTTCGTAATACCTTGCAAATTCTGCATCAAAATTTTATTTAAGAGAAGCTGTGTTTTTCGTGATTCGTTTTTTAAAATCTCACATGAACTTGCTAAAATAATTAAAACCATCATATCATGCATTATCCATACAAATACCGTGAATGATGTTGCTTTCTAAAAAAATCTCTATTAAATATGTAATCACATACATATATTATACTAAACAAATACATATACATAAATATAATACATACGAAATCAATTATTGCCATAATCAAGTCAAGTATAGAAATTGTACAGTTAATCATAGAAAAAAGAACTAACAACTGAATCTAAAAAAAATATTTATATTGCCGCCTAAATTATAATATTTAGGTTTATTAATTTCACGTTTATATTCTCATAAGATCATACCTCCATATAATATGACATGCTTATCTGTTCTAAGGCATTGAAAAGTTTCAAGTAAACTTCATTACAAATTTTTATACTGACAATATTTATTGATTTTTTATTTTTTTTTATTTTCACATGTATCTTAGGTAAATTCACAATGGGACTATGAAGCTTTTTAGAGAGCTCATAATTTAATAATTTCAAACGAAATAATATTAAAACTAACCATATTATAAAATTCAAAAATGAATAATCTATTTTTGCATACATGTAAAAATAATAAATACTTGAACTAACATTATGAACATACATATTAGTTCCCCAAATTAATATCAACGTTATGAAAAAAAAAGTTTGTAGAATTGAATTGATTTTTTTCACGTATGAACTATATGGAACTTTGTTAAATTTTTCGTATGTAAAGTCAAAATTTTTCGATATCTCTGACATAAAGCTATCATCTATAATTTCATTCTTAATCATTGATATCATCACAATAGAAAATGATAAAAATAGTATAAGGTGTAGCATAATTTTCGATATAGTAGAAACTAAATTATCATATTTTTTCAAAGAATTACGAACTATAATCGCGTAACCGAAAATAATAGAAATCGTTGATAAAATAACATATGCCCTCTTCCACCATTTCCGTTTTTGAATATGAAATTGCTTTGAATAATGAAGTCTGATGCCTAAAATTTCATATATAATAACAAATAATCTATGATTTGTATCAAAAATTGATTCATCTTTCACAATGTAATTATTGTTTCTCATGACTATATTTTCAATATTACAATATGATTTCTGAAAAAATAGATATAAAGTCACTCGATAATGAATTCAAACCAATTAACAATTTTTTTCTCCAATAAAACTTTTATTTCACTAATATTATGCTCACTAAAATATTTATTCTTCAATTATTGGTAAAACATATTTGATTGATTATTCTAACCTTTTTAATTATGCAAGTAACTTAATAAAATCAATAATTAAAAAGTCAAACAAAAAAATTTCGATCAGTATTCACATAACCACGAATCAAACATGAACTTCGAAAAAGCTTTCATCGTGTACATGTATCTATCAAAATATTGTATCGATTATTATTTTTAATCGAACAAAAAAACTATACATATACTCGTATATATTTATCAGATATTTTTCGACGAATTTACAAGATTTACCATTGAATTAAATTCCATCCCTTACGCGAAAAGTCATAAAAGCGCACACATACATATTATACATCCGACAATAACAATTTTATCTCACGTGTTTATATGGGGGCCATAAACGCGATATGAAAAGAAAACACGCCATCGGAAAAGCGGCATTTCCTTTATTTTACGACCCATTTTACGTACAAAAAACAGAGAAGGGGCGAACTTTTCCTAGAACATTTCGATTTTTCGCGAAACGACCAAACGAAGACAATAGGCTACGTGATTTTAATTTGTGTCGAATTGATCACAATGAATTTTAAACGTGTGTACTCAGGCCGTAAGTTCGCCGAAGATTCCCTTTAATACCGAAAACGTGACTAAATACGGTCGACTTAGGATTCCGAGGGAAAATCAACTCGAACTAATCTTCCTAACGAATTCAAGTACAAGTGCTTAAAGAAAATCGATGTGCTTAACTCAATGATAAAGTGTGTTAATTTAACTTCGGAAATGTACAGTGGATCATCAAATTTTGATTTTCTTTTGTGAGTCAAACTTCTATGATGAAATGTTTAGATTTAAATTGTCTCCTTGAAAATTTCCAATACTAATTTCGAATTTAATCAAATTTATTATGTCAAGATTAATTTTAAACACTCAAAGATACAAAAACTATATTATTTTTCAATATGAAAAATAATCGTGTCGAATGATCTGATATTTACTAGTACATATAATATATCGATCATTCATGTTTTATGTGCGAATATCAATCATTTTCACGACGTAAGCCGTCGACTCGGAAACGGACCGGAAAAGCACTTTCGCTAATGGGATATCAATAACAATTAGGTTGTTATTCAATTTACATAACAATACGCTTTTATCCGACTAATGTAAAGCGTCGCCGAAAGATTGTATTAATTTCTTAGATTTTTACTCGATGTTTGTCACGGATATGTCGTGCTTGAAAAATTTGAATCGTTGAAAACTTTAGACGAATACACATATGGTATTATATCGAATGTATTATAAATGAATCTAGTATTTATTTATAATATCGGTGTACTTATTTCACTTTATATGTAATATTTATGATTTGTTTTAAATATACAATGATACATACCTACGCATCTGTCAACCGATGTTTGAATCAATCAATATATTATTATCGATTACGTATTTCTGAAAATGTTTCATTATAAAAATAAGTTTAAGTGCCTACAATATTTAAAAAAAATATTATTATTATTTTTTTAATTTATATCACATAAAAACATAAATTTAACTTCGCTTTAGTTTTTTTTAAATATTATTAAAATAAATATTTATATCTGTTATTTTTCAAACAATTATTACAAAAATAAAATACGCTAAATGAACAAAATTAAAATGATTTTGCGAATGTTGGATCATTTTACGCCTGGTCGTTTATTTCGCTTTTATGTCCGTTCGCGCGTACACGCTTGCTTTTGAGCTCGCCGGTTGTTGTCACGAAGAAAAAGGGAATTTAAAACATTAAATCATGTAAGGATTTTCATTTCCATTCATTATTCTATTTTCCAAGTATTATTTTCGCTTTTCTTTTCATTGAAAGCTATATAAACATATCCTATATAACGTTTCTAGAAAAACGTACAATGACGTTTCTGAAATGTTTAAAATTTGCGATTATAATGCGATATTTCGCATTCATATTTCATTTCCATTCAAATACTCCCGTTTCTGACTTTAAAATTCCAATAGTTACTTATTTAAACTGTTTTTGTCGTTTATTATCGTTACTACACATACCGTATTTTAACATAACCTCTACTGTCAACATTTCACGTTGCATAGATTTGTTTGTTCACATTCATTTGAAAAATGGTACATTACTAATGTTGTAAAATTCACAGGACTACTACTACTACAGCTAAACCTCGTTCTGAAATGACCTTAGAAGAATTGGCTAAAATTGAAGAAGAAGAATTTAGTACTGGTCCTTTATCCGTACTCACACAATCTGTTAAAAACAACACTCAAGTGTTGATAAATTGCAGAAATAACAAAAAACTGCTCGGTCGTGTGAGAGCATTTGATCGACATTGCAACATGGTATTAGAAAATGTTAAAGAAATGTGGACTGAAATGCCCAGAACTGGTAAAGGCAAAAAGGTAAACTTATTTCGATCTTTTTATTTTTATGTCTCTTTTTGATAAATCTTAACATATATTTTTGGTTGTATCTTTCAGACTAAAGCTGTGAATAAAGACAGATTCATTTCCAAAATGTTCCTCAGAGGCGATTCTGTAATTTTGGTCCTAAGAAATCCACTGGCAACAGCAGCCGGAAAGTAAACTGTAATACTTACCGTATTAATGTTAATTTAACTTTTAAATGTAATCTAACATTAGAATGCTATGTATAACATTCTTGTAAATTTCAAACCTTGTGGCAACACTTTTACTGATATGAGCGTGATCAGAGTATTTTGTATTTTCAACTTGTATCTAATTTTTAAATAAACAACAGTTTTATTTACCTAGTTTTATTTATTTTAACATCCAATAATTACAAATTTCAACTATAAAATACAATATGTTACGACTTAACTCTTAAAAATGATCACATTTTACTTGAGCTTCTACCAAAAGGTAACAGTTCGTTTTTGATTTATATGATAATAGCAGAGATTCGAAAGTGAATCACGTTCGCTTATGTATCATTTAAAGTATTTTGACAAACTTATTTTTCGATCATTTTAGCACATTCTGTGTATCAAATAGACTTTGTTATATTTGGAAAATATATGTATTTACAAAACTTGAAAAATATTTTTTCAATAAAATAAAGATCTATTAGTAAATATGTTAAAATGTTTAAATATTGAATTTGGAAAAAGTAAAACAAGAACAAAACAAAATCAGAACATTAAAAAACAGAAGGGCAGCATAAAACTGGTGCTCTTTGGCTATGGTAAATTTACATGCATACTTTAATATGTATAGATGCTCAAATTTAATGATTAAATCAACTTAATTATAGATCAAAACCATTCTACAATCAAAATATATCACGATCCAGATTAACCAAACATTCATTAAAACCTTCCACAGCCTTAGTAATTATATTTGGTACTAATTATTTATTATGCTAGAGATTCCCAATTCATAAACTTATCTTTGGTTAACAATAAGATGTTTCAAAAATATGATATAATTTTTTTAGTATTATTTTGAAGCCTAAAAAATAAAAACGTGGAAAAAAATTGAATTTGAATTATTTAAAAACGTAGAAATATCGGAAAAAAATATTTATTTTCACGTAATATTGATAAAAATATATATCAACTGTTGTGCATTATGAATAAGTATTCAATAAATCAAAAACTTACTAAAAATTTTAGAAGTTAAGGGAACCTCAGCATAATGCTATAAATCAGTTATATAAAGTGTAAACCAAAACAAATGTGTCTTTGTTAACTAAAAATATGAGTATGTTACATAATGATATTATAAAAACATTAACAGTATTTGAATTGAATGTTTACACTGCAGAATTTTTATTCTCACCATTACTCAAATTAAAAAAACTCCTTAGAAATTCAACAGCCTAATTATAAATATAAAAATATTTACATAAAGAGCTCCAATAAAATAATCAGAAACCACAATTATAAAATAACAATTAAATCATCGATCGAGATGTAAATTTGAGGCTAATGGCATTTCAGTCTTAAATTTATGAATTAATTCAGATACTTTCTTCAATTTGAATTCACCAGCATACGGTTTGGCTACGTTCAAATATCTTACTCTGCCATCAATATGAGAATCTAACACACCCCATTGTCTAAGAAGTCTAATGCAATTTTTGATTGCATCTATAGATACAGCTTCACCTACAAACAAAATTTATTATATTTTCAAAAAATACACACAAAAATCAGATACGATATAGCAAAAATACAAACCATAACAACATGATCCATTGTTAAGAGATTCTCTCAATTCAGATAGGACTTCCTGTGCATATTGACTTTCTGTTATGTAGTCTTTTTCAAAGTTCAGTATTAATGATAAACAATTAGCAGTAAGACTATAAACTTCTATCAAAGGCCTTAAAACAGCTTGAAGTTGATTTCTAAAATTATTTGTTTTTTATTAAAATGCATAAACTTGATTTTTCAAGAATTATGTAATATTATATATTGGATAACTGTTATACCTAATGTGAACAGTTTTTTCATCCAAACCAATATTGTACACAATACTATTATTACTGTAATTATCACTACAATCATCTAAAGTGCTTGCGACACGACGGGACCATTTGTGATTGCCATCTTCAAATTCCTAAAATTTCAGTTCAATTAATTTACAAAAAGATTCTTGAGTTTGTAAATGAAAATGTATAAATCAATTTTTTTACCTCTGGAACTTTCAAAATCTCCCTATAAACAAGACCATCAATTGCATCATTAATAACATCAATTAACTGTTGACAAGGCTTATGTAAAATGAATTCTTGCGACATAATTTCACATAGCTGTGTAGACAAATCAACTAATTCATCATGTTTCACCTCAATACTCATGAGAGATGTTTTTGCTGAAGTAATGATTACTTGCAAAGCCGTTACTGAAAAAATTAAAATTTATAGAAACTATCACAACTACTTTGTACTTTGTTTCATTAATATTAAGATGTAGCTTACCAACTATACTTTGCATAGCAAAATAAGGTAAAAGACAGTTTCCGTAGTATGAAAGTTCTATGACATTTGGTTGAATTAAAACTGGTTTTATTATAATTTCATCCCCCTTTTTTTCCTTGATGATCAATCCAGGTCCCAATAAATTAACCTATAGAATGCATATCAATTTAGAATTTAAATCAATACTGAGAGAATAAGAAGATTAACCGAAACTAACCGCATGGTTTATAACATCTAAAGGTTCACCAGTAAAGCCAACATCTCGATTGTGAGCTATCAGTTCGTTTGTTAAAGATTCTAGAGCTTCTGCTAAAGTAACTAAGGAACATCCATTTCTAAATTTCGTAAGCAAAAGGAATGAAACTGCATTGGTAGACATTATGGCAGTTGCGTTTGCACAATCTGTAAAATAAATTTTGTGAATTAACATCGATAATAATTTAGTTAAAGTAAATTTACTTCAAATTTTTAAAAATTACCGTAAACAACATGTCTGGCAATTGTTTCTACCAGCCCTCTTTGTTCTTCAACTGCAATATCAGTTCCATAAATGCTAGAACAGCTTAAGCGAGAACTTAACTTTCTGTCCATTCCTAATTTTTGAATGGTAATGGATCCATTTCCTTCCGTATTTTTATGATAAGCAAGAAGACGATCATTTGATGGATTTTTCAATAATGGTGGTGGAGATAATTTGCTAGGATTTTGTTGGAATGTTCTTACCAATTCCTGTAAAAATGAAAGAAGATATATTTATAAAAAAATAACATACAAAAAAAATACTTTTGATAAAACTTGTAGTTTACCCTTATTGAAAAAGGCTGATTAAAATCGACTCTTATGGCTCCATAATTGGAATTTAAAACTTCCCAAATAGATTTAATAGCGCCAGTGAATGATTCCATTTGTTTGGGTGTTCCAGTTTGTTCCCTCACGAAATTTCCATCTACCAATTTATCATAATTCATAGACACGGGAACTAAAAGTGCATCTTCGACAGTTCCATCAAGATAGGCATCAACAATTACAGATAGTATACCACCTGAAAATAAAGTCATAGTATAAAAAAAAGAAAAATAAATCAAATAAATAACAGCAAAAACAATGTATCACATTTTGGAAGCAGCGGTTTTCCAGTTCGAGTACGACCGCCTTCAATGAAAAATTCTAGATTATTTTGAGCTCTCAAGCAATGCGTAATATAAGTATGCAATGCAACTCTATATAATGTATCTTTTCCACCATCGACGCTGACTTCAAGCCTTCTTCTTATGTAAAAAGCTCCAAGACCCCGTAGCAACCACCTGAATTGGACGATATAAAAAATTTTATAATACATATTGCATGATGAAAATATTCAATTAATAAAACTTACCCAAATAATGGAATTTTTAAATTATCTCCAGCTGCCACTAAAGGACTTCTAATGTCGTTATTCAATAATATGAAAGTTACAAGAATGTAATCAAGATGACTTCTGTGAAGTGGAATGAATATGAGAGGGATTCCAGAATCGGATGCTGTTTTTAACATTTCCATTTGATTGGGCGAAATGGCAACAGACGACACGAAAAACGGTAATAACTTGAAAAGAGTCCATGATGTTAACCTGAAATTAAAAAGTATTTAAGTATTTGTATTCAAATTTTTTCCAAAGAGAAAATTAAATTGTTTTTACCTTAATAGAAAATTGGAAATTGTGCTTCTCATTGTTTTAATCAGATGGTGAGTTTTTTTTTCTTCATCTTTGTATATTTCTGCAAATGTAGGCTTCTTTTTTGGCTCAGATTCATTTGAAGTTTCATTTTCTTCTTTTGCCAATTTTTCTTTGGAAAATTGTTCTATGGCTTGTTTCAATCTCTCATCATTCATTACCTAAAAATATTGAAAATATTTTATCTGGTACTACGTTTATAGTAAAGTATTTTGCTGAAAACAAATTGAAAACTCACCAAGGGAGAAAGCTGTTGATAATCATAAGTTCTTAAATTGAATGTTTCAGCTACATCATAAAAGTTCCTTGCAAAGAACCCTTTAAACTGGTGTGTTCTGTTAAGTGTGAGTAAATTAATCACATTCGATCTTTTTGTTATTTTGTGCACCAATGATTCCTAAAATTTATTTGAAAAAAAAAGGAAAATATAAATTAAAAAATTCATACAGAAAATATTTCAATCGAAAAGTATATAAATAATATATAGTGGAGTTAACAATCTATTTTTACTTCATATTATCAATATCTGTAATGATTATTTTGATAAATACAAAAAACACATTTTGCAAATAAAAGTGATGCAATAACCTATTAATATATAAAACATTTTATTTGTTCAAACCTACGTATTGTTGGTTATCATAAAAACCTCGCCACCGATAAGTCACTCCAGTACCAACAGTATGGAACATGATTGAAATTCACTACAAAACTATGTGTATATGTACACCGAATAATTTGATTTGATCACGAAAATCACAATCGAAGAATTAGGTAATTCTTTACAAGTCTACTAGCACTTTTTGAACAATATTCAAGATATTTTACTAAATAAACTGATGCAAATACATATTATTCGTTCCAGATCTTGTGATTACAATGAAGCTGAGCGAAAGTGAACTAACTGCTGTTTGACATATTACAAAAATAGATACAGACGTCTTTTGCACACAAGACATCGTCCGTAGAGCTATTTTGAAAGAAACTAAAAATACAACTAAAAAACTGCATCTTTTTTTCTTTTCGCAGATAAGATAACTAAAATTCTTTCAACTAATATGAACTGTGACCATCATTGTTTAAAAAATATCAAAATGTGAACGTAAAATATTACAAAAGCACGTGCAAAAATAATGAAAGCTGTTTCTAATAAAACACACGATAAACTTTGTCCGTAAGGTTATCTACAGAATAAATGACGATGCTAGATTCAATATTGGTAAATAAATAATTAATTTTAATAACAAAACAACTCAAAATTGCGAAATAATTGAATGATTGAATAATTAATAATAAAAAAAAATTACTCACTCTACTACTGGGGGTACAACGACTGCAAGATAAGCCCATATATGGTCTTGGTGGCGGAATTACTGTATTCGCTTTGGAAGGAACTTCTTTTATTTGATAAAGGCTGTTATCTCTCATCTGAAAATGTGAACAAATCATTTGAAAATGAAACAATACGAAAATTATTATCAATTATACTTTATAATATCTGATGGACTGAATGTATATGATTATTCACTACAATAACTCTATAAATAGTTCGCACTATTATATTACATTTATGTAATAAGAAGAGATCTAGATAGTTGACACATTAGGTTCAAAAAAATATACATTAAAAAAAAACAATTAAATCACAATGGAAACAAAAATATTATATTAGTAACAATGTTATCAGTGCTAATATTTCGAAACATAAAATGAAGCGAAATTCAATAATCTTATGATTAACCTTTGACACAACAATTCTCTGAATAACAAAAGTATCTAAAATCATTAAAAATTACCCCACGCAACATCGAACCAAAGATAAGCAACAAAAACATCGAATAAAACAAATTTCAATACAATTTATTTACAAAACTAAACTCTGAGACAAAAACTCACCAATTTAACAGACTCCTTCTCCAGAATCTGTCTCCTCTTGGTATTCATCATGATGGTGGCATTGGCCACATTGGGCCTCTGACTACTATGCTGCTTCGAGCGGTCATCATCAGCGAAGAAGTTCTGCTTCCAACCGACATAGGCCTCCTGCACCCGAGCAGATATAACGTCCACCATTATGGTGCCCCTGAGGAAGAAGTGAAGAAGAGTTTGAATACAGATCCAATTGCCGCCTTTTTCTGAACGGTTTGATGATTGCTGACCGGCAGCAGTTTCCATTAGTTTCTCTATAATGCCATACAGGGGAATTCGCTATGATGTGTGTGTGTAATTGCAGTCGATCGGCCGCATCGCTCAGGTGTTTTCAATCGATTTTTCTTATGTTTGATGTATTTTTATGAAATGTGTCAATTTTTTTTATGAGAAATGTGAGACGTTATGTTGTATTTAGATCGAATTCGGTTAGAAAATAAGTTCAATGTATGGATCGGGTATAAAGTTTGGTCAGTTTAAAAAAAAATAGTATTTATCGGATATGATCATTTGGACAATGACTTATTGAAAAATTAAAGGAATACATGTGTAAAATACTTTAAAAGAAATGTTATAAAACTGAAAAATTTTATAGATTACATATTATATGTATTATAAATAGTTAGGTGTATGTTTTTATTAGAAGAGAATTTTAAAAAAATACTCAAAACTATTAAAGAATATTTTAATAATATGGATTATTATTAAAAAAAATCAAAATTGAGCATATTTTGTATATCATTTTCTAACTATCTATTATTTACTCGAACTTCGAACAATAGCCAAAAAAATAAATAATACTAATGGAAAATAAATTTTTAAACGTCTGGTGAAATTGACACTCAAATTACGGCGTAGTTATAGCAAATAAGTGTTACAGTTGAGAAAAATCCGCGCACATTGAAGTGCATTTGAGTAAAACCTGTCGGCTGTTAAGCAATTAGAACTGCATCGGATCAGATCACAGGCCACATAGGGTCGGTCACCTAGTTCTGACCGCAAGGAAAACTGCTTGGTTAATACTTCAAAGTATTTTTTATAATGTGCGAATGTTTACTTTGTCGTTTGAATGTAAACGGACGTGGTGTTTGAAGAGAAAACTCCGACCGATGAATTTTGAGAATGCGCATTTTTAGAGTCGTATTTGATTACCGTATTAAATGAATTGTTGTTTATGTGTAAAAATATTAATATTAAAATGTTTTTATATTATATTTAAAATATGTTTATCAATAAAAAAAATTAAAATAAGAACCACAACTAATGTAACTTTTGAATGTTCAACTATAAAAAAATTACGCAAATGTTTTTTTTTGTAATAAAATAACCAATGATTAATTTTTTATGCGTTTAAAATTTTATGTAATTCAAAAGGAAAATCTTAGAAAATTACGATTGTACAACATACAAAGGTACTTTGAGAGTTACATCATTGAAACAGATTGACCCAAAATTTTCCGAACATAATATTATATTATACTTTCAATCAGACAAATACGCTTAGAAATGGAACCAGAAGTAAAAAAGTTCTATTCACTTACGAAACAAATGTATGAATCAAAGATAAGTGAACTGCCTTGACTCGACACCTACTATGAAAACTATTTACATAGAAATGCAGTTGGATTGCAACTTGCATTGTGAAATTGGTGAATTTGGATAAAAATGTTAAAAATTTACAATACGCAACGATGAGCACGATCAAAATTGCGTTACACAAAATAGCTAGGTAAGTTTATTTTAATAGTCTTGTCAATACATACTATCATTTAAAAAAGAGATGGGTAACGTAGGAAATTCTATTACACAATCGTTGATGATTGTTAGTCTTCTGTGTCTAATTGATGATTCAAAGATGTTATGTAAAGATTTTTCTATTCACATGCAATTACACGCTTCGCGTACTTGATTTACCTCAATCTCGTTCGAATACAAACGAAAAATTTAAATAAACATAAACTAAAAATATCATTTTATAACACTGAAGCGCTATTATGATAAGTCAATGAAATATATATGTACGTGTCATTTGAAAAAAAAAGAAAGTAACTTACACAATGACTCCGAATATGAGAAACGGCACGCACGGAAGACCACGTTGTATTGAAACGATATACGAATAATCTATGCTATTTAATAATTATCTTTGCGAAAATGAGTTCAATTGTCCAACGATAAAAAAAATAAAATCTGATCGGATAATCGATATAAATGATTCATTAGATTCATTGTCCGTATTTTTGTTCATTTTTCTGTTTTGTAATCAGAGGAAATCTGAATGTGGAGTCTATCGGTCATTTCAGGCCATTGTTTTTATCTATGAAAAAATAAAAACATGAAAACAGGGTCGTTTTGTGCGTATTTAACGCTTTGTTATTATGTCGAAAATAACATAAATATTGTTTTATTTATATTTAAATACGTATACTTGCATTTGCGAATATTAATAACAACGTTTAAGAAGAGATACGGAAAATATTTTATAATAATAACGCTTATCGCTGTAAACTAGAAATACGGGTATATGATCTGAAAACTTTGACCCAAACAATATCTCGACTGCTACAAAAATTCAAACAGTCATAAATTTTAATAATCCACAGTTGGTATGGTATAATTAACAAGAATGATACTAACTTTTTCATGATTAATTAAAAATATATACATAAACAATACGAGATATCAAAATGATGCAACATTATATTATGAGAATTGATAGTTGGTTAACATTAAATTCTTGAAAAGCATACGAAACTTTTATTCGCAATGAATATTTATGAGCTCGAATAATCTTAATATGAAATTTGAATGAATGTAAATGTTTGTGGACGAACTTGAAATTAGAAAAAAAAAGAATATTACAATACATGATTTCACCTCATTGTTAGATATGAAGAAATTTATATCAGTTAGCCAAAAAAAGATAACGAAAATTTTAATCACCCTATCACTGACCTCAATGACTTTCGCTTGTGATTTGTTCGTGCAAAGCGAACGAAATTATTCAATTATTCAATGTCCTATTTTGAAAATTCAATGTCATTAACGCATTGAAAATTTGATAGAAATTTCTCAAAGGCATTAAAAACGTTCAAACGAGCAATTGAATCTTAAATGACGGATCAAAAAAACGAAAGCTTTCAATACGAAGAATTTGCTGTTACACTTTTTATATATTCCAAAACTATTATTGAATATTTAGATCAACGACCTGCCGATTAAAAAACGATCAAGACAAATCGACTTTGTAAGTTGAAAAAAAGTGTATCGTTAATAGAAACATTTTAATTGAAATTTATCAATATATAAATATATAAATATTCGTATAGATAAAAGTTAATATTGTGTTGACAAAGTATCTATTTCGAATTTCAAATTAGTTCCAATCTCAAAAATTTTATCTGCATAAACAATAAACCTTGTTTTTATTGTCAACGATAAACGAAATCAGTTCACTGGAACAAAATCCATAAACGATAAACCATAACAAAACAGGTGTTGACAAACAAAATTTCTCTCTAAAAAATTATAATTCGAATGTCCCAAAGACGTGAAAGTACAATTCTCATACAAAAAACGCGACATAGATATTCAACCAAACACGTGACGATAATCTGGTCCATTTCAAAAATACATTAACATAAAAATCGACAGAAAAAACATTCAAAAACTCGTCAACACTATGACAGTTTAAAAAACAATTAATATTCCATCATCATAGATATAAAGGACGATTCTAATTTGTGACATCGCACGATAGAACTCGTCTACAACACGCCGGGTAATTGTTGTATCCAGTTGATGATCAGACGGTCGTCAATTGAACAATTCGCGACGTTCGCACACCTTTTGTGAGGCACCCCATTGGTACGTTTTTATTGGAAGACAAAGCGACAGAAGAGGAAACATTGACCGAAATTGAATTAAATTCTATAGAAATTGACTAAAGTGTTATAAAAGAGAGTGCGAAGTGAGATTCGTACGTGTCTTTTTGAGAGAGTACTTTAAATTCGCTCGTTGGAAAAAGATTCGTATCGGATTTTTGATGATCATATATTTTCTATCGAGTAAACAGAAAACTTTCGTATCATATTCACGATGAATTATTATTCATAATAAAGCGTTTCGCAATCAGTTCGATATCACTAAACAACGTGGCAGTTTATCATTCATTATATGACATATTGCCATTTGAAAGATCGGCAGTTTTGCAAAGATCTTTAGAAAACAACAAGAAAAGTTTGGTTGGCTTTTCCACGTCAACGAGCAAATCGAACGGAAAATTTAAAAATCACGAACTTTAAACAGCACTTTGAATATTATCATCAGTTTTTTTTTATCCCAGCTGAGTAATTTGAGTGAGAGGAAAAAATTGTAACATCAAAGTGGCGAGTGTTTAGTGTTATCGACAGTTCAACACGCGAACGGTGCAAGGGCAAAACATGACGCGATTTTTTGATGAAAAAATTGGCGAATATTGGATTTTATTTCATACAATCGCAGACGTAATGGATTTTTTTTAATTTGACAATTGTGTCACTGAGTGATCGATACGTATCGCAAAAACATCTGATGATGTTTGAAAATAGCATGAAAAAATGACGCAACGTGTTTCTATTAGTGGGTCATCGCGAAAATCCGACTCGAAACAATATCCGGTCATCGACTTGTAAAAAAGTATTAGTTGTGCATTATAATATTTGCATATATCGAATTATTGAAAAATATTGAAATTATTGTGAATATTCTGAATGATTCTGATTTACTTATAGTACCGTATAATATTGCTTTACTGTAAATAAAGGTGATATCCTAAGTATTATATGACTGCATATTTACAGCGAATACTGATTATTATTCAAATGAAATTTTTTTATTGTCATTTGAAATTATTCTTTCACGCAAATACATACAAATATCGATGCAATTAATATGAAATCTTTCATAATTTTTATATCGATCAACGAAAGTTTCGTCCCATATAAATAAAGTTTATCATATGATAACAAATCGATGAATATTCCAAATAGATAAAAAAAGATATGCAAAAATACACATTATTCAGAAAAGACATACCTTCCATTGAAGTACCAGCAAACGAGCCCAATGAACAAGATCAACTCAACAATCGCCGTCATTTTTTCTCGATGTCAATACGAACACTTGATCTACTCAAATGATGATTCTGGCTGACATTAATTACTTCTTCTGATAGTCGATTCAAATGACCATTATTCCTTTATCTTAAGTGAATAAATATAACGATTTACCGATACAAAAACCGCTATTAGTGTAAGTGCGATCGCATCGATGTCCGTCGACCGAATGCTAAGAAACTATTGTACGGAGATCTATACTAAAGTTCACACTGATTGATAATAACTGTCACAGCTCGATGGTTTACAGATAACGCATCTGTATACAAAAATTTTATAATACAAATGATAAGATTTTCATAACATCATCGTATTACAATATCGAGAAAAAACAATTTGTGTAGAAGCCACCTATGTAGGGGGGAAAAGTCGATGTTTATTTATCCGGACGAAATCTGTTGACTTCCGAAACAAAGCAAAAAAATGTTACCAGGTAGATTTTAATGGGATACTGATAAGACCAAATCTATAATTTGAAATCGAAAAGTCCAAAGTCCAAAGATCGGATGAATTTCGTACGATAAGCATTGAATTGTTTTCCGTAGAAAACAATGCGGTTGAGATTTTTCGACGACGATTAAAATATATACAATTTTTTTTCACAAAACAAACTAATTACCGATTTATAATAATTTCAATTAAAGAGATCAAAGTTTGATTTTACAGAATCTATATATAAACACACGACTTTGTACGTCTGAATAGGGAAAATATTGATTTTTTTCAAACCTCGCAGAAAAACTACTAAACTTTATTTTATTTTATATCGATTTACTATCACTATGTTACGACCGTTTCAGAAATACGACGCAAAACCGTACAATTTCGCAATATTTTATTGAACGAGCGAATACGATACGGTGTGTACATTGAACGACAAACCACAAGCAACTAAAGCCATCAACATACTCAACATATGAACGACAATTATAAAAACACCACGGCATGAAAAACTCCAAAAATTCATCAAAGCGAATTAGATTCTGGACACAAATCGATTAAAAGATCGATAACAGAGAAAAAAATCCTTCTGTACAGCGAATGACGCACAAAACGATAGATGGTCGACTTTAATTGTAAATAAAAATGATCTTTGTTTTCACATATTGCGAAATCTATGACCCTAAAGTGTCACGACCTTTCAGTTCACTATCGCTGTTTGGCTTATGTGCGCGTGAATTTGATAAAGTGCATTTATTGATGATTTGCACAAGTGCATCAACTTTTAAGTGTGTGTCAGGTACAGTATAAGATTCATACAAATTATATGTTGAATTCATATTAAATTATATAAAAAATTGCATAACGCATTCAACGTGCTAAAAAATACAATACCATTATACTTATGCATATATCAAAATAATATTTAAAAAATCTTCTGAAATAAAAATATATATAAATCCATAGTATATCAAAAATTTGGCAGAGTATAATATAATATAACGATTCCTAATAAACGAAGAAGTTAAGCGAAAAGTAATACGTTCGGTAGATGGACACAGTCACGTTGACATAATCTAATTCGAAAAAAAAATATGGATCAAACCCTCAAAAATCTCCTTTTCGAAAAGAAAATACTCGAAAAGTAGATGTTTATAAAAACTGCATATGATGAATCAGTTCGAAATCCGTCACTGGTCGAATTTGATTGGTACAAATTCAAACAATTGATGCATATTGAAGTGCAGGTATAATAATTACGTTATAAGCTGAATAAAAATATTGCAGTTGTAATTAATTTCGCGACATTGATAAAATTATATTGCTGTTATTGAACTTGAAATCCACCTTGAGGCAGTTCAGTTGGTGAATTGTCATACGTGAGTGCAATTCAGATTTTCAATGAAATAGTGTTATTGAAACTCTGAAAATACCGATAAATCGTGGTATTTAAAATTTCCGAACACAAACAATGCAGAAAATATCAATTAATTATGTTGAAAATATTCCTTCTTTCAACTTTGCTTATATTTCTTGTAAGCAAAGAAATTCTAAATTTAAACCAAACAGAATTTACGAGTTTTTCGTACCAATAAATAAGTTGATAAAAGCTTTAAAAAATAGGAACGTTTATATTATATTTGATTATGAATAAATACATACATCAAACATATAATATTATACAAATTATACAAATTTCTCATATGAAAAATAATGCATATAATCTTCCAACATTTCAAACATTTACGTCATACGAATAACAAAAATAAACACAATTTTTTTCCAATAAAAAAATATTATGTTTCATTCGCAAACTCGAATGAATCAAAGTGTTCGTCGAAGAGTTTGATACATGTCTTAACTGTAATGAGTCTTGTCTCATTATAAAAATAGATGTATGTATGCTAGTGTGCCAATCGAATTACAATTGTATCTTCAGGTGGTCAAACCAAAACTGTAACAGATGTCACATAATAGTTCAATCATCGATTTGCATTCTTTATTATCGGTGAGAGATGATTATGTGCCACATATGGGATGAAAATCATGTGTTGATTATTTATATGGTTTAGTTCTATTAATTTTCTACATTGGCTTTATCTATTGTATGATAGTCGTTAGAGTTGAAAGGTTGTTTTGATATTTTTGAAAATCTAGCAAAATATTTCATCCATTAAGCAAACATTCATATTATCGCCTCAGTCGATATCTGTTACCATTCAGTTGAAAACTGTATTGTTAGATTGCCGTATACACGTAAGTTCGCATAAATTAATATTCGACTAATTCCGAAAATTAAAAATATATATCGAGTGGATATAATACAATGCTCTTTTGCATACAAGATTAATTTTCGATCGAAAACAATATGAAAATCAATCATTCATAAGCAATTTCATAACTCATTATCGTCGTGTACGACCTTACTCGGTTTTATCGAGAAATTTATCGGATTATGCACTTGTTTTTGTTTCATGATCAATTTTATAGAATGATAGATAACGATTAAACTTTGCCACATCGTGCATTATTTTTAATATAATGCTCAAAGAAATTATCACAAAAAATTTCAATGAATGATCTTGAAGAAATCATTGAAGTGTATTTGAAAAAAAAATGTATTCTAAAATTAATATTTCCACGTATAAAAAAAATATAAAACTAAATCGGCAGTGGGCGTTCGTCGAACTTGACATCGTCTTATTTTCGTCTTCCGAAAACAAATCAAACGTTTTATTAAAATATTTGACGAAATTTTGTGTCAATAATACGAAACGAACATCTCCCAACTGATTTAAATTTAAAAAAAATAAAATAGATAACCATCAGATGTATTGAAAATTATACCTCAACCCAATTCCGTACATTACCTAAACTACCTCAAAACTCATCCATATTCAAAAAAACAAAACTCATCTCCACACACAAACTCAAACAATCACACCGAAATCGCTACACACTACATTTATATAACTCAAAAAACAATCAAATCAATCAATCGAAAACTAGACAAATTTCCATACAAAGGAACGAACAAATCCACACTCATAATCGACCCCAACCGATCGGAAACGCAAAAAAACGCTCAAAAGCAACACAAAACAAAAAGTCATCGCACAATATTTTTACCTTCGATTTGACCCGCGGTCGACACTGTCACGATGATGCAAACGTTCGTGATTTGAATACGAAAATGCGAAATTAACATCGACGGTGTGCGTCGAATGCGCCTTCGACACTCATTGTCCGTATGATGGGCGGTATGGGAGTAACATTGCTTTTGCCGTTTGCACGTCGGAAACGATGATTTCGATCCTTTCGCGGTCGTATCTAATTCGATTTTTATTAAATGAATGTCCTCAGTGAGGCTGTTTGGGTTTGAAGGTGTGTTTGGTGGATGTTTTGGATGTTTTGGGTTTTCGGGTGTTTGAATGATCTTTTCTTTATAATAATAGTAAATTTTCATATATGATGATATTCGATGTAATAAAAGCAAATAGTCAATAATTTGATTCTATTTGACAATTCTTAAATTTCATGTGCGTCGATTGTCAAGTGATTAAAAACATCTATTTTCAAATGAGTCTATGCAAAATGGAGTAGCATTGCTTTTGCCGTTTGCACATCGGAAACGATGATTTCAATCATTTCGCGGTCGGGTCTAATTCGATTTTTATTAAATGAATGTCCTCAGTGAGGCTGTTTGGGTTTGAAGGTGGATTCGGTATTTTGGTGGATGTTTTGGTGTAAGTTTTCGGATGTTTGAATGATCTTTTCTTCATAATAATAGTAAATTTTCGTATATGATGGTATTCGATGTATTAAAAGCAAATGGTTAATAATTTGATTTGATAATTCTCAAATTTTATGTGCGTCGATTGTCAAGTAACCTAAAAATTTCTGTTTTCAAATGATTTCACATGAGTCTATGCAAAATGGAGTAACGTTGCTTTTGCCGTTTTGTACATAGGAAATGATGGTTTCGATCCTTTCGCGGTCGGGTCTAATACGATTTTTATTAGATGTATGTCCTCTGTGAGGTTGTTTGGGTTTGAAGGTGGATTAGGTGTATTTGGTGGATGTTTTGTTGTAGGTTTTCAGGTGTTTGAATGATCTTTTCTTTATAATGATAGTCGATTTTAGTATGTGATGATATTCGATGTAATAAAAGCGAATGGTCAATAATTTGATTCTATTTGACAATTCTTGAATTTCATGTGCGTCAATTGTCAAGTAACTAAAAACTTATCTTTCCAAATGATTTCAAATGCAAAATATGTCACTTGAAGCTTAACTTTAATGATCGTTAACGAGCTGCATATATTCATATTCATCAAGAATAAATCGTAAATGCTATTATTTAATGTAAACATTATTTCTTTCCAAATGACCTCACGTGGATTCATGCAAAATATGTCACTTGTAGTTAAACTTTAATGATCGTTAATGAACTGCATGTATTCAACAAGAATAAATCGTGAATTCTGTTATTTAATGTAAAAATTATTTTGTTTCGAATAATATTCAGTTAGTGGTGTGTGATTATATGTTGACCTTAATAAATTTTGCTTAACCTGTGCGTTCGATAATTATTAACATTTTATTAAAATGAGTTATTTTTTGTTTTTAAATATTTATATTGAAAAATTGATATGAAGAAATTCCAAGTTGGTTTATATGTGGCAGTCCAGTATGATTAGGCCATATATATTTAACCCAACCCAACCCAAATCAAAACATTGATTTTAAAAAAATGAAATTACCGAAAAAACCTAAAGGTGGGGTTATCTAACCCAACTCAATCCCCAAAATGTGTATTTATGATCGATCCAAATATATGTGGATTGAAATAAACTTGGACTGTGGCATATATACCACGTTTCAGTATCAATATATCACTGCTATGATTAAAATAATAAATCATTTTCACAACATAAAAAATAGATATATCAGATTTGAAAATAAAAAAAACAATCATCGGCATATCAGAAATGAATTATTAATATTTATTTACATATAATAGGTTTACAGCGCAATTAACATAAGATTAAAAATATTATTATGAAGTAATGCGAATTAATGTGATTAAAAAATAAAAACACCCAAAAAAAAGTATATTGAAAAAAATTCAAATCACTTCACGCCTTATTTTAAACAAAAAACCTGAAAATATCCATTGACCGTCAAAATCGAACCGAATCTGGTATAAGAACCGCAAATCAGAACTCGCACAGTAAAAAATTACATAACACAGAACACGCAATTCTAAAAAAAGCCCCACGCTTCTAATACGTACGTCGAAATTAGCAAAACTTGGCATATCAACAGTGCGAAAGTGACTAAAAGTGAAACATAAACACAAAATCGAACAAACCGACATATCGACGCTCAAAACTGGCCCAGACACACACTTTTTGGATTTATTTACGCGAAAACTCGTTTTTGCAATTTGCGACCAGTTCTGTGCATTTTTCCCCGTTGCCTTTATAAGAAAAAGTGACCGTTTCGAGAAAAACGGCCGTTTCGAGAAATGGCAGCGGTCGTATGGTCGATTGAAATGCACATAAGCGCGCCAACGGAGCTGGATTCAAAATCGTCGTTAAGTGTGTCAAGGGCTACGAGCGAAAAATATTTAAAAATCTACACGGGTTGTGTTTTAAAGGTAATACGTTTAAATGTCGAGGATTGGACGGTTCGAGTTGATAAAGTTCGAAAATGTTATCAGTGGGATGGAATAATCGTTGAGTAAATATGCGGATGATAAATTTTGTATGAGTTTGTTATACTGTTTATTTTTAATATGTGAAATATTTTAGAAGGGAAAATAACAATATTAAACATATCAGTTCTAAGAATTTTATTGATTAATCTTTATCAAATTAATACAATAGAAAATCGGTTTTTGTATCTTCAAATGAAAACAAAATGAATCACGATTCTCTCATAAGTAGAACTCGCAAAATAAAAGAGTTATACATCCGACATTTTTTCTAAATCATCATACAAAGAATAAATCGAATTTCGCAATGGTCAAAGTGAAAGCAACGATTAGACATAGAAGAAGTGCTAATATCGTTCGTAACAGGTGCTCAACTAACTAAAAAACTTTCGCCGATAATTTAGAATATTTTTTTCCAAACAAAATAATAAGCTTAACGACGATAGAACGTCGTACGATCGTGGACGGGTTAATTGATCATTAACCCACATCGAATATGAATGATAATATAATATTTTCGCGATATTTCAGCAGATAACGTACTGAAAAATAACAGCGATAACCGAAAACAATCAACTCAAATATAGATCATTGACAAAGGTCTTCAGTTGAACTTAGAACACTCCGTCCTGCAAATAGATCAAAATATTTGCCACAACTCTGTTACAATTTTATGAAATAACCATTCGACCGTCAATATACCCAAGTGTTAGGAACTGTACTGAAAAGAGGACGCTGACCTGATGGACGTCATAAAAATACCATTAGAATTGTTTTAACTTCAATGTCGCCTCAGTCGAGGTCGAGGCCTATAATCAAAAAGTACGTCACATTCGGAATACTAAATCGAAATGTATTTTTTCCAAGAAAAATTTGTTTGGTGTCAATCAGATAAGAAAACTGTACTGAAATCAGTTAAAAATTATTATAATGTAAGTGCGTAGTCCACTTGGGCATCGAGCTGAAAATTTATGGCGTACTCAAAAAATGATGATACGATTATTGTAGGTAGATTAAGCGTCGAATAAAACGTTGCAAAAAAAGTATATAGGAAATGCGGAAGAAAGCTAGACTTTCGAATAAATGCGTTGTATGTTGGAAATTGAAGGTTGTATTACAGTTAGGTTTGTATTGAAGGTATGATTTTCTCGATTTGCGGTTACTTGCATCATTCCGTACGGAATTAGAGATCGTTTCGAAAATGATAAAATTATATATTTCGTAATCATATAACCGTGGATAAATTTTAATTGTGAAAAATGTTTGAATTAAATCAACGTATGTTATGTGTTCAAAACCATTTCAACAAATCAAGTACTATGAACAAATATGCCATCGTACTCTTTATAAGATGCCTACAAATTAAAAAAAAATACGGTAATCCGTTACTTTAGGTACATAAATTATGTATTGATTACTTTGTATTTTTTGAACGGATAAAAACGAATTATAGTTGCTTAAATTAAGTTTTTTAGTTTAATTTATGCATTATAAAGTGCGCCAATTATTTTTCTCAACGAATTTCGTTCGTAGTTCGTAAATATACGTATTTTTGAAAGGTTATATTTGATAGTTTTTACAAATCATTTTCCCTAACAGTTCGGACGACAAAATGTGCTACTATACAAAATATAAACCCAAAAATCGTTAAGATATCGTTAAAAATTGATAAACATAATCTCCAAACTACACGCAAAAAAAAACATAATTTACACACTAACACACGAATTGGATGCGAAATACTTTGAGAATCTCAATTTAAGCACTCCATGCATTTGCATTCATACGAAAAAGCGTCAACAAACAATTTACGCACCTAAACCAAAGATACCCATAAAACAACACCAATCGACCCGAATATAAAATTTTGCCTCGCAAACCCGAGTTTGACGTTTAACTACTTGTTGAATTTATAACCTCAAATTCGCACAAAGTTCCACGCACTCTAAAACACACAAAACGAACACAACCCCGCGATTTAACCGCACATTCGAATTTCGCAAACCTCCACAATACAACATTCAACAACCAAACCATCCAGACAACATTTTGCACAAACAGCCGCGTCCGAATACGCGAAAAAATTCAAAGTGGAAGTAGGTACGTGTCACGCGCGAAAAGTCATACGAACCTACCTCAATTCGACTCAAGCGAGCTGCTGAAGGGCCTCGGGATGTATTTTTGTGATATTTGGAGCCCTTTAATTGTTAAATTGCAGTCTGATATTTCCTAAATGCGACAGCATTTACAAAACAAGACAGAATAGGGCCGGATGAGAATGACACGCCAACCGCTCGACGCGCCACCTCTGCACTAACTAAACCGCAACTAACTGTTATGTGTTCATTATAAAAAAGAGAAATCTGGATGGTTTTAGTCAAATGTGATTAAATAACGTGCGAAATTCGTTATGATTATTTATTTATAGTTTAAGTTTATCTTTGTTGGTAAACGAAATAATGATTTGATTTCAAATTTTAAATATTGCTTGTATATTCAACGTTGTTTTATTTATGTTCTGTAAATATTTATAAATTTTATTCGTTTTGGTTTGAGATTTTGGTGATTTTTGGATTTTAAAAGTTAAATGTGTATTTGGAAATGTCAATAAGTTCATGGTCGAATTTAATCGTGTTAAGGCATGAAATATCATCTATCTGTCAAATTGCGTGGAGGGAGTGTCTGTTTTGAGTTTGTTTCTATTCGAAATAAAAAATGGGATTGTTTGGAAAGTCTCCCGAAAGAAATCCAAAAGAATTGGTATGATGGATTGATAATTAGTTTTTATTCGATTTCAATATGAGATATGCGATTTTTTTTTACAACACTATCAATTAAATATGTTATCTCAATTAAAAACAGTTCTATTGACTATTTTTAGCACTATACTTATTCGTTTTAGCTTTTTATAAAATTATTCATTTACCAATGTCGTTAATTAGGTCAATGAGTGGTCTCACAAACTACGAAAAGAGAGTAATCAACTCGATCGCCAAATAAGAGGTAGTAAACATAACAGAATATTACCATACCTTAAATTCAAACATAATTATTTCAATACAACCATTCATATAGCTATTCAACGTGAAGAAGATAAAATAAAAAGGTCTCTTAAGGAAGCCGCATCGAAAAGTGATAGGCAAGTTTGTACAATTTTGGCTAAAGAAATCATCAGATCTAGAAAAGCCATCACTAAAATTCACGTGAGCAAAGCTCACTTAAACTCTGTGCAATTACAAATGAAGAATCAACTCGGTAAGTTTATGTTACTTATTTCTTTAAAATTTTCTTTTCTATCACATCGATCAAATCAATAATGAAAAAATTAATTATTTACGTTTTCCAGCTACATTACGAGTTGCTGGAGCTCTTTCAAAATCTACTGAGGTACTATTTTTCATTAATTCAAAACAAGTATATTGCGATATCACAGTAGTTAATTTGTATTTTATATCATTAATTTTAAAAAATAGGTCATGCAAGCTATGCAAAGTCTTGTTAGACTTCCCGAAGTTGCTAACACAATGAGGGAAATGTCTAAAGAAATGATGAAAGCTGGTATTATAGAAGAAATGTTGGACGAAACTATGGAAGGTCTCGAAGATACAGACGAAATGGAAGAAGAAGCGCAAACTGAAGTCGACAAGGTAATATATTTGTATCCAATCTCTTAATAATTTAGTTTTATAATTGATTTATCTAATTCTTTTCCTTTGTAGGTCTTGTGGGAACTGACTCAAGGAAAACTAGGTGAAGCTCCTGCTCCTCCTGTAACCTCAGAAGGGACACCCGTGGCAACAACTAGTCATGAAAACGAAAAGGAAGAAGAAGACCTCGACGAAATGCAATCCCGTTTGGAAGCTCTCCGTTCTTAATCATTCATTGTTAATACTATTGATGTATTTGAACCAATTGGTCGTTAGTATTTATTGGAGATTTCAATTATTTTATTGTTAAAATTACTGTTTTCTTTTTATTCATAAATGTGAATAATATTCTTATAAGAGCAAAAGCACTTACGTATTAAATTAGTTTTAAAAAGCAGTATAATAAAATTAAACGCATGTGCCTGTGATAAATCATATAAATGTATTTGCAACTATACGAGATGCTGAATACTATTGTTCTAATGTAAATTTAAGTGTGCGCGATCTTTTTGCATTGGTTGACGAATATAACACTGTTCAGTAATTCAACTGATTTAGAGTGGCTTGAAAATTTGATAAATGTAGGATAATATAGTACTATTAGTACTTTTTACAGAATTGTGCATTATTTTTAAAGTACAAAATATGTTTATTGACAATTCAAAATTTGTGTAAACTAAAATTATATTTATACAAATGATTGGGTTCATGAAAATTTTAAGTTTGTGCGCACTGAAAAATATAAAAGAAACAAAACCCAACACGTTTGCTTTGATATTTTGAGCTAAATTTTTTATGTGCTTTTTGTCATAACGGAAATGTGTTCCAAGTACACATATATTTTGCACTTAATATATTTTTTTTTATTTATTTACACAGCTTAAATAATAATTGTAAATAAAATGGTTTGTAACTTAAAACTTGTTAATAAATTTGTGATATTGAAAAAATCAGTTTTAATTTCACTGATGAGGTCTGGAGCTTAAATAAATATTATAAATTTCTTCATAATATTTTAGGTATGAAAAAAAAAACATTTATTTTGTATATAGATATATAATTAAACTTTTTTTAACCTACAATTTACAATTCTTATACAAAAATCAAACAGAATGTTCAAATGTTAAAATAACACAAAAACTTTTCAGATGATTTGTAAACATATAACATAAAAATGCCAAATTTATGTTTATACATATATAAGATCTCTTTATTCCTGAACTATGGGCATACCAATGATGCAGTGAAAAACTTTATGAATATATTAAGTGCAACATTTCATATAATTAAATCCTAAATTATGATAAAATAAAACTACTATTAGTCGATACAAGTATTATATCAAATCATGAAATTATTAAGTCTTTTTTTATATCCTGAATTTACAACGCAAAATTAAACAAACACAAAAACACTAAGTTGTCATACAAAAATCAAGTCAATCGTATAAAAAATAAACATCTCAAAAATGTTTTAGAATTCAATGCTATAGCACAATGAAAAACGTTTCAAATAAATTCATAATAAATTGAAAATATATTAACAATTTTACATAACTGAACACCATTTATGTTCTTCACCTCTACCCAAAGTAGGACCAGATGTTAACGGTATTTGATTTTGATTTTCCATCTCTACGTCACTCGTCGAAGTTCCTTCACCAGTATTTTGACAAGGCAATTTGGTATGACTCTGTTATCAAATACAAAAATCAAAATTTGTCACCACGAGTGTTTAATCGATTCATAAAAGAACAAAGTAAAACATTACCTGTATATCTTTCGGAACAATAGGTGTGCTGCTTGTCATCCTATCTCTGAGGTAACGTAATGGGGTCGAAAATGTTTCAACCAACCTTTGCCTTTTAGATGGAGGATCACACGATAGAACGTCTGATGTGTCTTCTGAATGAATAAGTGCAGGCGATTCAATGTTTGTGGTACTTTGAATGTCTAAGCTTGGTGATTGACGGCGTTTTCGTCCAACTACATGACCAACAGGAGTCCATTTTAATGATGATTCTGATAGCATTGTGTCACCTGATACAAATTAGAAACATACATATACATAACAGCAAAAAAATGATCAAGCTCTTTACCACTTATGATTTTTCTTACGTGTTTCAGATCCAATTGTTGCATTAGCGCTACTAATAGTTGAAACTTGACCGCCACTCATTTCTGGGTCAAGTTTATTGGTTCTCTGTCTCAAAACTGTAAGATTTCTTAAACTGAGTTCTCTTAATTGACGATAGCTCTTTCTTCCTTTAATCGATCTGCAAAATAATTTTTGTATGATTGAAATACTTATTTTACGTAAACAATTTCAGATATGAAAAAAAGAACAAATGTACTAATCACCTCACACTTTCTGTATAGCTTTTTCCACCATCTTCGGGTGTTGATTCTCGAGAACAGTTCAAAGTAGATGATCCTTCTCCACCATCTGTAGGTGTGTTATCAGTACCTGAAGTAATATCTCCAACAACATCTGTTTCTTGAGTTGAATTATTACCTATTAAAAAAAGATTGATATTTTTATTTAATGATAAATATTTATATTAAAAAAAAAAAAACACAAATTTTAGAAATCCTGATCTTACCAGAATAATTTGCAATAGTAGAGAACTGCTCAGATATTCTGGTACTTCTTCGATAAGGAGATACTTTGACACGAGATTTGGAATAATTGGTCTCTGATTTTGAAGTCACTTCAACAACTTCATTTTTCGAACCTATAATTAAAATTGAGAAAAAAATAAGACACAGGAAATTCTCAATATCCAAATGTTAACAAAAGTGGCAAATTACCTTCATCTACTTTAACGGTTTCCCCATCTTTTGGTTTTTTTCCATTCGAACTTGTGTCTGACGCAGGAGAACCCCTGCTTGGTGTGAGTGAATAGATCTCCTTCATTTTCAAAACTTTTTCTTTAGTCTGTAATAAAACTCATTCAATTATTTTTTCGTAAATCAAAATCATAACACACTGAAATGTTGGTTTTACCTGGTCTGTCTGAGATGGTTGTTCAGTATTTTCATTTGCCTGTTCAGCTACAGGAGATGATGATATCTCAATTATAGTGTCTGGCTTAGAAATGAGCATTTGTGGAGTTTCAGGTGTAGGAATAATTTTTGCCTATAAAAAAAATTGTGAAAATACTTTGGAATTACGTAATATCAATTAGTAAAATAAAAACAACAACAAACCTGCGATCTTCTTGTGGCACTTCTCCCAATTGGAGAAAATTCCGGTGAAGATGAATCAAAATTACATTCATTGTCAGAAGTTTCATCATAGATTAATTCTGGGAATAATTCATCATTATCTTGTTCAGAATTCGGCACAAGAACTTCATCTTCTGTGGTCTCTGGATTCTCATCAACTACCAGCAAATTCCCATCGGCATGTGCTGTGCCGTTGCTGTTCAAAGCCACATCAGTTACGCCATTTGTAACTGGCTTGTCTTTAGCCGGAGTTTGACTCCTGCTATCTCTTTTCTCCCTTTTAGATTTTGGTTTAGTGTTGCCATTAGTCTTGACAACTTCTTGAGCATTACTCGATTCAGGTTTTGCTTCTATAATCTTTAAAAATTATATTAGAAAAAATGTAAAACATAAAATTTCATTTCATAATTAAATAATTTGGACAAATACCTTTGGAGCAGAGCTACTTTCGGCATTATCTGCTGCTTGAGATTCTTGCGGTACAGGTGTAGATTGTCTTGATTTGCCCGTTTTCTTTTTTGGTACATCCATTTTATTGTTAATCTACAAACATTAATTTTCAAATAAATTATTTTGTTTAGAGTTTAAAGTGGACAAGAATGAGAATTGTGTCAGAATATCAATATTAAAAAAATGTATGTATTATATAAACAATCTAACTGATTGATGCGCATACACTCGGTGTCATCAAAGATATACATATTGACTGCACATATTTAAAATCATTAAAGTAGTGAATTATTCTTACAAAATTCAATGGCTCAACAGAAACAACTAAAGTAGGAAGATTCTTCTTACTCATGATTGATCTGAAAAAAAATATTTATCGGATGACGATATTTATCACAAATCCAATCTAATAAAAAGCAGAATAGGTTGAAAAATTCAATAAAACTGAAGCAACCAAAATTGAAAAGTTTTAAAAGAAAGAAAGAAAAAAAAAAAAAGAAAGAAAAAAAGAAAGAAAGAAAGAAACAAACAAACAAACAAAGCACATTAATCACGTTTGTAATGATATTTAATGTATTTAAAAATATACATGTATTATACATGCTTTGGTTAAAAGGCCTAGAAAAAAATATAGAATTTCACACTAAGAAACACAATCCGATACTGTGAATTTGATCATAGAGATAATATACTTTTGATATTGTATAAATTGTAATAAAAAAAGAATTCTTCGAATCGTTAATAAGGATTCATAAAAAATAAAAAAGATTGTGTCACAAAATCTACAAGTAAAATCACCTGAATAAACATTTGTAATGCATTAAATATCTATCTAGACAAAAATAACTTATTTCTAACTGGAAACAATGATTGAGAAAAAAGTTTTTTTTATTTCAATACAAATTCACCTACAAAAACCGAACTAAACGACGAGACCACCAGAAAATACAATGTAACACATTTGCTCAACAAAAAACATCTCACAGGTGTATGCACAAATGCCAGTCAGAAAAATTCGGCAACAACAGCTCACAATCATCTAAATTCATAACGAATTATCAGACATTGAATAAACTGACACAATTAAACATGTAAATATGAACATGGCAACTTTTCGAACGACAATCCCTCTCCAACGACAGGAGAAACTCATGTGAACGATTGTGATTGTCCATGAATACATACTATCGCAAAAAGAGTGGATTCGCAACGCAGCCTGAGCTCGAGCACACCCGGCGGAATACCGAGTACTAATATTAGTCTGAATAATACATGGTAAATAAACGCAGGGGCAAAGAAGTACTCTTAATATGTATGGTCAAGTCTCCAGTGGACTGAGATAACAAGAATGAGTCTAAATAACTTTCGTCAGTGGTGTCAAACATTTCTGAATGGTATGTGTACATTGGGAAGGTCATTACGAAAAACTCGTTTCGCGTGGATGTGAGAAAATTGCGTATTCTATGCGCGACACGTGATACGAGCTGAAAAAGTAAATTTGTTCAGGAAAATTTATATAAGAAAAATGCAAACAACTGCGCGTTTCGACGCCATATAAGAAAACCCGTTTGATAACTTGTACATATTGAAAGATGTATAATTTTTTAAATGTACGATAGTTCACAGTTTTCATAAATCGTCGAGGTTAAGCGAGGCGTGGGATGATCAACGGTTGGACCATATCGCGTATTGACAACCTGATAACTTTATTTGTTAAAACAAAATTTTTACTGATCAAACTCTATAAATTTTACCTTTCCTTTATCATTAAACAAACGTGATAACGAAAAATATAAAAATTTCGATATCATCAAAAGACGCTCGTTATACACAATTAACAATATATTTTCCAACCACATACACACATCTGACCAAAATAGAAAACATCATACAATCGACATTCAACGAAAACAACAATACGCACAGAATCGTCCGCATATCTGTTCATTTTGCTGAAACACGCCTCTTCACACATGGTCATGCAAATCGCTCTCGGGACCAACAAACAGTCTTTCGCGTCCAAAAATAAACACAATTACAAATTCAAACGCGTACAGTATTATACAAAACGAAACCCTTTCATACAAACGGTTCGGGACTGCTGACGCGACAAGTGCATAATGAGACCGGCCCTACGCTTCCACAACGCCAGGTTTATTCTCGTCCGCTCGTCCAGAGCTTCCCAAAGCGTAAAAGTAACCCTCGTCCGTTAAAAAATTGTTCGACCGCGACCGACGCCTTAATTGAGCGCGCAAACGCGTAATTTACACGCGGACGCCATTTTGGAAATTGAAATAAAAATTGAGAATGCGCTTAAGTCGAAATAAAAGTGATTGAAATATACATTTATTGAATAATTCGATAGAAAGTTATAAAAATATTGAAATATAAATGCGTCGATGGACAAAAATTGAAAAATTTTAAACATGTACGCGAAAAAAAATTTCCGCCATTTTGGAAATTTAAATAAAAATTTGTAAATGCATATAAACTGAAATAAAAGTATTCGAAACATATTTTTATTGAAAAAATCGATTGAAAATTGCGAAAACATTAAAATTTAAAATACTTCGATTGATGAAAATTGAAAAATTCTAAATAAGCGAAAAAACGACCGCCATCTTGGAAATTTAAACGAAAATTTGTAAATGTACATAAACTGGAATAAAAGTAATCGAAACATACTTTAATTGCATTCAATTAATTTTGAATCGATTGAAAATTTCTAAATAAGCGAAAAAACGGCCGCCATTATGGAAATTTAAACAAAAATTAGTAAATGTACATAAACTGGAATAAAAAGCTTGAAATAAAAGTAATCGAAACATACTTTAATCGCATTCAATTAATTTTGAATCGATTGAAAATTTCTAAATACGCGAAAAAAAAACGGCCGCCATCTTGGAAATTTAAACAAAAATTTGTAAGTGCACATAAACTTAAACAAAAGTGATCAAAACATATTTTTATCGAAAATTGTAAAAATATTGAAACGATCGATCAAAAAATTGAAAAATTCTAAACACGCAAAAAAAATGGCGGCCGTGCAGTTAAATATTTGCTGGAATCGAAAAAGTAGGCGACTTCTTAAATAGAAACGCGTTTCTGTTGTGCGTCGGTTCGATGCACTCTTCGGTTCAATGCACAAGGTCATGTCGGTATTAATTTCCTGTTTACGGATTTCATGTATCGAAAAAAACCATTTTCGATCAGTAATGATCATTGAAAATCAACTGGTGATTTTCAAATGTAGTGAAAATTTGCGCGAAAAAGTGTGCGGTTTGTTGGAGTTGCGATTTTGAATGTGATGCATTTAAAAATATACATTGCAAATATAATATCTGGTGCATGAACAGTGATAAGCTTTAGGAAATATGCAAGATAAAAAAGGCAGTTTTTTTTATGAAGGAATGTGTACAGTTGGAATGTATGTTTATGAATAATGAATAACGAATGGCTATAGATGTTATGAATATTATATGAGAAGTGATAGGAATGGTTAAATCGATTTTTAAGTGTATTTACATAATGAAAAAATATTGAAACTGGTTTTTGTTACTTATTTAGTGCGTATTGTTATACATATTGGTTATCTTAATATTTGTCAATGAAAGTAATAGAGCTGAATTTGTGAAATCAGAGAAATTTAGAATCACACAAGTTGATGTTAGCTATATGATAAAAATAGTTAAGTTGGACCCAGAACTTATGAACAAAATTTCACAATCCTAAACAAAATAACGGGTGTTCAGGAAGATGAGTGCAGTTTAAAAGTAAAATAATAAGAAACAGCACTCACCCTTTCTGGACACTATACAATAGAAATAAATGCAAACATACAAACATATCCCGAAAGTCAAGTTAATAAAAAACTTAAAAAAAAATAGCTTTACGTTCTAAAAGTATTTATGGTACTGCAACTACACATTTACAAGGTAAACAAGTAAAGCAATATTCCTGGATATATTTCTGTTACTAAAGGTAAAATACAAGAAACGAAATATGAACTCAAAAAACATTTCGTAAGACATACAAACACGCCAAATAGGTTATGTACGCAAACGCGGAATACAAAAAACTTGACATCCCAAAAATGACATTTCCGACCGAACCACCATAAGAACGAACCTCACAATATTCAACCCCATTACACAAAACACTCAACCACCAACAACACGATAACTTAAACGACATTACCCAACGATCAATCGAACCGTTGAAGCGGGGCGGATGTGGTCGACGAAGGCCAATCACCATTCTTACAACAAATACCGACAAACGCATCACCAAACTACAGATAAAGGGCCCTACCTCCGAGTCGGGACGAAAGCGGGATTCCAGCTGAACCTTCGGGAAGAACGGAGAGGTTTTGCTGAAGGCTTTTTGCTGAAATAGCGGAATAACAACACGCAGCCGGCGCGGTGCTAAACACGGGCGACGCGTTGTAGTCGCTGGTTGCCGGTTGAGCGGCGTCCCGGCTGAGGCCGAGGCAGTGTTGGGTACGAGTATGGGAATTTGGTTGGTTGATGGGGAATTTGAGTGGTTTGTGGTGTTCGAGAGGATGGGTTTGTTCGGTGGTGGTTTGGGTGGTTTTGGGGATGTAGGGGGAACGATGTTGGAATCTATAGGATTGGTGTGTATCGACAGTAGCGCACAGTTCGGTTATTAATTTTTGAAGTAGGTGGTTCTGCGTTTTAGGTGCGTGAATTGTTTGTTCGGTGGTGATTTGGTTGGTTTTGGGGATGTTCGGGTGAACGATGTTGGAATATGTATACGATTGGTGTGTATCGACAGTAGCGCACAGTTCGGTTATTAATTTTTGAAGTAGGTGATTTTGCGTTTTAGGTGCGTAAATTGTTTGTTTTTTGGTGAATTTTGTGTGGAGTTTAGAGATTAAACGTGTTTATCAATATTTTGAGAAGTTTCGGAGGTTTTTATTTGTACATTAACCTTTTGCCGTTAGAATTATTAGCAAGTGCAAATTTATAAAACATGATTTGTAAAAACTGACAATCATAATCACAAAGCGATAATTACAAATTATGGGCAATTTTTTTTAAGGGCGAACTCCTAAAATTCGCAACACTGGAACGTGTGTTTCTAATGCAGATGCGTTTTAATGTCATGGGTTCTTCGTCGTGTGTTTTAATGTCTATGTATTCTAGTGTCGCGAGTTCTACTGTCGGTGTAAACTCGGTGATAGCGGAACTGGCGACAGTAGAACTCGCAACACTAAAACACACGACGATTGGTTTGTTCTACTGCTACGGGTTCTTGTTCTGTTTTTTTTCTACTATCGTGTGTTCTATTGTCACATTTGTTCTACAGTCGCGTGTGTTCTACGGTCGCGTGTGTTCTAATGTTGCGTGTTCTAATGTCGCGTATTTTAATGTCGCGTGTGTTCTAGTGCTGCGTGTGTTCTCCTGTCGCGTGTTCTAGTGTGACGTGTGTTCAAATGTCGTATGTTCTAGTGTCGCGTGTTCAACTGTCGGTGTGTTCTACTGTCGTGTGTTCTTCGGTCAGTGTGTTTTCGTGCCACGTGTTCTATTGTCAAAGCGTTCTACTGTCAGCGTGTTCTCGTGTAACATGTTCTATTGCCAATGTGTTCTGCTGTCAGTATGTTCCAGTGTTATATATTATAATTTCCAAGTATTCTAGTATCACAAGTTAAATTTTCGCTATGTTTTAGTGTCTCATATTCTCCCATCGTTCGGGCAAACGTCCGCGAACCCATCGAATGACTCTCTCAAACAACCACCGAACATGGCCGCCCCCCGCGCCCTCGAGACCCGGCACCGGCGTGGTGTTGGCCCGCCCGCCCAAGTGTGCGTGAACGTCACACGCCACACTACGCGAGTGTGTGTTGCGTGTGACACGTCAGCCGCGTCGCCGCAACATGAACATCTTCCGGCTGGTCGGTGATCTGTGCCACCTCCTCGCCATCATCATCCTGCTGCTGAAGATATGGCGGACCAGATCCTGCGCCGGTAACCCCCCCCCGCCGCCCCCTGCCCCCCTGTCCCCCTTCATATACCGCCTATGCACTGATGCCGGCGTGCCTTTGCTCTATTATTTGACTTGGATTTTGCGCAATTCCTATCCCTGCGAATGTCAAACTTTTGTATTTATTCTTATTGTTAATTGTATCCTGTTAATGTTGTCCTGTTGTTGGTACTGACGTGGAGTTGGCGCCGGGCGGTGCGATGGGCGCCCTGAGCTTGCCACATGCACACTTTGACAGTACTCGGTTGTGCGATGTGTGGATGTCGGTTTTGATGGTGTCGGAATAGGTTTAAATTTGGGCGGGTGTTTTGGTTTTGTTTGATGTAGAAGTTTCGGTGTGCGGAGATTTCGGTGTGTGGAGGTTTCGGTGTGGGGAGATAATGATTGTAATGAGAGCGGGTCGGTTGATTGTTGAATAATTGTTAGGATAATTATGGAAGATGATTCATAGGAAAATGAGGGATTGAAATACTTTTGGGTAATCTTTTAGAAACTTGCACCAAATTATGTTAGTGATGTCTAGGGGTGTTTAATTACTTTTAGAAAAATTGAATTTGGGGATTGATTTGAATGTGTTTGTTACTGAATGCATCGATGGGTTGAGTTGAATGTGTCTTATTCGATTGGGTATTCAGATCGAAAATATTTTATAGGTGTCGCTATATTGATATAGTGCAGGATAATAGCAAAGAGGCCCCGTACTTTTTTGAGTTAGAAGAATTTCGTTTTAAACATACATAGTGTTTTGTCAGGAGTGCAGTATTATTTTTTGTTAAGCAATTTTTCAAGTATTTCTGTGTCAAACAAATTCCAATATATATTCAAAAAATTCTCTTTCAAAAAAAAGCTATGCTACGTTTTAATGAAATCATCATCATTAGCAGCCTATCAGTTGTTCCCTGCAGGACAAGGCCTTGCCAGGCAAATGTCAAAGAAATATACTAATAAAATATTTTATATCTGAAAATTTGTACAAAAAAATAAATTGCACAATTATACAATTACCATCATTATCTATAACTTTTTTACCGTCGACATTTCTGATATACGAATCGTCGCGTCTATATAAATTTCAGACTTGTTTATTTAAAACAAACAGTTATGACTAATGAGTCTACCAGATGGTTATTAAAACACGTTGTGTCCGTTAATTTTTTCCATATTCAAATATAATTAACTACCACACTTTAATCAATCTAAAAAACGTCTTACATCGAAATATTGCTTTCAGGTATATCCGGAAAATCTCAAATCCTCTTCGCCATCGTGTACACGACTCGGTACTTAGATCTCGTCACCACCTACATATCGGCTTATAATACTTTTATGAAAGTGGTGTTTGTAGCAGCGTCATACGCCACCGTGTACCTCATGTACATCAAATTCAAGGCGACGTATGACCACAATCATGACACATTCAGGATCGAGTTCCTCATCATCCCGGCTGCCGTTCTCGCCCTTCTGATCAATCATGATTTCACCCTTTTAGAGGTTGGTATATTTGTTATGAATATTGATTCGATAATGATTTTATTTTAATCCATTTCATGTATTTTTCGCAGATTTTATGGACATTTTCGATCTACTTGGAATCTGTTGCTATTTTACCTCAACTTTTCCTCGTTTCGAAAACTGGAGAAGCCGAAAGTATTACTTCGCATTATCTGTTCGCTTTAGGGTCCTATCGAGCGTTTTATTTATTGAATTGGGTATGTGAAATTTTGATTGTTTTCATATTGTTTTACTTTCTGGAATTGTTTTTTGATTGTCGTGTTTTAGGTGTATCGTTACATGGCCGAAAATCATCACGATCTAATTGCCATAGTAGCCGGAGCTGTACAAACAGTTTTGTACTGTGACTTTTTCTACCTCTACATCACGAAAGGTATTTTTTTCATCGTCGTATTTGTTTATTTATATCACACAACGATTTTGTATAAATCTGTTTAAATATTTTCAGTACTCAAAGGGAAAAAGCTGCAGCTACCAGCGTAAACAATTAAAATATTTAAGTGAATCCTGTGTATTACTTACTTCCTTGAATGTTGTGTGACAGTGTTTGAACTTATTGGAAAATTGAGAACATTTTAAAGAGTATAAAACAACATAATCCCAAAATTCGATCTTCAGACATATTTTATAATTCCAAAGTGCATCTGTTGATTTAAGTGCTAACCACCGTGTTAAAAAAATTTTATTATGTATTTTTTCTTTATGTATCATTCCTTGCCGTGCATATGTAGGATACTCTTTAATGTTCTGCGATAGATCTTGAAGATTTTGTATGAAGAAAAGTGCTGTTGTTAAATATTAATAAAATACAATTAGCAGTCAATATTTGTAATGAAGTATGCACAAGATGTAACGATTATTCGGGCGGTTGTTTATATTCATGAAAATGGCGATCGGATGACTGGTTTGCTTAATTATACAGTAAATTTATATCCATGAATACAATCCTATGCAATATTATACTTAGTGATCATAGTAGAATGAGATTGTGAGACGTTACCAAAAGTGTGCCCGATAATAGATAAAATCGATTCAAAGCATAGATTGAAAATTATATTTATTTTTATTAAATTTATTTTTTTTCACGAGGCATTTTAAATCAACTTACTAGTAATTATGATTGTGTAAAATAATTAGTTTTTTCACATAGTGCTACTTCGTTCACATCTGACAACAATATATCTTTTACTTCTGTATTAGCTTCCTTTGAAACGTTATAAATTCAGCTTTATAGTGATCATACAATACAATACAATACAATACAATATATAGTTAATTTCCTTTTAATTGAATATTTCTATTAATGCCAAATATTTAAAAATGAATATTTTATATATACGAAAATAAATTACATATAAAAACTTTGGTTTTTCATGTTCTTTAAACAAAATTTTTTTATTTACACCGGGCATTTTCAATATAATATTTCCAATCCTAGTCTGTTATTGGCATTTTTTTTTTCTAAATTTTTATAGATTTTTCTTATTACTTTTATTGATAATATTTCTTAAGTTAGTACTACCAAAATTTGTGTATTGATTGAAAATCTTAAGTTCTTTAGTCAAAATAAATTTTGATAATCTATGCAAATCGCATGGAGACTTAATCACTTAAACGTTCGTTAATTTATAAATCATTTATTTTGAATATTGGACGTCTTTTTGTTGCATTTTATTTTAAACGTTTAACAAATTGAAAAAATATTTTTTTTAGTACTGACACCTAATTTAAATAAATTGTACAATATAATATGTAATTACATTATGTTAGCAGAATAAGAGAAATATTTGCATTTTCTATTGTTTTATTGTGAAAAAAATTGAAATTTCAATAAAACCATTTGTTTCAATTTTGCTTATTTATTTACAATACGAATTATCCAAATAATTCTGTTAAATCATACCTAACTATGCAATAAAACCATATCAACAATAACACTATATAATATCACAGTTATTTAACATTGTCAAAATTCAACATATATAATTTGAAGTCAAAATGAACAATCTAAAAACCATAGTATAATTAATATGTAAATATTCTTAACAATCTTTCTGATAGACCTATGTATGCCAGACATTTTCCCCGAATCTGTGCTTTGTATTAAAATGGTATACCTTGTTGCCTAAAGTTCTAAATATGAGCAACGGGTATACTATATACCAGACTTGTTCAAAGGGCCACCTCGGGTCCAAAGTGGCCCCTAGTGCTCGCACGAGTGGTCCTCACTTTTCGCACAAAAACAAACAACAAACAGCATTTATTCCGAAATGTACTCATCGAAATAATTTTATAATGGAAATAAATAACTTTACCAATATTTTAATATTTATTTCGTTTTGAATTTACAATTGAAATTTTGAAATTGGTAAGTGGCCCCCGGTGTTTAATTTTAGACAAGCCTGCTATATACCAATCCTCAGAGATAATTTTTAGAATGATTGAAATTCGCACTTTAAGGCGTGCATGAGTGTATAAAAAAAAACCCAACTTGCGCCTAACTGACTAATGTATTATACACACAGAATAGTTTGGAATGTCTATAATTATGCAATTAAAAAAAATTGAACTTTGCCTTCAACATAGATGCCGAAATATTGACATTCCATGCTATTATATATACCTTTGTATCAAGTTATTAATAGTAACTTTATATCACAGTATAAAGTTAAATAATATACACGTTAAAAATTTAAGATGTAAAAATATTCAACTGTAATTCTATGAACACAGGTGTGGGTTTTATTAATTTGACGAGTCCTCTTATGTACTTAACGAATAAGATAACTTATGTAATTCACTAACATTTCTTATCTTCAAATTGGCGTGTTTCAATTTATGAACAGAACTGCCTTATGAAACCGAAATTATATATGTAAATATTGCTTAACTCTTTTAGCAGTTATCAGTTATTAATGTACTATGAAAATGTAGATTTGTTATTTATGTAATATAGTTTTATAGAAAAATTTAATCATCTTCAAGTGTAAATATGGTCAACTCTTTTTCCATAGTGTACATTTTATATGTATCTTTTACACCGGAAAATTTAATTCCCTTATTTTTGAATTCCAATGCTTTTTTAATTAAAGACTTGTTTAAGATATGAACACTGGGATGATTTAAATATTCTTCTAAGTCCATCCATTTACATCCGACTAATTCCCTTTCACATTGTACAATGTCGTTAGATAAAGGAATTAGATTTGTTATAACATATATGTCCGAATTGCCGAACATCATTTTGTGTGCATGCCGAAAGGCGACGATAGAATGAAATTTAGTATCAATTCCTGTTTCTTCTTTTACCTCTCTCATTGCTGCTTCAGATATATCCTCACCTGAAAGTGCATCAATTACATATTCACAAAAATATAAGTTGAAAATTTTGATTCAAAATTGTATAATACATACCAATTTCCACATATCCTCCAGGCAATTTCCAATGAGGTACATTAAGATATTTTTCTTGAACAACGAGCACTTTATTATTATCATTTATCACAACTGCACCGACACCTAAATTAGTATGAGCGTAGGGTGGTATATTGCACGTTTCACTAGTTAACCATTTGTACATCATGACGAAGCTCTCGCGAGCATGATGAAATTTGAAACCATTCTGTAATAAGAATAATACGATAATATTTCACTCACAATCAGAATAAAACAGAATATGTATTCACTTACTTTAGCTAAAATAGGAACCCAATCCGAGTCTTTAACATCAACTTGGAACCAAATTGCTCTTTTTCCCGCCGATGACCAGGCTGTAAGAGATTCTGAAAAAACAATTATTTTATTGAGATAAATTTCACTTTGTTCTTATGAAATTAACGTACCGTTGAGTTTGTTTAAAAAATTATCTGAAGGACAAGGTTCAGCATTCGAATCTATTGTAAGACCATTGAACCGATCTGAAACTCCTCGAAAAATATTCTCATTTTTAACAAGATCCATATTCGATACGTTCACAGTATATCTGAAAACAATAATATTATGAACAAATCGACGTTATCAACCGTTGCACTTATTGAATAATTATACATAAACATAATTATATAACCTTCTGATAATACACGTAGGTGAAACCGCGAAGGGGCAAAGTACTACACTTTTAGAGGTTATGCGGGATATTTTGCACAACGTCAAACATTCGGATAACAAACCGCGATACATTTATGTGCGAATATTTTGGCAATATGGAATTTTTGGGATCGATTACCGAAACAATAACCCGCTCCGCGTGTTCCAATCGAATCTTATGAAACTATGCGTTATCAAATGTCAATGTCAAACTGACAGTTCGCAGAACTTCCGGGTACGGCATCTTCTTAGAATCCAATTGGATCGCGTAAAGTGGGTCGTCGTTTCAGCAAGTGTTTAATATGCGTTTGTTCATTAAATAATTGCAGTTACGTGGTATTTATTACGGTATTTTTAAAGCTGACGAGTTGTGTGTAATTGTTGTCACTTGTGAAGTTTTTTAAATGAAAAAAAAATAGATGGCAGTGATACGAATTCTTTGAAAAATTATAGTACTTACACGTTGTTTTTGAAGTTCGAATATTTGTCCGACATTAGTCCGACTTGCTTATGAGTCAGATCTGTTTAAAATGCCCGCCTATAAATTTAGATTTTCGTAAAAAAAAGATACTGAAAAAGAAAAAGAAAACAAAAAAATTAATTATCGATGTTGCTACTGTCGTTTTTCAGACTTTCGCGCCAATTTTGTCAGTAATATTTGCTAGTTCGATCATTGTAATTGATTTTTTTTGCTATCTTTAATACTCTCGCATTTCTAACTTTATTACTACTTATCGTCAAATAACCATATTACAAAAGAAAAGAAAAATCGACGATGAAAAACATTTATATCTAGATTACATCCAGATATTTCAAAAATGTGAATTTTCATTTCCGAACGAAAAAAAATGGTTCAAGTGCAGCCCGCGAATCCTTTATGAATGAACAGTACTGCATTATGTCATTTGAGGAAATGTCAATTCGATAAACATATGTACATGAATGCGATAAACGTACAAAACATGAATTTTACATGAATGCAAAAAAAATTTCGCCATGTAAAATTATTAAAAAACATCGAAAATTTTTATTAAATAACTATAATCACACACATATAATTATAACAGTATATTGGCCTGCACCGAATCTTACCATTGTGGAATAATAATACATTTTTTTTAATATCGCGTTAAAATGAAAAAAAACCGTGTAAAAAAAGTAATCGGTTCTTCTTCCTTAAACCTGGACGGTTCTTTTTTGTTGAACGTATTATTTCGGAACCGTGTAAAAAGAGGATTGGGGTATATTATTTTTTTAAATTTAGGATAGAGGCGGTCTCTTATATCTCTTCACTGGCGATACCCGTGCAAAGTACTCACATTTACAATTAGATGTAAAGTGGTCACAATTTAGTTCCCATCGTCCCTCAATGATTGTGAGACTGTCATAAAATTACTCTCCACTGCATCTCCGCTGATTTATTTGCTCGGCGGAAATAACAAATAAATATGCAGGAGTAGGTACATCAGAGAACCACAAGTCCATCTTCCACATGGACCATTTGCCTATTAACATAATGCAGCCAATCCTTCGACTCCAGCGAAGCCGTAGCCAGAATCTTTTTAGGGGGAGGGCTGTTACACAACTTTGCATTTGTAAGCGATTCCAAGCTAAAAGATCCGTATTCTCGTATATAGAAGGTTTCTTTTTGTTAATTACATAAAGATCTTTTTTTGGCGGAAGCACGTCTGCCGAAAACGTCTGACGTCTGTCGTATTTTCTATACGATTCGAAAAATATACGTCAAGTTTTTTTACATTTCATCTATATTTTATGAAGAATGTTATAATTTTCAATCAAAATATATCTCTCTTTTCATTTTCATTATTGAATATTAAAAAAAAATCAAATTTCGGCTGTTTTGGAACACATAGTAAACCAGTCGATAATTTGTTAAAAAAAGTCATTTTCGTCATCAAGTTCAGAAGAAAATTAGAAAAAAATTAGGGAAGGGGAAATTTGTACCTTGTGCCTGTTTTTGAAGTCACGAGCCGCCCCTATTCATAACTGTAAGTAAAATGGAAAATTTGAAAACTCGTTCACTTAAATGCATGAATTTTGGGAAATAACGTCAATCAAAACCACTATATTCTATGATATTTATTTAATTTACTTTAAATTTAATTGTTCTATAACAGAATGACATAATAATTGGGTTTTTTCGGAAATTTGAGTGATAAACCAAAAGGATAATTTATTTAAAAAAAAGAATAATGATTTGTAAATATGTAAGTGATTATTTCCCTTTTTTCCTCAAACACTCACATTTCAATTAATCCATATTACTAATAATTTTACTTTATATTTTCCGTAAAAAAAAAAGATAAGATAGTTCTTCGAAACAATTATCCACCATATAATAATAGCGCTATTCTGTCTGTCTGTCTGTCTGTCTGTCTGTCTGTCTGTGTGTGTGTGTGGGGTCACGCTAGAAATTATGCACTGAATTACATCCTTTGCCAATGTGTGTTAAGGACTATTTCAGCGTTCACATTTTCACGCTAGAAATTATGCACTGTTCGAAATTGGAAAATTTTGTTTTTGATTTGAATTTGAATTATAAATATTTTTTTTACATTTGAATTTAAGTAATTTTTATTTCGATTATTATATTAGGGGTACCGGAAAAAAATTCCATTTTTTTTAAACATAATAAAAATTTATTCATATATATTTACGGGCATATAGTAATTATAAAATATAATCGCTATCATTATTTAGGACTGTCTGCCATCTATTAGGCAGCTTTTCGATCCCTTTTTTGTAAAATATGGAAGGCTTTGATGCAAAATATGAATTTAAATGGTTTTCTAAATTTTTCGCCCTGTTGACTTTTTTTCTCTTAGTGAATGCTCCAAGAACATAAACAAATAAAAATCTGATAGTGCGAGATCTGGTGAACAAGGAAGATGATTTTGAACTTCAAAATTTAATTCGGCAATTTTCCCACATTAAAAAAATGTAAAGCATCTGGCATAGTACCTCCTGGGTGATGTGGAAATCTATGCTTTATTAGATAAATTAATATTAAATTAAAATAAATATTGTAAGATCTACAAAATATTTTATAATATTTTATATAATAAATTGAATAAACATTTCACATTTTCAACTATATTCAACGGGTAAATATACTGTCATTATATTGTATTTTCAAAATTTTTCCTCAAATCACGCGTGCGATGTTATAACATCGGGCCTACCGCTCGTGATAATAATATTTGTATATTTCAAAATTATCGGATATAAATTCAGAATTTTATGACTAAAAATTTAATTATTAAATGTAATTAAATTTTTATAAACTATCACATTTATTTATTACAATTTTTCAAAAGAACTAAAACTATACTACTATTGATAGAAAAGATATTATAGTTTGACGACTGTTTGATGAAAATACGACCATCCCCGAGATAAAAACGCTGACTATAAAAAAATCATCAAGACGCTCCTCGAATGTACGAGGAGTAATGTAATGTCAACGACTAGCAAATAATCATCACAAGGTGAGAACAACTCGTGGATACCGAACTTCTGGCGACCCGGAAACTTCTCACCCTTGCTTCACCTCTTTCTTCACAAGCGTGTTCGTTTGATTGTGAGATCTTGTGGATATCGGACTTCCGGTGGACAGGAAACTTCTAATCGATACTTCATTCTTTCATCGAAAGCATATTCGATTGTGGACATCTTGTGTACATTGGACCTCCAGCGGAATCTTTTCATCTGTGCTGATTGTGAGCCTCATTAATTGAAGACTGCGAGTATCCTGCGTGCACTGGATTTCCGGCGGCCAGAAAAGTGCTAATCATCACTGCGATTAATTATTTTTGTTGCAACTTATAAAAGGAGTCCTAAAATTCACGCAATATTTGAATTTTGCGTCATTTGTGAGGTAAAGTGTTGCCAACGAAAAAAAAAACAGTGTGATAGCTTAGTTCAGGGTTATTAAAAATAAAGCGCTATACGAAAGAATTACAACGTTGAATGGAATATAAAACAACAAGTGGATGCTGATTTTTCGAACCATCTTCAGTGATGAGGCTCATTTTAATTTTAATGGCTTAGTTAATTGTCAAAATTGTCGCATTTGGGACCTAGAAAATCTAAATTGCAAGATGTGGATGTGGGCGATGATCACCCACACCCTGAAGGAGGAAATTGAGCACTGTATCAATAAAATTCAGCTACATGTATGGAAAAAATTCATGGAAATTTTTAACAAAAAGTGCGTATGTGCCAGTAAAGCCTTTTACCCGATATGCTATTCCATACATAACCCTATACTGTATAGTATACAGTATAGGGTTATACAGTGTATACTGTATGAATCAATAAGAAATTACAATTTTTAATTATATACCTGTGTCTTCTATCAAAATTACTTATTGTATGAATTTTGTGACACCGTTACTTCATTCCACGAAATAAAAGAAATCACACTGAACTTCGTACCTGTTCCTGACTAATCATTGACGTGACCACTAGGGCGGTTTGAGAACGACCGCCCTAGTCAAACGGTTACAATACCAATTAAATTTTAATAATAAATAAATTATATTGAAAAATTTAATACTCAATAAATCCGTTCATTCATAGAAAATAATTATTTGTTATGAAATCCAGTTTATAAATTGAGCTTCGAACCGACTCTATTCCTATTTCGTAAAACGACAATAAATTCTTAATGAATTTATTTATTATTAGTCCATATTTTAAGAAAGGATATATAATAAAACTAACTTCTAACATCGAGAGCTAAAAATATCAATTCATTAGTAAAATATATTGCAATATTAAAAAACAATTGGAAATATAAATTGATTCAATTTAAATACGATTATCAGGATTCAAAGAGCTCACAGCCTAAGAAAACTTAATAAAACAACTTAATTGTAAATTTCTTTACCGTACAACTCATTACATTTACTAACCTTGGTAGTAATGTTGACATCGTTTCAAGGAAATACATAATGTTACAGCACTCTCGTATTCTTGACATTGACCACGATTCTATTATATTGCATTTACTAACTGCGCCGTTTGCATTATATCATTTACTTTTGCATATCGATAACAAAATTTATAAACATCACATTATGCTTTTCTGAGAAAGCTTCTATCTGCCTCGCATATTAATTGATTCAAAAAACATCCACTTTTATATCAACGTAAATTGATATAAAAGTGAATGTTATTTTAGATAATTTACATTTTTCGTGAATTAATTTCTTAATTGAGTTAATTTTATTTGCGATCGTCAAATTTTTGGCATGTCTACAAGGCCAATAGTTAGATGATCAGTAACTTCTCACGAATGTAGTGTGCGGTTTTATTTTTAAAGTAGTCCTATTTTTAACCGATAATAATCGAAATAACCGCAAACGGTAATTTTATATTTTATTGCGATTAAATTGAAATCTTTTGCGTCCGCCCGGTTTTTCCTTTCGTTTATACGCGTCCGTTTTTACTTGGAAATGTGATTTCATGAACACACGTGCCTCAACGCGATGCTTCTTAATAATATCAAATTAACTGTGATCTGCTATAATCCTGTTCACGGGATTTATTCGACGCGTTATTAATCGTAGTGCATGTATCTCGTTTCGCGGGTGAATAATGTGTATCTTATTGATAGTGTCCTGGATCACTTCAGCCTCCGAAGGGCGGTAACCACTCAATATTTTTCCAATTTTTATAATTTTCTGTCAAATTGAAATTCAAATTAGTATTAATTACTTCATCTTTATTTCGTTGTCGATTTTATTAAACGTACATCTATTCGCTCGTAAGCTACACGCATATTTATTAATCTATCCATTAAATAAATAGATTGAGAGAACACATTTAAAATCAATTTTTTGTTTTTCGTAATTTTATAAAATAGTCCGTTTTAGTCAAAGGGCGCTCCGTAAATCTCTGAATTTTACTAGTTTCTCCTCGACAGCCACCCGCGCGAGTTAAGTCCTGTGAATTCACGTTCACATGACTTACACATTATAACTTTTATTAATTAAGATTCGATGTTTGTCTAAACTTATATAGTTATTAATATTTACTTTTACTGCACAAATTCACATGGGGTGGCACTCGAACTCAATTTGTAATATCTTAAAGGAAACTTATTTTTTATATTAATACCGTTTTATGGCCCTTAACGAATGGGTGGTGTGGGAACCCTCTCAAAGCGTATTTTAGCTATTAAAATTTGCTTTTATCACATTTGTTGCTGAGATTCACACGGGGTGACTCTCGGCTTGATTTTTTATATGTTTAAGGGAAATACATTTCTACGATATTCAAATCACCTTGTAATCCATAACGAATCGAGAGTGTGGGAACACTCTCTCGAAATATATTTTTTGTTAATGAAATAATTTTATTGCCTTTGGCAAAAAAGGGGGAGAGTTCGAGAAGCATCTAGAATATTTTCTCGCACCATCTCAACGAGAAGGTGCGAGAGTGATGCAAGCAGTATGATTTTTTGTTATGTTAAACGATATAAAGCCATACGCCAACTCGGCGGCGTCGTCGTTCATATTTTACCATCTAACTATTCACACCTCTTCTTGTACCTTACCATTAAATAAACAATAGAAATGAACACCATTGTTTAATTGATCTCACGAACACAATCAAGATAACCTCGCTGATGCAAATCGACCACGGTGCAACCCTTTATTAGCACTATTTTCCGCGCAACCCTTTATTGGAGCGGGCCGACAGGAAATCGGCGCTCTCAACTCTTATTTGGCGCATCCAGTAGGAGCGCAACCCTTATTTCGCGCATCCGATAGGAGCGCAACACTTATTTGGCGCAGTCTCGGTATGATTTTATCCAAGTGAATATTGGATATTGAAGAATCAAGCCTTGCTTCACGACGTGCAGACTCGACGGTCTATCGAGCCCCACCCGCTGAAGACGAAGAAGATTCTCAACGCAGGTGACCTGAGGACGCAGCGAAACGACGGCCCAGGGCGAGTTTTGACTCCTTACACTGAACCAGCACATCAAGTGGAAGCCACGGAGATTAACACGAAGGTACGTGTTATCACGCGGAATCACACAGCACGGCGCATCAATCAGAGAGTTATCAACGTTCACGTGAGTTTTAATTTTATGTTTTATCATCCATGAAAGTGTTTTCCTCTCGAAATCCTTCCAAAATATTTTTAAACGGAAACGTAAAAAACGTTCCACCGCGACGATTAATATTTTCAAGTAATATCGAATTTGAGACGGGCGATCAGCTTAGGGACAACGGTTTATTGTCACAAGCAAGTTCCTCGTTACCGAAAAATAATACAGCAATGGAAGTTAATCCAATCGATGTATTTAATAATTTGCGAATTCCGGATATGGTCAAAAACCTCCGAGAATTCGATGGCAACCCTATTTCGTTGCATAAATTTATATGTGATGTGGAACATGCATTACAATTTTGCCCTATTGTAAACGACGAAGCTTATAAATATATGATTGATAGTGCAATTCGGAATAAAATTACTGGCAAGGCCGATGACGTACTCAACACGTATGGGATATCGATACAGTGGAATGAGATCAAGTGTAATCTCATCGCACATTATACTGATAAGCGAAATGAGGTTTCCTTAATCCGCGATCTCCACCAACTGAGACAAAGTAATAATACCGTAGAAGATTTTCATTCAAAAAATTTCAGAAATGTTATCTTTATTAAATAATTATGGTCAAATTCACGAAACAAATTCCCTTTATTGATTCGAAAAATTTATTACGCTAGCTCTTGTCTAAGTACGTTTTTAGCTGGATTACGTGAGCCATTAGGTTCAACCATCAGAGCCATGCGGCCTAGTAATCTCAGCGAAGCGTTAAGTATGTGCACAGAAGAGCAGAATATTTATTATCTTCAAAACAACGATAATAATTTTTCACATTATAACAGACGTAATAATAATTTTAATAATCAGCGTAACAACGGTAATAATTTTTCGAATTATAACGGAAATAATAATAATTCTTATAATAAACGTAACAACAATAATAATTTTTCGAATTATAACGGAAATAATAATAATTCTTATAATAAACGTAACAACAATAATAATTTTTCGAATTATAACGGAAATAATAATAATTCTTATAATAAACGTAACAACAATAATAATTTTTCGAATTATAACGGAAATAATAATAATTTTTATAATCAGCGTAACAACGGTAATAATTTTCCGCATTATAACAGAAATAATAATTTCGGAAGTTCTAATCAAACCCGTGTTGTTAGACAAAACCAGCCTAACACACCTGAACCCATGGACACGTCGAGCGGTAACACGCGTATCTATCAGGAAACATTTAAACCACAAATGTTTAATATTAATAAAACTAATTGTAAAACTAAAGCCAAGAAAAGTTCTAACGCGTATTTCCAAGAGTTCGATGGTCGGGATTTTCGCGACGGAGCCTCTGCAAACCCGTCGATCACGTAGAAACTGAAAACGTTACATTGCCTATTTTTTATCACCAAATTTATAATAATAATTTCCGCCACAACAATCATAATAATAGAACTGATTGTTATAAAGTCTATGAAACTCCTCGTATCGTTAATCGTGTCGAACCGGAAGAACCTATATTTGCATTAAATGAATTATTTGAAATAAAAAACGAAAATAACAATGCTGACTTAAAAAATAAAGATTCATCTGTCGAAAATAAAGAAAAACCAATCGAAAGTATTGATACAAAAGTAATTTCTAAAACTAATGATCATACTTTAAATGATACGAAAACGTTATTTACATTAAACGAATTATTTGATATAAAAGACAAAGATGATAATACTGACTTAAAACGCAAAGATTTAACTGTTGAAACTAAAATTAATGATTATAATAAGAAAGTAATTTTCAAAATAAAAAGTAAAATTCGTTATAAGTATAATACCAAACCAATCAAATTTACTAAAAACATGCACAAATATTTATTTTACGATTCCTTAACGAATATTAGCAATAAAAAACAATCTGATAATTATATTGTTTCAAAAGAAGATACATTGAAAACTACAGACGAAAATATAATAAAACCCGAAGAAAATTATAATAAAAACGAAAAATGTATTCTTAACACTAATCAAGCGAATTTTAAAGCTGATAAGAAAGTCTCGCGAAATAAAAAATCGAAACTCAAAGATCGTGTAATAAAAACCGTGGAGAAACATAAAGAAAAATTTAAAACAAATAAGAAAATAATTTCTAACTGCAACAAAAAATTACACTAACTAAAAAAAGAATCATGAATAAAAAATTTAATAAAATATAATGAAAATAAGAAAATTATTTCAAACCGTAACAAAGAGTGTAAATCAACAATTAAAACCACGAATAAACATTTTATACAACGTAAAGGAAACGATAAAAACAAAACAATGAATTATAACGTTTATAAAAAGGATAAATTAAAAGTCAATAAAAATCCAACTTTGAAACTATCGAAATCAACGAATAATTTTGAGAGAAAAATAATTTACGATTTTCATAATAATAAGAAAAAGAATGCTTTATTATATACCGAACGTCCATGTGTATTGAACACAATGTCACAAAATTATAGAACTACAAATAAATGGAAGTACCATAAACCTAAAATTAAACGTATGTTTCAAAATAAAAATAATAATGGACTGGGAAATGGATCCATGATTTAATGTGAATTTTTTTATTATATTAATATTAATACTTTGTTTACTTTTGTCTATTTTGTTTATTTACTACATAATATTTCATTTATTTTGTATGTGTTTTATCAATACTTTAATTGTTTAAAAATAATCAATCATTTATATTGAGTTTAACAACGCGATTATTTTACCTAGGTTGTATTGATTTCTAACTGTATTACACCTGGAGAAACTTGATTATTTAAATAAAAATTTCGAATCGCAATACGTATATATAATAATAAGTTGTTAAAACTTTGAGCTTATCGCAACGACTCGAATCTGATATTCAACATTGAGATACTAAATTTGAACAATAACTAATAAATTGAACCGTATAAAATCAATCCTTACAAATGGAACCAAAATCATCCCTAATCCTTAATCCTTATATTTTATGGATGATTAAATGTTTGAATTGTTAACTGTACCATGAAAATTTGAACTGTATCAACAATTGAACAAACGACGACTTTTCTGATGAAAACTGATTCCACAAGACTAGGAAAATCACAGTGAAGTAATTGTGTTAAATTGTGTTAAAAGTGAAAAGCCAATATTGTGAGTTCAGGCTCAAGAAATAATGAGCCAAGTGAAAAATAAATAAATTAACCAAATGAGAACAATTAGAATAGTGTTATATTTTATAAGTTGAATTAACTAAACAAATATGCTATTGAGATAATTAATATCTAATATTGCTAATACTTTTGATTTACTTTTTATATTCCTTATCAATAATACTCTTAATTTAAGTTAATTTTGTTTGTTTATTCATTATTTGTATTGACATTGTCTTAATTGAATTTTGTTTAACCTTTATATGAAATTTTGATTTTATACTATAATATGAATTTTGACTTTGTATTGTATTTTGATATGCATTTTTTTTTATTATATTTTGTGTCTCGTCATCTATCATCGAGGACGATGTTATTCTGAGGAAGGAGGAGTTAAGTCCTGTGAATTCACGTTCACATGACTTACACATTATAACTTTTATTAATTAAGATTCGATGTTTGTCTAAACTTATATAGTTATTAATATTTACTTTTACTGCACAAATTCACATGGGGTGGCACTCGAACTCAATTTGTAATATCTTAAAGGAAACTTATTTTTTATATTAATACCGTTTTATTACCTTTAACGAATGGAGTGGTGTGGGAACCCTCTCAAAGCGTATTTTAGCAATTAAAATTTGCTTTTATTACATGTGTTCCTGAGATTCACACGGGGTGACTCTCGGTTTGATTTTTATATGTTTAAGGGAAACACATTTTTACGATATTCAAATCACCTTATAATCCATAACGAATCGAGAGTGTGGGAACACTCTCTCGAAATATATTTTCTTGTTAATGAAATAATTTTATTGCCTTTAGAAAAAAAGGGGGAGAGTTCGAGAAGCATCTAGAAAATTTTTTTCGCATCATCTCAACGAGAAGGGGGTGCGAGAGTGATGCAAGCAGTATGATTTTTTGTTATGTTAAACGATATAAAAGCCATACGCCAACTCGGCGGCGTCGTCGTTCATATTTTACCATCTAACTATTCACACCTCTTCTTGTACCTTACCATTAAATAAACAATAGAAATGAACACCATTGTTTAATTGATCTCACGAACACAATCAAGATAACCTCGCTGATGCAAATCGACCACGGTGCAACCCTTTATTAGCACTATTTTCCAAGTGCAACCCTTTATTGGAGCGGCCGACAGGAAATCGGCGCTCAACTTTATTTGGCGCATCCAGTAGGATTTGGCTTATTTCCAGTAGGAGCGCAACCCTTATTTCGCGCGCATCCGATAGGAGAAAGGCTGCCGGCGCGTCGGCCGGCGGATCAAATTCCCGCGCTGGATCAGACTTGTCCAGAATTTCGGTTTGCGAGGGCCACTTTGGCCAAAACACGGGACATTCACGAACGTCGTCGATTTGCATTTTTTTTTTTTTTTTCTTTAATTTAATGATAAAATACATATATTTTGATTAGAATGTACATACTTGAAAAAAAAAAAATTGATTTTTAATAATTCGAAAATAATAAAAAAAAAAAAAAATTTTTTTTTCTTCGAATTGGAACAAGGTTCGTAAATTGTTGTGTTCGAAAATTGGGAGAGATATTGACAATGGTTGCACAAAACAAACGAATGTGGAATGGTTTTACGAGAAATACACTCCCGGACTCATAAAATTGCGATTGTACCATAACATATGTTCATTTAGCAAACTTAAAAGCTTTTCTTTGGTGATGAATATTAACTGACTAACAATAAATATCTTGCATGATCATTTCGTTGTTAATAATAATAATAATAATAATAATAATAATAATAATAATAATAGTAATAATTAATCATTAAATTGTTATACGTAATATACACGACGATGCTGACGTTACGAATAAATTGCGACCGCCTTTTCTTTAATTCACGATCAACCATTCGCCAGTTTACTATAATCGTATCTTTCAGGTGAACTTGTGTAGGTACCCAATTCAAAATAATACCTTATGTGACCCTTATCCTGTAAAAGTGTCACCAATATTATTTTATTTATAAGCCCTTTATCACTACTATATCCCATAGCAGAATAGTATATTGCATACTAACTCAATTATTTTATAATCCCTAACAATTATACAATATAATACTAACCATCATAGGACTAGAGTAATTACGCTACCATGATTCTATTGTAGTAACACCTAACACATAACCCATAAATAATGGACCAACTGGGAATCCGACTAAAATCATAGATATCCTCACTTATTCTAAATTAACTAATATCTATTAACATATTTGGTTAATGTCATGCCCTATGTCATACTAATTAAAAATTAACCGCATGCTCTTGTAATTAGTCTAAATTGAAACAACTGAGACATAAATATTAATCAACTAACAATAACTAACTCACTTCCGAACAATATACAGAGATACACCTAACGAGATGAAGGCATGAAAAAACCAAAAAGAATAACTTGCATGACCATTTAATTAATTAACAAAAAAAAAAAAAAACTCTTTGGTAATGGCAAAGACCAATGACGTGTGTTCTACCGAGGTCCGAACCATGTAGGACCAACGGTCTCGCCTCGTCTATCAAACTGGTGATCATTACGATCGCAAAGTGGGCAGCGAGGGCGCAGTCTGCTTAGTCTCTAACTCGTCTGTCCCGCTGGTGGTCATTGCGATCCGCCCAGAAGACAGCGACCACAGAGTCTAGCACATAGACACGCGTATCGTTGGTCTGAGAACCTCCTTCGCTGGCATGGGCGGACTGGTTCTTATGGTACATGTCCCTCACCGAAATACGACTTGGGCTAGCGCGGTGAGGTATAGCCTAGACTGCCGCATTTGTCTGGTAAGGCCTTGTCCTGCAGTGGATAACTTATAGGCTGCTAATGATGATGAAATTGAAATCAATATTTTCCTTATTGTGCACATTGTGACTGTGAGTAACGGAACAATATGAAGTAAAAAAAACACAGTTTCACTAATATAACATATCGATGAAAATTGGGAATTAAAAATATGATTATAATCATATATTTTAATGTTTTAAAAATAATTTTTTTATAATAATATTTATTCAAAATATTTTATATCATATTGTATTCTTTATTGAATAATATTGTACTTTACATTAAATTTAAAAAAAAATCAAGGAAAACTTTAGTAACCGAAATAATTTTTATTTTCGTTTATTATTATTTTATCTATCTCTAATTGTATTACGTACCTACTGTGAAAGAAGTTTTCTGAGTTTTGTTAATATTAACAATCTATGAATTCCATACATCAAGGAGTAGTAAAAAGGATCGTCTAAATATAATATACAATCAAAAGAGAATCCCAAGAAACTTTCAAATCTATGAAACTTCCTCAAACGTTGCGTCAGCCGGATCAATACAATGACTCTCTTTCTGTTAAATTCAGCGGCTAAATTCTAAAGTAAATTTTCACTCGGTTAACGATTCATAACAATACACATTGTTTTCAATAAATAATACAATAGGTACATCATATTGAAAATTTACCTTCATCTAATTATAAGTATTGTACTAATTGAAGTCTTATTTATTAAAAAAAAAAAAATTTATTGAAACGAAATATTGTTTATTTTGAATTACGATCTTCTTTAAATAAGGATAATAAAAATACTCATACATATAAAATTATGGAAATGACATGATATGGAAATGAATATTGGAAATGAAAATATTATTATAATTAATTTTTATTATGTTTTTACCTTCTCAGAAACCCCCTCCTTTCCGAATGCATTTTCAGATTCGTCTACACTAGTAGCATAATTTAGAAAAATATTAAATATATGTACTTTCGGTTTTTATACTTCTAATTCAAAGTTTTACACTTCAAATTCAAATATAGGATAGCATTATTATGACAACAGTCCATAGTAATCAATAAACTCATAACTAACTCATAATTAAATTCATAACCATGAACTTTTTTTGGTTTCATTGGTACCTATGACAAAAGTTGAATAGTTGAATTTGAAGTATAAAACATTGAATTTGATGTGTACGATGATGATTTATGAAACCATCTACGATAAATAAATAAATAAATAATAATTAAAATTAAATCCACATTTACAAAACCGAAGTGGTGTAAGACTGTCTCAATATCACGCGGTGCTTTCGCGATGCAACTAAATAGGGAAACTTTCAGTTGCAATTTCGTCAGTCCGAATCTACCCACTGTGTAGTTCAGTTGGCTCCTCTTCGGGTAACTGAAATAACTTTAGTTCAGTTTGAAGTTGAAGAGTTAAAATTTTAAACAATTCGGAGTGTCAACTAGACATCGCCAAAATGGTGAGTTTCCTGAAAATTTTGGATACTAAGTGATATTTTCATTGAAGATTCGGGTATTATTTATTGTCTATGGAATATATTTCGATTTTTTGTAGAATTAAACAAAGCATAATTTTAACATAATATAATGACTTTTTGTAGAAATTGGTGGTTTTACTGTTAAAATTTTCCGATATTCTCACGAATATAATCAATTAAATTTTCTTGAAGTACTAAGCGTTTATTATTAATAAAGAGTAATAAAAAAATCTGCAGAGACAATTGACCCATGTACATGTGTTTTCGAATTGATTTTAATGCTTTTTTAACCGTTTCTCAAAATTTTGCAAATGAAATATTAATTTATATTTACAATACGATTGTATTTTAACAGAAATAAGTTCGAATGTGATAACGTACACTAAATTTATTGAATATCTGATAACATTATTTAAACTATTATAAAATAGTGCTCGCGTTGCATTTATCGATAAAATGCAGTTGCATCAAAAAAGTAAATTTTGCTATAAAAATTCTAATACTAAATATTTTCTGACCAAGCTATGAAATATCACAGCTTTATACTTCGATATCTCGAAACGATATTTGATCAATTTATATTGTACCATCGAATATTTATCAATTGACTCGAATCAATTGAAAACTACGGGATTGCCTGACACATAATGAGGCATTCGAAATATTCAATATCGACATAAAACTTTTACGTTTTCTATTTCATGTTCATTTTTGCTGTGGAAATAAATATGTACATACCTATATTTATTTACAGATAATTGTATATAATGTAGATTTCGGATTATAAATTTGGCTTTTCAAAAATAATTATTTTATTTTGCGTGGTTGTAGGTAATTATGATAAGTTATTATAATAAAATATTGATGTTGCGATGGAGAAAATTGTAATTCATCTAATTTAATTTTGCAATATCAGATTTAAATTTGATCAATTATATTTGATGACGTACTATAAAATTATATCGATGAGGAAAATTTAACTAAATTATGGGAATTCATTTTTAGGAAAAAGTATTTATCGCATTAATAAAATTATGATATCATATTAATTATAATTGATATTAATAATAATGTTATTCCGTTTTGTTCATTAGTCATTGTTTATTTATACTCACTAGTTACTTTTACTTTATGAGAATAACTATAACCTAATAATAGAAAATTTAGGAAAAAAATAGTTCAAAAATATTATATTATCTTTCAAAACCTGGGCCTTAAATTAAATTCTAATTCTGAAAATATGTTTCAGGTAAATGAAGTATTGACTATAGAAGATGGAAGAATAACCCGAAAACGAGATCGTTGGGGTAAAAGTATTGAGTTTCTCCTATCATGTATAGCTATGTCAGTTGGATTAGGAAATATTTGGAGATTCCCTTACGAAGCATATAAAAATGGTGGAGGAGCTTTTCTGATTCCATATGCAGTGGTCCTGTTTTTGGTTGCCAAACCAATCTATTTAATGGAAATGGTTATGGGCCAGTTTTCGAGTAAAGGATGTGTCAAAGTTTATGATTTCTTGCCTATCCTCAGAGGTAAGAGCTTTTAAACTTTCAATTATAAATTTCATATTCGTCTAATGCTAATTATTTGCAATTTTCAATAAGGTATTGGAACTGGTCAGACATTAGCTGTTTCACTTGTCATGACATATTATTCAGCAATTATGGCATTGATTTTGTATTATTTGTTTGCGTCTTTTTCTCCTGTGTTACCTTGGACTGTGTGTGATCCATCATGGGAAGGTTGTTTTTCCACAGCATCTAATAATACCAATGGAACCACGAGTTCTTCAGAGTTATATTTTTTGTAAGTGCAACTCATTAAAATTATATTTTCAAATAACAATAAGTATTCTTAACTATAGAAATATTTACTATAGGAAAACTGTTTTGGATCAATTACCCAATATCGATAGTGGAATAGGACTTCCCAAATGGAAAATAGTGCTATGTCTTGCTATTGCATGGATCAGTATATTTTTTGTTGTATGGAAAGGTGTTAAAAGTACAGGAAAAGCAGCTTACTTTTTGTCAATTTTCCCATATACCATGCTTTTCATTTTATTAATAAGGGCTGTCACACTACCTGGTGCGCTAAAAGGAATAAAATATTTCATAACACCTAATTTTGAAAAGTTGCTGGATCCCAATGTATGTTTTAATATATAATAATTCAAATACATTAGTAAATATCACATTTTGTAATGATTTATTTATGGTTTGTAGGTGTGGTTTGCTGCTGTTTCTCAATGTTTCTTTTCTCTATCGGTTTGCTTCGGAGTAATTATAACATACTCATCTTATAATGATTTTAGACATAATATGTACAGGTATATTTGTGAATCTTAATAATATATCAATAACCATTTTCTTATTTTCAATTACATGACAAATATGACATTGAATCAAATAACATTTCTTGTTTTAGAGATGCTCTTATTGTAACTTCTATCGATATGATGACAAGTTTGATTGCTGGATTTACTATCTTTGGGATTTTGGGATATTTATCTGAACAAACAGGAAAAGATATGGAATCTGTTGTGAGCTCTAATTGGAATTTGGCTTTTATGTCATATCCAGAAGCCATAAGCAAATTTGGAGGCGTTGTTTCAAATGTTAGTATTTGTGTTAGCTTTTCTTTAATTATATTTTTCAAATTTTCATGAAAATCTTTGTTTTTCAGATATTTTCGGTTATGTTTTTCGTGATGATGTATGTTCTAGCAGTTGGTTCAATATCTGGAATGGTATCATGTTCAGTGACTGTAATCACTGATAGATTCCCACGTATTATGCGATGGCATGCTGTGACAACTATGTGTATTCTTGGTTTTTGTGTTGCAATCATTTACCTAACACCGGTAAATTCTTGAAAATATATTAGTTTTATAAATTATAGTGTAAATAATGAAACGACAATATTAACAAATTGAATTTTGTGTAATATTTCTTTAACTTATAGGGCGGCATGTTTATTCTCAATCTGGTCGATACACATGGAGCAAAATTCATAGTATACATTTTAGGCATTGGACAAATTGCAGGAGTAATGTGGATTTATGGTACTTTGAATAAATTGACTGTCAAATATAATTTTCTTTGTTAAATTTTACTAACATAAATTTTCATATTAAGGAATCAAGAGATTCTGTAATGATGTTGAGTTTATGCTGCATTTCAAAATTAGCGCTTATTGGAGATTATGTTGGTCTGTGATAACTCCAGCGATTCTCATTATTATTTTGATTTATTCATTAGTCACCTTTGAGCCGCTCAAATACAATAATAGTTCATATCCAACATCAGCAATTGGTAAAAAAAGATTTTTTTTAATTATTCAAGATGTACCCAATCTACATTTTTTTAATTTTATTTTTAGTATTCGGATGGTTACTTTCTGCTTTTGGTATATTGTTGTTGCCAGCATTTGCTATGGCTGCTATTTACAAAAGAAGAAATATGGGTTTCCCACTAGTAAGAACAAAATTAATTATGAATATTGGCTTGATTTTTATAAATATATATAAAATATAAATATTATAATATGTACACCTAATATTAATCAATTTTTTTCAGATGATCACATCAGCATTCAAATCTACAGAGGAGTGGGGTCCTATTGATTTGAAAATCAAAAAACAATGGTTTGAGTTCACATCTAACAAAGAAGCTTTAATTGAACACCAAGAACAATCTAGGCTTCGAAGGATATTTGATAAAATTTTAGGATACTAAGATATATCTATTATTAATTATATCTCCACTTACCAAAAATATGGTATCAATGTAGTAAAGATTTATGAATATATTTGTACGCACATGTAAATTAAGTTTGTAACTATTCTTACCGCAGAACGGTTAATCTCAAAGCATTTATTTTGAATTTTTTAATGAATTTTAGGTTGCGTGTTCAGAGATAACTATAAATTAGGACAAGGATAAATCCTTTTATAAAATAATGATCAATTTATTTCTTGTCATTAGTATATGAGCATTTTTGTAATTTATTATGTGAATTTTTAAATAGGAATGACTTCTTAGTATGTATTTATTTATTTATTTATGACATACATACTATGTATTTTATGTATTATTCTATGTATAGATCTATTATAGTTCATCTTGAAAAAAAATGACAGAAAAAAAAAACTAGTTTACCACAACGTATAATCACTTATTTTGATCATTTTATTTGAACACGTTGTTAGTAACTGCCTATGAAATTATATTTAGTACTTTTAATGTAGGTATGTATATCTGAGAAAAAGTATTTAATTATACATTCTCTTTTTGTTAATAAAATTTTATATTTTTTTATCCAGTTGTTTTTTTATAATAAAAACTTCAATAATAACAAAAGTGATGTAATTTTGGGTAGAAATGAACATTTTCTGATTTTCAGAATAATTAAACATTTCAATTTCAATTATTACCATTATAAAAATTATTACGCTTTAAATAAAGAGACATCTGTGTGCAACGGTTATGAATAATATTATATTTCGTGCGTTGTTTTGTTATTTTGCATCTTTTAATGTATTACCCTACACTCGATAACTAATTTTACATTATGCACAGTTAAAAAATATTATATCATTTGACCATTTTGAAATTTCAATTCAAAATTAAATCAATAAAATTTACTCTAATTAGTATTTAAATTGGTAAACAAATTTGTTTAAGAATTCACGATTCAAAACTCGTATAATTATATTTTTATAAAATTTTTTTCAAACATGAATCATTTCATACAGTTAACATCGAACCACATTAATCAATCAATTTGTGAATCACAGATAATCCTCGTTAATTCTACCAATCAAACATATGAAATCACAACTCTCCAGAGACATCATTTTTCAAACAATTCATAAACAAAACAAAAAGTCGCATCGCTGATTTTCCCCGTGACGTTGTTTCATTGAAAAATCGAAAACCTGAACGAGGTCTTTTCCTCCTCCGCTCGAACATGAGCCACTTTGGTTATCATTACCTGTTCTAGTTCGTCATCAGAGGTGTTAAATAATGGCACTGGAGCGGCTCAAGCATCAGTTGTTCGACAGGCTGCCGAGCCAAGCACACGTTCATATACCATTCGTTTTTTATCAGTGCTTTTTTTGTGTTTCGGTTTTTCTTTTAACATGTAAGTAGAATTGTTTTTGTTGGAGTGATTATAGAAATTTGTGTGATTCGTATATGTTGTATGGATTATATATGTAGATAATATTTATTTAAAGAAATTGTGTGCGTTTTTTTATATTGAAAAATCGTATTTTAGATATTATATGTTCGGTATATTTTATTAAATAATATATTTTAAAATTTTTATATATAATATAAAAGTGAAATTATATGAATAAAATGTTCATATATGAATAAAATGTTCATATATGAATAAATTTCAATCATAATTTTCTGATAAGAAAAATAACACATTTAATATTATTGAAACAAGTTTTCGTGTTCACTTTCAAGCGGGAGTTCCTTGAAAGGACACAAATATGTACCTGCATTCAAGCAATTACATAAATATATATTAATCGAAACTAATTTAAATATTCACATTGAATTTTAAAAAAGAATTTAGTGAACGCATTCTACTTTACAAAATATTGAGTACAAGGATGCGAATTGCACAAAACTTTCCGAAGTATATAATCGTTCACGCTTGACAAAACACGAGTACATAAATTGCTTGTTTAGTTTAAACATTTCTACAATTTCTGTCGACAAAATAACCTATCTCATTATATAGAATAATGATTTTAGAAATCACTATTTGTATGAACATTATATCGTAAATGAAAGAATTATTTTATGTGAAAATGGTCATATACGTATACATTTATATTTCACATAAAATAATTCATCATTAAATTCATAATTTTAATCTCAGTAACTATAAAATTTTATTGATTTTTCTAATGGTATTGTTTTTTTAATAACCCAAGTAAAAATTTTCAATCTACGATAGTGGTATATAAATTTCAGTTACGTTTTTTTTTGCAATGGAATTTTAATCTACCAATTTAAGATGAAGAATACTTGAATACGATAACAAATTATATGATGTGTATCTGAATAATAATAAAAAAAAATACAATGATCAACGATATCACTGATCAATACAATGATTTTTTATAATAATCGATATGATCGACATGTTCAATGAATAATTCACAGACGATTTATTTCCATAAACTAGCTCATTAATTGTGTATAAATCAAACAATTATATGATTTCGAGTTTCATTATAATAGTTTTATATGACTCAAGATTTTACCATTAAAAAAACCATAAAAGATTCAACACCCACAACAAAAAACCCAAAAGAGAATATCTTTAATTTTTTCCTATGTAGTTACATAAAAATTTAGAAAACCGTCGAAATGGAAAGTATCCAAACCGCAATCACTACAGATGAGCGGAAAATGAAAATCAGTCACGAACGACCTTTTTTTACACGAGCACTTCACTCGTACAAAATTCATATTGAAAAAAAATTTTCGACCTCGATCTGTTCGAAGGTAAAAAGTTTAAGAGCAACGAACCGGCTGCATGTCAATTATAAACCGATGCGGTTCAAGTTTATTTCCTTTGGATGAAATTTCTGTGTACGCTTGTCAATTACGGCGAACGTTTCCGCGGTGTTAATTCAAGTACGCAACTAGTGTTTGCTTTATTTCAAAATGGATCGATTGAAATGTGTCATCGTATTGTGAATGTTATTTATTTTATTTCGAATGTTATTGGGATCGGATGGTTTGTTGATAAAATAGTATCGAAGGAGGTGAGATAGTCAAGGATTTGTTCGTGAAGAGTGACGTTGGTGATGCATCGTGTTCTTTTTGTGTGTGTTCGGAAGCATGATTTTTGGTATGTCGAAGAAGATTCAAATTAAAAAAAGTTTATGTTGTAGTTTAAAGACTTGTTTGTTCAGTTTTGAGATCTTATTGTTGGTAAATTAGTATCGAGGAGAATGTTAAATGTTATTATATGTAAAATGGTATGTTCTAGGAATTATACGAGGAGGTTGTTAGTGGTGATGCAATATGTTCTTTTTTTTTTATCATTTTCGTGTGTTAGGTGCATGATTTTCAATGTCATATATTAAATTTATATAAAAAGTAGAATTTTAGTTTAATATCAGGAATAGCCAATCAATTGATAATCTAAATAGAATATCTACATAAAAATTTTGAAATTAATTAAGAGCTATGCCAAAAATTGTCATAAACATAAATTAAAATACATTTTTTTCGATTTATTAATAATATGTATATCAATTCGGTATGAATTTATTAATTTTGTATGTTACCTATATGACTAAATGCAAAAAGATTATTAAAAAAAGCAATATAAAAAGATATTAATCTAAAATCTATTGACATTCGTATGCAGAGCAAAAAAAAAATCAAATTTGTTTTAGGATTGGGATAAGGAGCATTTAACATCTAAAAACGTCTCAAGAATCGACAATGCTATAAAAACACAAAACATTTCATTTAACAATAATATTTTAACAATAATGGTATCAAGATAAACCATTTAACAAATCATACAATCAAACACCAATCAATACAAAAACATCCCACAAATCAACAAACAATTCAAACAATCCGATCAATATACAAAAACCATTCGATCATCCCAACAAAAAACGGGAACAAATCTAAAATTCAACACACTTCCGACACGGTAATAATACGCAAACACGAGTGACACGTGAAACGAGCGATTTACACCAAAACGACAAAACGGCCGCGATTAAATTGTCACACGTTTTGGACGTGTACAATCGTAGCATTTTATTTTTCAGATTTGACATATTGTAAAGAGACATGTCTCACGATTTTTTCGTATCGTTTTGCATACAGGGCGTGCGGAAAGTATGGACTTGAGCATTGAGCCGAGCTGCGATTCAGTCAATGCGATTTTGAGATTTTTGCAATATTCTGAGGTCGTTGAAGAGTCTAGAACGCAATCATGGCTGCAAAGGTATGGATCGTTTTGTTTATTTATTTATTTTTTTGATTGTGCATATTGATTTGTTTATATTGCACGAAGATAGGTGATCGTTTTATTGGCGACGAGACGGGTAGCGTCATTCAATTGATCAACACAGACAATGTATTTTTCAAATGATTTTGATGATTATGATAGTGTTTTAAAAAATGATTGCTTTTAGTGTTCTAGTGTAATTAAAATTGATAAAATTACTAATGATCGTTGTAAAATTGGATTTAACGTGTTAGTTTGTATTGCCTTGTGTTGTTAATTACATAACTAGTGAATAGTCAATTCGAATCGTTAACGACAGTATTGAATACGAGAGTTTGGATTTTCGTATAGAGATTACGAACTTAACCGTTTGATTATTATATTTTAAATAGATTGAATACATTTTTTTAAACAAAAAAATAATGAATTTGCTGTTTAGGCATTGTGTATAAAGCAGAGATTAATGCAATAAATCTTATCTTTTGATTTGGTTTGGAATATTAACATGATAAGATTTTTTATTTGATCATCTTAGGTGATAAACGTCGTTAGGTTATACATCAAATATTGTATCATATAATATAAATATAGTATGACTTCATGCATATTTGTATAATGAAAATTTCCATTGAAAATCTTTTGAATTTATTCAAAAGCGTAACCTACAAATTACTTTACTTGCAACATTTAGTATTCTCTTCTTTATCAACAATAACAGTAAACTTGAAAACTAGTTTTCCCAGTATATAAACCATTTACATATAATTAATTCATTGCAATATATAGTAAATCAATAATAGCGCATTTTCATGAGATATGATCAAAATAATTTATTTTGAGAACAGTAAATATAATTCATTTTGATTCAACGAGTAATGTTCAATGCATTATATACAATCTGTCGAGATGGATGATGAAATTTCCATTAAAGATTTCAAATACTATTTCAATTATTGGTAATAATGTTGTGGTATGTACGCATCATTGGTTTTTATTGAATTGCTATTGTTGTATATTAACAGGCATTTAACAGCGTAATTCTTTTTTTGTACAATTTGTAATACTTTTCACTATAGGAGTTGCATGGTGAGCTGAATCCAGCTTTCGTCCTAGATGTACATCCTGGGCCAAAAGAAAACGATGTCAACACCAATGGAGTAAGTTAAAATGAAAAACCACTCAAAATAATTGTAAGACCTTATTAAATTTTTTTTTCGATTTATAAAGGGTTCCAGAGTCGCTCCATTGGACGAAGAAGTCGAAGACAGGGGTGGCAGTCCACAAAGGGAGCAATGGACGAAGGGTGTCGAATTTTTGCTCTCGTGCATTGCTATGTCCGTTGGTCTTGGAAACATATGGCGTTTTCCCTTCGTCGCATATGAAAATGGTGGAGGAGCTTTTCTCATACCATATATCATAGTACTGGTGCTGGTTGGAAAGCCTCTTTACTTCATGGAGATGGTACTTGGGCAGTTCTCGAGCAAGGGCTCAGTGAAAGTGTACGACTTCGTGCCTGCTATGAGAGGTAGTATTTTAGCTTATGTTGTTAATTTTTAATTTGAATGCTTAAATATTATATATCTTCTAATCGTATTTTTTATTTATTTATGTATCTTATGAAAAAATAGTTTTGATTAATTATTTACGTCAATTCAAAATACATTTTTAACAAAGACGTTCGATATGTATTTAGAACGATAATGAGTTCAGTACATTTCAATCCATCACATTGTAATCTGATAAAAACACAATTGATCAAATATACATTTTTTTTTAAAATAATAAATATGAACGAAATAAACCTAACATATACATATATAAGAACAGAATGATTTGGCATTGTTTTTTCGCGTTCAGATCTAATTAGAAAAAGTCACGCGTCAGAAACAATCATGTGAAAATCTTCAATTTTAATCTGATACTATTCACAAACAGTAATGATTAGTAGTAATGATTAATCAGTAAATAGTAATGATTTAGCAGATTTTATCGATATTATAACAAATTTGCTTTATTTGACAGGAAACGGAGTAGGACAAACGGTAGCCGTTGTATGTGTCATGACATATTATGCATCGCTGATGTCTTTGATAATTTACTATTTATTTGCATCATTTTCATCGGTTTTGCCATGGACTGTTTGCGAAGAGGAATGGACAAATTGTTATCCGTCTGGCGAAGTGAACAATGTTAACGATACACTCGGTATGAGCAGTTCTTCTGAACTTTACTTTTTGTAAGTGTAATTTGAGTTTGAATAATTTTAATTTTTAACCGATACTTTGTTCTGAATGCGAAATTTTGCTTCGGTAACTAATATTTGTATGATATCATCAAAATTTCCGATACCTTTCTTTCATTACTAGACGAGAGTGGTTCGTGAAGTGTTAAATACTGAAGTATTTTGTTTTCAATCCAATAAAATTTTAAAAAAAAAAAAAAAATTCTATTTATGTCGAAGCCAAATTGAAAATGATAATGAATAATTATCATACAATCACATTTTTTAGTAATTGCAATTTAAAGAAAATATATATCATAGAACAATACTAAATCATGGCTTTAAAAGTAATGCATTCTAAGATAATCATCGATTAATCACAATTACACAAATTCAACATATATTTTCAATATCGTACCAAGGACATACAAATCTAAAAAAATTTATGATCTTCACCCCCATATTTCACAAAAAAAAAAAAAAACCACTCATTACAAAAGAATAATAATCAACCAGACGAACATTGTCGACGAAGCCGTTATCGCGCGACTGATTTAATCCACGCCCGACCCTCGATATCATAATAGGCCATCATCGCTCATCATCGAATTCTGATGGTCGGATAGGCATGTTTGTACGAAAATTTTCCGATAACACTATCCGCCAATATCCGGATATTCCAAGGGGATTTCAAAGCACCGACTGGCATTACGCACCCCGACCAATATGACGCGCGAGCGATTAACACATGCTTTTATGGTCCTCATAGGAACACGGTGCTCAGACAGAAGATTAACATTGATGATGGCATCGGAACGCCGGAGTGGAAGCTGACCCTTTGCCTGTTGGCTGCTTGGATAACTGTTTTCCTCGTGCTGTTGAAGGGGGTGAAGAGTTCTGGAAAAGCCGCGTACTTCTTGGCCATTTTCCCATATGTGATCATATTCGTTTTGTTAATCAGGGCCGCTACGCTTCCCGGTGCTAAGGATGGGATTTTGTTTTTTATCACGCCTGATTTCGAAAAGTTGCTCGATGCGAAGGTGAGAGGTCAATGGGAGTTAGATAAATTGAAAAAAAAAAAATTAGAAATGAGATGTTTAAATTGATTTTCAGGTCTGGTATGCGGCTGTGACTCAGTGTTTTTTCTCATTGTCAGTATGCTTTGGGAATGTTATCATGTATTCTTCGTATAATGCGTTCAGGCATAATTTGTACAGGTATGTATCATATAGTTTCGCAAATATTATGATAATAAGGAAGATAAATATTGCATGAAAAACATAAGCCGTTGTAAAAATTATGATTTCACGGAAAATATTCTAAAAAAAAACTTTATTAAAATTATGTGACATCCGTTAAAATTTTAAATTAAATAATTGGAAAAGTTAATAAAAATAATAATAAATGAGTAAATAAAATGTTGTTTTTGTTGATTAATTGAAAATAAATTTTCTCAGTAGTTTATTTGTTTTGTTTAAACACTTGCAGCTTTTCTGCAAAATTAATAATTGTTTCGATTAAAATTATCATAAAAATCAAAAATACAATAAAAGATCTTAAACCATTATAAATTTAATGGATCGTCACTTCTGAGAATGGAAAATTTCTTGATCGATCGGTTGAATTGATTCGAGATTACTATAATGTTTATTGAAAAAACAAACACGTTATCTATAATTATTTTGATTTTTTTTTATTTTTTCATGATGAAAATATATACTCTTTTATCCGAACAAAACGCGCAATAAAAGTACCAAAACAATTATTTAGAATGATGCACACATTAATCATTTCCGTTGACGATAAACTACTGATGACTATCACAAATTCAATGTCCTAACATTTAGTCATTTTATTTATTTACCACAATGTTTCAGGGATGCTTTGATAGTCACTTCATTAGATACAGTGACTAGTTTGATAGCTGGATTTACAATTTTCGGCATTTTGGGCAACTTGGCATTGGAATCAGGAAAAGATATTAAAGATGTAGTAAAAAGTGGATGGGCATTAGCTTTCGTGTCTTATCCAGAAGCCATTAGTAAATTTCAAGCAGTTCCTCAAGTTAGTTAAAGTGCTTAATTTTTTAATGAATATATTTTAAAATCTTTCAATTAATTATGTTTTTCATATTTTATTTTAGCTATTTTCTGTGCTATTTTTCTTGATGTTGTTCGTTCTTGGTGTTGGGTCTAATGCGGCCATGGCATCTAGTATTATTACGGTGATCAAGGATAAATTTCCACATTTGAAACATTGGAAAATTGTATTATGTGTAGCCATATTTGGATTCTGCATTGGACTAGTTTACATCACTCCGGTTAGTGCATTTTTAAATTATAATTAGCTAATTTAAAAAATAAATCGGAAATTCAGTTTAAAAGGTTAACATTTTCCAAGAAATTGATAATACAAAATTTTTCATATTCATATTTCATGTAAATTAATTCGGCAAAAATTCAATCCGGTCACATGACGATAAATTTTTTTAAAAATAACATTTTTTTTAAATTGTATAATTACAAAAATTATGTACATATTCAAAAGAAAAGAATTTTTTCATTGTGATTTTCCAACATTTACACTTGTAATTACAAAATTTAGTCTAATTAATTTTTTCCAGAAAGATTTGTTTAAACATCACCAATATTATATTTCCATATCATACATCAATTTTAGTGAAAAAATTTAAGGTTAAAAAAATTTTTTCAATTAAGATAAATCTTGAAGTGATTTTAAAAAGGGCATTGATATCTAATTTTAAATCAAGTTAAAACCCGTCCGTACCAAAGTTGTTTGCCGAAGAAATACTGTAGTGCAGGAAGTAAACTAGATGAATTCGAAGAAGTTTTGAATATAAATTCGATTTATCTCCGAGACGATGCTATGAATTCTAGCTTCTGAAACTTGTTCAGTTTCAGCTCTGCTTGCTATTACAAATACGCAGACGAGAGCTAGTTAACCTTTCGTAACAATTATAGCAAGCCAAAAGAGATTAAGTCAACCGAGTGAGTGTTTGTTGACCTTTCGCAATTTGCGAATTCTCAGCGTATAGAAATACATTTTCATAAAATTGTTTGTAGGAAATTTACAGGGTTTCTTTGTTGAATATAAATTTAATAGAATTCAGAAACTCAGCGTTTTTCCGAATACGAAAAAAGCCGACGACACAAGCGCGCGAATTCATGATATAACGTGCAAAACGGTCAGTGTGTTTCTGTGTTGTTGCGATATGACCAAATCATTTTTCATTTTGAATTTATAACGAATTAAAAATATTTACTAAAGCACACCGAAAGTGTACAAAATTTTAAAATTTTTATATATTATCATTTCCATATACATATTATATAATATAATAAATTTCGCAATAGATTTAATCAAATTCGAGGTTTATTGCATCGAATATATATTGTAATAAAATACGATCGATTCGATTCAAACTAAAATTTAATAACATAAACGTAAACATGACATAATAAACTAACAGTATAATTTTAGATATAGAGAAAGTCGAATCTCCATTTTTGACATGTGCTAAATTCAATTCACTAAAAAATGTATGACTCCGCAAGTTTTATTAATGCGTAAGTACGTGCAAAATTTTAAAGCGTATTTTTTTTAGTATTATAAACCAATCATAATCAACTCTCTAAACATCGCGCCTGCAAACTGTTAATTGAGAAAATTGCACAAAAAATATTAAAATTCCACATTAATACATCAAGAGAGAGTTTTGTCTATACAAATTTTCCGTATTAATGTTACTGTGATAAGAGTTTTCTAAGATGATTTACAGCCCACTCGATAGGGTAAATATTAAGTGTCGAAAGAATAATCCTTATCTATTCAGAGTTTTCATGAATTTCGATCGAGTTGCGAAATATTTAATTAATCTTGATATGAATTATTCAGATCAGGTGAGTGATTGACCCTTGCGAGTTCGTATCAAATTAACGACTTCGAGATAAAGTTAGAATCGTTTTGAAGTCTTATTGAGCGAAGTTTAAGAAAGTGGTTTTGACGAATTGGGTCATCTGACGAGTGTTGAATTATTGATGTATAATATAATATTTACGCAGATGCGATAAGAAGTAATATCGAAATAAGTGTTAATACATACAATAGATTAATATTTAAGGTTTAATATACGTTTTTATCGTCGCGCATATTACGCATTTTCATAACAAACTAATGTTATTCATTTTATCAATTTTTCTGAATACAAATTAATAAGTAAATACTGCAATTTAGATTCAAATCACGGATGACAATATTTATCAGGAAAAATCATGATTTTGCATATTTTTTAATGTAGATTTTGATAAGAACAAGAAAAATCGTATTATGCGCACACTTCATTAATCAGATACGAATTATCTAAATGCATTAAAAAAAAACGAAAAAAACCAACCATGCATTCTCGACACCGAACCCTGTCGATCCGACATTCCCAAATGCCCATTTCGGGCATAATGTTGATTCAAAGCGTGGGTGAAGGTAAAGGGACCACAGCCCCCACAATCGGGACTCTTCTCCCGAGGGCAAGTCCTTTGAAGCGGTCTAGTTCTAAGAAAAAAATATCCAGTACCGGACTCTGTGGCTGCTAATTAGGAAGGTAAAGGGCTGACGCGAGTATTACGCATTTGTGATTTTAATTAGACTCAGTGAGGATTATTTAGGTTCAGTTTATTGTCTGAAAATGATCTGTTGATGTTGATAAGGTATTTTTTGTGAGTCTGTATAGAATCTGATTGATTGTTATAATACACGGAAAATATTTGATCAGATTGCACATTGAAATAGATGATCATAATAAAAAAATGTACGATATTAATTGATGTTTGTTTTGATGTATTTTGATGATACAAGATTGTATAATATATGTATTTGTGCGTTCATAGTACATCGTTAATATATCGAACTAATGAAATTGTGGTTGTAGTTCTATGAAATGTGATGATGCGTATGAATATTTGAACCTTTTAATTAACCCGAGATTTCATTATTTTAGGGAGGCATGTTTATTTTGAACCTAGTTGACTTTTATGGAGGTTCATTCATAGTGTATATTTTGGGGATAGCCCAAATATGCGCGGTCTCTTGGATATATGGTAAATTAAAACATCAAACTGTTATTTTCCGATATATACATATTTTGTTTTTTTAAATAAAAATATTTTTTAATAAATTTTAGGTATCAGAAGACTGTGTAACGACATCGAATTTATGCTGAATTTGAAAGTCAGTTTATATTGGAGAATTTGCTGGGCCATAGTCACGCCAGCGATTTTAATTGTCGTACTGTTATATTCCTTGATAACGATGAAACCTCTAGAATATAACGATGTATTATATCCAGTGGCAGGAGTTGGTAAGTCACCATTTCAATTTAACAATTCATATATTTATTCTATCATAAGGCGAAAAGTCAAGTATTGTATAAAAATAGAGTTCGCGAGTGCTTCATAAGTGCATTCATGGTGGAATTGAGTGGTATCTACGCGAGTGGCCTTTTTAGCGATGGTCTGAAGATGCGAAGGTGTTTTTGACGATAGCCTTTGTTGGCAGATCCTCAATGAAGCACTGTACTTGCTAGGAGTTTGCACAGTATCTAGATCCAAAGTTTCGCCATAGAATACTCGGACACTAGCACGAACAATATAAAACATGCAATGAATGCGATGCGCTTCTCCTTTTTATAAGTGGATTTTCTTGCTAGTCAATAACTTTTTTATTTCGCGAGACTCTGAATTTTTAGTCTGCATATACATATTTTATCGATAGTTTGCGTGTTTTTCGTATGCGAATAAATAATTTCGGATGCAAGAGAAAAACCTCATGCATAAGTTTTTCACGTTTTATGAATGCTTGCGATTTTTCACAGAATTTCTCACCCCGGCTTTCGACGTTTTCCCCGAGGACTTTCACAGCCGATGAACAAAAAAGAGTGAAAAGGAGCCTCTGTTACGTATCACTTGTCGAACAGTTTTACATATCCGTACTATGATACATTCGCACGTATTTTAAAATATGTATGATAAAATACGCAAGAGCGCCTGTGTTATCGCTCGAATAATGAATGGATCACTTTTGCATGAAAATATCGTTTTTCACGGACAACTATTCGACTTGCGATTTATCAATCCATCGATGTATAAAAAAACGTGCATAAAGTTGCCGAATATTATGACTGAAGATAGACGAGCTTCGTATTTCATACGCGCCCAATACCGAAATTAATCACACATCATAAACATATGGCGTATAAACGTCAGGTGTATTAAACTAGTGCAGCGATGCGCCTAGCATTTTTATTTTATTTTTTTAACATTTTTCCGATGCATCGACCTTGTTTTTTTCGTTGAAATCCATATCATAAAAGGCCGTTTTTGGCGGCTAGCGCGTTATTTACGATCAACCCTATATCACGCGGGGCTAGTACAGGGTGCACGATAAACATCCCTGTTATGATTTATGACGACTGATTGCCGACATACAACATAAATTTATGTTTATGCACTTCAGATGCCTACATATATCATAATGAATCGAAAATGACGCTACGTGTTTACTAATTTAGATTGTGATTAATTGATTTTGGTGACAGCTATCATGTTTAATAAACGGATTGTAATTTAATTGTTCGGTCAATATGTTTGTATATTTTGAATCAATCAAAATGCGGTTTTGTATTAGATATAATTTTTTTGAAATATTTATATAATATTATACAATTTTTACTTAAATTGTGAAAAACATTCGTCCAGTTGCTTATACACACAACACACTCGAAACATCTCATCTTATTTCTCGTGTTCGAAATACCCAATTTTCAGAAATACGAATCGACATCGTCTCGAATATCTATCTACAGACTCGTGTGTATACAACACACATACATGTCTATGAAATTTTTCGAATTTCGTACAGTTTTTGCGGGTCTCATCGCCGGGGAAATGTCAAAGATGATCGAAAAGCACTCTCTAAATGTTTACATTCTCGTTTACTCGCACGAACTGGATGTTTGCTTGCCGAAAATCGATTCTACATTTCTCGCACATTGTTTTCGTGTATATTTAACCCAGAAAATAATACTTTGGATATCATGTGTGATGATGTTCTCTTGTTTCAGTTTGCGGATGGCTGCTCTTCTCGTTCGGAGTGCTTCAGTTGCCAATTTTTGCCGGATTCGCGTTTTATAAAAGGAGAAGCTTTGGTGTACCGGAGGTGAAACTAATATTTATTTTTATAATACTAGATAAGCATGTTTGCTGTTTTACAGCGTCCGTAACATTGATTAAACGCAAAAATAATCACTTATGCGTTTAAACGCATAAGTGATTATTTTTGCGTTTCACATAACATATTCTATGAGTAATATTTCATATATTCTGAGTACATGTACTGATGATTTAATCATTTGATTTCAGTTATTCAAAGTCGCGTTTAGGCCTAGGGATACTTGGGGCCCTGTGGAGTCTCAAAATAAAAAAGAATGGCTCGCTTTTGTTGACAGAAAGAATAAGGAGTTGGAGCAAAGGCAAAGGCCGTTGTGGAGGCGAATCTTCGACAAAATATTGGGTTACTGATTCGGAGGATAACGAGAAATCGATCTTAGCCTTAGGGAGAATTTTATTCATATTTTTTTCGTATTCTTAATTCGGATAATTTGGCGATAACGAGCGAAATTCGAGACGAAAAATTCGAAATTGTCGAGGTCCACCGTTTGATTTATCGAATCGTGCTGGCGCGATTTATTTCCATTTGATTGAAAAATATGATAAAATTATTTTTCCAGTTAATCGTTATTAAGCTAAATTTGAGATACTTCATAATTATTTTTACTTAGTATTTAATTCAGATGAATTCGCATACATTAATTTAACTGTGATTCTAAAATGAATGTAAATATCTGAAGAATATATATTTATTTTTTTAACAAATGTTAGATTTTAAATACTTATTTATAATAGTTTGTTTTTATCGAAAAATACTAATGAAACATAAAATTTGCACAAACGCAGCATGCATATGACGTATAATAATTGCATTCCGCGAAGCCAATTGAAACATAATTATTGTATTATACATATTGTAAATAGTCTGAATGAAAAAAAAACTTAACATTAATTTTGTATTAAATAACTAACTTCAGTCATAAATTATTATGTATAAATTGCATATTATTATGAAAAAAATAATTCAATTCAAATCAATTTGATTTTTTAAATCTTTTTATGTACATATTTTTTATTAAAACAGCATATAATATAATAAACCGTATATTATATTTTTTGGTCAACTGAATTTTAAAAATCACAGTTTTTCTCAAACAGAAAAATTCTTTTTCATAAATAATTCACCTACGCATAATTTTATAAAACGGAAATTTCAGTTTTTTTTACCAACACATTTCTCCTCAAAAAATCTTCACTTTGAGTTAGCCCAAATGAAAACCTTCAGCTACGTGATGAAAAATTCCGAATGCATACTGCATCGAAACTTTCAAGCGTTGCATTACTATGCGCCGGGAGAATTTTTGCGCTTTCACACAATATGCGAAGGGACATCGCAAAGCTTTGGTGTGGCTTTCGTAGCTTTCAGAGCTTTCAGCAAGTGTCATGACCGTTTCAGTTTCGAAGTATAAATTCAAAGCCGACGGGTTATTAAAATGACACGTTCTTTGCGCGTGCCATTTTGTGAATGGCGGTAATATTGCATTGAAAAGATTAAATAATGTTGCAACATGTGATATGCAATTTTTCGTGAAAAATTTAATAATTACTGGTTTTTTAGATTGTGTATATTGATATATATTATTGGTGATAAAATTTATTTGTGTTTTAAATACATTTTCTGTGTTTAGTATTTATTTTTAATAATTTTCTGTATTTATCAAATTTGAATGGAAACCTATAATATTAGAGATGTAAAGTATTTTAATATCTTATGTTTCAAAATGATTTAAATGATGTGACTTATTGTATTATAGAGTTATCAATAGTATGTTATTTATTTTTTTAATACTTTTAGATTTAAATATAATAAAGATGGTAATTTTATTTATATTTTATAATTAAAATATTTTAATTTCATATGACCATAAATAAACTAGATAAAATTATGATTTAATTTCTCTCTAAGTAATACTAAAACTTTTAAGCGTTGAAAATCTTGCTAACACTTAAAAGGTTCCAACTCCCAAGTATCCAGCGAGCAATCGAAATTACAGAAAAATGCAATTGTAAATTGTGAACGAACAATGCGCAAGTGCATTTTAGCCACGAAGTGGTAATTGCCGACCTTTTGCGCCCCTTTTCTTTGGAGTGCATCCAAACCGACAAAAATGATCCAGAAGAAACTTCGAAGCGAGAAAACCTGAAAAGCGACCAAACAAAATCTGGAAAATTTTCTAGACGATTTTCCGACTGGAAAAATCTAGAGGTTTTCAGCTTCAGTCGCAAAACCGCGAACGGAGGTAAACACGCAAAGAGGATAAGTGACGTGACACTGAATGTATAAAACACACACACGCCCCTATCCTTACAATATTATTGGGAAATTCTCGTGGTAGGGAGTGTTTGAAAAATCTGCGGCGCTGTGAAAACAAATTTCCTTCATAAATTCGAAAATAAGGCGACGTCTGGAACGGGAGTGCGAGTGGAATTATTCGTTTCTTATTTTGCGCATGATTGATGATTACTATTACCGGTTGTTTTTATGTGTGTTTTTTTTTAATTCTTTCTTTTATAAGAATTTGATATTTTTAAAATATTTGAAACATTATAATGAAAGCATCATTATTTATTTTTAAATTAAAAAAAAAAAATTACTTTATATAATAGTTATCGAAATTAAAGATTTGCGAATGACTTGAAACGGTTTTTTTTCGGTACCTTTATAATATCGGTGATCGTTTTTATTTCACAATTTCAACAAAAGATTATTTCATTCCATTTAATATAATACGGTTTATTACAAAGCTATAATACTTATTATATGTGATATGTATTGGTATCAGAGGACTTGATTTTGGATAAATTTAAATTCAAATACGCTGAGTACGGATATGAATATGAGTTCGTAATGGAAAATAAAAAATCCATAAGCAAAACATATTGCGTTTCTTGGCGCTTGTATTATGCCAACTTTTCCCCATGAGATTGCCGAATTTATATACAGAACGAAACGCTGCGCGTGGATCGATGCTTATCTCAGAACCGTAAATTTGTATCCTGTGTAATATATCAAAAGATACAATTAAAATGTATAATATTCCTAATGAATAATAAAAAATAAATATTTATCATTTTTGCTGAATAAAATACAATCTATTACAAATTTAACGTATAAATATACATATGTATAACTTTTCAAATGATCAACAATCGAAAAAGAAATATTTATATTTATATTAATATTTCTTGAAATATTTTTTCCCATCTCAAATGCACGATGCCTTTTCCTATTATTGTATCAACTTTGAAACATATCACAATTTCATCACTGAAACGTACATAAGGAGATTTTTTGACTTTATTTTCTTGAACTCTTTGAAGATACGCTAGTTCTTATACTGCATATGAGATACGCCCGTTCGAAAAAGCTTATTTATATTTTACTGTACGGGGAAAGTGCACAATGATAGTACACTACTAGAATGTTCTCGAGAGCCAGACGTCAGAGGAAAAAATTTAAATTACACCCAATAAAACATCGAGCGCAAATTGCTTCGTTTCTCTTTAGAAAATATTAAGTTTTACGAGCACTAAAAGTAAAACGAAAAAACTAAACGAAACTTTAGGTATGAACGAGAATGTCGAATCGGATTTACTGTTAAAGGTTTGAACAAAATAATATAAATTAAAATGAATATCCACATAAAATTTTGACATAGACAGATTTTTTTTACATTATATTTATATTCTTATTTTAATAATGAAGATTATTTATTTTGAAATTATCATTTGTACAAGTACAGTTCATCGTCTTTATTATACATTTGACCTTTATTTATTACAAGTATACATAAGCTCAAGTTTACTCCAGTTTCGGTTATCTGCCTACGCTTCTCAAACTTTAGACGTACGACCGCCGATGATTAATGAAATTTGTTTCGAATTGATCACAAATTTGTTTACAAAATTTTTATTTGCGCTAATGGAGCTTGTGTACGATTATATAGCTTCAGCATGTATTATAGTTCGATAGCGTTAAATTTTTTTAACTAAAATTATTTTCGAAGTTTCACAAATGTATATTCGTATATTCTGTAGACCGAAAAGTATAATAGCCATTCCGGAAATTGACTCGGAGATGTTTAATTTTATGCTGAAAGCTTTCAACTTAAGGAAGTCTTAACATTATTACTGAGTGGTTCTACTTTAACCTATACAATGCAAAATGTATTAAATATGCACTGTGAGATATGATACACATAATAACACATTTTTACACATTACATATACGTCAACTTTTATTTTGGATAAAAATTTTAAAATATCAATTATACAAATGTAAATAGAATTAAAAAATCATTATATTTTAAAGATTAAATTATGAAAAATAGAGAAAACAAAGATATTGTTCAATATATAAATTTTCTGAAAACATTAGAAAGACTTCTTTCCAAAAAATATAAATTTATTGCTTTTTTGTATGTATTATATAATATTTAATATAGATACAAAACAAGCAAGTTTTTTAGTTGAATAAATAAACTTTCTTTGAGTTTCGTATTAAATTCGTTCGGGATATTCAAATAAAGAAAAATATGCAAAGTCGCAACGAATGAACCGTCGAGACAGAAACTGCGAAATTAAATATTATATTTTTACGACCGCCTGTAAAATACTAACCGAAAGCTAAAGATTTTGAGAAAAGATGCAGATTCTTAAAAAGAGTTATAAAACCCAAATAGATATATTTTCATAAACATACCTATCAATCATCAGAAAAAATCAAAGCTCACGTCCATTTTAAACGTACCTAATTCGATTTGCATCGATTTTGTTTCCGGACTCATCAACCGTTTTGTAAAGTTTGTCCTCACTCGAAAGCTGTGCTTTGAATACATTAAGGAAATTAAACATGGAAATGTTGCGCTGTAAATGTTTAAAGTCATTGAATACGTGATTTTCCGCGTTAATTAAACTTTGCAGTTTTACATCTGTCGTACTTTCAAAATCCGATCAAATCAGTCCACCGGGCTTTTTTGTATGAAAATATTTCATTTGAGTTTTCCGGGAAAATTATTGCCGAAAATCGTTTATACAAAGTCGCATCGTTATGAGCGAGGGTATCAAAAAAGTTTTTTAAACTCTCTGGCTCGTTTTTATCACGTTTCTAATTTAAATTTCTTAATATACGAAAACTTTGTAATCTATTTACCGTCGTATCGGCGACTTCAATCTTTGGAATTTACGCAAATCGCTTTCGGTAGATGATAAACATTTAATCCGCAAATAAAATTAAAAACGAATTTTTCTAAAATGCAAACCAAAGTCGGATTATAATCAAAGTTAATCAAATTGCTATACAAACATTCAGCAATAACATGATGAAAATACGTCAATTTTCAAATCAATGTCCCATGAAAATGTTTAGTAAACACAATTGTTTGTTGAGTAAATAAAAATATGCTTAATGAACTTTCAAACATTGTTATTCAATTCGTTACGTTTATTAAGCGAAAACATCGATGTAAATAAATGACGTTTTATTTTCATTGGATACGAAACAAAAACCAAAGAGAATAAATGAACGAAAACACACAGACAAAGCATATGCGTAGTTTATGATTCAAAATAAAATTAAAAAAGCGATACGAGAACAGAATTATTTAGTCTGAAATTATCAACGGGCCTCGTCGGTTTATGAATACATACGAGCAGCTTAATCGAATGTGCTTTCATTTTCGCAAAAAAACCGATCTCGTCAATTGTCCCTCTTTTTTTAAAAGGGGAATAAACACGTAAACGGGAGGTTAAACTACACATGAATGGCTTCCGAGCTTTGAAAATTCGAGTTATCCCACAGGATATAAGAGCGCCAGATAATTCGTACGGGGATTCAATTCTCAAGCCTATTTTCGCGTCTTCGTACAATTTGGTGCGTCGAACAAGGACAAATACGTCGTTAAAAGGAAAAATATAGAATAATATATTATAAATCAATGAATAAAAATATAAAATTGAATCTTTTAAATATAAACAAAGCAAACATTTTCAGTTAAAAGCGTACAGCAACATAGCACAACTACACAAAGTTTAACGAGCGCCCACACAAAAATGTCATTGTTTAAATCGCTCGAATTTCTCATTTTTATATTATTTTTCACGCCGCATTTCTTATTTATTTGCCCTCGTATTTTTTCAGGCAAAGAATTACGCGTTTTTATATGACGAATCGCCTCGCTAAGAGGATTAGCCGTCGGCCGATTGTTTTCCGCGTCGGACTTCTGCTTTTTCCGGCAAACAGAGATTTTCCCGCCCGATACCTTCGAAACGGGCAATTTTTGTCCGGTACCGTGAAATATCGTATCCTGTGTGTGTACACGTACTGAAAATGAAGCTGAAAAGAGGCAGGAAAGGCGGGGTTCGAGCCTTTATTTTCGATGCCACGTACAACGCTGAAACTTTAATCCGTTCGCCAATCTTTACTGGGTTCAGGTCGCTCCGGTCACCAGACAGTACCAATAGAATTTTTATTTTGTCTGTATCCAAAAGAAATGTGTTGCTGAAGAATTGTATTAAAATTTAGTTTTTATTCTATCAAGACTTTTCGTAAAGTTATAGGAGAAAATTGATCGTTTGTGTCTGGTAAATTTATGTATCTACCTAAATAAGAATGCATTTGTATATTTTTTCAACATGTATTCCTGTTTTTATTAAAATAAATGTATTATATATTATATATTATATGATGGCTCAAAATGGCGGGTCAGCAATTTTTAGGTTCCGTGTTGATGTTAAATAATATGCGTAAATGCACAATGGTACGCACAAGAAATTTCTGGAATGAAAAAAAAAGAAAAATCACATTGTAATCGTTCCTCTCGAAAATTAAAATATGCATTATATTTCCGAGCAATGAGTTATTCAGACAATCTGAAAAGCGCTACTCGGGCCTTTTGAAATATAGAGTGGAGTTTTATATTTCAAAAGGAGTAATTTTTTCCGGTTAATTATACCCCAGGAAACCAAAGCAAATGAAAAATGGAAATTTTCATTAGCGACATAATTTATGAATATACAATAAAGTATGCTTAAATTTTTTCATTTGATTCATAAGTGTAAATAAAATTGTTTCTTAATAAACTATTTAAATTTAATTCTATAAGTATTATTTCACTTTTAAATGAAGTATTATAGGTAAACACAACAATTAAAATTCAATTTTTTAAAGGATACACCGATATTTTTTTTAAATACAACAAATAGTTTAATAAATTTTATAAATTTACTATTGTTTTTCGACAATTTGTTTATTTCACATTGTAAAAATATGTGCTCACATTTAGAAACATGTTATGTCTATAAGTTTCCGTAACGACGAGTCTGTTTGCTAAAATTTGTACGTTACACTTTGAAATTTATTTGCAAAACACATTTCAAAGTATTATATAATACATTTAAAGGTCAACGATTATACCTTGTTAGATTTACCAGTTTTACAGATCAGGACATATAATGTAATATAATAACTCCAACATTTACCTTCATTTAACCAACCTTATATTTAACAAAATCGAAAAGTCCTCGTTTTATAGTAAACATCATATCAATTGCATATAATAATATTTTTGAATTGAAAATCAACCAAAAGAACATCAACTACAGAACAAACATCCAACATAAATATCAATAAATAGCCGAAAAAAAAACCCTCGAGCAATAATTGAACAAACACCAACGATTTCATACACGCTCGAGCAAAGCTCAGCAGGATTGATCCGACACACGCTCGCACATTTCCGGAATAATCGTCGGGTTTCGAAACGTAATTAATTCGCATAAATATTTTATGGACGAAGGATGTATTCGCGAAAAGCGAATCGCGATTACAAAGGGTCGCTCGTCCGTTACATCCCTCGCGCATACAATTTCCATGGGGAGGATTTCGATCAGAAGATGCACGCTTGTCATGCACATATGAATGTGTGTATGTGTTATTCCGTCGTGTTACATTTCATTTTTCATTTACAGTTATTCTTTTTAGATGCTTTCGCTGCTGGGAAGTCGTTTTAGTCGCGTTTGCTTCGGAAAGGCGAGGAAGCACGTTTGCTAAGGTTTTTTTGTATTTTCATTTTATGGTATATCGTGTTTCTTTTTTTTGCTAAAGTGTATCGCTTACTGTTAGCCTTGACTGAATCATATCTTTAACGAAATGTATATTTTTGTTATTGATAGATTTAAAATAACGTATATATGTATGTTATGTGAAATGGTAATTGGTCGGTCAAATGATAAAACGGACACGAGAAGTGCTAAAATCATATTTAAAACACCATAAAAAGTAACGGTTAAATAAAATATAAAATAAAAAAGATATCGGATAATTTTTCTTCAATATCCGTAGAGATAGAAAAAATTCAAATGATCTTAATTTGACTGTCAATGATGAAAAAACCATAAATGAGAAAAATAATGCCATAAAAATAATAATAATAATAATAATAATAAATAATTATGTATAATACTACAATAATTAATTAAATCAAAAAGTCAAATCAAATAACAAAAAAATGTGAATAAAAACATATCAAAAAACCTATGTTGAACAATCGGCTAATGCATATTCAATGTTCAATACCATTCGAACAATTCGTTTATGTTTCATACATATTCAACGATATGCATACATGTGTGGTATTATACGCAACATTGTTATATCATAAGTTCGAATTTAGAATATTTTGAAGATTTCCAGGAACTCGAATTCGAAAAGTGTGCATAGTCTCAGGGTTTTTAAGGATTAAAAACAAATGAGTGAGTCTTGAATAATTCTGGGGGTCGACGGACCGTATATCACATAACATGCTGAAATTATTTCATTGCCCCGCAGCTTTTGAATTATTAATTTTGGGACTTTGAACAAACCGGTGGACCTCTGAAAGAACGGTGAAAAATATAGTATGTGAAAAAAAATCATGCCAATTTGCAAATTTTTTATTTAGGATGGTAAATTTTCTAAAAATTTTACTGCTATTATTATTTTTTTTTAATAAACTTAGATTGAATTCGATGATTTGAAAAAAAAATTATTTCTACAGAATTTTATTGGAATATATAGTTTGAATACTCGTTCAATCCACTTCAAGTCGAGTGCATTTTTACGCAACTTGAACAGAAAATACGCGTACTTCATATTTATTTGATAAAAATGATTTTTTAAAGTACTACAAAAAAAACCAAAAATGAAAAAAAAACAAAAATTTTAATTCACACACTTTATATACATATATTAAACAGTTGACAGTTTACAGCGTTGATATTGAATTAAATTTACATATGTTAGCATAACCAGTAGTGAAATTCATTAATTTGCTATTCTACGAATTGCCCCTTTCCGACGTTGCAACTTGCAAGCTTTGTTAACTATTAAACAATAACCACACGAGCCCCACAGTCTGATAATTTATTTACCATACAGCCTCAATAACCTGCTGCTTCAGGACCCAAACACCAAAGCTCATCCACAGCTTCCATAAACTTAAGTTCCGGACGCTTCGGCTTTGACCTTCCCTGTGCATATACGAGACTTGGATCTATTGAAATGTTAAAAATTTATATGGGTGGATACTTTTGACTCTAGTTTTAACAGTTAAAATTTGAAATAAAATTTAAATAAATTGTGAAAGCAAAATATGTACAAATATTTAATAATCTATAATATGTGTATAAAGCTGATGAAATTAAAATATTTTTTGTTTATTTCATGATCTTCTATTATATTATGAATTGATTATTTACTGTAATATAAAATTTTATTTATAACAATCAATTTTTGAAATATGACTTAAAAAAGTTTTTATATTATAATTGAATAGAAATAATTGTATATTATTATTTTATTTTATTATAAGGTTGATTTTTTTTATAGTTGTAAATACTATAATTTTTTATTAAAAATACTCAAAAATACACGAGTTAAGCTATGGCTTATCGTATATTTAATAAACGTGTGTAGTGTTGATCTTAAGGTATTTTTTAAATATTTAAACTCGCCGTTTTTCCCTTTTTTTGTATTGCTTTTTAAGTCTTACTAATTAATTACAAGGCTCTAATTTTCCCTAATTACTTATTCTCAAGTATCAGAAAAGACTCATCCTGCAGTTAAAGTTATATCCGTCGTACAAAAAGATTCAAAAATCATAAAACTTCCACCAATTCACACACAAACGCCACCAGCAATCATCATCAAATTACTTACAAACTTTCCCCGACCACACACCCCTCGAACCTCAACCACCCAAACACATTAATTAAACCTCACAATAAAACGCGGCAAATAATAAAAAGCGATAACTCACGCACACACAAAAAGGCAAACGCAACATTCGGACAATTTTAAAAATTCACACTTAGCGACGATCCGCTCGCTTTCGTGCCGTTTGAAATATGAACGACGGCCGCGGCCATATTTCTTCGCTCGGAAACAAAACGACCATCTGGCGCAGTTTCCATCCACCATGGCACCTTTCAGCCCTTAGAAATCACCGCCATAATCGCTGATGACGATGACGAGAGCCGCTGATGAATCGGGCCCCGCCATACTTTCGGCGGGGAGGCCCACATAAATCTTTGAAAACTTGCCGAATAAGTCTCGGGCTTTGTGCTCTTCAAAGTGCTGGATGGGTTCGGATTGAGGTTTTCAATCTTTGGTGAGGTTAGGAGGTTTGATTTGGGCAATTCGAGTTGGGAGTGGTTTTGGAAATGTGCATGTGAAACTTCAATCGAGTGTCGTATAACTGGATTTCAATTTTATGTATGTGCTATTGTGGAGTTTGATATTTTTTAAATTTTTTTATAAAATAAACGATATTTTTAAGAAGACGATTTAAACGTGCATTATATAAAATAAATAAATGTGTATTTAATTTAATAAAAATAATGTGCATTAAAAAAAATAATGTGTGTATTGCATCAGCATTAAAATGTGTGCATTCGAAAAAAATATTTTGATAATTGAAAAAATATCTAAAACGAATAAAATGTACATAAGAATGAATATAAATAAAGGATCGGAAACGCTGCAAATACGAACAGGGTGAAATACCAATCGCATGACCATTATTCACAACTTTTATAATAGAATCAAAATGGGCCAAATTGTTAAAATATGATTAAATTAAATAAAAATTTTAACAAAAGAAAATGTTGACAGTTGTATTGTATTGTCTGTGGAGGAAGACATTACTCTAGCGACGTTGTCACTTCTCGATCATTTCAATACATATACTATTTTTTCTATTGTTCTTATTTTTTAATGCTCACTTTATAATGCACATTTTTTTTTTATTACACACTACAAATAAAATGATGCTCAGTACGAGATTCTTTAATACACCAGAAATAATGCATATCGTATATTATCCTAATACACGGTAATTCCTTTTAATGCACAGTTAAATCACACCTGTATTTTTAATACTCAATACAACACATGTCAAAACGATAACACAATTCATTCAATATTCACCCAAATCCATACGAAACATCTAATAATTCACCATAGATGGATACGCGCAGATTTACACGTACGTAGCTCGTATCGTGAACATGCCCATTTGAGAAACAGCGAACTGTCTGTCTCAAGACGGACACATCGCATCGTTGTCATAAATAATTTAAGCTGAAAGGGAATCGAGCTATAGCTGTAAATCTTCAGCCGACGTATGAATTGCTTAATTTACGAGCGGAATTTTTCTCGATCGGCGGTCACGCACGCTCACATTTTCCCTAGTTTTTCCGGGGAAAAATACGGTGAAAATTCACGCGCGGAAAACTTTTGTGACTCCTCGCTCGGTTTTAATATCGAACATTCTCGTCGGTGTCTGAAAATCATTTTTCGTCGACACCAAGTCGGAAAATCGTCGACGGCGATATGAGATATTTAATTTCATGTGTTTACTTTACATTTGACATGTTTGTTGGCGTACTCGTATATGAGGGGTGTTGTTTCGAAATTCGTTATCTTTGCTAACGTTTAAAAGAAATATCTCAATTAAGTTAAATATTATTAAGTTTATGATTTTAGTACGATTCAATTGTATTATTATACATATATTGAAAATAATTAAATAAATACTTTTAAAAATGTATAATACAATAATTGAGCTGAAAAAAGTTGAGTTATTTTTTCAACCTTTTTATTATTAATACTCCGGTTTCTACTAATTATTGAAGTTAAGCAACATTTACTTTGATCTTCAGATAAGTAAAATATAAATGCATTTTGTTTCGCTTTGTAAAACCTTTTGACAAAATAAAATTTTATGATTGAACTTCAGAGAACTACCTTCTTATTGGGCAACTTTTATTTTCCAATGGACATTAAATTCGAAAATAAAAAATAGTATACTGTAGAATTAAATATTTTTTTATAAATATCGACACATTTGACTCTGAACATTTCATTTTCGAGTGCAGAAACTGCACCGTCGAACGCAATCCGTTGCACATTTCTCTCTGCATCCCTCATTTCCGAGAAAAATCAACAAAAATAAACCCCAGGCTATAAATTAAATAGTACCATATGTTACATTGGTCCTGGAACGTCTTAATAATAACCAGTGCTTATGTACAATTCGGGCGAAACATACCGCTATATTAAAACGAGTTTGTTTGTTTTCCTACCTGGAAACTCTGTCATAATGTAATAATGCATTCAGTGCACAGTATTCAAATATTGGAAAAGCAGTAATTTTAATTATGTATATGTTTTTAAAGTATTTTTTTAAGCCTTACTTATTACATACAAGACTCTAGTAATGTTATATTGATAAATAATATGTATTTGAAATTTTCGCTTTTATATTTTATTATGATATAAATTCAGGTGAATTTTTATTGTGGACACGGAGTAGAGATTAATTATTTTGCTAATTAGTCAAAAATATTTTTTAAATGAATGCTAGTAATATTTCTTTTAGGTTTGTATATTTTTTAATTCAGTTAAATAATAACGTTTTTAGTATTATAAAATATTTTTTATAATTAAAATGATAAATCGTGTAAATAATTGTATTACCATATGCAATATAACTGCCGTATTTCATCTACATTTCTTAGATAAATATAAAATCTTATGCATAAAAAAATTACGAGTACTTCCAAAAATAAGTCTTACAATTAGTGCATTTTTGGTACTAAAATTAAAGACCTGTCTTATAGTTGAAGAAAAACTACTAACATAATCATGATAGATTTTAACAAATATTTTCTATATTAAAAATTCAAATTTCAAAAAAAAAAAATACATAATGTAATGCAATATTAGTGGACTATGAATTTATAATTAGCCATCTATCAGAAAAACTTTAAAAAACAAGGTTTCCAAAAATGGTAATTTTAAAAAGAGCGCGATTGATAGGTTGTAAGCTGCAGCCTATCAATCGCACCCTTTCCGAAAAATTACCATTTTTGGAAACCATAATTTTTACATTTTCCTGTCAGCTGGTCAATCATAGATTCACGCCTAACCACTGGTGCATTGCATTACAACAATTTCCATCTTTTACACTAAAAATTAAAAAAAAATCAATCACAAAAAAACGAAAACCCCCTTCAACCCCAACCCCCTTCTTCATCCCCGAAAAAAACCCACAAACAACCCCAAAAAACGAGCACTTGGCAACGGCGGCCGTCATTACGGAAACAAACATTCGCAAAAAGACATCGTGAAACAGACGACAGGCATCCATAAAGGGCGAAAAGAATTTTCGCGACGGCCGCCATTATTAATTTATGCAAATGTCCGAGACGCTCGGCGTCGTCTCCAGGTCGGGCACCGTTTGATTGTTATTGTTGTGACGTAGCCGGGAATAATATTCCAGAAAGTGGCCTTTCTGTATCGGATGGCCCTGTTGTGTTTTAATTCCCGGCGTATTGTCGGGAAATTTTGACGGAGTTTGCGCCGTTCGTTATTAAAATTCGATACTAATTTTATCGATGGGTTGGAGGGGTTGGGTGTATAATTTGGAGGGTTTCGTTTGATTACGTTTTCAGGTTTAGGTTTTCGGTCGTTATAAAGACAAGATGTTATTATTTAAAAAAAATCGTTTATCTTGTTATAATAACGTCGTCTATTGAGACTTTATTCAAAATGAATACATCTTCTTTGAATATATTGGCGCTTATATTTCACTAAGGATAAGTGATATGTAGCAAAATCAATATATTGATTTAACTAATTACTTTTAATATACAATTACATACTTATTTGAAATCTATTTTACTTTCATCACATAAAACAAGATGATCCTCTTTTTATACGGGAGATACTTTTTAGGGACTATCATGTAAAAAAAAGTATGGCGACCATATAAAAATTGAAGATGGTTCCATCAGTATATTTAGATGGAACTTCCATCCATATGTATATACTTAAAAAAAAAATTGTAATGTGGAAAAATTTCACTATGTGAAATCATAAAAAAAAAACATCAAATTTTTTTAATTATTTAATAAGTATAATTAAATACTGGCCTACTCCAGATATTACCATGGTGGCATAATAATGAATTTTTTAAAAATTTTATACTTGTAAAAAAAACAATCGGTTATTTTTCTTTGAACCGTGTAAAAAGAGTTTTGAGTGTAATTTTATGTTTCGCATGACAAATAAATTCATATTCTAATCGACAAATACATAATACTAATACAACCGACACCAATTGTCGTATAATATCATAATAGTTGACTTCTACATTATTTTATGATATTATGCAGTGGACGGGTGGAAATTTACGATACGCAGATTCGCTTTTCTCTGCAATGAGAATTCGCCAGTTTATCAAGTGTGAGCAAATTGCGAATTTTGCCGATCGTTTCGTTAGAGAGGACACCATTCGCTGACCCAACGAAATTTGATGTGCCCGTTCTTTGAACGTGTATAGTGATAACGACGTATAATTACGTCCTTTGTTTTGTTCCCAGCGTGTGAAAGTTGTATAATTACGTGATAAATAATATTTATGAATTTTATGATTGAGTTAAAAGCATTTTTATATTAATATTTTAATCGTTTTGTATATATAATATAAATGGAAAAAAATCGTAGTGAAAATAGTTCTTAAGATATTGCTTCCAATTTGTTATCAAATATGTTTGAAAAATTTTATGAAAAATTGAAAATGTATTATTAATTTTTGTAGACTTTAATGAATGTACCGGTTCCTAATGATCACTAAAGTTAAGCGATAAGTTGCCTGGTCAATAGTTAAATACAACCGCGTGACATTGGCTTGTGGCCATTTGGCTTCAATATTTAGTTCTTTGAGAGTTGTTTTCTCCTTATCACTACTAAATGAAAAACGACAAAGCTTTAGATAGTGAAAGAATAGTCATTTTATGCAAAGAACGTTATATAGACTATACCCAGTAATAATGATTATTAATTTTATATAACTTATACATATTTATAATATATTTGTATACAAAATAGCTACAAAATCGACAAATGAAAATCAATCATTCGTAAAATAAATTCCATTCGGCTCAAATGCGACAACAATTTAACAATGAATTTGAGTAAAAACATTTTGAATATTCTGAAAAGCGCACGAGCAAAATAAATTGAACGTTTTGGCATTAATTCGAAAGTTTAATCGAGTATTATTATATTATAAGTATATACGATGGGTAAAAAACTATTAATTTTATGTGAATCGACTCGATTGAGACGGCAAGTAATTTCATTATTGACACAAATGAACGATCTAAGTAAAATAACTTATTGCACCGAATGAGTAAATATATATTATGTAGATGGTTCTTATTCAAATGAATTTGTCTTATTTAATCTAAATTGAAATAACAATGTAATTTTTATATTGTCATTCTAATAATAATTTTAGATTACCATATGAAAATTTATGTATTTGAAGAATTCATTTTATACGCTTTTATATCGATTATATGTCGTTGACATAAACACTAATGTTCAAATAAATATTTAATATCTTCACTATACAAAATATGTCTAAAGTAAATTTGCTTTCCTATCGAACCTTCATTAATATTTAAACTCATTCTAATTTATGATAAAGTTCCATGTAATTACCGAACTACCCATAATAATTTTAATTATTACTAAACACATTCCTTATTTGTTGTTTCGATCGATTAGATTAGACTCTTCGTATCATTCAAAAAAATATTTAGATCTAATTTGATTATGCCATCGACGAAAATTCGATCAGCACTCAACGACACGACACTTTCTCGTCAATTTCAATTAATTTATTACGTCGCAGAAGACTTCCACTCAATATTTCCGTGGAAATTTCTCACGATACACCCGGTACAGACCCATAGGCCCATTAGGCCCGACGACTTTAATTGATTGCGTCTTACGAAGTCAACGGACCGCGGTCTTGTATTGAAGTGTGCCATATTTCATTTCGGTCTTTGTATATATAAAAAAAGTTAAATTGTACGTACGAAAATGGGACGAGTTTCTGAAAGAGTCATCTTTCAAGCTTTAAGGCTTTTTCATACTTTTCGTATTGATTCGTGGACCGCATTGCCGTTAGAGTGTTACGTATATGTTTACTTTATGAGTGGTTTTAATTAGTTTTTCGATTGTTTTTAGTGGATATGTGCTTTTCGTTTCGTTTGATGAAACATTCGCGTGGAAAATTTTGAGGCCCGCACGGATTGGATGTATGAGGGCTTTAAGTTAGTTTGACAAATAAGTGTAAAAAGTTACGTCACGCTAACCATTAAACATCGCACGCGATGTTTATTTATGAAACTTGCTATATGTTCTATTTATTTGAGGTATTTGTATTTTCAGATTCGAAATCTAAAACAAAAACAAATCATGTTTCTTTCTACGTAATTGTAATTCTCGGATTTGTATTGTATTTCCGTTAATTTCTGTATGAAATTTATGTTTATTATATGTCAGAACTTGAAAATGTCATGTTTCGGATAAAACGTATCAGTTGAAACAAAGCAAAGATTAAAAATTTCCTTTGAAAAGCAACATCGTGTATAAACAGCTCATTACCATATTTGTACGCGTCATTAGCGCTTTTGCAAAAGCTTTTAATCCTATGCGACACAAGACCTTATCTCACGTGACACCTTTCACACTTTGAAACATTTAAAAATTCCCACGTGTACTCCACACGACCTTTTGAAAACACTCGAACAAATGACTTTAATACCACCAAGGATTAACGCGGTAAAAAGCGAAAAATTGAAGGAAGCATTCTAAATCCGATTCAAAAGATTTTTTTATGGTTACATTTTACATCACAATTTCGAAATATTTCATTTTTTGTTTTTGTTTAAAAAATGAAAGCATTTTCTAATGCAATTAACACGTTCATAAATCAATGTTGTGCATAATACATTTATAAATGTATCAGCAGATTCATAAATCAATGATTTACATATGAACATTAATCACGGTTCTAATATGCATCGATATGATATATTTAAATACGATTGTATGTATATGATTATATTAGACCACTAAAGTTTTACGAACAGAATTTAATTATTTTTTCAAGATTTACTAAATGAGAAATTAACATATGTACACTTGTTACTAATAAAGATTAATTCACAAATGAGATGAGAATGATAAAATTTGTTTATTTATATTATTAAAATGTCTTCGTCATTAACGTGAAAGAGTTATTATTTTTGCATACTGTGATTTTTTTTTAATTTTAAGAATTTTAATTTAAAATTCTAATGTTATATGAACACGAATTGATTTAAAAAATAATTTTTTTTGGGTTTGCTAGTAAAATATATACTAATGGTTAAATAACCAAACTTCTAAGAATTAAAAAAATATAATATTCAATAGAAATTTCATTATATAACATACTCATCAAATTAAAAATATTTGATTTGTTAGAAGAGCAAACACCTTTGATCTTCATATTATACATCCTACAGTGATTGTAAATTTCCAATTATAGTACATTTTATACGTAAATATCTAGAACTTTTGTTTCCATATGAACGTATACAAATTCACTAACTGAGTGAAGTCTATTATTAAATACACCAAATGAAAATATATGTTAGAACCCCTGAATAATATAGACTTATTACATTTAAATAAAAACATAATTTTTCAATTAACATAAAAAAATATAATGAAATAAACACAATAAATATCCAAGCCCTCACAAACGGATGTTTGATGGTTTTTTGGTTGGATAACCAAAAACCCATCATCATCAACCTTAAATACAAAATCGAAGAAAAACCCACCTATTACATGCACCCCTCTATAAAAAAATACAAAAAAAATCCAAACCCAAAAAAATTCAAAACGAACCCCCCCATCCGTCACACGACGCGAAAGCCTCCTCCTTCCCGACGCATAATTAAACGCTTCACATCCTTCAGCTCGTCCTTCGCCGTCAACTTTGGCTCACCTTCTACGAAGCCCTGGAGCTTTTTTTCGTCGATTTCCACCTGGGGGAGGGCGTCCGCCCCCGGCTAATGAGGTCCGCACAATGGGGCCCACGCAGAGCGGTCTCGCGCCCCGAGACTTCGCCCCCGCTATCGCCTTTTGTTTCCTGGCGTTTGGGATGGGGGCCCTCTGGGGGTTGGAAATTTGGGCCGTCGGGTGGCTAATTTTGCTTTTATGCTATCGTTATTATTATATTATGATCGTACAATGGTTGCCGCTTCGTCAATTTTTGATTGAAAATCAAATTTTGGCGGTGGGTGGATGGTTAACCTTTTTTTTGGGTGGTTGAGTTGTTGGGTTGGATTTGGGGTTTTTGTTGAGATTGGTTTTGTGTGGTTTTGATTTGGATAAATGGTTTTTTAGGTGAAGCTTTTATGGAATCGTGTGTTTGTTTCGTGAGTGAAAGTAATTTTTTTAAAGTGTTTTCCTTGTTTGGTTACTATATAAAAATTGTTTTTCATGATAATTTTTACGTTTGTAATCTGAAAAAAAATAATGCGATTTTTAATGTCGTTTTATTCATAAAAATGTTCAATAGTTAAATTTTCTCAAATGCAGTGGTTTCTATTAATAATTGAAGTTAAGTTTCATGAAAAACGATCAATAGATAAACATATTTTAATATTATTGGCTCAAAATCATCAAAAAAAAATTTTATTCATCAAAAATATATCATTTTTCTCTTGTATGATACAGAAAAATCTTGACTTGCAATTGACTTTTAAATAGACTGTATATGATTATGACGATAATGATAGTTTAACTATTGAAAAATTCGGATGTTTCATCATATACTAAATAATAAAAAAATTGAACAATTTGTTATTAGAAAACTTGATTTTCAAATCAATTCTTCGAAAAAATATTCTGAAACCAAAATATGTATGTATTCACTTTTCATAACAAACACAAAAATACATATATTTGAATATGATTTTGGGAGTAAATACCCCAAGTTGGGCACATCTCACCCTTTCCGACCCACACCCGAGCAAGCCCTCATTTCGCGTGCCTTTGTGAGGTCTTTTTGCGGAGCGTTTGCCTCGTAACTGAGCCCTTTTTTGTCTGTAACGCTCGGACGCCGTATAAATATCAAACAATGGTTTTGAACGAATCGCATTATGTTACATGTTTGAATTTGAGTTGGACGAAAAAGAAAACGTTTTTATTTTTCTCAATACAATGCGCGTACGTCTCGAACAATGACTGACGGAGTTAATCTTTCATAATTTTCTGTAAAGTGTGCGAGACGGTGCATTAAAATTTTATGACGACGAATCGAATTTCGCTTTAAGTTGATTACTTGCGAAGAAGATTTTTTAAATATTCAACGTCGAATCCGGCACGTCCTTTTTCATTTTCTGGGTTTTAATTTTTAAATGGGTCGAATCGAGCATTTTTTATAACCGTTTTCTTAGAAAAATACAAAGTTCAACTGTAATTTAATATTTCATCTGCAAATAGAAAACATATAAATGTTCATACCGATAAATTTATTATTATTTCCATGTAATGTTTCGACGTTTCGTGTCTTATCAAAGTTTAAGCTTTTCCGAATGTGTTCCGAACGAGTTGCGAACATTGAACGCAATAAAATGAAAATCGTATTTTTTTATTACACACAAAAAGAACATCGCATTTAAACTTCCCAAACAATTCATAAACAAAATATTTACACGTAAACTGTGTGCTCGAACTTCAGAAAACAAAGAGAATAAACTGAAAAATATTATCCCCAAATATTTTTATTACACCTACACACACGATGCTAAATTTTGATGAAAATTTTGAATCCACTCGCTTATTTTCGTCAAATCATTTATTATTTTATTTTATTAAAACATTTTAAGTTACTGTATCATATCCTAAATTTCATTTCATTACACAACATCCATTCACCAAACTCCACACTCCAACCGATCAAACCAAAGCGCATTTCCGACACGGCGCACAACCACCATACAAACACTTCAGAATTCATCCCTAAAAAGCAGAACCCACTCCTGAGCACTTCATCCAAGTTAACCAGGCACGCGTACAAGAGAAGACAGCATAATTAATGCATCTCGCATTCGGAACACAGCTGAGAATCAAAGTTCGGATGTGTTCAGACGAAGTTGCCGAGAACAGAGCGGCCATAGTTATTTTCCGTGAGGCCGAATTTACTGCCCACCTGAATGCACCTAATGTCGTAATATCGCAATGTGACTCCGAAATAATAACCGTACGTGCTTTTTATTACCGTCGTTATTTGACTCGCAATAAAAAGGGCCGCGTTCTCCTCGAGATATTTTTCATTGTTACGAGCTGCGAATTAAGCCTCGTTTATGAGACCCGTAGTCAATCTCTTTCGCTAAGGCCGTATATAATATTGTTGCGAAAAATCTTGTACTGAAAGATTGAAGCCTTTCGGAGATTTAATTAAGGCTGGGCATTAATATTTTTGTACGATAATAAAATATAAGGAAACGTTTATTATATTAAAATAACTATTTTTTTATGAGATAAGATGACAAATGGCGGAACCGAGTGCTGATCCTTGTGGGAATCGAGTCATCCCAAAGCGAGACTCGATTGCTTTTAAAAGTCGCCGGTTTTGGTTTCAATTTGCCATCTCCAAGCACTGATCTGAGGTCTATTAACCTAACCATGGTCTGGGTCGGGTTAGTCTGGCAAGTTTCCACTTGGCAACATACTCGGCATGAACTTACGTGCAATGATAATTGGATTCCTCCTATCCACCAACGAGAGGTAGCAACTAACAACACAACGTCCGATGGCGTTTATTCGACGAGCTTCACGTCGTAAACAACGTTGTTGCAGGAAATCTTAGCACAATAGTTTCATATCTTCCTTCTAATTGGTACTACGGATTTATATTACGAGTTAACTATTCTGAAAAGCAATACATTGTATTGTTGAATATTTTAAATCATTTTTTATAACTATAATTTTCAATTCTGTATAGTCTAATTTCACTATCAGTTATCTCGTTGTATAGTTAGATGCCTGATGCAGACGTCTGCGTAGTCCTTTGAATTTCCATAAGCTTCACCACCGCGATATAACATGTAGTCTCCTAACAAGATACGTAAACTCTGACAGATAGATTGTAGTATTAATTTATCGAAATAAAAATAGTTTCAGTTCAAAAATATTTTATAAATAAATTTCATCATTTACAATACATTAAAAGTATAAAATCATTACAGATTTTTATAAAAATAAAAATCGATATATGGAATATAAGTTTTCTAAGTACATATTGAAAATTTGCACTTACACGATGTCACACAAGCCAAACTACAAAATCGCATGTTTTCGAACTTTTAATCTGAGTTATCCTGTTACGTTGGCTCAGTTTGTTCTCAGGTGAGGAAACTCGCCATGACACGTGAATAATGTAAGTTTAGACCGCAGGACTTGGCTTTTCACGTGAATCTTAACCCCTTAACGCCATAATATTTATAACCGAATTGTGATAAGATCGAGGAGCGACCCATCAAATTTACTAATTCAAATACAGAACTATTTAGAAGTTAGAAAGTCCCGCTAACCTCGCACAAGATCGAACGTATTCCATCAATTAAACACTGAACGATTATGTCGAAATACAAGCATTCGAAGCGATTTTCTTATATAACTAATTAATAATTTATTATTAGACACGTGTTGAATCTCGCTCGACTTGAGCTGATCAATCATAATTAATTGCAAATATAATCAATCAATTTTTCTCGGTCTCGGAACGCTACGCTGTTCCCGTAAGCGCTTATTTTATTATATGAAATGTAGGTTTATGGGTGGTTTAGGGGTTCGAAACACCTGAGCGCCCAAGGGTTAAGTACGGCAGAAGCTACCCTTAGTACTTACATCAAACAAAAATGATATAACGTTGCACGGTCGTCATAATTTCGTTCGTCATTACTTTGCGGTCGTTGGCGGACTGCAAAGATTGTGCATATGCGAAAATATAAAAAAATTATCTATATAAATATCTGATTCAAATATAAAATATTTAATGTATATTTAGTAAAAATACGTACCGTTTTTTCCATTTACATATATAATATCTCAAAAGAACGTTGATCTTTATTTTTTATTATGTGTTGTGAAACAACTTTTTTTGTGTTGAATAAATAATATTGTTTCATTATATGTATAATATGATATTATATATAAATTTTTTTTTTTTTAAATATATTTTTCAGAAAATAAAAGGCAATGCGTCTGTTTTATTTAGACTGAAGTACTCTGTTGGCGCCGCGTCGTATGAAACAGTTTGAATCGATTGAATAAACATGTTCCTTGGAATCTTCTCATGATACGTGGACGAAGCATATACGTTTTATAAGATATTTTCTAGTTTTATTTCTGAGGAGTTATCTCGATTTATTTATCGCTGGAAATATTCCATATAAAATTTAGTATTCTGATGTCAAAAAAGATTAAAAATAAAAACGCGTTCATTCGTAGACCTAGAGGCACGATTTCGTTTCGTTTCAGATATTTGTATCGGCTGAAAGTTGCGAGATTTTAATGACGTCAAAAAAATTCAATGGAATAGGTGTAATGTGATTTTAACGATGTCATATTTAAACATAAATGCTTGTCAACGAAAGCGCCGAATAAAATTTCAGAATTTATTATGTGCAATGAAACTTTTAAGTATAATAGAATTATTCATTATGATTTTACTAATGCAATGATCCGTTTCGTTTTGTAAATGACTTTATCTATACATATTAAAATAAAATTACTATTGTTTTTTTTACGTAATATATTTACGTAAATAAATAATTTATGTATTATATTATGTATAAGTTGAATATTTAATATTATATTTATAGTAATGTATTGAAAGGATTTTCATATACAAATCTTTCGGATGTTGTGCGTGAGCGTACAGTACATTAAAAAGCTTTGTTAAGGATTTCTGAATGTCAACGAGATTTACGTATGACGACTAAAATTTGTGCTTAAGTAAATTTAATATCCATCTCAGTTTTATATAAATTCTATGTGAATAAAAGCTCACGACCGACAGACTTTCAAGAAAACAAATAAACATCGACTTTACAGAAAAAGTAATACCATTAGTTCGTTAGGAAAATAAATATTTTGAAGAAAAAAACTATTCTATTTTCTTTCTACGTTAAAAATTTTCATTGATTTATTGACTCTTGAAAAAAATAGTTTCATGCTGTTTTTGTATCTCAAATACGGTCTCGATGAGTTTGTAAACTAAATGCTCGTAAGGTGAATGTACCTTATTTCCATTATTTTAATTTTTTTGCGTTTATTTTAATGGAATTTTTTTTGTAATTAAAATACAAATATTACATAGTGAATATTTTTTTACAATTCTTTTCCGAAAAATTATTTTTCAATTTATTGGAAATTTAGAATTTACTACTTCATCTTTGAGTTTTTATATAAAAAATTGGCTTACATGTTGACATCTAACAACGTGAAACTCCATATTGAGTTTAATTGCTTTCAATTCGATTCAAACTACCTATGCTCCGTTACATAGCGTTAACGCGATTCTTTCAAAGAACTTAAAATACATATTATTGTCTTTGCAATAAAATAGTTTCAAAATCAACATTATTATTATAAAAATTGAATGAGTGAGCCACAAAGCTACATACTTTTATAGACATTCATAAAAATTATATGAGTCAAAGAAATGATGGGTTTAGGTGTAAAGGACGAATTGAAAGACAGAGATAAATTTAAAAACCGAAAAATAATATATAAGACACCCCAAACCGTCCCAAATCGACCGTAATCCATAAAATCATCTTCAAACTCACCCCCACATCCAAATACAACTCAACTCTTATCCCATCCACAAAAAACAACACACATACAACGTTACACACGAAACGTTACATACTCACAAAATAATTTTCAAACTCATCCCCACATTCAAACACAACTCAGCTCTCATCCCATTCACAAACAACAACGCACATACAACGTTGCCCACAAAACATTACATACTCACAAAATTATCTTCAAACTAATCATCTTCACGATCCCAACTCAACTTTCATTCCATCCACAAACAACAACTCTTTTTAAACTTTACACACAAAATCATCCTTAAACTCATCATCTCTATACCCAAACAACTCAACTCTCATCCAGGGACGTCAATTTAGGGGAGGCATGGGGGGGAGCAGTTTCCCTCCTTAAATTTTTAGAAATAGTATGAATTTAATGACTAATAAAATACTTTGGATCGATGAATGTTACATTTATTTCTTGTTACTTTTGGGTACCAATAAAATTATCGCTGCAAAAAATTTCTTTGAAAGAAAAAGGGTTTTATGTTAGCTTGCCTCCCCTTGGAAAAATCTGAAATGACGTCCTTGCTCGAATCTCTATTCACAATATCAACTTTCATTCCATCCCCAAACAACAACGCCCATACAACGTTACACACAAAACGTTACATACAAAACTTGTTACACACAAAATCATCTTCCAACCACACCCAAACACAACCCAACTCTCATCCCATCCCCAAACAACAACGCCCATACATCGTCACACACAAAACGTTACAAGCTCCCGTTACACACAAAACGTTACACACGAAACTTGTTAACACAAAATCACCTTCCAACCACACCCAAACACAACCCAACTCTCATCCCATCCCCAAACAACAACGCCCATACATCGTCACACACAAAACGTTACACGATCCCGTTACACACAAAACGTTACACACGAAACTTGTTACACACAAAATCACCTTCCAACCACACCCAAACACAACCCAACTCTCATCCCATCCCCAAACAACAACGCCCATACATCGTCACACACAAAACGTTACACGCTCCCGTTACACACAAAACGTTACACACGAAACTTGTTACACACAAAATCACCTTCCAACCACACCCAAACACAACCCAACTCTCATCCCATCCCCAAATAACAACGCCCATACATCGTCACGCACAAAACGTTACACGCTCCCGTTACACACAAAACGTTACACACGAAACTTGTTACACACAAAATCACCTTCCAACCACACCCAAACACAACCCAACTCTCATCCCATCCCCAAACAACAACGCCCATACATCGTCACACACAAAACGTTACACGCTCCCGTTACACACAAAACGTTACACACAAAACGTTCCATACTCCCGTTACCATCCCTCCACCAATCCACCTCACAATCCCACTTAAAAAATCGAACCCAACGACAACCATCAGAACCCACCTCAACATTTCCACTGCGCCCGCGGCGAAAGCTCCCGCTGCACCGCGACGCTGCGAAAGCTCCCGCTGCACCTCGGCCCGCTGCACCAGCCCACCCCTCCGCCCCTCAGCACACCGACGGCAATCCTCCCGGCGTGCACACACACACCACGACCGTTCGAGGATAGGTGAGAGAGCGAGGGGCGCCGGCGCCGACCACGGGCCCCGCGTCTGGGGCTCAGACGCACGCGAAACGAGCGCGCCACTGCACGCGCGCCCACCCGCCCCACCCACTGCACATTCCCGAATTGTCGGGAGGTTGTCGTCGACTGGTCGTGCCGATGTGCGGGACGGTCCCGGGAACGTGGGTGGTCGGGAAGTGAAGTGAAGCGAGGGTTTTGTGGTGTTCGTGTGCTGTTTTGTGCGTGGATCGAGCGGGAAGTACGCCGGATAGGTAAGGATATCAACAGGCTTTTCCGCGGATTGTTCGAATCGAATGTGGGAACTTGATTTAGAACAAAATTTAAAATTTTATAATGAATCTTATTCGTATACGATTAATAATAAAAATATATTTAATGAAAAGTTTGAGAAAGTTATATCGATTATATACGGAAAATCTATTGAATTCGGTTTGAGTGTCAATTGGTTTGTTAAATGTGGCGGAGTTTGAACTCGTATGAAAGTGATTCGAATGCATCTTGAGAGGTGCACAGTTTGATTAATTTGTTGATTGAATTAAAAATTATTAATTTTTGTAATGATTTGTATGCGGTTTGAAGTAATGGAGTAGACACGCCCATTGCTCGCGTGAAAATTTTATTTGCACATTTTTCGGAATGATGAGTGTGGAAAATGTAGATCGCAGTTTTTCTATAAAATGAAATAGTTTATTTATAAGCATTATATTGAAATTTTATTGATTTAATTTATTAAAAAAAAAACGGGATTACACCACATCGATATTTTTACATATGAAATATTTTGAAATTTATGAATCTTATGTTCGCTAAAATTAATAAAATACCTATAACGGACGTCGATTTAGTTTTTTCTTTTTTGTGAAATGTAATTTATTTTTCCCTCAAAATATTTAATTAAAATTTAAAATATCCGTTCATTATAAAAAATTACAATTTATGATGAAAAAATGAACAACTACGTTTGTGAACACGATTAAATTATAATCAACGCAATTTCGGTGGCTGTAATTACGCATTTTTGTAACAAGAAAAAGGCTGCGAGTCTTTTAATCTCGAGCAAAAAAATCGCCGATTTTGAGAGAAAAATTGAAAATTTTTCAGCTCATAATAAAAAAAAACACCTCTACCTTCTTCGTTTAACCAATTTAGAGCCTTTTTAGCACCGATGATGAAAAATTTCTATGAAATTCGGACGGTTATGTAAGCTGCGCTATGCGGAAACGGAAACGAAGTGAAAAACAGTGTTTGTAAATCAAAGTGTTTCGAGACTTATTTGAGTTCGGGGATATCATACAAAACAAGAGCAAATAAAAACTTTGGATGTATTGATTTTCTGGCTATGTTTAACTCGAGCATTAACCAACATATTGCTCGTCTTGAGATTTCCATATCACATCGTTTCTGGGTGCTTAAAATTAATCATGATCAGGCGTTCGAATAGCAGCGGTATGCTTCTATCATATTGGAACGTTATATAAGAAAATTTTTGCAATTTTATTTCGATTTACGTAATTAATATAAATGATGAACTTCCAGCGCATTTTAAAATTTTGTAAAATTTAAAAATTTGATTCATTTTTTAGTGAAATGGTGCACTTTCTAGTGCTATTTTTCAGTGAAATGTTGAAAATATGAATATAAAAAGTCATTGTTATTTTACCAATTAACTTTTTTCACAAATATGTATTATTAAAATTTGAATTTTTCTTTAATTGAGAATAAAAATTTACATTTCGGAAAGCAAAGAAATTTCATATTTTCTGATAAGTGTTTATTCAATTTTCAATTAACTAAAAGCTTCATATAAAATTAATTCGTTTGAAAATACCCATAATAATAAAACAATTCTTTAATAATTACACATTTTTGCACCGAGCATAATGAAAATATTTTCGTACGTATCAACCATTCTTAATAGAATTTTAGATGAAAAACTATAGGAAACATTGCAAATTCTTATTTTTTGCAAAAATTTATTTTCTCGTATTTATTATTTCTAATATTATAAAAAGAATCTTATTACATTTTTTTTTCAATCAAATTTCACCAAAAATTTCCATCATATTGAATTTTAAAATTACCCTCAACACAAATGCAACTAGATTAAATTTTACTCAACACTAATAGACCATGTATACTGCTCAATAATTCAATCCACATTACAATCAATACATATTGCAAAACAACTCATTTCCGATTCACATCACTCCACAAAACGAAAACCATTAACATGAAATTTCGCACACAAAACGACGTCAAACCGATCACCGAAACCCCAAACACCGCCCAACAAATTACAACTTTCCCACGGAAAACACTCACAATATGCCCGCACCCCACCCCCCCGCAATTTTCCGTCCTTTTTGCATATCGCATCGCCAATTGCGGCCCAAGAACACACTTTCGGGGGGAGTTTCCCGGGTTTTCCCGGGCACAACAGGAAAACGCAACCGGCACCAGGGGCGGGCTGGGGGTGGGCCAGTGGGCGGCGGGCGACGGCGACTTGTTGCGAACGCGCCCACCACTTTTCCCTGGGATTTCCCGGGAAAGGGGCCCCTTTAGGGATGAAGGGACGGGCTTAGGGGGAGGGGAGTGCGAAATTCATTATTCGTGCGTCCTCGCCCAAAGCTGTATTATTCCATCGTTGCTTTTACGAGTGCACGTGTACGAAGGTGCGTTTTTAGTGGGTCGGGTAGTTTGGTGCATTTTTTTTTTGGTGGTCGTTTTGGGAGCGGTTTCGGATTTGGATCGGGTCGGTTTTTATTAAAGTACGTTTTTGTTAAATGCATAAATGTTTTTGGCTTATAGAGATGAGTCGTTAATGATTGAGTTTTTTTGAATTTTTAAATATTATTTTTATTGATCAATATATTATATATATTTTTTGTTAATTAGATAAGAGATTTGATTATTTTTATTAAATCATCATTAATAACCTATTCTCAATTAAAAGATTTTGAAAATTTTTAATGTTCTGAATTTTGTTTAGTATGTCAAAAAATATAAGTCTTAAAATTCAGATCAACCATAGGTATGTAATTATAATGTAATATGATTGTGATCATTTGTTAACTGTTTCATACGTTACTCAACTTTAAAAATCATTGAAAACTATTATGTTTCGAAATATTATATTAAGTTATTTATATTTCATTAAATTTTGTATTATATATAGAACCTTTTAACGTTTACGTCATCGAAAAAGATACATGATATTTAGAAAATTTTCTATATTGTACCAACAGTGACATCTTTTTCAACATTGAACCTCATGTTTTATTTGCAACAGAAAATAACAATGCATCATATATTTTCCAGCAAATATGAGCACAATACGATACCACTATTGCACCATACCTCTTCTCAAATAAAAGCCATAAAATATTTTATATACTTAGACACACGAAATATCTCACTACTAAAATTAAATAATAGAAAAGCGCCACCGCAAATTTTTTTCCATAATCGATTCCGCGCAAAAATAAGTATTTATTGCGGGAATACGTCGACCGGAGACCTTCCCTATTAAATCAAACAAACAATTACGCGCAAAAGTTTGTATAAACGAGTCGTTAAAATCGAAAACGAGGTCTGAAAAATTCCTCTCGTATCCATTAGACGTAGCCTCGGTAAACATGTTTACGCAGTGTGGCCAAACGGAGAAGGAAAAGCGAAAATTCATTTTTTCCCTCCTCCCCGGACGAAACCCTAATGCGAAATAACATTCTACTCTGTTTCGTACATTGTTGTATGTTATATATCGATATATTTTTTTGTTCAATAATATTAGAAGTTCGTGGACACGCGAACGATTTTTTCGATGTGTGCGTAAAACATTATTGGTTCACCGCGGAAGCATGTAACGAGTTTTCCCAATGTTTTTCTTTTTAATTCCTATGAAAATATTCAGTTTTGTCAATGTTGTCGTTTCGGTGAATTTATTGTTTTTGAATAAATATTTTAACGTTTTAACGATGAAATAAAAAATTAATATTTGAAATATTTAAATTTTCGTAAATAATATCGTTTTTTTTTATATATCTATTTATTGAAAAGTTTGTAGCAGTTTTGAATAAAACATCTCACTGAATTTGCATATAAATATAATTCAAAACGTGAATTCTTTGGAAAATATTCTAAAGGAAAATATCGATACAATTTCGATTATTTTCTTATGGAAATGACACGAATAATTCCATAGTTTTTCAATACGACTTCAACGACAGAACTTCCGCTTCCAAAATACAAAATTCATCATATTATTACAACAACACATCGCACATCATATTTACACAATTTGATCATTGTACCAAATCTCATATCAACCTTCTGTATTCCTATTTACAACCTTCTAAGAATCTGTGCAGCCTTCAATACATAAATTTCAGAAAAACACGTAATACCATAATACGACTTACCGAATAATTCAGTGACCCAGTAAAGAAAACGTTCTTCTGCAAAATCCCCGGCGCCTATCACAATATTATACTTACAAGTAATCTATCGTAGTTTAAATCCGGCCCAATTTCCCACCCAGGAGACTCAAAATTGCGGACAAACTCCGGAAGCTCAATATTGAAATTTAGGACACTTCCGAGGATTCGTATGATTTATTTATCCAGAAAAAGGGTGATTTGTTCGCGGTTTGACGCTACGTTCGATCCGAGTCGGTTTTCTTAATAAATCGCGAACAAATTCGGTCGTTGATTAAGTCGTGTCCGATGAGGGTGGTTTAACTTTGTTGACGAGGACACAATAATTGATTGCGTTGTTCGCTTTTGTGTGCTTTGCGTTGGAATCGGAGGTTGAATGTCTTTGTTGCCGGCATCGATATAATTTCGTTCTATTTTAGAAAGCGGGAATAATTGGGATGTTTTTCAATTTTAAAATTCGTTTTATCTGAAATTTTTGAATATATTTCATAATAAGATACAAAAGAAGGGCAAATTATACAAATTGAATTGCCGAATTTATCGAGAGAACCGCAGACGATATTCTCCAATTTATGCAAAATTGTAACACTACTCTCCATATCACCGAATAATGTTACTAAATAAAATCTTATTACCCTCTACAGCACTATCATAAATTACAATACTATTATTTTATACGATCGCACGAGTTTATTGCCATACCGTCTGATTCTATCACAAGTTCGCTTAAATAAAGTCTCGCCCGAGACTGCTTTGCACTTATATACCCCCATGTTGCAATATACAGAAAATAAATCCGCTCAACACTAAAAGACACGCCTCACTAAAAATCACGTCTATTTTAATCCTCGCCGACCAAAAATACAGTAAAAACGTGTTTTTTTTGCACGTCCGTCGAGATAAGCATAATAGAAGGAGAGCTGCCCGGTTTTCCAGGGCCAGCTCTAGTTTATTTGTGTCCTTCCTTGGTCCAGGTGACAGTTGACGAGGGGAACAGGGATATCAAGGAGAGGTGTTCAGAGGCACAAGGGAACGTACCTAATCCAGGACTTGTGACGCTGCTTAAATAATTCAAGGGGCAAGTATGTGTGTGTGAACTAAGCTCTGTATTTTTCATCGCGTGGGACGAATAAACTAATTTTAGTTCATTAAAAATTCGAGATTTTAATCCTTCATTTTAAATTTATATATTTTTTGATATGTTAATGTATAAAAATAGCTACAGGAATGGTGTAGGACCTGTACAAAACTAACTGCGATAGTATAAAATCGCAAAACTGAATAAAAAATAATTATATAACAAAACTACATAGCTTATTTCATTTATATTAAATCAATATTAAAGTTTTTAAAAAAGTATAAAGGGAATTATTTTCTGAATCACTTAACATATTCATGATATAAATATAAAAATATTCTGTAGAATTTTTCAAAATTTCAAAACGTCCTTCACATTTCCGTAATGGATTTATAATTATTACTATCTCATTGCAAAATTCACTCACATCACAAGTACACACGTGTGAAAATATATTTGACTAACGAGAGAGCTTTCGAAGACCGTGACCCCGCATAAAACTCAAAAAGCCCTCATGATATATCACTCGAATTGTTCACATGTGCCATGAATCAGGGGTACAAAACTAAATTAATTATTAAGCCTACGCGTGTGAGCGCCAATTTAATTTATCAAATCGCTGAAGTTCATACATATTGAAATATATATAAATATATCTGTGTTAATATGTGACTGCTCGAATTTTAAATGTGGAGATATACACGTTCGTTAAAAGTCAGTACATTTTCTTTTTATTAAATAAAAAGAAATTGATTATATTATATTATATTTGAAACACGTTATGAAATATCAAATGAAGGACTATAATTGAACTAAATAATATTTTAAATAACTTTAATGATTAATATTATATATTTTATACAAACCTTCACAATGGTAACACATATATTGTACTTTTACTAATATTATACTTACTTTAACTTATTTTTACATTACGGCCATTCACTTCTGATTTTTGACCTTAACTTCAAAATGATCGGTAAATCTGACCTTCACCAACAATATTATTGATTTTTCAACCTTGTAAGACACAGTGCTTTCCGCCGATCGGTGAAGTTAAGCGAAATACGACATAGTCATTAGATATCAATATGACGATATATTATATAAATTAGTAACATAACAAATAATTATTTCAATATTTGAATCTATAAAACTCATCTTTTTTACATAAAAATATATTTGACAGTATCTTAAATACTTTAATTTATTATTTAATCGATATTTATATATAATATATTACAGTGGTTGTATAATACAATATATTCCCAGAAGAAGTATATTTTTAATGTCGTTTTAGAACGTTTGCAAATAAATTAATACAAATTCACTTATATAGTGAGCAATTTAAATGCATGCGCCGAGTTCATACATTTAGACTGCTCTATCAGTGAATTTGTATTAATTTATTTGTGAATATTCTTAGACAACATTAAAAAATACGCTATAACTACCAAAATATAATCAACTACACATCATATACGATACTTAATAAAAAAAAAAGACATTCAGAACATTAAGACATTTTCTATATACCCCAATATCGGCTACGCTCCCGCAGACCGTATATTGCCCGCAGCTTATTTCCACATTATGGTCACCCATTCCTGGGCGCTTTTCAGTGAACGTATGGTGACCCTAACGTCGAAACGGTTTTCATGTCGGTCCCGCAGCGTCGCGACTCCTAATGGCCCCCGGGTGGCCCTTGTACGAGGCCTCGGCCACGTGTAAATATTCGCCGTGCCACGTTTATTTGTTACACGTCTTACTCAATACATGCGAATGTACGTTTCGCATGTGTATGTGTGTGTGTGTGTGTGTAGGCGTTTCTGGGGATAAGAATGGAGGAGGTGGTTTTTGAAATCTTTGTGTAAATTGTTGTTTTTTGTGTTAGTTTTGAAAGTTGTGTGCGTCGTGGTGAAATTCATATTGTTGTAGTTTTGTTCGATGAATGTAAATTTGTTTATGAAATGTGGGGAGTTTGAATAGCTTGGTAGAATAATGAATGCGCGAAAATATTATAGTTTTGTTTCTCTGTTGTTTTGTGAAATGTTCTTGAAGTGTTTGAAAATATTATATTTGAGGAAAATAAGAATATTTAATTTGATTAGTCAATTTTTAGAAATTTGGCACTAATTAACCACTTTATTTAATATTAATGATATTTAATTGAATAATTAATTTGATGCATAAATTTTGTACTTTCAAAAATTAGAAATCAAAATTGTAAATTATATTTTTAGAATTTTGAAAATATTGTTAATGTACTTCAACAATATTCAGTATTTAGGAATACTGCAATGTTTATAAAAAATTATTAAAACACACTCTACTATTCAAAAAATTCTCATATAAACATGAAGGATTGGAGGAGTTGTACAAACATAAAAAATTCTTTTGAATCCTTCTTGTTTGTACAATTCCAATCAATATTATTACCTTTCTTGGCTTTAATACAGTTTTTTTAGACCATAAAAAAATTTAAGAAACTCTAAAGCACCCTCTTCTATTATAATATCTTATATTTATTTACTAGTCTCCAAATCTGACTAGAAATATTACATTAACATTTTTATTATACGCTTCCATTCTATGAATTAAAAAAGCTTAAAAAATACACCATAATCATGACATATGTATATTCTGAGCTTAAATCCATACAAAATACAACTTCAAAAAGTCAAATAAAAATGATCAATATAAAAATTTCAAAGACTCAAAAACATCTTTCGAAAATTTCTATTTTGCAACAATTTATTCACAAACCTCCATACAACACGTCCGACCCGAAATAACATATGCATCCCTCGAACATGCTTGCATTCGACAAACCACGTTCTATACTAATACAATGTGCAAGGATATACCTTCGGCATATACGTTGCACGTGTGTGAGCAAAGTTCGCTCGTAACAATCAATTGTCGCGAGTCCTGCGGGAGTTCGGACACGTTCCCGAGTCTGGATCGGATACCTGGAGCAGTGGAAGATTCGCTTTTACGAGGCTCGTTCTCGGTATATAATTGGATTTTCGAGAAGAGCGAATTTATTCTCGTGCTAGTGAATTAATCTAGTTTTATAGTCGATCTGTGTAATGAAAAAATATTAGAAGATATTCGTGTAATAATGTTACGGCGTATGAAAATATGCTCGCTGTATATCAAGGGATTGTTTACTTTGCGAAAATCGTAAGGGAATTTCGTTCGAGTCGAGGAACGTAAATTATCTATGGGATCATTAAAACGTTATGCTTTTTTATTTGCTTAAGTGAATTAAACGAGATGGACGTAATCTCTCGAGAGTGCGAAGCTGCGATTCCGATTGAGTTAAATATTAAAAAACCGAAATATTTCAACATGTTCCGGAAAATATTTTTAATTAATCTCCAATATTCTATTATGAAAAATTTCTGCTGTGTAAATATTAATGAATGGCTTTTTTGTATCGAAATAGCACTTGCGTTATCAATTGTAGTATTATTCTCACTAATAGATGATATTCATTCAAGAAAATAATTCATGCAGACGATCAAACAATGGCACAGTATTCATTAAACAATGAAAACGAAACGATCATGAAAAGCGACGTAGCGGAAACATACTTCAGTGCGTCACATATATGAAAATTCTGATATCGCATACAAATGAAAAATGTCATATTTTTTTATAAATACCCGAAAAGTATGATACAATATAAAAATACCTCGAATATATTTCGTTTGCAGAATATGGATAAATTTCACAACACGAAAAAAATATCCGTTAACGCACGATTATTCGTCTTTTTCAAGCTTTTTTTATACTTTTATTCAATCAAAATTTGCCGCGATATTTATTTTAAACCCATTTCGCCTAAAAAAGCGTGTTCGTCGAAAAAAACAATAAACGTTGACCGTAGCAAGCACGGTAAACGTTGGCCATCGGCGGAATTAATTGAACCGTGAATCATGCGAAACGACCCCCGTAAAAACGAAGATTTATATATTTATTTGCGCGGTTCGACAAAAATATAAAACCACAGGTAGCTTGCAAAATCAGTTTATCCACATACACACAGGATGGAACCTCGGATCGCAGGCTCAGCCCCAGGAAAGCGGAAAGTGAACATCCTCGGGCTGAAGGGACCGAGAAAAGCGATTTTCCTCGCGAATGATTTATCAGACAGCAGAAGCGGCACTCGAATCGAGTTAGACAACAAAGTCAGATTGTTCGTGGTTGGTGGGGGAACGTTTGTTTTTGACGATAAAGATCATCGGATGAAGATCTTGATGGGTTATGGGGTGCTCGGTTCGGTATTTAAACGTGGTGTTCGTTCGAAGGGTTTTTGCGGTCGGTGTTGTTATGTGCGCTGTGAATTTTAATTGCTTTAAATGAGAGTGTGTTTGTTATTGTTGAATAGTGTTTTGATCGATAGTTATATGAAATGTGCGAAAAATGATAGTTTGAATGTTATAATTTCTAATAATAGGTATGATGGTATGAAATCACGTTTATATATTTGTCGCTTCATTTATTTTTTAACTTAGTGAGACCATTACCGGTAAAAGACCCAAATAACGGTTCTGTAATTTTTTTTTAAATATTTGCCGGAAAATATATTTTTTTGTTTCGAACATTTTCGAAAAGTGGCTTTTTGTTTTTTGGGAAATATTTTTGAAAAAATGTTCATTTTTTATTTCGGAAAGTATTTTTGGTTTTTCGTTATTTTTTGCGGTTTTATTTAAAATTTAAGTTACCAGTAAGCCGATAATTAGTAAAAAAAAATTTCAGATTGTCGGTAAATGAAAATTACGGCAAATTTGGCCTCCTTAGTCTTAACCTTGATGAAAACTTTCGTGTTCGATAATGTTGAAAATTACAACAGTATTTTAATATGACGAGACAAATTAATTATTTTAAATTTCATCAGTATATAAATATAAAATGTCATGTAAATTTATCGTTGAATAGAAAACCGTACTTTTTACCTGTAAAGAATATACAAAAAGAAAATTTCCCGAATATTTTTAAGAGGATCAAAGCCATTTTCGCATAAAACAAAAGCAACTATTAAAATATAAATAAATTCAAACATAAAAAGACCTCCCTCGAACAAAAGCAACATAATTGGATTATGAACGTATTACCTTCAACCATCGTGACATCAATTCATTTAATACAAACCTATTACCATATTTACTCCCTCAAACATAAAAAAACACCTCATAAACCACCACACTGTATCAAATTGAAACATAGACAGACTCCGAACAATAAATCTAGATTGTCTCATCAGACGGACGTAAAACACGCGTAAGTGCGAAACGCTGAACAGTATGTCGCTCACAATATATTCACGAACGTGCTCGTTTCCACAACGAATGGAAAATCGTCGACGTGTACAAGAAACGGGTGTCCTCATCGTCACTCGTGAATAATTCATGCGAAAATCATCTTCGCGAATTTTCCGACGACTTTCCACTCTTACATGAGCCCGCGAGGAAAAACCAATAAATGTCACGAACGTGCAATACCAATTTTCGATTGAGTGATTGATTTCCGCGCAGATTTATTTAACATGTGTAATTTTCGTATTAGGGTTGGGTTTGTGTGATTTTGTGGAATTTGAAGTGTTTGTCGTTTGCAGGATCGTTTGTAATTTTGGTGTTTGAAATGAAATGTATTTTTAAAAATTTTATTTTATAAGTAGTATAAGTTTATTAACTTGAATTTTTTGCAGATTTGTTCTGGATAAAACAATAATTTTTACACATAATAAAATCTTTGTAGGTGATAAAATATCGCCTCTTCAGTAAATATTGAAACAAAACGGGATTTAAAAGATTGCCTTAAGCGTTAGGACAAATATTTAAACATTTTAAACCATATTTGGGTTACAAAATTTTATTTTATCACATGTTTTTCAAATTTCATTTTTTCATTTCAATTAAATTTAAAATATTAAATAAAATTAATGTTTAATGAATTTGCTAAATTCAGTGATAAAATGTAATAAAACTTATCTAGAACATTGAAATACGAAACATTATTTATTTCCAAACAACTAACATTGGCCTTGTATTAAAAAGGTTTTAGCACAATTAAATTTTGTTATTTTAATAAACCAAGATTAAAATTAATTCAAAACCTCCCCAGGGAATTGGTTTCTCCTATAGCCGATCATATATTGAAGTAAAATCCTAGAAGCTGGCACTAGAATCTCATTTCGTATCGTAAACAGGATAAGCGTGAGAGCGCTTCCGTTTCCTCTAACACAGCTATCATAATATCTCATATAAAATACATTTAGCTTAAATATTAATATCACCGCTACTGAGTTGTGATCGTTATTATTTTGTGATCACTGATATTGCGACTGGGACTGGAATATAAATAAAAAAGTATGCAAAAACGTGAAGGTGTCATTAATAATGCAGCTGGCTCGTTAAACCATAAATTGAAAGATCAAGTCCGGGAATATTCCGGGACTACTGAATCACTCGGTATAATTATAACGTAAGATCTCTTTGCTCAAAAGCTGACAGGTGGAATTTGAAATCCTTCTCGAAGCCAAATGAAGATGTGAACTATTCAGTAGAGTACGTTTTAATTAGCAAACTCGGATTTAAAACCGAGATTGAATCATAATGGTATGGTAGTAAATTTCCATATCACATTACTTTATTCCAAATAAATTATTGGAACGTTTTATTGAATAAAAATTGCAAAGTTAATTCTCGTATTATATTTCAATTTGTGCAAAGAATTTTAATTTAGAATTGAGTTTCGGCCAGATTTTTCATCTGATTAAACATTCGGTCGTTTAAAAGACCATCATTAAGAAATTTGTCAGTTCGAAGACACTTCGGTACCTGTTGAAACACATTGCCGTGTCAAACTTTCCCGATCGCCCATATAACTTTTCTCGAATATTTTCCATAGTGAAATACGCGCTCGAAGAGTATTAGTCGAGTCAATAAATCAGACCGAATGTTCGGCGCCATATTCCCGCCGTTTTTTTTTCCGTTCACATTTTATTTTATTTTTTCCCGGGCGTTTTATTCTATTTTTTCGCCGACCTCGACTCTTCAGCTGAAAGTCTTATCTGAAAGTCGTTTTTGTCCTTCTGGACCTGAAACGGTTCGGGTGCAATAAATCTTCGTTAGACGAAAGACAAAGATGGGAACACAGAAAGAGTCTCAAGCCACAAATTAGCCATATATCCGAAATAGATAGGAACCATTAGAATTTGAGAATTTGAATAATAAACGCATGAATACGAATACTCTTTCCGTTGCATGGATTAACCTTTTCGTAGTCACGATTCATTATATTTACGAGTACATCAACTTATCAAGTAACAAATTATTACCTGTGTATTTTTTATACCGTTAAAAAATTTATGGTATTTTCGACAATCGTACAAGCACTAGAAATGAGAGGGTTAAATCGACAGTGCTGAAAATTTACAACCGTTCGGCAGATTTACAGTCCGATTTATTTGAAATTTATTCAAGCATTTTCTACGGCTGCAATCTGAAAGATGCACTTAATTTATGGCTGCACCATATAATACATCTGTGATAAAATAAACGGAAGTGTCCTATGTTCTAGTGTACATTTAAGGTTTATTCCATTCGGTTTGATACAAACGTAAGAGGAAATTGACTTGAATTTGGTTGATGTGTGTAATGCGGATGTGGTTGATGCTCTGATTTGCGATATATTGATGTTTTCAAATATAGGATAGTTTGAATATGTAGTTGGTAGTTTGATTTCCATGATTAAGCTATGTACCAATTCATGTTGTTTCTAGTTGCTGTGATTAATTAACTAATTGATAATTAACTTTGTTTACTAATAAAATGATACATTTATAACTAGATTTAATAAATTTATATATTTTTGTTTCATGTTAGTTATTCAGTACATGTTACTTTATGTGTATTTTAAGAAATGGTTTCAGTATATAGTCTATTAAGAGTTACTTTAGTTTTATCACTTCATAGATAAATACCAAAGTTTCGATATTATCGAAAAAGTGAGAGTTACTAAGCTGCGCATAATGACTGATTTTGATGAAAAATTTTGCTTAATTGTTATTAAAATTCGCAAATATAAAACATTTCATCTTAAATTTAAATTCACAATACTTCCAATAAACGCGCAAAATGTGAAGAAACGCATTGGATCATACAAAATGGTCGTAATCCGATATTTTCAAGCTTTTCCGGGAAGCGGAAAAAAATTCGGAAAATTTCATATTTATGACAGTTCTATAAATGTTCGAACGGAAAAATTTCATAAATAATATATACGTACAGCTTTATGTTTCCTTCGGAGGGTAAAAAGAGGTGATATTTCGAAAATAAGACGTTTAGTGGACGTCGTAAATACGAAAAGATCATTTTTTCTGGTGACGCGTTCGATAGTTATTTATTGGGCACTTTTGTGTATCAAAACGGATTTTATTGAACGATCGTAAATGTAGACGTCACATGATGAGTGTTTATGCGAACATTTACGAACGCTAAAAAATAAAATAAAATATAGTTTTTGGATCGGATTGGAAATTGTGCGCTTTTTTATTGGATATCTGAATCGTCGATTTCGTATTTGGAATATTGCAAAATTGTCCTTTTGCTATAAAGAAATATTTGAAATTTTATAAATAAAATTCGTGATATTTTTGCCTTTTTATTTAAATATATGTAACGGTCGAGTTTATACAATTTTGTAAGCGTTATTCCTGAATTTTGTTAACAGTTGAACCTTGCTGAGCTCGTTAGCTAAGCAACATATTATACGGCCAGTAGATGGACGCAATTTTGATATGATTTAATAACGAATAATTTCAATATTCAGTTTTTAAGAGTTAATTTTCTAGTATCACAAATAATAAAGAAAATATGTTCAAATCTCTTATAAGGTCGGAAAACTTTATCATATAGTCAAAATTATAAAGATTCAAAATATGATGATTTATAAATTTTATAATAATTACGAAAATAAGTATGTATGTATATGTTAGTATGAAACATTGTTTGAATATCGTTTTTAATAAATTCAGCACAATATTAAATTCAATTTATATTCACAACAAATATTCATCTGTTGTTTACTGAATCATATTTTTCACAAATTTTGGCGCTTCTTCAGCACTAAACAAAAAAACCTAGTGTTTACGCATTTCACGTTATCTACGGTTCTTTATACAAACAGAAAGATTTCTATATTATACGAAGAATTTTGTATAGATTAAGTAGACATTATATGAGATGTTTGTACATGATTTGTATCGGCGAAAACTTGCCGCTAAGCTCGACACTTCTAGTGGATTAATCGCCACGTTTCCTACGAAGTTGCTATACGAGTAAAAATAATGCCATAATCCTTGTCTGGACGGACGTGCATTAACGGATTAATGTAGATAAATAAAAAAAGCGCGGAGAGATTTATTTTACACGAGTTCAAACACTATCGCTTTTAAAAATATATTAGTTTAATATGATTATTACATATTAGTTAAATATGATTATTTAACTAATTATTTTATTAAAAAAAAATATGTATACATATATTTTGAGAAATTGTGTGTGAATTTAATTGCAAAACATTTTCATATGAAAACATTTATTTTTTATTTGAAAACGTGAGTTGGTCACGGAAAATCTTCGTTACGCTATCGAGCGCCCACCTTTATATACGCACATCCATCTCCCATTCAATTTATCGCCATCCAGTGAAAAACTTCTTATATTTCCCAAAGGAAAAGGCCGTGCAAAAAAAATACGGCAAGCACGTTTTCCGGACCACTTCCATCCTTTTTATAATCAACATTCGCATAATTATCGTCGAAGCTGAAAAAAAGGAACGCCAGCGTAAAAGTGAAAATGTTTGACTAACGCTGTCCACGGGCGCGGAACTCGATACTCCATGCAAAAGCTGAGCAAACATTTAATACGTGTGCGATTGTTGCCGTCGAATTGTGTTTTCCCATTTGGAAAATAAATAAATAAACAAGACGAGCGGGCACAAAGAATAAACTAACAATAACGCAGCGGAGGCTCCTTTATTGCGCAAACATCGAGGCCATTGTTGACGCGCGCGTACACACGCTCTTTATTATTACGGTTTTTTTCGAGGACAAAAAACGGCCATTTTCCATGCACGTAAAGGACGTCTGGACGATGAAAAATGAAGCCGAGACGTCTTTAAATTTTCATGGAGGAAAAAAATCAAATCGCACTATTCTAACGGACATCGAGTTGAATGAAGACATTTAGTAATGTGAAATCGATTGGTTACTATGGCACTTTATGTAATATCGAAAAAGTCGTTATGAAGCTATACAATTTTTATGAATATAGATATTGCAACATGCGGCTATCGATAGATGTTTTATACAAAAATGTAAACGACATATTCAACTGAAATGATTGCTAGGCTTTCGAGTATTCAGGTGTATGCATGTGTAGCTGTGTCGGCAGTCAAACTTTAGGTTATAGTGGAAGGATTGTCGACTGTGGACGGGTTCAAAGTGAAAATTGCGTATAATTGGAAGCAATTTGAGTGCCACAAAAGGCGGGATTTCGGTCAATTTTGCGGCCCTTTAGTTAGTCGTCTGTCTATGTCTACGTCGTCGGGTTTCAAAATGAGACCTATTCTACCTAGTCGTCATCGTTTGTGAAAAAAAAAGGACGAAAATGTCCAATTCACACCCGTTTCTATGACACAAAAACATTTATCGTTTTATTAACAAGTTTTATATATAGAATTTTAATTTAAATAGTTTGATCGGACAATACTCAATTTAAATTTATATAATGATCCTTTTTATTTGAACATTATCAATGAAGCATAAAACACGATACATATAATTTAAATATTTATATGACGCCATATTAAATCCCCTAATGAACAGAAACAAAATTACTCATACGAAAAGAAGCAAACATCCCATATTTAACGCATCAAACTGGATCAAATGAACGTCTTCAGACACGTCTCAAATTCCCCCCCAACTCGACACACACCCAATTACGTCAGCTAAAAGCCCCTTTATTTTATACACAAACAAAATTCAAATAAAACCATTCATTCCTCCATAAAGAAGAACACACTCTCTTCGACTTTGATCAATCATTCAATCGCAAAAACAGTTGAATATTTCATACCGTCATTTCCGTTCATACATACGTTTTACATGGCGACCAGTCTTTTTCCTTCGGCCCTTTCGCTCACGAGCCTCTGGAATAAATAAGGACACCTCGCAGGGATGAGGAGAAAGGAAAGTTTCTTTTATGAGAGGACGCTTTTAATATTTGACGAGGGGTGCGCGACCCACGTGTTGATATTCCGCGAAACACCTGTTTTCGCGCGAAGCGACCCGAAAGAAATTTATGCGATGATCTCGTAACGAGGGTCCGCTCGCTCGCGAGTCGCTCTTCGAAGTTTGTGCTGGGAGAAAATTCGGCGTGTCGTTCCTTTTCAGTGTGTGAAATGTGTTTTTTTGGGCTTTTCATATTATTTTCGTTTCGTCAGGGAAGGGGAAGTCGTTTAATTTCCGGAAGCCTGCTTTTTTGTGGGTGACGCGAGAATGAGGAGGGACGCGTGTCTGAATTTTGATGTTACGCGCTTTCGAAGTAATCGCTGTGAAAAGATTTTTTTTGTATTAAATTTTCAACACATGGAATACAAATGGAAAGACATATTTACGATTTAATTTTTCTATTTGGAAGTTTAATGTTCGAATACTTTTTCTATGAAATTCATCCGAAAAACTTTGAGTTATTGTTCCAATTATACTTGGCAAAGCTGCACTTTTCTTATAACTTTGATTTTTTTCTTGAATATAAATCAAATTTCATTTCGAATTTGTAATATTTCACTCACATAAAAATCGTGCTTTTTTATAATAAACATTAATATTTATTCAGATAGTACAAAAGCTCTTTTGTCATTGTCAACTGATATGAATCAAACGATACAGAATATCGGATGGTGTACAAGAAATTTTATCCTATAAATAAAAACTCTTCACGCTCGAGTAAACAAAATCAACTGAGGATTACAAATCAACGTCAACTACAATATTTGGGATAGGCAAAACAGGCTTAAAAGATTAGCTTAAATCCCATAAATTTCAACTATTTCAGTTAACAATAGAGCTATTGTTTCTACGAAATTGCAAATGACTCAGCAAAACGTGCGTTGGTAATTAACGCATATTCGACAAACTAAAACGGAAATCGATCAAAAACCTTCAAGAATATCTTGTCATCTTAGTCACGGAAAATCTTCGACCTGTTGGTATAATCGCCGGAAAAATTGGGAACAAATCCCCGTCCGTCTTCGGCTTACGTTCTGATTGACATCTCGCCCATTCAAGATGTTCTTTTACCTCTTTATAATAAAGGAAAGACGTCAATAAAAATATATGCCACTATATAGTACGCGACACATATGTGCCAAAGCATATTTACCCTTTTTTCATCCGTGAAGAAACTGCGATTTTGTCTGGGAAAAGGGCCTTTCAATAACACTCAAGTGATTCGTGGCTATTGTTGGCCGCGGAAAGAAAACATATGTACCTATATACAAACAACGATCGGCTATTTGTGAAAGTTTTTCCTATTTCGTCTATACACGGCTAATTTATATTTTATTTTTGAAATAACACGAAAAACATAATGCAAATAATTTATATTGTGAAACACGTGAATAATTTGTACATACCTAAACGATTTATTCGAAACGAGTGAGTTTCGTGCATCTTCCAAGTAGTAATCAAGCCTAAATTCGCTTTGTTATCGCGCTCGTTCTTTTAGTGACTGAAGACGGCGATGATGATGATGATGATGATGAAGATGGTAGTCGTCTAGTTTTTGTGTTACGGTTATTCCATTGAATCGTGGACGCAGTACTAAATTGAAAGGGTTGTATAAGTTGCACGAAAGAGCGTCTTTTGACATGATACTTCCACCGAACGAACAATGGAGTCTTTATGAAGGCTCTTCCATTCTAAAATAAATACAGTATAAACGAGCTGCATTCGGTTCGTATATTTTCTGAATAACACGGAATATATGCAAAAGCCACAAATAATATCATTGAGTTTATATTTTACAGGTTTTGCTTGCGTAAGTCAAATGTTTTCAATAGTTTTTGATTGATCAATTTTCTAAAACTATTTTGTAATGGGTTTAATTTGATTTATAAAACTGACTTATTATACTGAAAACTATAAATAAATAACTGAATAGATAATGAACTCACTAAAACCACTAATTATATCAATATCAAACGTTGAAACACAGTTTACTTTCACTACAGAGAAAGGCGTTAAGATTTAGACGTTCCGCCTGAAAACCAGAGCGCGTGGCCAAACTAGGCGTCTGCGAATTTCGGTTGAAAACTTTTCTTGCCACACATCTGAAACTTGAGGATTGATGGTCGACTGTGGGTTGGATTGATGGAGATTCGGGAACAGAGTATACTGCCTCTGGAGAGGCCATCAGCGTGCTTCCATCTGAAGATGGAGAGGTACTAGTGAAGGCATATTTCATACATCACATCTGCTTAGTGTGTTGAAATGAATATTTGATGTCCTTGTTTAGGATAATGTTATATTTTATTTATTTGTTATTGAAAAGTTTTAAGACCTTTTTGCTGTTACATTTAATAATTCTGTTCATTACATATTAAACTATGTATATATCAATCTGAAATTGAATTTTTTCGGAAACTTTTTAAATATGAATTTTCATTTTACAACAATACTTAATTTGTGTACCTCTGCTTTGAGCAAACTCCAGCACATAAAATTTTTCATAGCTTGAATAACAAATGTGTGGAGAATGTTTTATAAGGAACATACAAAATAAAGTTGTAAAACACTTATACCGGTCATATTTCGCAACTATAGTTTGCGACAAAATAACACAAAAACTAGGTTTCATTTGAATTCTAGCGGATTTATTTGAATAATAAATTTTTTGACTCCATGCAAAGTTTTTATTTACCACAAACTCCTGTAAATGCCACCCCGAATATATTAAGACGCCTACCCAAAAATCATACATTCAATACGCTATATCCCATCTTATCTTAACCTCATAACGTGTATATCCCATTGTATGTGGAAACTTTTTTCCTATGGCATCCGACAATATAAAATATCCATTTTTACGTGTCGTGATTCAAAGTGCAATACGAAGTTCGCGAAGTGGAAAACTTTGCCGACGACGACGGCACACGTTAAAGAGTAATGGGATAAATTTTGGTCTACTTCTCTTTCATACGTATACGACGTGTATTAGTACACTTATTTATATTTTATTATGGCCGTACGTGTTTGGAAAGTCGATCTTGAAATTTTATTACATTTAGGCGAGTGAGAAGTATAAGATTCGTGTGTTACGTGGAACTTTAAAAATTTAGGATACAAAGTAAATTTTTGACTATTTGATCTCAACGATTTACTACTGCAAAGATTTGATTTATTTTTATTTATACAGTGAAGTAAACAACTTTTATTCTGTAAAATTATGATATGAATGTATGTATATTTTTAAGTAGTATCTTCTTACACATACCTATATAAATATTTCAAATTCCGAAACATAACTTTAACAGTTTTAATTATATCGAAATACAGATTTTATTAATTGTTTATTATTTCATAACTGTTTTAATTGAACCTTTTTTTAATTGATAAAATAGTTTCATTGGATATGTTGGTTTTATTTTGTGACTGACCCAAATCGATCTATTTTCACCGTGTAAAATTGCCATAGACACGTATTCAACTCTGAAAAAATGGTCGCTTCAATTGTAGCTAAATTCAATTCATCGGCAATCTGTTCACAAAACGGCACAAAATACAAAAAAAAATACAATTGTATAGCAGGAACTAAAAGCTGTTAAAGATTTTTTTCTGTTCCAAATTCTGTCAATTTTCTCTAAAGTTCTGAACAAACGCGTGTATTGCAATTTCGCATATATTCGTGTCTTATATTTGAATAAATCCAGTTAGTGAAAAATACAAAGAAAAAGAAATTTATAAATAAACTTTAGCAAATTCAAGGATTTTACCAGTGCCAATAACATTTTTCTATGAGGAACTTTGCATTTTCCATGTCTTAAATGGGATTTTCCGGTTCTTTTACACAAAACTAGATACAAAATAAAATAAAATAAATAAATAAAAACGGTTTTCAGTTTTCCGATCCGAGAAAAGGATTTGGTCCCTATGGAATCAGATTTTTTTTACTCGATTGTTCTATGCGTCTTAAAAACTCAGTTTAAAAGCTAATGTTACGATTGATGAAACTTTATTATAAAAAAAAATCGAAATATTTACAAAAAATTAAATTTCATACGAACGTTTACCAATGAAAGTATTTATCGCACTAAATTAACATTGATCAACGATAAACAAATATTTTCCAAAGCATAATTTATCTCAAAATCAAATACATAATCAGGCTGAAATTAATCATGGCGTTTTATTTGTCAGATAGAAACGAATAACACCATAGAGGACAATATGCGTAATTAGCCTTTTCTATTTTTGACACTGTGGTTGGTATCTATTGTATTTTGTAAACCGCTCTCCCGAATATTTCGCTAATTAAATTCACCAACAAAGTGTTATTTTTTATAACCCCTGCTCAAATTTTGACACGTAAAAATTTCAACAACGAAATTTATTATCATTGGCCAACAGTGAAACCCTCAGAGGATTGACAAAACGAGGAAATTTGAATCCGGCGATCAAAGGATAATTCGAATTTTCAAATTCCCATTCATTCAGTGACCAACTGAAACTTAAACGTCATTGCAGAGATAAAATTGAAATAATAGAATCTTAGGAAACTTTAATAACCGCTTACGGTTGAATCATTGGTCTTAATTAAACGTGGTTAAGTCGGGAAATCGATGGCACGTCGCCCTAGTTGGGTGTCCCTGAAAATTTGTGTCCACTCGCATCGTAATCAATTCAGCACAAATAAAATGAAAAAAAGTGATGATGTATAAAAAATGGTACTTCGAATAGAATATTGGACGTGTAGTGGGAGTTTCCCGCGGGACGCATGAAAAAATCTGCTGATATTTTCAGCTGAAAAAACATACCCGCGTGTGACATCCGTTTGTCTGTGTATGCGAGTGGATGGCACACGTGTTATATAAATGATATAAAATTTCACTTTGTAATGCTTTCTACGAATCTACGTACCTTTATTTTATTGTTAGAACAAGTCCGAATGGAATATTTTAAATTTTTAAATTTCTCATCGATTCCTTTTTTTACATGCATGTCCAAAAGATTTTTTTTCTCAACATTTCGAACCATTTGATTAATATGCAAAGCATTGTTTTATTTTGTATTTCCACTGAATAAAATATAGTTTAAAATAAACGTTCATGCACGAAATAAAACCTATCTTATGAACGTCTCACACAGATCGATAAAATATTTGCCCACCCTCCTCAATCGAAACCTCCAATTAAACTCGACAATCTCATTGCAGATTTCCGCCTTATTTACTCAGGTGTGATAATTACATAACGACCCCGTTTTGCCGCCATTCACGGCAACCGACGCCAAATTGACTCGGTAGCGAAACTTTCGCGGCGGACAGATTTAAAATAATTTCACGAAGGAGGCGGCCGTTTGATAATTTCGCCACTTTCTTCCTTCACCCCTTAACCACCCATTTTTGAGGGGGGTTTAGATACAGCCTGCTTTATCTCGATTAAAAATTCACGGGGTCGGCGGTCGTCGTTGGCCTGGAGACCCCTTTTTAGGGGTTCGGGACTCCCGTGATGGTTCTTCCTTGTTTCGTTGTTATAAAGGAACAAATTAATAAGGCTGGTTTTATTTCTGAAAGTTTAACAGTAAATGTTTAGGAATCGTTTTTGTTTTGTATGGTAAGGTAGATTTTAATAATTGTTATTTATTATACTTTGATAAAATCTTGATGAACTTATTATCATATACCTATAAAATTTACGGAGTTATACGATGAATTTTCTTAGACGTTTCATCTTAATTAGATTAATCTAGAATGTTGAATCTGGGAAATTTTTAATTCGTATACGTTTCCAACATATATAGAATACAATTGGATTACGAGAAGCTTTTCTTGGACGACTTCTGTCACGGCATGTCACTTCCACAAAGTGACAATCTCACCGGAGCACGATTCGTACAAACCCGACTCAAAAATGAAAAACGAAATTAAAAAAATAACTATCGTGACATTTCAAAAGCTAGGATATTAGAAAATTTCTCATGTCAAACTTATACTCGGTCCAATATTATTTGTGCAGCCGGACGGCTAATTTTCAAGAACGTCAAAAGTTATTAAATTAAATTTTTTCATAGACTAATTCTTTCATATATCATATCGTTCATACAAATTTTATTCTCAGTGTGCATAAAATATTGCATTATCACGTTTTCTCGATACACTCATTTTATTACAATGTATTATACGTACGGATAAAAGCCGTCAAATCGGCAAATGCTCTTATATTGAAGTCATCATAAAGCGTTATTACGGGTTAGGGGTGGTCAAGTTACGAGTCTCGAGTCGACTTTTATAATCGTCCAGTTTATAACGTATCGTATAAAAGGCGATTAGCGAAATTACGTGTGCCTTCGCTTGAATATGTTATATGTGAAAATTCCCAGTTTTCCATTATTATTATGGCCATGCTTCGTATAAGTGTATTTTTTGATGAAAATTGTCAATTTATGAATTTAATAATTTCTCTTTATTTTTGTTACAGGTCTCCCGTTTGTCACATTGGAATACAAATCAACTGTAAAATCTTCGAATCCGCATAATTTATGTAAGTCAAATTCACAATCCATTGAGTCAATTATAACTTTCTATACAAAAACGTATCGCCCAATGTTTCATGGCATTAAACATTTTTTCCCTAGCCGGCGAGCCTTTCCGGCGACAACAGACGCACGTAAAGCTTTTTCCTGAAATCCTGAAAGATCGTGCCTTTTTTCTGATCTTGTTTGCCGACTTCTTTTGTTTCGGTCGTCTTTTTTCGGTCACCTCTGTTCAAACAAAACTAATCATCGCGTCTCGGCAGAACGGCGCAAAAGTTAACGTCACGTCCGCGGACTTAACTTGGACAACGCAATCGTTACACATTATCATTAAATCGGACCAGATTCGTATCTGTGAAACACAAACATTGTATAATTGAAAAGCTAATCGGGCGTGTTTTGAAAACATTGCGGTATTTTCGTTAGCCTGGCCGATCGTTTCAATTTACCCTTTTAGGACCGCGCCGCGATAAGGGCTCATGCCGTATGCTAGTTTGGGGTTATGTCGTATAAGTTACACATATACAAATATATGTAATGTATAAAGTACGTAAATGCGTATGCACGTTACAGGGTCACGTTATTTCGGCCCGTTTACGAGTGATAACATTTATACGGCACGGGATACCGTTACAGTTAACCGCTCGGTCGTGTACGACTTTAGACATCACCTCTGTACGTTCGTGAAAGTATTTTTTTCTTTGCATTTTGTATAAAGTAAATAAATAAATATCTGTGTCGTTTATGCGATATCCATCGAAAATCGTTCGGTTATGAAACGTGCGTAAAGCGGGTCGTAAAGCGTCATACTGAATCGCTTAATCAACTATCACTTACGACGAATTTAATAAATGTAATCAGTCATGAAAATATTACGACAATATTTTCGATCGTATAATGAAACGGCTTATTTATACGAAAATATTATCATTAGTTTTTGTAGTTTCGGATATTTTATGTAAGTTTTCGTTCAATTACGAGTTTCAGCGAAAAAAATTACAATGAGTATTATGCCATATATTCTGAAGAAATAAATATCGCGATGATATGAAAAATAACAATTTCTTTCAGAATTATCGGATATGATGAACAACCCGAATACTAATACAACTCGCTTCGCTCTACTAATTCTGGCTAAATTCTCAGTTAATATTTGATATTGTACATCAACATATACAATAATATACGGAAAGCAAATATTTTCTTCAAAGAATCAACTTATTATTTTTATCTATTCTCAACATTTATCGAAAAATCTCAATTACAATAACAAAGATTTTAATATTCTAAATAAAATATAAAAAATTGAATACGAAAATAATTCATTTTTAAACATCTACACCACATAAATATCAATAAAGCCCCACTAAAAACCCAAAGGCACTCCGCTCCACCTTTCAAAAACTCGAACCCGAAAACTTCACAAATTTCAAGACGAAGATTTATCACAATTTCCCACACACACACTCTCAAAAAATTTCCAATATGACCGAAAAATGATGCTAATGCCAAAAGACCTTCCTTCCCACATTCACTTAAAGGTTCAAAATACCGATACGAGCCTTTTTTCTGGTAATGGACCCCGTGCCGATTGGGTTACGAGTCGGTTTAGGGCTTCGAGGTCCTCACCTACTTTTCGGTCGTGTTAATTGGACTCATCTCGCATTGGCCTTTGCCGTGCTTCATTAGCGAAAGCTCGTCCCTTCCAGTTATGACAGTGACAAATGTCCTCTGCTGCGATGGTCCAATTTTCAGTTGCGGGAGGAAGCAAAAAATTTGGATTTTAATTCGTAATCTGCACTTAAGGTGTATTTGGCAGTTGAGTTTTGGATTAGTTTTGGAATGGTGTAAGTGCTTTTTTTTTTTGAAATATATGAATTAATATTAAAAAATTACAGTGAATAAAATTTTCGATTTGATGATTAATGCAAGATAAGTTGATCTTTCCAAAGTTATTTGAAATTTATTATAAACGATCATTTTTGAAAATCTGAATATTGAAATTATTTGTGAATAACGATTTGTAATCATTTCAATTTCACAAAATCCGTAGTTTTGATAATGGTGGGAAACTAATAAGTACAACAAGGTAACAGTTGAGAAAATAGGTTTTTGTTATTTAAAAAAAAATATATTTTATTATTTTCAATTTCAAAAATATTTTGAAATGTTCGTTACGAAAAATTAATTTATTATACACGAAACGTTATCTCTCTAAAAATATTATTTTTTCTAAAAATATGAACATAAACATCTTGATCGAAAATCTACATGAAACGCAAAAATTTTCAAATTCATATACATATAAAAAAAAACAACTTGTTCATTCCAAAAACATTACTTAATATAAAAACACCCACGCACTTTCTAAATAATGCTCGAGCGTTAAGCGCGTCCTTGTGCGAAACTTCGAAATTTGTCACGATCGAATTTCGATATGGACCAACATTTATCATTTGAATAATACTCGCGAAAAAACGACAACACATCCATTACCCTGAAACGCGACCATATTTCCAAAAAATTTCAGCCCATTTCCGTTATCGGATCCGCGCGACGACATCTGAGGATCCATAATACGACCTGTCGAAGTAAATAGACACCGAAACAATTATCCCGCGGTCTTATCCTCGTGAGCATTATATTACTGAAATGGGAAAGATTACCTGTAGGCCACCCTCTAGGAACTTCGAGGGGTGATTGATAACGTTGGAATTAACCGAGCAGCGCTTTTCCTCGGAAAATCAATCGAGAAAAGCGAGTATCGGCCCACGCGATTTTCACTAATATCGTTTAATCGTGAGAGCGTGGATGAATACCGTATCTTCATTTCAAGACATATTCAAACGTAAATTTATATGTGCTTGTATTTTGAAAACAATTGAGAAGATATAAAATAATATTAAAAATGAAAAAATGTATTTTCGTTGAAAGATTCAATTTTAGAATGAAAATTTTCTTTTAATTAAAAAATCTTGACTTTGTCGCTAGATGGTAAGGGTCATCTATTATCTTTGTATTTAAGGATAACTGTATTTATGTGTGCGGTTTGAGAAAAGTGACGACCCATGAAAGAGTTCATTGTCGACAGTAATGAGGCGTCGTTAGTGTGCCCGGAAGAACGCTAAAGCGGAAGTTTAGCAATTTCTCGGCGCATGGTTGGACGCTTTAATGCATTTTTGCGACAGTCTTTGGATGACTTGACGTTAAAAAAAATATTTTTCTATGACATCATTGTTTGCTACGTTTATTTACTCTTCAACCTCTCGATATAATAGCATTAACCTACTTCTTGTATTAATAAATACGGAAAATTCTTAGCGCATCCTTTTAAATAGATTATTGATTTATATCTAACAATATCCAAGATAAATTCTTACTGAAACTACGTAAACTTTACAAAGCATAAACAAATGTAAATCGATTATCGTATTAAATATCGATACGGAACAATCACATGTATTTTGGTATATATTCGGCATTTATATACACGTGCGGGTAAAGTCGATTAGCAACGCCCATTATTCATATTCTCTCGCAAAGTACGCAAAACACACGTACAGGATGTTCTCGTATATTGAATAAATAATTAATAGCTCAGATAAGGATTCATGCTCCCGTTTCATGGTGAGTCTTTAACTCGCGTATACGCATCGCAAAATTTTCCATTTCCCCCCAAAAATCAATATGAAACAAAAGCGTATGTGATTAGGCTGAACTTCCTTTCAAACACAACTTGTTTGTTTGTGTTTGGATACCGAATTAAAATCATAACAAATCAACTATTAATAATTTGTTTTCGATGTCTTTGTTTGATTAATTTTCTTGAAAGCTCCGGATTCAAAATAACCAATGATTTTATGACGTAATTCTTCCAAATATATCTTGAGAAAAACTTAATCTACGATACATTTCTTAACTATATTTATATTCCGAATAAACTAAAATAATGATCAATTGTGATTTATTATCGAGCTAATAACAAAATGATAAAGATTTCATAATAATTGGGATGGTGGAATCTGGTGGCCGCTGAACGTCTTCTATTAACCAATCTTTCGGAACGCTCCAACAATTTTAACATGGCTAATGCTAAAGGTGAAAGGTTGTATGTATATACACAGTATAAAATATATAGAATATATCGAATATCGATGTTTTGGCGAATCAGCTACTTCGACTCCGTGCACTTTTGAAACATTGATTTTAATCATAAAAGTTGGCATCGCGGAAAAGTTTCTCATGCGCTCTAAGGCTCTCGCCTTCGGGTTTTCCGTGGAAAATTATTGTTTCCCGTTCGTGAAACGCTAACGACTTATCACTGAACATTTCGTGAGTGTATATATTTTCGTAGTCGTAAGTGGACTTGGAAAAGTGACACTCTGTACGTCTTCATAGCGTTGTGTTTTACTTTACACATGGATGTTTAGAAAGTGATCTTGGGCGTGGTGAAACTTTGTGCGCTCTCTGTATGAGTCATATTCTTAAGATGTCTTGATTAAATGACAAATTTTTCGCAGGTTTTAAAATTTCTTGAAATACAACTTTTTGTGGTGTTAATTTTATAGCGAGAATAAAAGAAATGTACCGAAACATTTTCTTTCGATAATAATATTTTGATAATTTTATTTACAGATTTGGATAATTATTTAAAAAATAAAAATATTAAAGTGAAATCTATACGATATTATTATTTAATGATAAAATTTTCGTGATTATTAAATTTGTTTTTATAACTTTTAAATACCTATATATAAATTTATATTATATATACATATATTAAATTCCCAATTTATTCACAAGAAAATTCAGAGATAAAAGTAAACATCGATCTATTATAATACAAAAATAACTCCTACGTAATGCTCTCACAACACAATAGACTCGTTAACTTTATTGAATACCCAATCACAATTACAGCACTCTAAAAATAAGTATATATCATACAGTATTCAAAACAACAATGTCAATATTTATTCCTATCCAAAAAACCGAAAACGTTACCCAGCTCATTTTCACGTACACGTGGAATCATTTGCGCGCGCACACACAGTATCAAAACCTTCAATATTAATGGAAGCCTCGCTGCGTGAGAGCATCGCTTTCGACGGAGGTTGCCTCAGATGAAAAAAGTGCTGAAAATAAAAAAGCCAGGGACAGGGAGGCTTTCAGCTTTCGGCGCACACAAAACCAGCTTTTATCCGGCCCCCGGCCCCGTAAACGCGCACCGTAAACGCGACACGCTTTTTTACTGCGTTGCGCATGCACGTTCTCGTTTTATAATTTGGCGCCTTTTTTGACTCGTTGGAAACTGTAGTTTGGAGCTTTCGGCGATGGCGAGGTGTCTTCGGGGTGCTCGGGTCGATTGTTTGGAGTTTTTCAGTCGAGCGAAAGTGCTGAAAGAGCGGCTGAATACTAGTGTTGTTTACGAGTGCACTCATTATGGATGAAATGTGGCAGATGTTGGTTTAGTGATTGAAATTAAGTGTGTTTTAGCTTTAGACGGTTTGTGAAGCAAATAGTTATATTTTGTTATGAAATATTTCTAATAGTGATATAAAAAATAATGGTACTTTTCAAATTGAATCTTGGAATTGTAAAGATAGAAAATTGAAAAAAAAATAATCGAGATCAATTCTATAATTTTTTTTTATATATAAATGTGAAAAAGTATGTATTTCAGAACCTTTTTTCATATCATCGATGTTGCTATTCAATAGCGCTTGCTATTGACTTTATATACTACTATTCCATTAAAACGATAATAAAATGAACTACATATGATCATTTTTAGTATATACACTATTACAATTCTAAAATTAAACCATTCCAAACAGTTTATTTGATTGACCTGAACAAATAACTATAACTAACCGCGCTTTTCAAATTACAACATGTATCAAAATTTACATAAAAAGCAATATCATAGATTTCGAGCATCTGTTCAACGTCGGTTCGTATTTACGGCAAAACACGCGTAAGTAGAGACCGTTTCTGAAAAACCGAAACCGAGTCAAGCCTTACTTATTGAATTTTCATTGAAAATGAAATTTATAGTAGGCGAGAGCTCAAAACGTACCCCCGGCGACCGTAAAGATGCGCAACGGAGCTTTGCCCGACATGAAAATTCTCGTTTTCGTCGTCGCCGTTTTCTTCGATGCCGGAAAATTATCGTGGAAAATTTCGGGAAGAGGCCCCCGTTCCACTGCCCGCGTATAATGTCTCCGGGAGACGCATGTACAGTCGTGTGAAAACCTAATTACCCGATTGAATTGCTCCAGTTACGTCCCTAGTCAGGGGTGCTTAACTAATGGACACGTAGGCGATCTCTGTCGTTGAGTGTGTCGTAATTAAGTTTACATATAATATGTTTGTGGGTGTTTCTGTTTGTATTTCTCGTGGAATATTATAGTAAATCTGAAGATTAGATGGAAATATGTTTGTATTCTTGTTGTGTTTTGAATTTTAAGAATCTATTGCTTATTAAATATTGAAATGTTTTCTAATATGAATTTTTTTTTATTTTTTTATTAAAAGTTGTTTGCTGTAGTGTAGATTTTTTTATTTTCGATCAGAGATATTGCCTCTGATTAAATTTTCTCGATCCAATGGCTTCGTTGCATTTCCGCTTGATAGAAATTGCATTCGAACTTATTAAATCGTTTCGAAAAAATTCTCGTTATAAAAAAATATTTTATTTTTAGTTTGAAAAAAATATTGTGCTTATTTTGTCTGAAAACGTGTATTTTACTTTCTATATGAAATACTTTATAGAACACGTGATTCATGTTTTTAATTAAATTCTCAAGAAACTAGACGAAGACATTGTGTTTTCAATATAATATAAAATATTCTCAACGATTAATGCATTAGAAAATATTTTTTATATTTAAAACTAACATTATTTATTAGTCACTGGTTTTTTGAATGTCTATAATTTTATAATTGTCATTTATAATTTTTTTTTATGATCATTATTTGCATATATGTATAATACATACGTTGAATTATTTTCCTTATTTAAATAATAAGTTATCAATTTTTAAAAGCAGATAAAGTAGATGTTTTTTATATACATATATATATATATATATATATATATATATATATATATATATATATATATATATATATATATATATATATATATATAACTTTACGCTTGAAGGGTAAAAAAACATCTTCGCCAACCGAATTTAACAAAGAAAGTTAAATGAAACGTCAAAAGTACGAGTCAATAACTAAGAGCGATTTTCTCATACGAAATCACACGGTCGAATTGTCGTTATTTATCGACTCTATCATATCGAAAATTGACCTGTATAAAAAATAAATACCTCCATCACAATCCGCATAAAAAAGAGAGACACCGTGAAATTCCATCACACGATTCGTGCATTTTCAAATCATAAAAATTTCAGGCTGCGTAAAAAATTCGAAAGCTACTCTGACCATATTTTTTATTTAAAAAAATAAAATTTAAAAAATTCAAACTTTCTTCTTGTTGAACCGAAGTTGTTTAGTAATAATTTTTATTTTGTAATTATATAATATAAATAAAATGTTTTAACACATTTTTTTCAGAACATCTTGTATAACATATGTGAATCAGCAATTTAAAAATAAATAGTTTAAAAAAAATACTATTTGGCTTTAACAAAAATTGCCGACAAGCACTTATATACACGTTATCATTTTTCCGACAACTTCCCGACAAGATGACGAGATGACTCAACTACAGACTACATATCGAAATAAACGGATTTGAGCACATTCCTTTTAATGACGTCGTGTGTTTTCAGACGTAGCATCTCGCCAAGCTTTCAGAGCTTTCGCGAGTAATGTACGCGAGCCTTGATTAAAACACACGCTCGCTAATTATTTACAACGCAAACACGCCCGAACATACACATTTGCATATATACATTTATGCGGCCGGAGGCACGAGGACATGCCCATTAACGAATATATTTCCTTAATTCAGCAACTTTCCGATCCGATCGTCTTCATAGTCGGCGGCTAGTCCTAAGCTAACAGCCGGCCCTGGTCCGTTTCGCGATCCGAATCGGCCAATTTGGCAGGAACTTTTCGGCGGATCGATTCAATTTTTCGTATGAATATTTAACGAACGGTATCGCATTGATGATTGAACGTTTGAATAAATGTTTATTGATGAATGGGGAAGATTGGTTCGTTTTAATTTGATATTGTGAATAATTGATGCGGTGTGTTGGCGACGTTTTCTTAAGGGGAAAGTTGTGTGAAGGAGGAAAGCGTACACCGTAATTCAGGTCTAGTTGTGATAATGTTCCCGAAGACACGTCGTAGTGACTTTTAATGGAAAAACTACGGGTGTCCATGTAATTAAAAGCCATCTCGTTTTCGCTGTTCTTTTAGATTGTATGTACTGCCGTTTCTACGGCCACTTCTTTCACGGCTTCTTTTATCTCACGAGTCCACTTTGTTCTCGGTACTCTTCTACCACAATACACATACCGGATGTCTAGGAAAATGTCACTTATTTTTTTCTGGACGGTTAATTTTAAAGTTAATTAATTTTACTATAAAATGTATAACGCATACTCTTTTCGAAATAAAAATAAAAATGTATTTATAAATCAAATTCGTTTTTATATAATATTTTATGTAATCAAATAAACAGGAATTACTATTTCAAATGATTATTTTAATTTATTTATAGTTTTATCAATTTTGACAAAATTTTATGAACCCGTACTCGTGCATGTAGCCAAAACTACTCTTGTATTCAAAAATATTCATTTGAAAAGAGTTTTTCGTTTCATTCGTTAAAAAAGACTGCGATTCACTGACGTAGAAAATTATTTATTCAATTAAAAAATGGCTCAGCGTAGGCGATTTTTTCCGTTCCCGTTTAAGAAATTCTGAATCAATCAATTCAATTGGAAGTTCGTTTCAATCTATGCAAAAAATATTGCTTTGTCTCACTTTAGCAACGATCCTCAAATCCATTATCGAGCGCAAAATAGAACAAAGTATTTCACAAAAAAAAAATTATTCATCACAGCCAACGAAGCGTCCTATGGCAGCGATGCCATTTGAATATTCATAACCTTCTTAAAACATTTTTTATCCTTGCATAATTTTCCGTATACATCCAGCACAAAATGTGTGATATGCATCCCAATTTTGATCCAAGACTATTCCTGAAATATTCCGGTCCAAGATGCGTGTTCCTTCTTTCCGCCGAAGAATGTGGTTGTGCAAAACGAGCCGAGGTCTACCAGAGTGGCCTCTTTTACGTTCGTTACTTATTTAGAAGTTCAACGGCGAGCCATTTTTCATTCGTACATATCCAGCGTTGTGTCTGTGTTTTTGAAGTTTTAATATCTCATAAAGACGGAGAATAATATTCAGAATCACATTCGCGCGAAACGCTTCGCAGTGCTTACTAAGATTGTTTATGTCGAATTGGCTCGTATTTCAATTTGAATAATGCAATTTTATTTTATATATTGATTCATTTGGGCTATTCACCCTAATTCGGTAAAACTGCGTCATTCGATTCGGGCTTGATTCAATTCGGAATCGATTTGCATCCGTTCACAATACAAATAGCACCGCATTGTGCCGAACACAACCCATTATGTTCGAATCAAGATTTCCTTCTTAAACTACTAACCGAACCGGAATAGCATTCATCCAAGACTTATTTTACAACCATACAAGAGTTACCACAAACGGAAAAAATCGTAGAACTCCAAGCTAAGCGAATCGTCGAAGACAAATTAAACCGCAGCGGCCATATTGCGGACAAAGGTTTATTTCTTACATTTAAAAATTCATCGTATCCAGGAGACGGTTCCCTCCTTTTATTTTTTTATTCGGCTCGCTTTTTCTTTACCACTTTTGCGAGCAGGACCGAGGATTCGCGCGCGAGTGATGTATTCCGGGCGATTCGCGCAGAAACCGTGACTGGTGTGGGGCGAGATTGCATTAAATATTTAGCTTTCGAATACAAAGTGTATATCCTGTGGGTCTAAACGGACGAAGGATCTCTCGTGACCTCAGCTTTCTTAGATTTTAGCGGCGGTTTTTCCGGCTTTGCCAGTTTTCGTTGCATATTGAGGGGCGGTAGAGCGTGTACTTCAGGACGGTTTGCAGTTAGCATTTCATGTGTGTTTCATTTCATCTTTTGTGAGGATTTGTATATTTTCGTATGAAAGTATTAAAAGGATGAGCATGAATATGTTATGTTAGTGAATATAATAAAAAAAAGTTCTGGATATATTATATGTATGTTACATATATTCTGTATCGAGTGTAAAATGAATAAGTGATGTGAGTATGTAAAATTGATAAAATAAAATGTATTGTTAAATATTATATTATAAAAGAAAAAAAATCGAAAGTATTTATAATTTTCATATAATATATAAAGTATTATTGTATAAAAAATATCATTAAAAACTTTTTATCCCATTTGTATGTATGATACTTCTATACAAAATGGACATTTCATTATAAGTACATATTATAAAGAGCACATCGCAAAATGAGTGCCGTTAGTCAAGTGACTTTTCACCAATCAAAAGCATTTTTATATAAAATCTAGAATGATAGTTTGAAAATAAAATTTCCAAAAATAATTCTATAAAAATCGATTCACTGTAACGGAACGTAAGCATATAAATATGCAATGAACACTGCGGAACAGTTCGAACTATTTAAAGGCACTGCTGCATTACGTCTCGCGACAATAATACAATTTTACTTCATACAAAAGAACGCGCCGTTTTCGTAAATATAGCACGACCTGTATAATAGGCAATTTCTATTTTTTTATGTACATACAAATTGAGCTCGAAAGGGCGCAAAACGAGCGCACGCGCGTTCGTTAATAATAAGTGAACCGACCGAACAATTCCGTCCGACGAACGAACCCTCTTTCACCTGAACGAAATAACCGAAACGAAAAGTAAAACAAACGGATGGAAAGCACACAAACAAAGCCTGCGATCGGAAAAAAAGACACCTTCATCGAGACACGTATCGTCGGAAAAACTCGCATAATCCGATCGCGTCACGGAATAGTTATCCGAGTGAACATATCTGTCTATCAATCAATCAGGACCCGAAAGAAGTGGGTTTTCCCGGATTGAAAAATTGCCGATTCATCGACGATCTATTATGGATCGTCCCCGAAAATTTTCGTTTTCGTTCTGAGAGTGTATGTTTTTTTTTTGCTTTTCTAATGCCACATTTCGCTCTTTTTTGCTTCACGGGAAAGTACTGCGTGCGTGGTTCCGGACGAACCGTCTAAATCGCATAATTTATTAATTTGTTTTATATACGCTCTGGAAGGTTCCCCTTTTATTGATACGTGAATTCTTGCTACATTCAGTGCGAAAAAATATTGATCTGTTATTTTTGGGATTCCGGATGCGTGTTTTAACAGAAAAAATGTGCTTTCGCAGCCCGGAAATATAAAAAGCGAGAGTAGCGCATTTCGAGAACTGGATTTTTAACATACATGAAATGGTACTTTAATTTTGTTAATGTTTAATCATCTTTGCTAAGTAATTTTAATTCTGCTATTTTTTAATCTCTTTCAAGATATTTTGGGCAACGGGTTATTTTTTTTATATATTAAACATTTATGTTGCGTTCCGTATGAATGTATTCATATTACAAACCGTCGAGTCGTTTTCTTTTATTAAATTTTATGCAATCTATTTAGCATTTTCTTCGTTGCGCCAGAAAACGCTTGTAAAACCTTAACGTTTTATGTTCGCAGCACCCGGTTGTTAACGGCGTCCTCGTTAAAAATGTGTCGTCCAAAATTTATTTTTCTAATTTTTATCAGATTAGTATAAAGAGGATGTTTCAAAACATGATTTTAGATTAATTGCGGAAGAACTGCAGATTAATTTATTCGAAATATTTTGATCGAAGCTTATTCATATTTTATCATTTCTTTAATGCAATATAATGTAGATGTTAAATAAATTGAGTATGATATACAACATATACAACATATAATATACAACATATTCAGATGCGAAAAATGAAAAAGTACTCAAACATAAAAAAAATATGAAGCAATGAACAAATCCTTAAATAAATAAAAAAATATATGTTTTAAAAATTTTTAAAAAAATCTGAAAATTCAAAAACACAAATTTAAGTTTAACTGAATAAGTTTCTGAAGTTCTTATATATTATATAATAATAAACAAAAAAACAATCAAAAACTCTCTTGGAAACACCAATACATTAATACTAAAACTAAAATTTCAACTTTTGATCACCTCAAAGCATACGTCGCAGAAGTATGAACTGAATGCAAATTCTATACTAAAATGGACTGTCTAATGCACTTTGTCCGTTCGTCGTTCGATACTGAATGCACTCATGTGTGCAAGTGTAACTATAAACCGAGCCTTTACGTAGATGCAGTTAAATGCTTTAGTTACCGTCGCTGGATATAATTATATGGTTAACCGGTAGCGATTCGAAGCCAGTTATCTGTCGGGACCAAAGTTACTTTGACGTTTTCTAAGACAATGTGACAGGGATATTGTTCGAAATTTAAGATGTGATTGATTGATCAAAACTGATTTAATGAATGAATATATTTGATTTGATATTCAAATTCTTTTTTGTATTTTTTAAATTTATGTCACTCATTTTTCATTAACATCATTAATCATTTTTAAATTTAAATTTGAAAATACATTTAAAAAAGTGTCAAAAACTTTGCAAATAATATAACGAATATACATATATTATAAATATTATATTATGAATATTTTTTCATTAAGTTTCAGATTTAAAAAAAATGTCTTTTTAAAAAACAGTTTATGATAAATTACTTATAAAAAATGTTACAGCCACTTATCATTTATCAGAATTTATCATTAATAATAAAAATATTGTTAAAGTAAAAAATCATGAATATTTAATGAATTTATAGTACGAAATATTGATTATATAGAAGTTTCATTTTTTTTTCGTTTGCCTTGCTGTGCAGCTTTCAAGTATACAATTAGTACGTCGATCGAAATAATAATCATGGCTCAAATTTGAATCGAAATTTATTAATTTATTCCATTTTTGACGAGTTTTAATCTTCGTTCTTTCAGCTTTATTGAATTTTGAATAAACGCCAACCGATTAAAAATGAAATTTTCAATAATGCTTTGGATATTACAAGTCGGACTTTTGCATGCGTAATGCTGATTGAAAAATCAACTCATACACGAGCGTGCGCCGTTAAAATATGCAAAAATATGTTAACGCGATATGAACAAAACTCTACAAAATTCATATCATACCCGTACGTAATTTTGGCTCTAACCAGCAAACGAAAAATTTTATATATTTTATAAATCAGCAGGTTCGTTCCGTCGGTTTTTCCGATATAATTCGTTACGGAATCCCGTTTAATTACTATCGATGCGGGATTTCTGCGAAATCTCAATTCCTCAGGGATAAAAATTTTCCATAACGCACGTTTAATATAATACTTCGACCAAGTTAATTAAGATCTAAATGGAGTATTTGATTATAAAACAATAATATTCTGAGACCCAGATCCATATTTCCCGGGAATGTTAATTAATTTTCACCTTTTGCCCACGGAATAATCTAAGGTGAAAGCGTTCAATCAAGATTTTGTTAGACTGTGTAGATAGACTTTAAATAAACATTCGTAATATATATTTATATCACCTTTTAGCGATTCAAATAAAAGCTTTTTATTTATAGAATAAGGAGTAATGATTTTGATATTTGACATTTTATTTGATATACATATATAAAATGTCCCAATATAACTTTAAGCTGTAGTTGATCTAAAAATAAAATTCAGTTTGTTCGAAAAATAATTCACGTTCAAAAGTTATAAAAAACTAATATGAGTTGTCTGATACCGTCTATCAATAAAAATAAAAATTTCCTTGGAAAAAATACAAATTAATGGTTTATATTTACGTCGTTTTCGATTTCGTTTTGATTATCTGGCACAAAATGAGTTTCTCCCGAAGGGAAAAATTATACAAAAATACGTTCTATAAAATATTATGGCGTAATCATTTTTCTTGTACGCATATTATGATTTACAATTTAATTTTGCGAATAAGCTTACGTTTGCGAAATGTTGGAAAAAAAGTTAAATTTATATGCGATTACATCACAATTTCTAAAGAAAAATGTGTTTATATTACGCAGTTTTGACGTCGAGATTTCGACGCTTTTTCGTATGAATGTGAATCGTTAAGCATATTAAAAATATCTGATTACTTTCGAAACGATACGAAAATGCCCATATACACAATTGTGAATATAAAAATACTATACAAGCTTCGCAGTACACTTCATATTTTGCAGAAAATCTCGAAATAATGATAGACGATCTAGTTTTCAAGAATGTTGAAAATTCAATATTCCAAAATTTGGCTTATATTATGCTTATAACGAGTTGATAATGCGAGAACAAAAACTGACAATGTGGCAAACTTCACAAAGCAATTTTGTGTACATGGTATGAACGTAATTACAAAGTACGTAATTGATACGTACATTATACGAGATGAACTCGAGTATCTTTAATCACAAAGGAGTAATAAAATTATTAACAAAACGTTTCAGATGGAATTAAATTTTTTGAACCCATTTCAAAACAGACGAAGATCCATCATGAAAATTAATTTGATACGATCATCTTTAGAGCGAGACTCAGATTTGGACCATGAACGTTTCAGAACCAGGTGTATTATTCGAGATGTTATACGAAATACGAAATGTTCCCTTTTAAAGCATCATCATTAATTTTGATTGATGAAAACGTTCTTCGGAGGAAACACGACAGTTATGAATATTTTGATCGATTGAAATATTAAACGCGATGCGAATTGAATTGTTTTTATTAACATAAAAGTTTCCGTAACATATATTATATACCGTGAGGTTTCATTGTGAGCGTAAATATGTGTATACTCACGTGTTTATGTATAGGACACCACCTTGATATCGATAATAAATGAATAATTTACTTTTTATAACATCTTTCACGTCAAATGCAAGAACTGCGCTGAAACATAAGTTTGTTGGGAAATTTTTAACTGTGGCGGTGAAAACGCATTTGTACGGATTTTAACGGACGAATTAGTTTTAACGTTTACGTTGATGAAAATGAATGCGAAAAGGAGTCGGCCTCTAGAGTTGGGTAACTATCCTCGTTAAGAAACCCTCTTAATGCTGTTGACTCTCTCCTGCGTGGAAAATGGGCACACGTGCGAGTGGGCGTGACGCGTTACCCATACGCAGGATCTACTCGACATCTCGAAATATATTCGATCCTAATTGCATTGTCGAATGGTTGTTTGTTTGTTAATGTGTTAAGTGTATTGGTTTAATTGTTTTTCGATTGGGATTGATTTCTGATTGATGAAATTCGACGTTGAGGTTTCGTATGTTGTAAAATATGAATGGGCTCGTTTTGAAGTGATTTACGTATATTTTCTAGAAAATATGAATCAATAATATACGCTTTTATATAAAGTTTGAAATTAAAAGTTAGCTATAATAAAAACGTGAAAATTAACTCTCTTTTGTCATAGAAACTATGAAAATTTCTAGAATTTTTTTAAGATAAAAATCAATTATAAAAGATAAAGAATTATTTTTCAAATACGCTTCATGTACTTCATCAGCATTTTTGACTCGATCAAAAGTCAATTTAAAAAACCACTCTCAGAACAAATTTCAATATACATCCGACACGAAGCATATGCACACATGCGAAAGACCAATCTCGAACAAGAGAGCCGCGATTAAAAAACTTTCTACCGCAAAATGAAAAAGTCGACCCGATCGCGGCAACCCCAACACTAAACCCCTTCACTGTTGCAAATTATTATCTAAGACCAGGCCTTTCCTAGAGATTTACTCCCTCATCATAATAAACGGTCATTATTATCAATTTTGCACAGTTACGTACAACGTATCCGACCGTCTTGCGTTCTATAGCCCAGAGATGGCCAACCTATTTTTCTGTGTTGTCGTAAATGCGATAATAAACATACGAAGATTTGTTACGCTTTGTGAAGGTGATGAAATGGAGAGCGTTTTTGTAGTTTGAACGGGTGTTTTTTTTAAAGAATAATGTTGAATAATCATTTTTTATTAATGGCTGTACCCTAGGGATGTCGTTATCGGTAAACCAGTTTACCGGTAAATTAACTAAAAAAAAATCTGTAACTGATAAATATTCAATATTTACCGGTAAATAAAAAAAATTGTTTTTAATATTTTTGAAGTGTTGTTTTTTTTTTTGAAAAGTCGGTTTTTGTAAATATATGGTTATATTTTGGCTTTTCGTTATTTTGTCCAGTTTTTTCCGTTGTCGTTTTTAACATTTAATTTATTGGTAAACCGGTAATTAGTTAAAAAATTACTAGCAAATGAAAATTACGGTAAAACTGACATCCTTACTGTACATACGCGAACCTGAACTTAAGTATTTGATGTTTTAATACATTTATTATTGAAAATATATTAAATTCAAAGAGATAAAGTTTAATTTGTATTTTAAGTGACTTTGGAAAATATTGATTGATTTTGAATGTAAATTTATTTCAAAGTAAATTTTAAAATATTAATTTGCTTTGAATATACATTTGAATGAAGTTTATTACTATACGTATATATGTACATATATACACTAAAGCACTATTTTCAAACACTTTTTACAACAAATTTTTATTCAAAATATGTTTTATGATAATCTATCATTTAATATATTTTATGAGAAAAACGAGTTTGGAAAATTTACGAACTTAAAAACAAATGTTAAAAAAAATCCATTTTTTTTATATAATTTTTATCATCATACTTTATCAATTTGCAACATTTATACAAATTACCATCTAAATACTAATATCCTAATATGTCCAAAACATTCCACCACACTTGAAACACTTATAATCAATTCAGTTTGACCATCATCCAACACATACAAAGGTTGTCAATCTCCACTATAAACCCAGACAAAGCATAGAAACCCAGCCAGTGGATATCCAAGGATTAGCCCTCGCTGTGCAACTTGCATCCAGGTGCTTTGCAGAACAAACACCAATAAACTGGTGCGGTCGCAGCAGCCTGCTAAAGCCGGCTCCACACTACACCGATATTTTGCAACACCTACGAGCAAATATAAACCCATGGTTCGAACGACCCCTGAAATGTGGTGGCGAACTTGCGCCGCAATTAATGCCCACGCTCGGCCGTTATTAACGACCGGAGTAAAAACTACATAAATTACACGATGCGATGTCGATTTTATTTTGGCGGTAGTTTTCGGTTCGGTTGCGATTTTGAACGGGTTCGGTGTGTCGTTTTGTGCACAGGAGTGGTCTTTGTGGATGGGATCCGCTCATTAACGAGGTTCGCATTGTTGGGGAATCGTGAATGATAATTTTCACAATGGGACGGAAATAATAGAAGCTTATTGGAATAGTATGAGGTTTGGTTTGTTTTAATTTTGGATTGTTTCAATATTGTTATACAGGATTTGCTAGAAATGATAGTGATTTTATAAATCCAATTTTTATATTTTTTAAGTTTTGTTCATAAATATGAGCTTTTTCATGTATCATATTATATAATGTAAGTCTTTCTTAAATCAACCATTTTTATAGCGGAACTTGCATAGAAAATTTACATTTTATTTTTGTTTTTGATGTAAATTGTATATTCAAATTTTGTAAAAATACAACTGCACATGTCCCATGTGAAACAACTGTAAAACTTTCAGCAGCTGGTTTAGTTTTGAGACTGGTACTTTATAACAGGTCGTATACTTCGTATATGTGAGATTGCAACACGTTCGAAATCCGCCTTTACAGGCATATTAATTTCATTTCTTACCCAAATCTAGCGTGTCGAACCTAAATAGTTTCGTACAACTATTCGATCAATTCGAATCCCTTTCTTTCACTTCGTTGTCCGCAAACATCTGCTGAATTTTCAACACCAAATCCGCACTGTTTCCCGGTAGGCATATTTGTTCTTTATCCCCTGAATAATGCATGGTCGATACGATTCGCACTGTTTTACGTTATTTATTTCCCAGAGGATTGAGAAGGCCTGAAAGCTGAAAAGTGCGAGAAATTCCAAAACACTTCTCATACACACATGCTATTTTCTGTTTGCGTGATACAACTGTCTTTCATATATTACGAATGACAAGGATATAAATCTGATTCTATCCCTTTTTAGTAATAAATAAATTATGTTGTAGAAAATATAATATTTTATACTAAAAATATTGGAAGTATCTTCCAATTTTCCTACAAAGTCTAACGACTTATGTTATTGTCATTAATATTGACTTTCTGTTAATATTATTATAGAAATTCCATGTCCAAATCTAAAATAATGATTTTTTAATTATAACTATTAATAAGTATTCCGATATATTGAAACATTTGCATCATAAATTTTGTGCTACATTCATTCAATGTTCTGATTCATTTCAAAAGTTTTTGATTAAATGTTAGAAGCTAATTGAAACGATCCTCTTTTATACAGGAATTAATGTATACAACGTTCACACTGATTGCAGTCGACCCAAGTGCAATATGCTTGTAGCTCTGCATTCACCATTGATATGCATATTCGATAAATACACATCAATAGCATACACTAGTACGAATTTGTAATGCATACTGTGAAGTGCTCAATGAAATTGATACAGTCAAGATTTAAAATTAAATATAATAATTTTTATTGGACGATTTCAATTAATCAATCTATAAATGCTGTATTTCAGTAGAAAATATGAATGGTGTAAAATTTATTTCAGGGTATGTTTTGATAGTTTCAGTTAACGTTTGTCATAAATCAAAATTAATATTACAACGATCGCATCCTTCGCAGTATAATTGATACGTGAAAATTGATACTGGGTTGTCTAATGTTGCAATTATTTCAAATTGATTACTGTAATATCCCGGGCGAGTAATTAAAACGAATATTACGCGAATATATGGGAAGGATTCAAATCATCATTCTGAATTTGAGAATCATTAATTATCTTAAACGATACAACACTTGATTTCGATATCCCAGTTTTTTTAAATTAAATTCCACATATAATTCACATTTTCTTCTGATTAAGAATAACAAAATATATCTAATTTTTAATTTTTTAAATTATTTTGTGACTAAATCTGAAAAACATTCCCGGAGAGTGAACTCAGTTTAAAAAAAACTGAAATGAAAAATATACATCCTGTAAAAGCAAAGTTAAATTTTAAAACTTTTAGTGGTAGAATAATTATTCGTCACACAAGCATGTTCCACATTACATTTAAAAAAAATACAAGTAATTGAAAAAACATTTTTCTATATATACAAAACAAGGTACTTCACATGAAAATTTGACAAATCCGAAGAGCAAACACTAAAAACTTCCATATTTTCCATAATCCCCAACGAACCAGACGGAAGGAAGCTCTCAGACAATATACACGCGTGAAATTTTCAATAAAGCTTTTTCCCGGAAAACGAAAAAAACCACATCAGAAAAAATCAAAAATAAAATTCGAAATCCGAACTGCGCAAAGCAAAAAACAGTTATCGATAAACAAGCGGCACACCGGTTCAGGTGCGCTCGACTGTCGGTAAACAGTGCCGACAAAGGCCCTGTTTGCTATGTTTTTCATCGATATTTTTTTTATGGTTTTTTGTCGTTCCCTGTTGATGTCTGGCAGCGTATTATTCGTATCACGACCCACAGTTTGGGGGTCGCAAAAGGCGATCAAAGTAGCTTTATCAATGTGGTTTATCAGCCGATTTGTGTTCATGCGGTTGAGAGAAATTTTCGTTTGACGCTTTGAAAAGAGCGCAATTTTTCAAACGGAACCCGAAAGTTTTATAAATATTGATTTTATTGAAAAATTTATTTGATTATGTATTTACTTTTTCGGGTGTACTTTTCTCATTATACTGAAGTTAAATAGCGTGTGGTGCATGATTGTATATCATTGATAAGGAATTATTATAATATATTATATAATGATTCCTTGGCCGTTACATTCACATTATTATAACATCAAATTTTTATAGATCAATATTTTATAGATGAATTATATTTAAAAAAAAAATTATACAATAAAAAAATAAAAATAATAATCCTATAGGCGTTCTACGAGAAGTATAAAGGCAAATTTCGCAAATTTTCCACCTTCCCCTTTCAAGATATACGGTGCCGTTAGTTTTCCTCGTGGGTGTCGTTTCCGAAAAGCAACAAGTTGGACTGTTCATCATGTTCGGACATTAGCCGCAATGTCGTCCTTCAAACTTGGCAAATGTGCCCTTAAAATGCGGCACCCTCTTCGATATCTCATATTATTATATAAAAAGCTGGATCAGTGCATATGCAAAACGACGGCACTTCTCGGTGAACTTTCTCCAATACGCCATGCCGAATAGAATATATCTTCGTGAAATTGAACGGAGTTTAAAAAATTGCCTATTTGAACCCAAACAGTTTTCCTATATCAGAAAATATACATATGTTGTAACTGCATTCGTACGCATTTATACGAGAACTTGGCAAAAGTCTTCGAGTCGTGTGTCCTACGCCAGACAAACTTTATCTAAAAGAATTCCTTCTCTGGTTTTTACGCGTTTTTTTTTGTTTTTTCGGTAAGTCTGAGTGTACGGTGAGTACGTGAGCCGTTTTCAGATCAGTTTTGCTCGTAGCGAATGCTAAAAAATACCCGTCTGTGAATTTCAGACGGTTAAACTTGCGAATCCAGTCGACAAAACGACATAATCTACTTCGAGAAAAGATTTTTGCAATTCATACAAGATTTTTACTATGCAAATATATTTTATTATAATAAAAAAATTGAATCAAGACAAAATAAAGCTCTATCTAGATTCTAGATATAATATCTGAAAAAAAGGTTGTGAAATACAAAATCAAAACTTGGCGCACAAAATTTTACATGCAATTGTATTCAATAAAATTTATGATGGTAAACCATTCCAAGTCGATAAATTTAACTTGCGTACATAAGTACTGGGGTGTATCGTAAATTTTGAACCGGCAACGTTTACGGCGAATTAATTGTCCGCATACAGTTCAAATTTTAACACCGAATTCATAAAAGTCCATCAATCATCGTATGAACTGAATTTTTATTGTATTCCGTTATCGTGTCCAAACAGAACACATCAATTAAGTATCCGTTCATTTTTTTATGTTGCAAAATAAACGTTAAATAAAATTGCCAATAAATCTTTCAGAATTCCATAGGATTTTATTTACTATCAATTTGGTGTATTAATATTTTATATATTACGTTTATTTAATATTCCATAGTGCATAGCAAAAAAACAACTATAATATTATATTACATAATACAAATTTAATAAGAAAAACGTTTTCCGACTACAAACGTCGAATATACAATATAATACAAAAAAAAAAGTAAAAAATACAAAACCTTTATTATTTTCATACTAAAGTCTATAGTAGTTTTTTTCGAGAATATTTAATTTGAAAAATTTATATCTTATCCTTTCGAAAATTTTTATATAAAATCTTCACAGTTCACTTTGACAAACAAAAATAAATTAATTATCTGAAAACTTTTAACTACATCTCGAATACGCAATTGTGATCAAAATTATAACATTCTCGATCCGTCGTCGAAGAAAGTTTAAATTCAAAAATTCACTGCGCAAACAACGAAAAACATTCAAGCTCATTCCGATGCGAAAGCATAAAACCAAAGTACATAAAATACATACCTTTTCACGTATGCCAAAGGTGAGTTCAACGTAATTCGATATCTGCCCACGCTAAAAGACAACCAAGTACTAACACAGCACACGATACTGAGTAAAAGTGAGTGGTTGACTTTGCTACAGTATATTTTCCACTCCTACCTCGGTCGATTGATTGCCTGAAATATTTGAAATTCTGTTAATTTATGTTAAAAAATATACGCACATACTTTAATTTGTGTGTTTTCTGTTTTGCAGTTGATTTTTTTTTATATTTGCTAACAGTTACTGAAAAAATAAAGAAATTAACTTTAAATGTGTATTAGGTTTTATCATATTGAAAACTTTAAACTCACAACCGAATATTTATAATTTTGCACACCTAGAAAGAGATGAAATATTAAATTTGTCAATTTTCTGATATTTATCATGCTTTAAATTAAATGAAGAAAATTGTAGATTTATTTTGTACATAAAAATTTCAATAAATAAAAAAATTATTTATTTTTAAAATATACCTACACCTTTTTCATATCCTACACAAGAAAAACCACAAATTTATGTTTTCGTGAATGTAAATTTCGAATGGACGATCTCAACGGACATTAACAATCTAATAAAAAAATATCACATTTTTTTAAATTGTCAAGCTGACCTTTGCTTCCAAATTAAATAAAATTTCTTCCATTAGACCTAGCAAACTTCCCCGACAAATTGTTACGCAAATGAAAAATTCTATGTTTATTTTTTTCAATGCGACATGGCATATATGAAAAGGAAACGTGATCAAAAGTAATAGGCCTGGGGATGGGTGGGAAGGCTACCTTTATTAAAGTTAATATATCTTCATTTCGTTGCTCATTATGTGTACAGCTCATGCGTGCTCGTGTCGTGTAATCATATGAAAATTTGCGGCTTTCCGCGTGAAAAATTAAAACTGGATTTGCGGTTCTGCCTTCGGCGTGCAAAACGAAGCCTGCGTTCAATGTGTGGTTTGTATTTCCATGCCGTATTGAAAAGTGCTTAAATTTTCGATTGAATTTAATCGAGAATTTTTTTTTAATGAAAATGTAAAATTTTCCGATTGTAAAAAAATTTATAATAGTTTCAAAGAAAATTCAGATTATATATTACAACATACAATACAATCATCGATTAATTGAAGTATTTATTTAGAATTAGACACTTGAAATTTTAATTTTTTTAAATGAATACTCAAATGGAACTTTTTAAATTAAAAACGACATTTCAAACGTCACAAACAAAAATTGAATTCCACATCAAAAATACGTAGAAAATTTTTATCAGAGGTCAAACGTGACTATTTTTGCATACATAGTCGTTTTGCATCAGGGCACAAAAATTGCATCCAAACATAAACCACAACTTCACACGTGTAAATATAGATATAATATTCCAACACAAAATATATAAACTTTTCAATTCCACCTTCACATTACAAAACGGCCGGTGACTCTGCCGGCTCTATCGAGCGAACCGCTTTAATTAATCCATAAAAAACGTATTCCCATACAAACCACCATAGAGACACCTAATATACATTTATTCCAGTTGACCATACATGTCAAAAGATTGTCGACATTCGTGCACCGCCATAAGTGCATTTATAATGCAAAGGACACGTCTGGTCGTCGGAGCTTACTCCACTGCAACTTTATCCACTTACCGCTACAAATACCCCATTATAAATATCGAGTACTATTTATGGTTTATATAATACTAGCGTATTCGGACTGGCTGCGCCAGTCCTCACGCTAGGACCTTGGCCCCCCTGGCTACACTCCACACCCACTAATATTGAGTTGTAGAAATTAATATCGATTTAAAATTTGAAAAAAATGATTTATCGAAAAAACGTATTTTGAAAACATTTATTATTTTATTATCATTTATTGAAACGAAATCTAAAAAAAAAAAATATCGATAAAAAAAATTTAACTTCGTATTGCAAGCCCTTCGGGCGCACCGGCTCGCCCTGGCTACACACCCAAATCCACTAATATTGAGTTGTAGAAGTAAATATCTATTTAAAATTTAAAAAAATGATTTATCGAAAAAAAAATCGTATTTTGAAAACATTTATTATTTTATTATCATTTATTGAAACGAAATCTAAAAAAAAAATTATAAAATTTATAAAAAAGTTTGAGAACCGCACGCTTAAATATAGAAATGAAAAAAAATCATTATAACTTTATAAAAAGTTTGAGGATTGCACGATTTTATATTATACCTCAACGCTAGTGGGTAAGCCCTTCGGGCGTACCGGCTCGCCCTGGCTATACACCCAAATCCACTAATTTTAGTAGTAGAAATAAATATCTATTTAAAATGAAAAAAAATTATTTATCGAAAAAAAACGTATCTTGAAAATATTTATTATTTTAATATCATTTATTTAATCGAAATCGACATTTGACTTCGTATTGCGAGAATATAGAAATAAAAAAAAAAATCATTAAAACTTTATAAAAAAGTTTGAGAACCGCACGTTTAAATATAGTAATATTAAAAAAAAAAAAAATCATTAAAACTTTAAAAAAAAAAGTTTGAAAAAATGTAATAAAAAAATTTTAAAAAAAAAAAAATGAAAAAAAAATAAAAAAAAATCAACTACACAGTTTGACATTCGTATGATTCGGTAAATCGATTAATTAATGTAAAAAAATTATTGATAAGGATTCGATGACTTATTAATATGTACAATAGATACGGTTTTGGCATATTGAAACACCTGAATGTCTTCCTTGAGACAGGCTTCGAAATGACAGCGACTCAATGGAAAAATCAAGATGGCGGCGTCCAAAAAATCGTAAATTTCGAGTTTTTACGCATTCAATTTCATATATTTCAATAAATACCGCACTCCCGTCCGAAATTTGAAATAGATCGTCACACAGGGATCCATAGCAAGATAAACCGCCCCTAAAATAACCCCCACTGTGAAAAAAAAACCATGAAAAAAAAATCAAAGGGGGGCCTAAAAAATTTTCAATTAATTAATTTTTTTGCGTAATTTTATTCGGCCATTTTTCGAGATTTTAAAGTACGCGCGTCGCTATAGGAATATTTTTTTTTAAGGTATTTGAGAAAGTTTCAACGTTCTAGGTCGTTTCGTCACAGTTTGTATAAAGGACAAACTTTAATTAAAAAAAAAGCGTCTCAGACGGACAGACAGGGGGACTTTCAGTTTTATAATAGTACTAGCGTATTCGGACTGGCTGCGCCAGTCCTCACGCTAGGACCTTGGCGCCCCTGGCTACACTCCACACCCACTAATATTGAGTTGTAGAAATTAATATCGATTTAAAATTTGAAAAAAATGATTTATCGAAAAAAACGTATTTTGAAAACATTTATCATTTTATTATCATTTATTGAAACGAAATCTAAAAAAAAATTATAAAAATTTATAAAAAAGTTTGAGAACCGCACGCTTAAATATAGAAATGAAAAAAAATCATTATAACTTTATAAAAAGTTTGAGGATTGCACGATTTTATATTATACCTCAACGCTAGTGGGTAAGCCCTTCGGGCGTACCGGCTCGCCCTGGCTATACACCCAAATCCACTAATTTTAGTAGTAGAAATAAATATCTATTTAAAATGAAAAAAAATTATTTATCGAAAAAAAACGTATCTTGAAAATATTTATTATTTTAATATCATTTATTTAATCGAAATCGACATTTGACTTCGTATTGCGAGAATATAGAAATAAAAAAAAATCATTAAAACTTTATAAAAAAGTTTGAGAACCGCACGCTTAAATATAGAAATGAAAAAAAATCATTATAACTTTATAAAAAGTTTGAGGATTGCACGATTTTATATTATACCTCAAAGCTAGTGGATAAGCCCTTCGGGCGTACCGGCTCGCCCTGGCTACACACCCAAATCCACTAAATTTCTTAAAAAAAGTTTGAGGATCGCAGGCTTTTTGTTAAAACGAAAAAAAATTATTTATCGAAAAAAACGTATCTTGAAAATATTTATTATTTTAATATCATTTATTTAATCAAAATCTAAAAAGAAATCGATATTAGACTTCGTATTGCGAAAATATTGAAATAAAAAAAAAAATCATTAAAACTTTATAAAAAAGTTTGAGAACCGCACGCTTAATTATAGAAATAAAAAAAAAATCATTCAAACTTCATAAAAAAAAAAGTTTAAAAAAAAATTGAAAAAAATTAATAAAAAAAATCAACCCACAGTTTGACATTGACATGACGCTTAAATATGGTAATAAAAAAAATCATTAAAACTTTATAAAAAAAAGTTTGAAAAAAATAAATAAAAAAAATCAACTACACAGTTTGACATTCGTATGATTCGGTAAATCGATAAATTTATGTAAAAAAACTATTGATAAGGATTCGATGACTTATTAATATGTACAATAGATACGGTTTTGGCATATTGAAACACTTGAATGTCTTCCTTGAAATGAAATGACAGCGACTCAATGGAAAAATCAAGATGGCGGCGTCCAAAAAAATCGTAAATTTCGAGTTTTTTACGCATTCAATTTCATATATTTCAATAAATACCGCACTCCCGTCCAAAATTTGAAATAGATCGTCACACGGGGATCCATAGCAAGATAAACCGCCCCTAAAATAACCCCCCCCCACTGTGAAAAAAAAAACCATGAAAAAAAAATCCAAAGGGGCGCCTAAAATTTTCAATTAATTAATTTTTTTTTGCGTAATTTTATTCGGCATTTTTTTGGAGATTTTAAAGTACGCGCGTCGCTATAGGAATATTTTCTAAGATATTTGAGAAAGTTTCAACGTCCTAGGTCGTTTCGTCACAGTTTGTATAAAGGACAAACTTTAATTAAAAAAAAAGCGTCTCAGACAGGGGGACTTTCAGTTTTATAATAGTACTAGCGTATTCGGACTGGCTGCGCCAGTCCTCACGCTAGGACCTTATGCCCCTGGCTACACTCCACACCCACTAATATTGAGTTGTAGAAATTAATATCGATTTAAAATTTGAAAAAATGATGATTTAAAAAAAAAAAAAAACGTATTTTGAAAACATTTATTATTTTATTATCATTTATTGAAACGAAATCACGCTTAAAAAAAAAAAAATTATAAAAATTTATAAAAAAGTTTGAGAACCGCACGCTTAAATATAGAAATGAAAAAAAATCATTATAACTTTATAAAAAGTTTGAGGATTGCACGATTTTATATGATACCTTAACGCTAGTGGGTAAGCCCTTCGGGCGAATTGGCTCGCCCTGGCTACACACCCAAATCCACTAATTAAATATCTATTTAAAATTTAAAAAAATTATTTAAAAAAATTATTTATCGAAAAAAAAAATATAGAAATGAAAAAAAAAAATCATTATAACTTTTTAAAAAAGTTTGAGGATTGCACAATTTTATATTATACCTCAACGCTAGTGGGTAAGCCCTTCGGGCGTACCGGCTCGCCCTGGCTACACACCCAAATCCACTGATTAAATATCTATTGTAGAAATAAATATCTATTTAAAATTTAAAAAAATTATTTATCGAAAAAAAAAACTTATCTTGAAAATATTTATTATTTTAATATCATTTATTAAATCGAAATCTGAAAAGAAATCGATATTTGACTTCGTATTGCGAAAATATAGAATAAAAAAAAATCATTAAAACTTTATAAAAAAAGTTTGAGAACCGCACGCTTAATTATAGAAAAAAAAAAAAAATCATTCAAACTTCATAAAAAAAAAAGTTTAAAAAAAAAATTGAAAAAAAATTTAAAAAAAAAATCAACCCACAGTTTGACATTGACATGACGCTTAAATATGGTAATAAAAAAAAATCATTAAAACTTTATAAAAAAAAGTTTGAAAAAAATAAATAAAAAAAATCAACTACACAGTTTGACATTCGTATGATTCGGTAAATCGATAAATTTATGTAAAAAAACTATTGATAAGGATTCGATGACTTATTAATATGTACAATAGATACGGTTTTGGCATATTGAAACACTTGAATGTCTTCCTTGAAATGAAATGACAGCGACTCAATGGAAAAATCAAGATGGCGGCGTCCAAAAAATCGTAAATTTCGAGTTTTTACGCATTCAATTTCATATATTTCAATAAATACCGCACTCCCGTCCAAAATTTGAAATAGATCGTCACACGGGGATCCATAGCAAGATAAACCGCCCCTAAAATAACCCCCCACTGTGAAAAAAACCATGAAAAAATCCAAAGGGGCGCCTAAAAATTTTCAATTAATTAATTTTTTGCGTAATTTTATTCGGCATTTTTGGAGATTTTAAAGTACGCGCGTCGCTATAGGAATATTTTCTAAGATATTTGAGAAAGTTTCAACGTCCTAGGTCGTTTCGTCACAGTTTGTATAAAGGACAAACTTTAATTAAAAAAAAAGCGTCTCAGACAGGGGGACTTTCAGTTTTATAATAGTACTAGCGTATTCGGACTGGCTGCGCCAGTCCTCACGCTAGGACCTTGGCGCCCCTGGCTACACTCCACACCCACTAATATTGAGTTGTAGAAATTAATATCGATTTAAAATTTGAAAAAAATGATTTATCGAAAAAAACGTATTTTGAAAACATTTATTATTTTATTATCATTTATTGAAACGAAATCTAAAAAAAAAAAAAAATTATAAAAATTTTATATAAAAAAGTTTGAGAACCGCACGCTTAAATATAGAAATGAAAAAAAAATCATTATAACTTTATAAAAAAGTTTGAGGATTGCACGATTTTTTATATTATACCTCAACGCTAGTGGGTAAGCCCTTCGGCGTACCGGCTCGCCCTGGCTACACACCCAAATCCACTAAACTTCATAAAAAAAAAAGTTTGATTCGCAGGCTTTTGTTAAAACGAAAAAAATTATTTATCGAAAAAAAAAACGTATTTTGAAAATATTTATTATTTTATTATCATTTATTGAAACGAAATCTAATCGAAAATAAAAAAAATTTGAAAAATCATTAAAACTTTAAAAAAAGTTTTGAGAACCGCACGCTTAAATATAGAAATGAAAAAAAATCATTATAACTTTATAAAAAAGTTTGAGGATTGCACGATTTTATATGATACCTCAACGCTAGTTTAAAAAGCCCTTCGGGCGAACCGGCTCGCCCTATACACACCCAAAAATTAAAAAAAAATCATTATAACTTTATAAAAAGTTTGAGGATTGCACAATTTTATATTATACCTCAACGCTAGTGGGTAAGCCCTTCGGGCGTACCGGCTCGCCCTGGCTACACACCCAAATCCACTGATTAAATATCTATTGTAGAAATAAATATCTATTTAAAAAAAAAAATTATTTATCGAAAAAAAAACTTATCTTGAAAATATTTATTATTTTAATATCATTTATTAAATCGAAATCTGAAAAGAAATCGATATTTGATTCGTATTGCGAAAATATAGAAATCAAAAAAAATCATTATAACTTTATAAAAAAGTTTGAGAACCGCACGATTTTATAGAAATAAAAAAAAAATCATTCAAACTTCATAAAAAAAAGTTTAAAAAAAAAATTTTAAAAAAAAAAAATTAATAAAAAAAAATCAACCCACAGTTTGACATTGACATGACGCTTAAATATGGTAATAAAAAAAAAATCATTAAAACTTTATAAAAAAAAGTTTGAAAAAAAAATAAATAAAAAAAATCAACTACACAGTTTGACATTCGTATGATTCGGTAAATCGATAAATTTATGTAAAAAAACTATTGATAAGGATTCGATGACTTATTAATATGTACAATAGATACGGTTTTGGCATATTGAAACACTTGAATGTCTTCCTTGAAATGAAATGACAGCGACTCAATGGAAAAATCAAGATGGCGGCGTCCAAAAAATCGTAAATTTCGAGTTTTTACGCATTCAATTTCATATATTTCAATAAATACCGCACTCCCGTCCAAAATTTGAAATAGATCGTCACACGGGGATCCATAGCAAGATAAACCGCCCCTAAAATAACCCCCCACTGTGAAAAAAACCATGAAAAAATCCAAAGGGGCGCCTAAAAATTTTCAATTAATTAATTTTTTGCGTAATTTTATTCGGCATTTTTGGAGATTTTAAAGTACGCGCGTCGCTATAGGAATATTTTCTAAGATATTTGAGAAAGTTTCAACGTCCTAGGTCGTTTCGTCACAGTTTGTATAAAGGACAAACTTTTTAAAAAAAAAAAAAGCGTCTCAGACAGGGGGACTTTCAGTTTTATAATAGTACTAGCGTATTCGGACTGGCTGCGCCAGTCCTCACGCTAGGACCTTGGCGCCCCTGGCTACACTCCACACCCACTAATATTGAGTTGTAGAAATTAATATCGATTTAAAATTTGAAAAAAATGATTTATCAAAAAAAACGTATTTTGAAAACATTTATTATTTTATTATCATTTATTGAAACGAAATCTAAAAAAAAAAATATAAAATTTTTAAAAAGTTTGAGAACCGCACGCTTAAATATAGAAATGAAAAAATCATTATAACTTTATAAAAGTTTGAGGATTGCACGATTTTATATTATACCTCAACGCTAGTGGGTAAGCCCTTCGGGCGTACCGGCTCGCCCTGGCTACACACCCAAATCCAGTAAACTTTCAAAAAAAGTTTGAGGATCGCAGGCTTTTGTTAAAACGAAAAAAAAAATTATTTATCGAAAAAAAAACGTAATTTGAAAATATTTATTATTTTAATATTATTTATTTAATCGAAATCTAAAAAAGAAATCGATATTTGACTTCGTATTGCGAAAATATTGAAATAAAAAAAATCATTAAAAATTTATAAAAAAGTTTGAGAACCGCACGCTTAAATATAGAAATGAAAAAAAAAAATCATTATAACTTTATAAAAGTTTGAGGATTGCACGATTTTATATTATACCTCAACGCTAGTGGGTAAGCCCTTCGGGCGTACCGGCTCGCCCTGGCTACACACCCAAATCCAGTAAACTTCATAAAAAAAGTTTGAGGATCGCAGGCTTTTGTTAAAACGAAAAAAAATTATTTATCGAAAAAAACGTAATTTGAAAATATTTATTATTTTAATATTATTTATTTAATCGAAATCTAAAAAAAAGAAATCGATATTTGACTTCGTATTGCGAAAATATTGAAATAAAAAAAAAATCATTAAAACTTTATAAAAAAAAAGTTTGAGAACCGCACGCTTAAATATAGTAATATTGAAAAAAAATCATTAAAACTTTATAAAAAAAGTTTGAAAAAAATTGAAAAAAAATAAATAAAAAAAATCAACTACACAGTTTGACATTCGTATGATTCGGTAAATCGATAAATCGACGCGATAAATTAATGTGAAAAAATTATTGGTTAGGATTCTATGACTTATTTATATGTCGATAGATACATTTTTCGCTCAACATATTTTTCCATACTAATTTATATTTGAACAAAATTAAATGGCGTCGGGCCTTATTTGGCAGATTTGGCCGAAAGACCGTTTTTGGCGTACAAAACGAATTTTTCGCGTATTTCATTTCATTGGATCTCAAATATTTCGATGAATATCGCATTCCCGTCCGAAATACGAAATAGATCGTCGCTTAGGGATCCATAGCAAGATATTCCGCCATTGAAATAACCCCAATAGTGAAAAAAAAAATATCGGAAAAAATCAAAGGGGCGCCTACTAATTTCCGAAAAAATTTTCAATTAATTCATTTTTTGCGTAATTTAATTCGGCCTAAAGGATTTTTTTTCGAGATTCTAAAGTACGCCAGTCACTAAAGGATTAGTTTTTTTTAAGGATATTTGAGAAGGTTTCAACGTTCTAGGTGGTTTCGTCACAGTTTGTATAAAGGACAAACTTTAATTAAAAAAAAAGACTTTGATCGTATTATCATGTCGTCAGACGTCGGGGACTTTCAGTTTTATAATAGTATAGATAGATAGATATTTAATTTTTACGAGAGGCTTTTGTGTTTTTTAGATTCGTAAGCTTCGCGAAATGTAGTCTTTTGTGTGAGGATGCAAGCTGATTTTCATCTTTTTCCGCATATTTACATATGATGAAAATCGCGACCGCTTTTGCTGGGGTCACGTACATACTACGCCCGATCGAATAAGACATCAAATATTTTCGTAGGCTTTTGCGGATTTGGCTCTTACGTGCATATTTTTATTTTATTCGGAACCGAGCATAAAGAATAAAAAATATCAACCCTATCGATTCTTATACACATGAATAGTGTATAAATGATTTTTGAAGATTTTTTTTCCTTTCCATTCACAAAGAAGATCGGCAGCGTTACATTTTTTCAATAAGCGTCATCGTTTTAGTAAAATTTATAATGTATCGATAAAAAATATCAAATTGACAAAGTTTAAAAAGCCTTAGTATGAAAAACACTTTATTTTTTGTACTTTTAGCATATTGAGTTTCTCGTATAGAGTTCTCGTATAACGTACGTCAAAAGACTCGCCGAATAATTGACGATCGACTTTATTGTCATTTTTTTTCGGCGTTATTTTTCTAAAGAAACGTAGCCAATAAAAAAACTGGCGAAGAAAGCGAACGACGCAATATAACGTTTGACATTGCAATTCTCGAGTTTCCGCCTTCGTTCGCGAAATCCGCCCGAGAAATTTACGAAAATTCTCAATTTTTTTTGATAAAATTCAAATCTAAAATAATACATTGAATATCAGATTATTTCTTTTCTCTTTTATTTGTATGATTACACATTTATTTGATATTTTCGCGAACAGCCCCGTTCATTAGTATTTCTTGAATGTGCACCGCGCCAACGAAAGTGTTGCTTGAGGATATCCGCGTTTTTCCGGATTTCCTGTAACCATAAATCAAATGCGAGAAATATATTTTTAGGTTTTATTTACTCACGTATCATTGGGCTTTGAATGTATGGTACGCGATAACGAGCAATATCAAAAGGCATATGAATGAGTAAATATAATACCGCATCGTGTCAAAATGTTCCAAAAAACGAGAATCATTCTGAAATAATTAATTTTCGAATATAAAAAAATATGGATTCAATACATACTGAATATCACTTTTTTTTATTTTTGAAACCTCGAAATAACTCGGGACGGAAAAAAGTAAGTTGATTTTTAGAATGAAATTATAATATATTGGAGTCTGATATTGTGAAACGAAAATGCGATTTCATAATACGGGAACATATTTCCAATTCACATTGTTCGGTAACGGAAATTTCATTTTTCGAACAGAAAGATAAACGTATCTTGCCAAACGTGATCAGTTTCAAGTATGCGAATATGAAAATTTCCTTTGTACAATCAGACATTTGAAAAATCACAAAATTTATTACACTCTACGTTTGATTTTTCGCAATATGGATTCATTTGAATGATCTTAATTTAATCATTAAATATAAAAAATTCGCTAAAGATTAATACTTTGTAAATGGAAATCAATTCAATCAACACTGGAATTATATCACTTTGAATATAACCGTGATATGAAATATACCGAACAATACTGTCTTGCGTATCCTCTTACAAGCTAAAACAAATGACAATTGTTTTCGTCGACCCCATATCCCTTTTCCTGGCTTCTCTGCTATATTTTGATACGAAGGTCCTTACCGAGTCCTCGTCACGTCCTGCGACGAAGCCTTTTCAGGAATAGGGAAACGAGACCGTTTGTCACCGGGCCATGAACCCATGTCAAATTTCACCTGTTGCGAAACATCATGAAATTCAAACGAAACCCATCCCATTGATCGTCAGTATAAAAATAAAAGCTCACTTAGCATTCTGAATATGAGAGGTTAAACAAATATGAAGCAATCGATTGTCTAACTGTTATTATTTTTCGGTAATATTTTTTTTTTTAAACGTTTATGTGAAAAATTTCAACGTTTTTTAATAGGTCTAATTTCATTCTTTTTGCAGCAGTAAGGTATTTTTTATGGTGCCGTTAAAAATTCAATTATGTAAATTTTTCTGAAATATAATAATGCACTCGTCTACTTGAATGCCTATACAAACGTTCCTCTACGTGCCAAATTGAATCTGTTTTTTTTTTTCCCTCTAATGAAATCGTCTGGGGAAAAAACTGTCACCGAGTGTGTAAAATTGTCTCTCTCTTTGTTGTACATTAGTTGAAATTTTTTGTGTAAAAGCTCGTTTCAGCAAAAGCTTGCAGCTTGTAATATGATTAGATTAAGAGAAAAGCATTTGCCAAGTTAACTTTTAAACTTTTTTTATATTAATAATATCATATTTTTTGAAATAAAATAATATAATATGTTTTTTTTTCAAACTAATTTACATATTTCGAATTACAAAAAATACTTAAAAAAATACAATTTGTCGTGTTCCAAGCAATCCAAACTTTTCAAGAATAGGCTATTTATTTTGCAGACTCAGGTAAACCCGGCAGGGGCCCGCTATATGAAAAATTTAATTTTCTTCCCGAAAATCCGAAACAAAAACTGTATAAATAATACAAAGTCGATAAATACTTCGAGGTTTCCCGCGAAACTTTTCAGTTTAAAAATCTCATCACCGAAACTGTCACTTTTACGCCGCGGAATAAACCGCCGCCCAAATTCCGCGACGACAAAGTTTATCTAATTTCGACCCCACAACGAGGCCGAGACCCGTTTCCATTTTTTCAGTTACTCGTTATTGTTTTATTTCAGATTTCAATTAATTAAAACCGGTGCGCGTACACGCGAACGTTTATTTACGACATGTTTACATTTCGCTGAAAAGCGCCCTCTCGGCAGAAACCTGACCGCATTGTTATTGCGAAATTTTATTTACTCTAACGAAATGAGCGTTCCGCTTTTGCACTTTTTTCTCGTTTTTATTCCGAAAACGTTTACTTTGTCGCGTTCAAATATCAATATTGTATTATGTTTCGTACGTAAGAGTAATTTCGCGAGCACAATGCTCGCGTAACGGCCTCACCATTCGGCCAGTCATCCAGATCTGGATTTTCCTTTTTTTTTATATCTCGATGGCTGGCTTTCATAGATCTTTTCTCACCTCGCAGCGGTTGTTTCGACGGTTCGGATAAATGAAAGTCATCTAGTGATATATCAGGGCTATCAAACGGATGGAGAGGGTTTTCCAATCCGGCGATATATTCATGACTAGATAAACTGAATGTCCTATGGACACAAATCAATGCGATAGCGCTTACTTGCTATTAAATTTTATTATAAAATTTTATGGGTTTATCGAATTTTTATTTAAAAATATAAGATTGAGAATCAAATATACGACAAATCGTATTTTTCTATATCGAAAATGCGACGATCGAATCTCATAGATGTAAAAAGGAAATTATGTTTTTTTTTATTTCCTGTCTGTAACTCATATTGATATTTATAAAAAATCATTTATGCTATATTTTATTTATATTATAAAAATTTTATAAAATTAATTATTGTTAACTATTTATGCTTATGAAAATATATAGAATTACTCTTGTAGAATTAAATATCGGAAATTTGACCGCACTCTCCGTTATGACATTTAATCGCGCCAAATTCGAAAATAATGAAATTCCGATCACATTTTTTGTTTTACGAGATGGGATCGGATTCCGGAGATTATCGAGCCATATTTCATAACTGTCAGCGTTCAATTTTCAGAAGATTTGTCCTTTCGTCCGAGATAATCCGATTCCGGAGAAACGATAAACATCACCGAAATCTCGCTATTGTCCGACACGTTTTCTCTAAAATTGAGTCTTGTTCATTTTTAGTTTTTTTTCCTTAGAAATATTTTATAGACATATGAAAGTCGTAACTTTTTTGAAATAAAATATCTCTGGACAAAGCCATAGAGTTACATAGTATTTCAAATAAAAATCAAGCATCTTGCGGAATGGCGCAATAAAAAAAGATACATTTTTTGAATTGAGATAGTACAGTATAAAAAAAATAAGGAAAATTTAAGTAATTTGAAAATAAGCAGCTTGAAGGTTTTTATCATTATTAAATTATTACTTTGCTCAAAAGAATTTAGATAAAAATATTACAGGTAATCAACCAATTTTCATGATTTTTAAACTAGTATCATTTTTTTAAATCCTGATATATATTTATCATAAAATATAGAATACCCTCGACAAAACTTACAAAGGTAAAAATTACAAATGCGACAACCCACCTCCGAGCACATACCGTCGACCTTTACCCACACATGAAAGGACCAAGTTTTATTTGGAGCCCGCAGGTCCATCACCTCCTGGATTTGACAGTCGTGTTGTACAACAAACACACAACCACCACACCATTCCACTGAGAGAAATATTCGTTTTGCACAGCCGGGGAAAGCGAACGACAAAAGCATTGTTTGCGCTCGGAGGCAGCGGATACACTTTCAGCACTCGTCGCACTCGATCTCTGAAAAGATACGCGAAATAAACACACGGCATACGTACAGGCTGTTGCAATGAGGCCATGGAACGTTCTGGTAGTCTTATTTGTAATGATGGTTGTTACCTTTGTCCGGTACATGTCGTTGTTTGATTTAATCTGATTAAGGACCGGATGGCGTGCGACTGTTGTGGTACTAATATTGTATCGAGAGCTTTCAGCATAATCGATTTGTCTAAGGATGTTTGTGTTGATTTTGGTGTTTGTTTGGTAGTTGGAGTTGTATTGGTGTTCTTAATCTAGGAAATAGGTAGTGAGAATATGTAATTTTTTTAAATCTTTGTAATTTTCTTGAATGCGTTTTATGAATGATATTTTGTGGCTTGATGGATAAATTTAATGTTATTTTTCAACAAAATTTGGTTAATGTGCTGTTGCGCTTCCTCTAGATAAATGACAGCTATAAAAATGCACATTTCACTAAAGAGACAAAAGAAAGAGAACCATTTGGAAACTAACTACTAAAAAAAAACTACTTAAAAATCTGAAGATGAAATTTATTTTTGCCACAGGTGATACATCATTTTATTTTTCATCGAACTTTCAGATTATACGCAGAAAAATCTTTGCAAATCCAAATGAATCTGGATTAATACCATGTATTTTTCATGTAAGAGGATTATTTCCAAAATTTGATTTCCGAAACACTATAATCCGTATACATGATAATTGAACATCGATTACCCATCTAGAATAATCTACAATATCACAGCGCAAATTAAAATAATAGCTATCGATAAATTTTCTAATTCAACGAAACACGAAAATTTTAATTAAACTTATACAAAAGAAACACGTTAAGGACCAAAAATTCTGAACACCAATATTCAAAGCATTCCACACAAATTAATATAACCAATTACAGCTTGAAATTCCAGCGAAAACGTCGACAATTCAGCAAGAACGGAAACTTTCCTCGACACTGTGCGACCTTTCAGAAACGGCAATCGATCACGATTACTACTTGTAGAACGTAACGAAACCTATTTTCGGTGAAAACTCGAATCGTTTTAATACCTTTTGTATGTTTATCGAGTGGCTAAAAGCCGATTCGATCAGGCTCGACCCGAGGGCGAACTTCATTACGGGCAGGTTATGTCGTTTCGGGGTATATTTTATTACAAAGAGATCCTCGAGCGGTCGTACAAAGCTAGTCCCTAAGATATTGGAGATAGCTTAGTATAATATATAATAAGGAAGATTCGGTGAGCTTCACATTATGGTGATTTGTACGATTAGATTTCGAACGTTTTGTTATATAGAATAATGGTAGAACTTCTAGAAACTTGACTATATTAATGAAATAGTTATTGCGTCATCAATCGCTTTAATATTATATTATATTTGAAATACCTTATTTTTTTTTTCATTCTAACATTTCATTTATACTATGTTAAAGTTTTATAAACAATATACATATATTTTCATTAAAAAAGGACTAAATAATTCAGATGTCTATTTTGATAGAAAATTTAAAGTTTAAAATTATATACATCGAAAATATATTATGATATAATATATTGAAAGTATTCGAACTACGATTTCAACCATGTTATCTCCATATTATAAGAGAATGGGTTCAAAGAAAGCCCATATGCGAGGTGCAGCTTTTGCACTCTAAGTTGAAAGCCAATTGTACTTGGCTTCAAAGAAGACCCGCACTTGAATATGAAAGAAAATTTTTCTCGATCGATTTTCACATACGTTTGTGATAGAATTTTGCGTTACTTCGAAGACAAATCGCATATTATATGATGAAAATATAATATAATACTGTTAAGCGAACCGTTTACGGTTGATAGAAAATGTGTGGGCTTCGTTTGCGGTCTTTCTACCGCAATTTGAGTAAGCATTTATTCAGCGAAATTTTCATGAAAGCCAATAATGTTATAAAGGTATCATTTTATATGCAAAATGTGATACTTCAAATAATCTACCTATATATATTATATTGTGTGTAATAAAATCATATTATTCATAGTAATAATTTTAAAAATTCTATCACGAAAACCTGTAAAGAATCTATTATATTTTTCTATGAATTTACAAACTAACAATAAGAACGATCTTCTCCCATGACACCATTACTCATATGAACCATTAGGACCGCATCTAACTTTTTCAAACAATCCAAAATAACATTCATATTTCACTACCTCTCCATTACCACTGAAAATCGTACAAAAAAGCACATCTATCAAAAAACGTGCACACTTTCCCGATCGGTTTTCTCTCCGAAGGCAAAACTCACACACCTCCCAAGTGCGCTTATCTCCACTCCAGACCCACGAGCACTAACTTTCCGAATGCTTCCACCATTTTTATTGTTCGTACGCGGTATGTGCAGTCGTTAATCATTCGAGTGCGATACATCATACCGAGTGTCAGAGTCGTTCGTGATGGACGAGCTAGCGAGATTTCCCGTTCGGTTTTTGCATGTCTGGAAAAATCTCGCGGAAAAACTCTCCAAGTTTTCCGAAGATGAATTGAAGAATTTCCCTGCCCCGTTGACGCTTTTCGGGACAATCGGTTGACACAATGAGGCTGTCAAAAGCACGCGTCCTCTGCCCGCAATTTGCATTCCGCTACGCTTATTGTGTATGGGAATGAATGCGGTTAACTGGTGCTTGCATTACGTAAATGCTACGTCATCTCAATACAATAAGATTCTGTTTAATAATTGAAATTATACTCTGAAATATGTTTATTTTAAACGTAATTCCTTTAGATCTTCACGGGTGCTTTGATACGAAATAACGAGTCACAGAATGCGCTCGTGGACGTGTACACGTGCGCCGAATGCAACTTTTTAACACTCTGACATTATAATACACCTTCCCTATTTCGGTGAGCATACACACCGTAACGGCTTTGCAATTTACGAAAAAGCCCAAAGCGGAAACTGCTTCTGTCTCATACTAAGGAAAAGACGGGCTCCTCAGCTGCAATTTGGCACGTGGAAACGCCCTAGAATGCACCGAAACTTTAGTGCATATCTATCGTATTATATGTTCTTATTTTTACAGTGTCTCTGGTACAGTCTGTTATCTATTTTTAGAGCTGGTTTTGGGTGAATATTCAGACTACATATAAAGTAGGGTCAAGCAAGGGAATTCGAATTTGTTTGTCGCTCATTTCAATTGGAAAAACGATATGAGTGAAATATGAATACATATTTGATATTTAGATGATGTTTCAATAATTTAAATAAAAATATAATATATACTGGGAGGGAATCGAAATGGAAAAATAACAGCTCAAACTAATAGAAGAGTATATATGGTCAGGTCGTTGGGTCAAAGGATAATATTTTGATAGTGAATTAAACGGTCTATGGTTCAAATCCCATAGGAGTAGTAACAAGGTCCTGTTTTTCCTATACTATTTCTGTATATGTATTTATTCTCCGCGAGTATTTAAACAAAATTTTATTTACGGTACATACCGTAATTTTAATACGCACTTAATTTTATTTTTTCAAGCTTTTTATTTTTATATTTAAAATTTATTCAAAATGAGACGAATCTAATAATAAATATTAGAAAAAAAATACATACAGATTCCACTGTATAAAAGATACTTACAGCGTGAGAAAATGCCAAGACGATCCATTAGTGGTGAACGAGTTAAAAATTTATGATACGTTATGTTACATATAATATAAATTGTTGAAATTGCGTTTTCTGGTCGGCAAGGAGTTTCGCCATAGTGCGGCGCAATGAACTATGATAATTACAATCGGTGCATTCGGTGCAATGTACAACCACACAACCGATACATCTATAATATATTACATACGAAGCGAATTTCTAATTCAGTGCCTGATTTATGTGATTTCAATTGTGTTTAGAAAATTTACTATTTTCAATAGTAAACTATTATATTCAATTATTTTCAATAATAAATTTGAACGTAAATTGAAATATTTTCATGAATATCAAATAATTTTTTTAAATTGTTAATAACGTCATATCAACACAACGTTCCAACACCAATCATACATTTAACTCAAACAATTAATATTATTAAAACAAGCAAACTTACACCATAATAATCAAAACAACAGTAATACCTCAATCACCAACGGATTAAGCACATAAACCGATCGTTCCACTAATACGCACACGCGAAACCGTCAATTTTCAATTTCACACATCGACGCGCCCAATTGCTTCCGATCGGCGCCAAAATAAAAATCGACAAACGAAAAACAAAAAAAACACAGACGCAAAGACCGAAAACGATCTAAGAAACGCGAAAAAATAAAATAAAAAGCGTCGAAATACAGCGAAAGGGCGTCCCGCGGGAGACAATACAGGCGCCTCGTAAAAGGGGCAAATTCGACGCCCGTCCCGAGGCATAAAACCGAAAACCGAAAAACCGGACCGACAATAAAAGCGGATGGGCGGTTGCCGATGCTGCGTGACCGGGCTGGAGCGTGACGGACGTCGTTTCTTCGCTTTTTCGCGTTCGTTTTGCGAATTTTCGCGGTTGGCCGTCCGTCTTTTGGCGTTTTTGGGTTGGCTGCCTGCACGCACTGCAATATTTTTGGCGCGTAAACGATGCGTCTGTGTGTTGTTTGTGTTTTTGTAGTTTTTGTTTAATAGTTAATTGTGTTGTTGGTATCGGTTTTTGCTAATCGTGTTTGCTGTGTATTGTTGTTGGTGGGAGTATAAATATCTTTGCTAGGATAGAGTTTGAGGCAATTTCAACGAATGTCGAGTTCAATGGTTGACACATTGAATTTCTTGTGTCTTCTCTTATCACTACACAGTGAATATAAGGAAAATCTCGATTTTTTTATAATAGTGGGAGTATTAATGATCTTTGCAAGAATTGAGTTTGAGACAATTTCAATGAATGTCGAGTTCAATGGTCAACTCATTGAATTTCTTGTGTCTTCTCTTATCACTACACAATGAATATAAGGAAAATCTCGATTTTTTTTTATACTAGTGGGAGTATCAATGATCTTTGCTAGGATAGAGTTTGAAAGGATTTTGATGAAAGTTGAATTCAATGGTTGACTCATTGAATTTCTTGTATCTTCTCTTATCACTACACAGTTAATATAAAGAAAGTCTTGAATTTTTGATAATGTTAGCGTTGGTTTTGGTATCAATGATTTTGTTAGTGGAATTGTAGATGATCTTTGCTTGGAACTAGTTTGAGACAATTTCGATGAAAGTTGAATTCAATGGTTGACTCATTGAATTTATTGTGTCTGCTCTTATCACTACACAATGAATATAAGGAAAATCTCAAATTTTCGATAATATCGGAAATGCAGTTGTTTGATTGATTATGTTAGTATCGGATTTTGGTAATCGGAAAATATTGTTTATTGTTGTTAGTGGATATGTAGATGATCTTTGCTTGGATCTAGTTTGAGTTAATCTCGATGAAAGTTGAATTTAATGGTCGTCTTATTGAATTTCTTGTATCTTCTTCACCACATAGTGAATATAAAAAAGTCTCAAATTTTGATAATATCGGAAATGCAATTGATAAGTTGATTATGTTAGCGTCGGATTTTGGTAATCGGAAAATGTTGTTTATTGTTGTTAGTGGATATGTATATGATCTTTGCTTGGATCTAGCTTGAGAAAATCTCGATGAAAGTTGAATTTAATGGTCGACTCATAGAATTTCTTGTATCTTATTTTATCCCCACACAGTGAATATAAAGAAAGTTCCGAATTTTCAATAGTATTGGAAATACGTTTTTGTAGAGTGGACATTATATAAATTGTAATGGTTTTTATTTATTTTAAATTATTTCTCTATACTTCTAAATTTAATCAAAATTACTATTCAAATACATATAACAAATTTTTCAATTTTATCAAACTTTAGATTGGAAATTTTTAACTTTTCTGCATGCTTTTTTCACAGTCGCATCATCTATTTAGTACACTTATGACTACCATATGTATAAATATATCTATAGAAATATAATTAATTTTATTCCATATTTTGACCTACTAACTATTTATATTTAAAAAAATAGACCATCGTAACACAACGAAAATAAAATTTTGCACATATCAAATTCCATATGCTAAAAAGCACTATCGTATGTTTAATTATCGTTCTTCGAGTTCCATCGCGTCTCGCAAACATGAAATGGACCGTTTAATCATCTTGTTGTTTAGCCCTGAAAAATTCTATTAGGAGTGTCTGAAAATATTTTCGATGAAAGGTTACCAGCCACCAACCCCATTTTTGACGAACGCATCTCCCCCATACTGAGCCATATTTCTCTTGGTCGTGACACTTCACATTTGCCTTTATTATTTTACAGCGACAAAACTCGCACGACTTTATGACCCGCTGTATATATTATTATATATCACATAGAGTGTCCCGAAAATTGTTCCATTTTTTTTTTCAATTAAAAAAAATATACATATATCTATAAAATTTTGTCGAAATGTTTGTAACACTTCAATAATCATTCAATAACCATTTAAATCTCGAGTGGAATAGGTTTTATAACAGTAAAACATATTCGAAAGAAGTACCTTAACTTAAGTAAAGTTTTTATATTGATTATAAATTTAAATGTTTGAAAAATTTCAATCATTTTTGGTACATCTTATTAATTTTGTCTGAAATCACCCGCTGATGTGCGAACATGGGAAGTGATCTTGGTGGCGTACATTAATCAAACCACGTATACACAAAAAATACGTGATAGAGCTTTATGGGACGTAATAAATATCAAACATTATATAGGAAAATAACCTTTATGCTGAAAAATATATCACAATTTGTCAATTGACAAGAATTTCAATCTAAACACGAATGCAGCTATTCACCACTTACCCACAATTACACTAAATAATACCATCACTTAAGCGAATTGGATATTGCAGTGTAATAAGACACATAGATCACATACATCAAAGCTTATTCAATTTAATACATAGAAACTATATCATTATCCAAAAACTTTTACCAATTTAAAGACTATCATATCATTTTTAAATCAATCGAAAATGTTATAATACAATACGATTTTCAATATTTCAATCCTTCGAATCGACTTTAACGATCACCGATTCGAATATTTAAAATTATTTTCCGAATCAATCGATCAAATTTTCCAGAAAACTTTATAACGAAACACAAACACACAATACGATTTTCAATATTTCGACCTTTGAGTCGACTCCAACGACCATCGATTCGAAAATATAAAACATACTCACCGGCCAAACCTCAGCAGAAACCGAAACGCAACCTCAAAGCACCGTTCTTTATACAAGTACATATATACATATCCCAATTGTAGGTTGTTACTCGCTCTTGTTTGGCCCCAGGTAATTTTGCGTGTATATGTATTTTAGCCGGCAAATACCTAGAAGCGATCCCGTCTTTCAAAACCCCTGCTGCTGAGCGTGTTTACGTTTAATAATGCCGTAGAAAAAACATCGTACTCTCATGTACGAGTACATACATATATGCGGGGAAAAAAATTGTAAGCAGATTTTTTTCGGTAATTCCGCCGACCACTCTCCTTCGCATTCTCATATTTATATAAATTATATAAAATTACAGTGGTGATTAATTTATATGTGTGTTTTTGTATATTCGGGAAACGAGCTGGAAATTCAATTTGTTGTATAGATGTGCTTTTCGTTGTCTATTCATAGATGGAATATAATATTTTATTCAATTATACATTTTTTCTCGAGTAGTGTATATTTAATATAAAAGGAATTTAATTTTAATAAAGGTAGATATTTTTAGTAACGTATTAGATTTTTTTCAAATTCTCTATTCAATTTTGTGCTTTTGCGTCATAGCCGAATAAAAGTATGTCTGCCATATTCATAAAATATTCTATATCGTACTTGCAGTAATGTTTCAACAGCCCCAACAATACTTTTATCATATTCAAAACTCTCAGAAAATTTATTGAAGAACAAATATGGTAATCTAATAGAGTCAATTCAGAATATTATCATATGAAACCTTTCAGGTATCTAAAATTTTTTTTTATTTCTAAACGAAACACATCGAATTCAATGATCTCAATCCATTCTACCCCACAAATCTGGATACATTCAATATCTTTTATTTTCAACAATCATCAAAACTAATTTTCATTTCCAATCCACAAACAAATCATCAAAATTACACAAACACTTTCCTTCACTTCCAAATCGATCAACAACCGATTTGCACGTTCGGCCGCGATTTCCGCAAACAACCATCTCCTCCGCGCGTGCCTTCATCAATTTTCTACCCGGGATTGCATTTTGTCGACGAGACGATCCAGCCTCGAGATCAGGTCTGAAAATTTCATCGGACGTCTCTGCTCGTTTATTTATTCAGAAGAATCTGCATTTGGCCGGCGCCGGACAGGCTGACGTGCATATTTCAGCGCGAGGCCCGTACGACGATGAATTCAAATGAAAACTCTAGTGTAAGAGAAAACGCCGCGTTCAACTCGGTTTTTCGACGTGGTATACAACTCGGATGAATAAATTAGTGTGTTTTCTGTCCGTGTGATTGTGTGAAGGAAATTTCGTGAGTCGGCTAATGTGAAAGGTCGGTGCGTTTACGGATGCGTGAGTGATTTACGTTGTCTTTTTATTTGAATCGTTTTTTTGTGTTATGTGAATTTTTATTTTGATTATTTGAGAAAAATCTTTGTGTTTTATGATTTTTATTTTGTGTGGAAAATATCAAAAGTCTCTATATGTTTTTAATGAGTACGGGTCAAATGAACAATGACCGACTAGACAGCGGGGTTATTAGAAAATTAAACATGGATAATCTTAGTACTTGTATATTCATTGAAAATTTATTCATGGGAACGTGTCATCAATTTAAAAATTTATATGTTACTTAATATAGTATCGAGAGGATGAAAATTCTAAAAATTGTCTTACAATTTTGATTAATTATTGATGCCATTTATTCTGAAGAGGTTTTTTTAAACTTCTTTCTTTTTAATACGCATGAATAAAACCGTACATAAGTATTATATTTCGAATTGTAAATATGAGTTGCTTACTTTCTTAGATCGATATATAAACAACAATAATAATATTTAATTTTCCAACAAGTTATTTTCCAGCTAACCGAGTTCGTCTTTTATCAGATTTCCATTCAATCAAAGCTCAAAACCATACACGTATATTATATCTTCAAACACAGCACTGATACTTCTTTCAAAATAGAACTTCACGATATCAAACTACCGACGATTCAATCACGTGAATGTTTTTCTTCAGTTTCACGATCGATTGATTCCAATCGAAACTCTTGACTCTTACCTTACACAATTTCAGCGCTCTAACACACCATAAACGAAAATTTGATATAATATAAACGACGCTCAGTTCCCGAACAGACCCGGGTCATAAGCCGATTCCGAAACTAATATGAGCGATCGTCCTTTGGGAAATTCCTCCAGCGGCAACGACCGTTTGAGAATCGCGGCATTAAAGGTATTATCGCTCGAATATTATCAATTCCTCGCTCGAACAGAACTGTGAAATATATTAAATAATAAGAGTTTCGAGACAAATTACGTTTAAACTGCGGAAAATTGCGCTAAGCACACGCCATGCACGCTTTTCCGTGTGGAAAATTTCCGAGCCGTTGCCACGCGGTCAACTTTGACCTTTGAGTTTTAATTAACCTTTTAAGGGATGCTGTATTCATAAGTGCTCATTAGTCGTCTCAAATTTGTATGAATATTTCGGTTATTATTTCAAGTTTCAACTGTGTAAATTGGTAATAAGACTTTTGACTCGTCAGTGACTTTAGTTACGTAACGATCCATAGATTAACATGTAATACGGAATTCTAAAACTTTCCACTTTTAATTACGTATTTATTTGTCCCTCGATTCATTTATGGTGAAAAGGCCTCAAAATTTCACTTACATATTAAAAAATAAAATTTTTATACTAGTAAATCAATGCTCAAAGCGAAAACGTATAAAATTTAATATTAATCTCAAATAATAAAAAAGTTTCTCCATTAATTAAATTACAATATTCTTTCACGTTAATTTGATTAATCCAAGACTCAGAGTATAAAATTTTAACAATAAATATCATTTTCATACGAACCTCGAATAAAAATAATAATAACAGACTCTAGATAATCTCGCGCTTAATAGAGACTAAACGACTCGCGCTCAACTTTCCGACCGGCCCTAATGCGAGTTTCGTTCGAAATTTAAAGCTTCCATAGGAAACATTTTCCACCATGTACAGATAACCATAAACGTAGTGCTGCAGTTATAGCAACGGAAGTAGGTCTTGCCGCTTTTTAGCCTTTTACCACTTCCTGGATGAGCGACAACTGCAGCCGACAAAAGAACACTCCGGTTTTCAAAGCTGCGACGATGCAGTTTCCGGAGGATCCGCTAAAAATACAAATTTTCGCATCGTAATGTAGGGTTTCGGTGTTTTCTTTTGAAAGGGATGAATGTTAACTAGGTATTCTTCAATTCGTTAGGTGTTGAGTTGGTTGTTTCGAAAAATTGTGCTTTTGAATGAAGAAAACTATGTAATAAATTTTGGTGGGAAATACTGTAAATAAATTATAGTTTTTATAACTGTATTGATATGCAAATATTATATTTTCATATTAATTTAGATAAAATTTTCCGTAACAATGCTACGTATCTGAAAATATTCTCTTTCACTATGTTTTCATATTAAATTTCATTTCCAATACCGTTTGATGTTTCAAATAAATATAATTTTTTTTTAATTAAAACTTTTTCTATTAAATACTAATTTTAGTCAGTATCCACTTATCTGTTACACAAATACGTCATTACAATACTTATATTATATATTTTCTTACCTGTAAGTTATAATCGAAATACTCAGAAATAACATAATTAGCATAAAATTAATTTTTTTAACATGTTTCGTTATCTTTTAACCTTTATAGATATAAAACGCTTAATTAAAAATTTATCATATTATAAACCAAACGAAAACATTATCCTTTATACATCAGAATATTCAAATTATATCACAGAATAATTAATTAACGATGGTGATTCGTACAACCGATGTTTTACTTCCATTTTCCTTTTTTCGTACAACGGCTACTAAAAACGGTAATTAGCGCGTCCATTTTCATCGCCCGGCAAAAGAGAACACGGAAAAATTAACTGAAAAAATTAAACTCAAAATCGAATAAAATTTCGAAAAAAATCCACACGGCGAGGTTGTTGCAAATAAATGCATTTAGATCTGAACAAATTTCCCCGCGGGCTAATTGCCTGTGCAAATTAATTACGCGATTTGCATAATGTGTCAGTGTTAACGGCTCGTTGCCGAATTGGATTATTTATACTGGAACCGATATGGAAATTCGTTTGAAAATTCGATACACGTCAATGGAACCGTTTCAAAAGAATATTAATGGATATATTATACTATTATAATACCTGCCCTTTGTGTATTGTATTTGTTGATTTGAGCATGTGTAAAAAATATCATATTTCAATCGTTTAGGATTTTAATTTAATTTTTATGAAAATCGAAGTATTTTTTAAATAAAAATTTTGTTAATTGTTGATTCTAATAATAACACATTGAGTCATCGTACGCCAGTTTTATTGTCGTATTCTCGGAAATTAATCCGTTCAAATTAAACGTTCCGTTAAAATCCGAATGCGTTCAAGTTAACTTTTAACGGCCGATCGTAAAATATACATTCGAGTATCCTAATAATTTTTATTATTCCAAATTAATTATAACAAAATGTAAAACCCAATTTTGATATTACACTTCACCCAAAAATAAAATCCAACACTTCAAACCAAAACTCACAATCAGACACCCACAGAAAATTTCCAAAACATTTTCCGAGCCACGTTTCCCACCTTGCAAAATAAAAAGGAAACACCCCCACTTAAAAAAAACCCTACAATATTTCCCACCGACCCCGAAAGCCTTATCTAATCGCTACACGGATCTTTATGCTCCATACAAGATCGACCCGCACAACCTCTCGGCTTTTCATATCGTAACGGCAAAAAGCGACCGCACAATACATCAAACTCCACCACTATCAGAAGGCCAGGTTCGGGCAAAAATTCCCCATCACGATAGTATTTAGCACGTGTCGGGATCGTTCGGGGGACACGTGTTAGCGTACGTCACATGCATCAATGTCGAGACGTCGCCGGTTCGGCGTATATCGTGTGTGCAAATTGTGGCCCCTGTGGTGTATTGATGGTGTTATAATTGCCATGTTGATGTAATGCCTTGTTCGTGAGATTGTTGGGTTTTTTTTTGTGCGAGGTTAGTTTGGTTTTGATGTATGTATGGATTGAACGAGTTTGTAATTAACTTTTGAAACAGTGAACAAATATAAAATTTTTGTTTATAATAATTTATGGAGCGATAAGGTAGAATGATATCAATTTGTATCTATAATTTATTGAACAAGATACACTCGGGTTTCGTATAATACTGTTTTATATAACACGATTTTAGAAAGAAAAAAAACAATTTAAAATGATTTAGGTAACGCTTTACTAAGGTACATAAAATATTTATTGACAAATTTGCATTTTAACATGAATAAAAGTGTATTATAAATACTAAATTGAAATTCTTAACGAATTTCACTCGTAGTTCATACACTAAGTGCATAAATTATAATTTTATAAACGAATTTCACGTGTAGTTTGGAAATTAAATTTATCAATCTTTAACCATATTTTACAAAGCGAGTTTCGGGTTTATATGTTGTCCAGTAGAACCTTTTTCCATCCGAACTGTTAGCATGTGCAAATTTAGACGATCTAAAGGAAAATGGTTTGTAAAATCTGTCAAACATAACCTTCTCACAACATGCACACATAAAAACTACGCGCAAATTGGTTAAAAAAAACCTAATTTGCGGACTTATAATACATAAATTATTCATGAAACACATTAAGAAATCTAATTTCAACACTCACAATGCATTTTTTCTAAATACGTAAATTTATATTTTCTGTATTGTTTATTTAAAAAAAGATTTATATTAAACATTGATAAACTTCAAACTTCGTATAACACGTATTACACGACGTTTTTGTAGAACCATATAACCGTGTTATTCGAGGCCCAAGTATATTTCAAAGAAAATATAAATATTTCAACACTGAAATAAAAAACTCCAATTTAAAAATTTCAAATATCTTCACGAAAAAAAAACTGAAAAGCAATTGAATGAAAGTATGAAAAAAAAATTCTTTCACTTTTTCGACATAATCATGCTGCACGTTTATGAATTTCAAGCATATTCGTTCAGTCCACTCTATCTACATACATACCTTGTTCTCTTTAAAATTCACTCTCTTCCTCCCTTTTAGGACATTATTGTATGAATTTCATTTGCGGGACCGCCCATTGAGTATGCGATAAGAGTGCCTCCTCTTAATTAACTCTCGCAGACTTGACTACGTTACACGTCTATCGTTCGTCTGCCGAATCCATGAAAAAAAAGCGCTCATTCAATGCCAAGTTTCATGAAAAAAAATTAAAAAGCTGCCAAAATGAAGCTCGTTTTAAGCGGGTCGACTAATTCACGCCGGCACGCCTGGTTGCATAAAGTAAACAGATTTTAAATACAAATTAGTACGGCGGGTTCAAAAAAAAGGGAAAATGATGGTGAAAAACATCGACGTGGTGTTCAAGTTAAATTTTACGAAAAAAAAGTAATAAGAGTTCATTTGAAATTGTGATTTTTTCTCGTGCATAGTTAGGCTCGCATGGATGTGCTTCAACTAAAAATGTACGGAGTTTTTCGAATCTAGAATTGTGTTATTCCGTTTCGATTCAACTGGGAAATCAATACGGAAATTTTTCATAGATTTGCATTTCGAAAGTATTAGTATTATATTTTTTCGAGTGTAAGATTGGAAATGAATATTTCAAACTCAATGAAGTTATCGGTGTGTTGGTTACTGGTTTCGAATATAAATTTCCTGAAAACTTTTATTCTAGTGGAAAGCTTTTTAGCGATACTCGTTGGAAAACGAGGAAAGTTGTTTTCAACGATTTGTTTCATTGCTAAATGAAATTATATTTGAAAATGTTCAAATTCTTCCAAATCTTTTCATAGATGTCTCTGCTTTATTTATCACACTAACTTTCATACAAAGTTTTGAACACTTCGAAAATACAAAATAACTATTTCGCAACAAAGAATTTTTTTAAGAAAACAACCGAAAGGAACAAATCGAAAAACTAACTTCAGTTTAACTTCCTCAACTTCATAAAAATTAAAACTATCCACACAAAAAAACTTCCACCCCAGCACCAAACACACCAAAAACTTTCGAACACCCAATCAAAACCACCCCCCACACAAACCCCCCCGAAACCAACCAACCAACCACACTAACCTTCAAAAACCCCAATTCCAGAAAAGACCACCCGCCGTTCGATTTGGATGTCAATCGTGGAAGGCTGCGTCGGTGCACGGCGTCGAGGAGAAGAAGGCCACCGGCGCTCGACCACCATCAGTGTTGACCGTCGATAGTGCGGTGGAGCGCGAGACGCTGTTTGGGGGCGGAGGCGCCGGGGGCGCCGATGGGCGGCGTCTGGCCGCGGCACTAGGGCGCAAGCTGAGGGGCGGAGGCGCGGGGGGCGCGGCCATGCTGCTGCTGGCGGCACGGGAGCCTCTCGCCTGGTGACGTCACGGGATGGGGCTCATCGTGGCCGCCCTCGTCATGCTAGCGTTCGTTGTGCTCGTCGGTAAGGTCTTTTTTTTAGTTTTGGTGTCGTTGTTGTGTGTGGTGTGTTTGATGTCTGCAGGATGGGATCTTTTCGGTGTGCTGTTTGGTCCATCGTGTTGTCATTGCTTGGTGGTATCTGGAACCAGGTCCAATTGCCACATGGGAAGGAACATAAGGAAACAACGGACGCCACAAGGGACAAAAAACTAGGATGTGACAATCTGTAGAAGCACATGCTGTGCTGGGTATCCTACGATGCAGGATAAGATGCTGGGAATCCTACGATGTAGGAAGATATGAGAGAATTCACAGGGGAGAATCATGGTGGGACAAAAGGAAATTCGCTCAGAATGTTTCGAGGCCGAGGGATTGTGTTAATCGCGTAGTGTTCCTGAAGTTTGTATAGGGATCTGTTATTTGTGTTGCGGATGGAATTGAAGAAATTTATGGATTGAGACTTTATAGAGTCTAGGATGGATGGAATTTTCAGGTCAACATGTATACGATGATTCGAAACGTATTTGTTGGTGTTGAGACAGCGCCTAATTGTTGCGTTCTGAAAAGTCTGAAGTTTGTTTGTGGAACGGTGATGAAGGAGTGCGTAGCCCCAGGATGGAGAGGCATATGTCATGATAGGACAAAGGAGGGTTTTGTATAGTGTGATTTTGTTTTTGGTGGAGAGCATAGAGTCTTGCTTTAGTAAAGGAAAGAGACGTGCTCTGGCGCTCTTCGCCTTTTTGACAGTGTTGTTGATGTGATGCGACCATGACAGTCGTTTGTCATAAAAGACACCAAGGTATTTGGTGGTGTTGTACATGTGTAGGGGGGTAGTAGGCGCTTTGTTAAAGCGCGACCATTTCCCTCTGGTGAAGAACATAGCCGCGCTCTTCTCAGTGTTGATGTTGATTTTCCAAGTGGAAAACCAGTCTTTAAGTATTCGAAGGTGTGTATTGAGGTAGCGGAGTACTCCCCTGTTTGGTGTTTGGTCTCTTTGGGTATATAGTGAGGTGGGAGTGGATTTGTGTTGAGAGGTTGGGTTTGATTATGTTTGAGGGTGATGGAGACAGAGGGAGGGTAGCTTAAAGTTGAATTGATTAGATCAGGACTGGTTAACTTTGATGTAAGTCCTCATTTGATGTAAGCTCTCCTGATGTATGCAGGCTGCAATGTGTGGGGAGGGGTAGAGGACAATTGTGGACAGAAGTGTAGAGGCGAATTTGTTGGAAGGAAAGTTACAAAAGGGGAGATTTGAAGTTATGGCGATTTTCCTTGTAACTATTAGGTAATGAGGGGAGATTAAGAGTAGGGCTGTAGTCTAAATATTTATTATTATGTATTGAATGCAATTTTGAAAAGTCTTAATAATGAAAATTATACGTTTTATATGAAATTCCATATTATAATATAGAATTACGTATTGTGTATGAAAATTTTTAAGTATTCGTGAGTTAAGATATGCGAGGGATAGTTCAGTATTAGGAAATTAAATTTAAATGGAAAAGGTTATTAATAATCACTAATTGTAAGTTTCTTTTATAAGTGATATTAAAAAAAAAATTATTGTTCACTTTTTCTTGAGTTACATATGTCAGAACACGTTGCGCAGTTAGTAAATGGTTGTAATTGCTTCCGTAGATCTGAGACTGTATAGTTAAGAAACTTATGGTATACCTGAAAGATTTCGTTCTGCAATAAACTTTATATATACTGCATATGACGACGATGATGAAACACTATAATATTTACATCACTGATTACACATAACACAAATTTTGAAAATTAAAATCGTAAGGTAATTAAACAATCACTTTTTTTCAACAAAACTTTCCTCTTTTTCAAGCTTTTATTTTTTTATTAAGAACAAAAATTAAATCGAAACTAAAATGTATTTACAATATAATATAAAAAATATATCCATTTATAATTAAGTTACAAAATCACGAAATTATAATTCTCCACATTATCAAATCTACCAACATAACATATATTCCTAAACCTTCAACCCTTCAAAACAACTCATTAATAAAATCCACCTTTCCATAAAACAATACCCCACCCTCATACCCATTCCAAACTCAAAACCAAATCAAATCAATCCAACCAAATCACACAACCTCTCAACCTCACACCGCCACACCTAACCTCTCGATCTCCCACCGCCACACCTAACCTCTCGATCTCCCACCGCCATACCTAACCTCTCGATCTCCCACCACCTAACCTCTCGATCTCCCACCGCCATACCTAACCTCTCAACCTCACACCGCCATACCTAACCTCTCAACCTCACACCGCCATACCTAACCTCTCGATCTCCCACCGCCATACATAACCTCTGATATGCGCCCCAGTTACAGGGTTCCCGTCGGCGTCGGGGGGCGCAAACGTGGGGGCGGTGCCCGGGGTGGCCGTGGTGGGCCCCAGCGCCGCGCCCCACCCCGCCGCCAACCAGCCGGGCGGAGGCGTCGGCGGAGTCCGAAGGTAAGCGCTTAACCACACAAAAAAAGACCAAACAAAATGACCTAACAACCATCATCATCACTACGAGAGAGGAGATTATGATATTTCGTTATTGTATTTGAATGCTTTGGTGCTTTTAGTGCTTTTCTGTCGATTTTATTATGGGATTTGATTGGTTTTGTTTTTGGCATGGTTTGTAGGTTGGCACCTCGTTTTTGTTTTGTGTTGGTTTTTTATTTGGTTGTTTTTAAATTATTTTGGGAAATGTAATTCGTTGATGAAAATGGGATACGCTCACTTATATTATATTATTTTACTATTTGTATATCTAATTTGGTATATTATAGTTTTTTTTCAGCTTCTTTAATTTTGTTTAAATTAAAGTTTAACGAAATTTATATGCGGTGACGCAAATTATTGTTTTCAATCAAATATAATTTTATAATAATATTCGGTGTCAATATTTCGAATTTATTCCATATATTATATTAATATCATTCTCGTAATAACATACTTAAAGCATAAAATATCTTCTTGTTAATTTAAACTTACTTTTTGAATTATTCAGCATGTCGTTTGCTTTAAAACAGCATGATGTTCCTATAAAAAAATACATGAAAATCATTTCAATACTGTGTCTACCATTTTTTCTATTGAGTACTACTTTCTTCAGAACTTGCATATCATTCACAGAACTCGATATTCATTATTTTTTTACAAATCATCCCATCGAATAACACATAAGACAAATACTGTACTTATCAAATTGTATTATTATAGATGTATAAGAATTAATTTTTAATGCAATAAAAAATAAAGCCAAAAACATTATATATCTATATTGCTATATAATTGATTTGGTTATAACATAAAATACTTTTAAGTAAAACTATAATAATAAACTATAATCTGGTAATAAATATTTTTCTTAAAACTTACACATAAATATTATAATATATTTTTTTATTTCGAAATACAGTATTAAATGACACAAAATTAAATGATTTTATTTTAAAGTAGTGTGTAGATAGTAGCCAATTTTTTTTTTTATATAATTTTTTTTAATATAAACCTACGATTATTGAATTTGAATTCATTTTGTTCAATGTTCGTTGTTTAGCATGAATTTGCACGAGTTATTTCAATCTTGAATAAAATGATGAATTAAAAATTTAAATAAATAATACATGAGAAAAAGTATACAAAACATAAATATAGTATATTGTTATCTGTGGAAAACATTGTTAAATATATGATATGAATTTTTCATAATTGAATTCATATTTTGGCTTTATTTTCAATACTTAAAATTTAATGCAAAATAGGTTACAATTATATCCATGTAATATAATATATTATGTATATTAAAAAATTCACAAATGATTAGTTAAATTCATTTTTTCTTTGATTAATTAAAATTTCATATTTCATATTATTGAAGCCTATTTTTATGAAAATAATTTTAATAAAATTTTATATGTTTATATTATCAAGTTTGTTTTTGAGGAATAAATTCAAATAATATTACAAAAATATAATATCTGGACAAATGTGATTTCTAACTTTATAGGTATTCAAAATTATGGAAAATTTGTTTTATTATAATTTTTAATTTCACATTGAAATACTTAATTGAATTAATTATTAGTTAGCTCCTGTTGAGTTTGAAGATAATGATTTTCAAGTAAGTTTTTTATGAGTAAAAATTAATACTTATAGTGCAAGAAAAATTGGCTTACAAGATTTTTTTTTTTTACATTTTTAGTAAATTATGTAAAATGCATAGATTAAAGCCTTAACTTATTACAAAGGTTTTTTTCATAGTATGTGACATATGAAAAAATATTTTATTAACTTAAGGACTATGTGTTCGTTAATTGGAAGTAATTAAGCAGTGCAGTGGTGCTTAACAGCAAAATAAAATTGCTAAAATACTCTACTGCAGCATATGGCATACTTGAAACGATTATTTGTTGTTTATCAACAGACTATTTTTCCTCAATTACAACAATCAAAAGAACAAAATGAATGTTTTTATATGTGGAAGGTTCATCTTAATAATTTATCGTTTATATAAACATTTCTAACAGTTTACATATTAGATATATTCTGAATATTACCATTCAAATGTAGGATATAAACATTGCAATAGTTGCAATATTATATAAGTAAGGTATTATTGTTAATCAACTTACTTACACAATTAGACATATTTTAGAATTTTTCTCTTGGTTATTCATATTAAGTTTAATTTATCTTTGAAAACATGTTGTCTAAAAAGGGTGAGTGCTATTTCTTTTTATTTTACTTTTAAACTGCACTCACCCTTCTTGGACATCCAGTATAAATACAGATAATATAATATCAACTCTATTATGGCATATTTGAGAAATATTCACGTAATACATTTTTTTATGTGAATATTTTTCATCTGACATATAATTAAAAAACCAATACATTTTCGAATCTTGCACATATAATTGTTCACTTTAAATATAATATTCAAAAGAATTTTAATCCATATTTAGTTTTCAATATATAGTTTTTACACATAGTCAGCACTTTAAGGAATGATAAAATAAAATTTGCTTCAACAAATATTTCCCACATAAAAGCAACAATACTATGCAAGTTCAATTAGTTTAGATTTAGTTTTCAAATAATAATAATTAAAAAAAAAACATTTTATGCTAAAAATAATCATTCGAGGAAAAATTGCTCTTTTGATACTTATACTCAGTATTTAGTATAAGATGCTCGCCTAGACATATAGTTTGCTTGTCGAATGGCTTGCCTGGTTTGATTATAGAAAACTAACCCCTTAAATGAAAAATAGATTCAGTCAAAATTCCAGAGGGCGAGGGTACCGCGACTGGAGGACGCGTGGAGACCCCACTCTCATCAACTCACTATGGAGGAGTAGACAACCACTTGGCATCAGGAAACAACTTGGTAAACAAAGATCCAATATCTTTCATGAAATAAAATCTCTATACAATTATGACAATCATATGTTATCATTCAATTTTATCAATTTCAGGTAATGCAGAGGTGTATATAGTGTTAGCTTTGCTGATAGGTTTTGTGACTGTGGTTATAGGCTGTTGGTTATCAGATAACTGTTGGTCTCCTGAGCCTGAGCATGTCGTCACGTTGGCCTGATGGCGAGGCATGCAGGGCTGCACACATATTTAGACCAAGTCGTCGTCTGTACGGCGCCCACACAATTACCACCAATCTCCATCGACACTTTCTTCAACTTCCTTACGATTCTTAAAGATCAAAGGGCGATCAATTCAAAATTTTGTTGACTTTCTTTTCGATTTTTAGGATCTCATAAAAAAGAATGCTTAAAACCTGTCCGTTAGTGACCATTATAAATGTGGTATATACCTACGTGAATATAAAATCATATAATTTTCATGTCTTCTGAAAGACTTTACCCCTTTTCTATATTTTCCTATGAAAAAATATTCGAATTCGAATTTTTTGTGTAAATTGAATATTGAAGTTATCAACACATGTAATGAAAAATTGCAAATTAGTAGCATTGAAAAAAAAATAGAAAAAAAGCATAAAATCGAAATTTTTAAAAACTTCATTCCTACCATTTAAATCATCTGTAAATTTCATAACATCAGATCAATGCCTTTATTGTATAAATTATAAAATTGCATTGTAAATAATTTTTACACAAAATTCAAATTCAAATTCTATTTAAAAAACCCACATTGCACTCAAAATTCGATAAGTACAGTATTTTCTCTTTTATCAATATTTAAGAGCATAATTATTGATTTAATTTAATTAAATTAATTTAAATGATTATTATAACATGAATAGTGGAAGATTAAATATTCAAATAAAAACTTCTGAACTAATCTCATTTTAAGAAAAATACTAATATACATAATTTCACCGCTACTTGCGCATTTTCAAATCTTCGGAGATAAATTATAAAAAGTAATTGTGCTATAAACAATATTTATATTTGTATATTCATCCCTTGTGCATAATACAAAGACAAACCTAGTAAAATTCTTCATACGGTAAAAAATGTTTATACAAATGTGAATATTGCATAGGGCGTACCTAAAAAAGCAACCCTGCAAATGCCTGAAAATATAACATCAATAATAAATATAATATTCAATCTAATTAATTTGTAAAAGAAAGAAAAAAATAAATTAATGAAACATAATGCTGTTTACCCGTAAGTCAATATGATTTGTCACTTATAATATATTTATAAAATTTATAAAATTACAAAAATGGTTGTGCTTAGAAAAATAATTCATATTTCCTATAAGTATAAAAAGTTTTATGTGAACACTATATAAATATATAAAAATATGATCTTAGTGTATTATTTATAATTTTAGTGATTATAAATTCATGAAATTTGTCAATCATTTGAATTTTGATTATTATGAAATATTTGTAGTCTTCGTTTTGTTTACTTTTGTTTTAACACTTAATCTTTTGTTATAACCTTTTAGCTGAAATTAGTTTGAATAGCTTTTATATGAATTTTAGATATTAGCATGCGTATTCATTATTAGAATTTATCAATTGGCACACCTATATACATATTTTTATTCAGCTTCAAACAAATTGCTTGTACGTGTGTGTTATTATACTATGCACATTAATTGATAAATTTTAATATCCTACAAAGAGACATTCACTTAGATTTTAGCTTTTATAAATTTGTGTACTTATCATATGCACCTAAAATATAATCATCATCGTCATCAATTGGAATCGTTAAATATAAAATGTGTGTTGTAATTAAATAGCATCTTTAGTGTAATAAGAAATCGATCAATGGTCCAAATTTTGTATTCGAATGGTTGGTTTTTTACAGTGGGTATGCACACTTTTTCCTAACAAAAAGTAACTACTGTAATAGATGTAAAAACAACGATTTTGTAATAACTGTTTTGGAATCCTCGACTAACATGGTTTCAAATTAATGTACAAAATGACAAAATGTATATAATGTTTCAATACCAGACAATAGGTCTTTTAAAAGTTTTAATTTAAATGACAATAGAAAGTGTAAATTTATATTTATTCCATATTGTTCTCTTATCTTTTAAATAAATAAGGACTTGGTTTTTCAATTTACTTCTTGGTTAGATTCTACTATTTTTAACAATAGATAGATATTTTATATTTAAAAAAAAATGCTAGTTGGTTTTGATATCACTATGCATCTATAATATATTGTGACAAACATTTTTATACAATTAGGCACGAATTTCATCAGGAGTATCTTAAAATTTAAAAATTAATCAAAATGGCTTAGTTAGATACAAATTATTGTATATATATTTGTAAATAATACTTAAAAAAATATTTAGAAAACTAATTGTAGTGAAAAGTATTTCATAAAAAATCGTCAATTATATGTATTGGAATTGTGTAACTTGTTTATGAAGGAATTGCTAGTACATTCATAATTATAATTCAAAATATGAACTGATTGTTTTTATTGATTTTTAAATTCATTTAACAATTTAGTTGAGTCTTTGTTTTTATGTATTGACAAATATTATTATAGAAGAGCTTATTCAATTTTTGTTTTTTGAATCATACCAATACTAAACTTTTTTTTAACGATATAAATATTAGATAATAAGTAGTAGATATTTTGGTTTAAAATTTCTCAGAAGTTTACACTAAATTAAAATAAAACTGTTTCTGTAAAATATTAAAAATATTTTCTTTTCTGAATGAGCTTTTAAAATAGTAATTTTGAATATTAAAATCACATTAATAAAGAATATCATATTAAAGTAAAATACTTTAATTTAATTTAATATAATATTATTTCAATTCTTTTAAGATTTCTCCATATTCCTAAAATTTTATTTTATTGAGGCAAAAAATACAATTAAGAATTTCGAAAAAAAAAATACTAATTGATTTTTCAATAGTAGCAAAATGTATAATTTATTTATGTATGTATATAGCAGATATTATTGAATTATAATAATTGCTTTGTATATTTTGCTTATTATGATAGAAAAAAAAAACTTAAAGCTTAACTAGTAAAATAGCACCAAGGAAATTCTAAAAAAGAATAGAGTTTCATTTGAAACCCTTTAAAAGCATAGAGTAGTAAAAAAAGGAAAAAAAGAAAAGGATTTTGAACAACTTTTTGAAACTATTGTTATTGTAATACTATTTATATTTGTATTTTCACTTCATCTGTGTATACTGGAAATCCTAAATCCTTGCCTTGTGCCTGTAATTTTCATAATGTTATTTAGAAAAATTTACTGTCTACCAATGCCTTTTTGTAACATTTCATAGATTCATTGTTACAAATTTCTAGCAAGAGCTTTAATCGTATTTATGTATATTGTTTCAATCTATCTTTTCAGAATGGAAATTGTAAGCATTGGAATGGCGTCTTTGATACGTTAGTATTGAATTGAAATTAATAAAGCCATATTCCATAACACTTAACATTGTATCAACTCTATTTTACCTTTGATATGTCATGTTGATTATTTAATTGGAAAATTATTTTTAATCATATTATTTCCCAACTGTATAATAAATACATTACCTGTAATTATAGACTTCGCCTTAGACGTATATAAGATCTGAAAGTATTGCTATACATTTAGCTGAAATTAAGCAACTTAGGAATAACCTGAATTTCTTCAAACACAAAGTTTTATAATTCAGATCTGTATTGAGATCTGATTTTAGTAAAACAACTAATAAAAAAAATCGTAAAATATTTTTATGATAAAATAAATTAAATCATGTCGTTAAGACATTCGAAAACAAACCTCACATACGAATCGAGTATTTTAATTGAACCACGAATTAATCACTTTTAGATTTCCATTAGTATCACTCACTATTAATTTTAACTATTATTGTAGTAGAAAAAAATACAATAATCGACAATTTAATTTAAGTCCTTGTATAATTTTTCACTATAACATTATATTATATACATATATGACGTGTCTAATTGTAATGGCGACATTATTATGTAATAGAAAAAGCTCAAATATCATATTATTATATTAACCACTAGATATGGTGCCAATAATGTTTATTACATTTACTTGAAAATTATTATTATAAAAGTTAATTTTACGAACATATATGTAACGAAATTTGTGTATATTCATATGACAAAATGACGATATAAAAATTCCCAATAAACATGTTGAAAACAATCTAATGCTTTCATCATTATGTAATTTCTTAACCATATTTCTTCAGGTTGTAAACAATTTCTTATCCAAACACGTTTTTCCCAACCGCAATTCCGTAGTTTTTATGAGAAGAAGAATTTTATTGGCTAAAGTTTATTACTTTCGAACCTGCAGTTACTGCTGTATTGTCGTAAAACTAAAATACAGGGCATTATTTCTTCAAAACATAAAATTTCTTCGAGCAATGTTGAAATTAAATTCTAAAAATTAATCTTGTAAACTTCATAATAGCGAAAATGTTATAATGCATGAGTATTATATTATACTATAATTATAATATAAAAAAAAGGTTGAAAAATATGAAAATATTTGTGTTTCTTCCATTTATATTCATTTTAAAAATATCTTTGCCTCTATGCCGATCCTGGCTTTGTGCAATTGAGATATTCAATTTGTCACGGCTAAAAACCTTTTGCTTTATTTTCATGGATTTTTTCGTATTTCCTTTCTTCTTCTGTGTCTGAAAATTTCCAACTATACATAGACTCTTGTTTGAATTGGACGCGTAAAATAGCGCAAAAAAATAGCTGGAAATCTATGGCGACTAAAAGAAATTTACCATCGAAAAGTTTTCTTTTTATGCGACATTAGTTATTGTGAATACAATTCAGGGCGAAGTTTTTCTTTATTATACGTAACGAGCGCTTTTCTCGATTTATTGAAAATAAATTTATTTTTATATGTATATATACATATATATATATACATATATATATATATATATATATATATATATATATATATATATATATATATATATATATATATATATATATATATATATATATATAATATATATATATAGTGTATAATTATATAGACCTGAAATTAATCTAGCTCGGTAACGAGCGTCATTACGTTTATAAATTATAAATATTCGTTGTTCGTCCCAAAATGTATACGACTATGTAAAATTTTCCACCAAACGAGCATTTAGCATGAAATATTTCCTTCATCCTAATTGAAATTTAAATCATAAATTATGAGACGAATTTAAGCGCGACAATTTTTGATGAAATATTCTTGTTTTGAATGAAACCTGAAAATTTCAACGAAAATCTTAATTAAACTCTCAAAATAGCTTAACATTTTATATTCAGCTTTATTTTTTTTCTTCTAAAGAGCATATCTTTCGAAGCACGTAATTTTCGATGCTTCGACTTACCAGTCATCTGAAGCGTATCAAAGAGTTTATATAGAATCGAAAAACTGAAAACAACAACTTCCAGAGTCTTCCAAGCAAATTTGTAACACTTTTGTTAACACTGTGCATTTTCTTCTTTGCGCCGCCTTCAGAAACAATAACGATCGCCTTTATCATGCAAATATCGCAAAACTCGAACCCATGAATTCCACTATTTTATTTATATAATATATACGTTACATAAACGCAAGCTTCGAAGACTTCACAAAGTAATTTCTCGAAATTTATCAGAGAAACGTTTGTTTGTTGGTCTTGCGACTGGGACGAACTCGTATATTCGATTGCGAACGGTTCTTGGCCTCAGGCTAACCTTTCCATGTAAATAATGTGATCCATATATAAAAATATATATATAATGTTTTCTTGGGGTTTTCTTTGTGTATGCGATGAAATTTTTCAGTTGCAAATTCAGAACTCTTCGAAAATGGAATCATTTTTCTTGCGCTATTATATTTGATGGGGTACACGTTCGCTAATAATATCGTTTCGGGCCGGCGATACGAATTGAACGTTGAAATGAAATATTAAATTTGGAATGCGAAAACGAAATAAAATGAATTTTTCGACGAAATTTCCATCGCGTTTCTGTAAATCAAGAGAAGCAGTAGGTCGAAAAACGACTTTGAATGAACGATGCAAATTTATATAGATTACTTTTAGCGTGAGATTACAATTGTTTCGAATGGAGAAATATAGTATCCAGTGTAATATAGAATCCAGTAATCCAGTGAGCATATAGAAATTTATTATATTATATCGAAAAGTATTCTGCAGTTTTTATGCTATGATATAAAGATAAAAATGTGCACTTCAAGCACTTTTTACAAACTAGAATGAGATATTTTTATACTAATATGAAACATTATTTTTTTATGAAAAAGTTTTATTTGAAATTATACTATTTTATATTATTTGAACGTTCATATAATTTTATGGACTCACATATATCGTTCTATAATATACTTTTATATGATTGACCTTTTAAAAAAATAACCGAAATCAATTTTTATTGAAAATTTAGAATTTACGAAGAAAAATATGTTTTTCCTGTGAACAATTGAAAGATCGCAATCTTATTAAAGTCTCTACGGAATTTTTTGCGGAAATTTCCGTCATGGAATTTGCAAAAACGAATTGTCAATTCGTCCAAGTCAGGAAGGTGCGCGTACGTGCCTTCGATTTGTTACTGAAAAAAGGTGAACGTTTCCCCTCGAATAAACAAGTTTCTACTGAACAATCAACGTTTATTGGACACGGATAAAAAAAATGTATACGGCAAATTCGGGTCGCATATAAAACGAATGCCTCAAATGGGATTTGTGTGGAAAAAGTGCGATTCGCAACAGAAACCGATTCGGCTCTTGTTTACGCGTGAAATAGTAAAACGTCTACGGGGAGCGTTGACTTGTGCTACGAGCAAAAAATAAATGTATTGAAATGTTTTCAAAATTTTCCATTTTGGGCAGATCTCAAATTGTGAAAAAGATTCTCGTGTTGTTTTTATGAAAATGGCTGTGGTCTATTCTCACTAGGGAAAAAAGTTGAATGAATAATTTCAATTTTCTTTAATTTTATTTTCATCTAATCATCATTGTTCCTATTACATGTATGTATGAGAAAGAAATATAATGACTATGAAAAAATAATTTTATGTAAAGCAATATCACATATAAATAAAAAATTATACACATTCAATCTAGTTGTCGGTGCCGTTTTTTTATAGTAAATATAATATATTTGTGCAGCTTATTTATTCTTATCGTTTTAGATAAAAAATAATTTCAGGAATTTCGTTTTAACACTTTGTTTAAATGTAATTTGTATGTATGTATAATATAAACATTCATTTTCATTTATTCTAAGGCATTTTACTTTACACAATTAGTATTAATATCTAATTCTATCACATTTCACGAATACACACAGTAGAATAAAAATAGACTTTGACACATTTACTATGTTTTTGATGAAAATTCTTCTTTTTTTATATAGAAATTGACAGCTATGTTGACATTTATAAAGAACATTTTTAGCTAATAGTATTTTGCAGACTTATAAAATTTCAAATAAAGTATTTTAGTTTCGTCATTTTTAACTGTAAAACCAGTTTTACAATTTTAAGACACATTCATCTTTACTTTGTTTTTAAATATATATTTTATTTTTATTTTTTTAATCATTACAATATATGAAGACGCATCTACATATTGAATCAACTACATAAAATCGACCTAGACGAAATATACATATTATTTTAAATACACAAATTGTGGTCTTTTGGTCCGCAGAATATTGAAATTTTCATGAAAATTTCTCAGAATTTACACGGCACCAAAATATTTTTTTCTAAGAAAGAATTTTACAAAAATTTTAACGTCTCATATTTTTTGTTTCCGAGCACATCCTGAGAAACCTTGCGCAGCAAATTTTTGAAGGTTCGCTTTTTCCTTTGAGATTTTCATTTTTTTTTTCACTTAACAATATTATATGTTTTGTTCAAAAGAGACACCTTTTCGTTCCGGTGTCAAAGTCATATTGAAACGAGCTTCGTTCCTACCAATTTTATAGATTCATTTCTTGGAAGCGACCTAAATTTGTTTCATTTAAAGCGAATTTCGTTCTCGAAAATAAAAATTGTTAAGCATTGGCAAAATTTCTAAAAAAGCAAAGAAATCAGAAAGAGGTGATTATTTTCCGAGACGCCTGCGAATGATGGCATATTCACCGACAAGTTTGAATTAAACTTTTCGCACACAATTCTATAGAGGCGAAGCCACTTTTAGCATAAATTTACAATTTTGTTATTAAAAGTTGTTTTGTTGTTGTTGTTGAATATTTTCGTCACGCTCGGAATACGAACGAAATAAACAGATTTCGAATTTTCATGCTCATAAAGCCGTTTGAAAAATTTGCAAAGAAATTACAGTTTAATTTTCGCGACAAAATGGTGCGCCCTCTTGGCGAACTTTTATTCGTAGCTTTTGGAAATAAATTTTTCAATTTGTTTTTAATACAATTGAAAATGTAATACTTTACTCACTAAAATATAATATATTTAAATTTTGGAACACTACTCATATCAAGTCCGTTTTTACATATTGTGGGTGCACAAAATATTTTTCAAGATATCACAATTTAAATTATTTTCAAAATATATAATATAATATATACTATGCAAATAAAATATATTTCACATAAATTTTTATAGTGAAGCGAATACATAATAAAGCGTCATTTTTCCATATTGAAATATATTCATAAATTTACAATAGATGCAGTTGAAATCGAAACAATAAATTAATTACATTATGTTTACACATTTTCAAATATACATACATTATTATTTTATTATTTGCCCTCATAAACATCCGCGAATTGTTCAAAATGGCCATTATATTTACATACGGAACAAATGACTGTAATTAGAATTGTGTTGTCAAACTGTACAATTGAATACAAATAATGTAATATATGCTCAGTAACACAATGTTTTAATTTTTGAAATAAGAGATCATTTAAAAATTATCATAGCCTGTCAAACATTGAACTGTACTATTATATATTTTTTCCCTGTATTGTTCATGTGTAAATTTTAGACATTTCATATAAGAGCTCTTGAAAAATCGCCAATATTATCAACTTTTATCACCGCAAAGCACAAAATATACACATTTTTCACACGATATAATAAATATATCTGATATTGCACACCACAAATATATACAGGGAACAAACTCGGAACACGTTAGCACAAATTAAACCGGAAATTTTCGCGCACAAATTACGTACACAAAAGCCCCTGTTTAATCATAACGCCGAATATTCGCACAAACGACGAATCCCAGTTTAGACCGACCCTATAACTTATCTTTCCACATATATGTACATATTTCATCACATTCCTCTATTTTAGTATGATTTTTTTTTTGAAAAGCCGCGGAGCCTACACGTTGATGTAGTACTCACGCGGCTTTAGCCTTTCTCATGCGTTCGCGTAATAGTCTCTTCTCTTGTTGCACTTCTCTCTCAGGATGTAGCAGAGGGCTATGGTGATTAAGATGGCTATGGTTATCCCCATGCCGATGCTTACCCATATTATCTCTTCGTTGATTCCGGTCGTGGATCGACCTAAAACGTGAAATGTACAATCAATCGATACAAGTAGTACAAAAGGATTATTGAGTTCCACATAAAGCCTAGAAACCTTAATTGTTAGATTAAAATAAATAAGACTAGGTTTATCTCATCTAATTTAATCAATCAAAGTTTCAAGTGAAAGTATTATAATATACTAATAGTAATCAAACATAAACCCTGAAAATTTTCAATCCATATGTAGAAAAAACTAATTAGGGGAAACCAATTATACTATAGTCGTAAAATTATGTAACACGTTTTTTTTCAATATTGTATCTATTTGTGATAATAAATAATTAAATACACCTATCATTCAATTTATTTAAAATCGTTAAATGAAACTTATATCGAATTATTCACGTGAAAATAGAAAGGTTATTTTCACATGCATTCGAAATCGTTGCTAATTCAATTTCACAGGATACAAAAGCGAATTTGAATTGAAAATTTTGGAGGATAATTCGAATTCGTGTTTTCCGGAATTTTCGTGAAAGGTTGTATTATACTATATGAAAGATCCACAAATAAATAATCCGGTCTGAATGTGAGCTTTAATATGACATGGAAAACAATACGTTTTGTATGAAAAAACTCGTATGCGTGTTTTTATTACTACCTGTAATGCACAAAAATATATCGGGAAAGGAAAATCCCGAATTTCCATCATAAAAGTTTTATGGAAAAATGAACACGTCCGCCTTATGGTTTCGGTAGAAATTTTATTATTTGAATCTTTATTATTATTATATATTCAATATCACATTGTTTTTCTCTCATTCGTTCTTTTCTTATCAAGTATACGATGTTATAAGATTATCCTTTATAATTAAAATCCTTTGAACTTGAACAATTTTTAATCCATTTTATCTTGCACATTAAGTTGTTCACATTAAGTGAAATATTCCATCAGCACGTACATGCAAAATATCTCACGTCTCCAAGTTTTTCAGTTTATGTCAAAAAGTTGGCTCTAAAACACATTTTACTCATAGCATTTTGACATTTTATTTTATACGCAGTATTCGAATCAGACAACCGGAAAATATAGTTTAACAGAAAGCTGTTAACATAAAATTTGAACTTAAAATTCCTGTGCCAAATTTACCATTAGCGAACTTTTCAGCAACGGAGTTAACCCAGTAACGTCACATTACACACGTAATTAAATGTATGTAAATGAATTTATAACATTCTTATATGATTAAAGTCCTAGTTAGTTTTCAAATATTTTATTATTTCTTTTATTTGGCTATTTTTTCCCCCTTCGACTAGATTTTAAGCAAAGGATACGATTTATTTTTACCGCTCCTTTGAAAAATGCGAGACAGTTTTCGTGTTGTTTGCCAAATTCAAAATCTCCAAAAACAAAACAATAGTGAAACACATTGCGACATTGAACATCCATTTGAATTTCTATGTTATAAAATATTGCAGCATACTCGTATATGTCTTGATTTACAGATCTATAAATCTCGAGATTACTTCTATGCGACGAAAAGAAGAAATACCAGACTCGCAAAAAGTATCCAAATTCCACATAATGTGATCCTTTTTTACTTTATTGCGTCTAAGTGAATCCTTTATACAGATAAAAACCATGAACCTAATATAAGGTGGATAACAGTTTTTCTTACAACATTCCGTAAATCGTTTTAATACTGCTGTAAGAAACGATATCGAATTTAGAAAACGTATTATCATCTTCAAATAATATTATATATAATAATATTTTAAAATGTTATTCTATAAATACTATTCTTAAAAAAAATGCTTGCGACGTGATATGAAAATCAAACTCTAAAAATAACAAAACTTTTTTTCGAGCACATGGAAAATTCACAACAACGAAAATAGTCATGTACGTCATCAATCTAAATATTTAATTAACAATTACCTATTGATGAAGCCTCGCAATTCCATGCTGCCAATTTATCAATGAGAAAGATCGAAAATATACCATTTCTAAATTAATCGAATTTCGACGACACATATTTCCATCTCGCCAAAAGCTTCTCCATGTAACCTGTCTGGCACGTAGGCTTCTATGAAAAACATGAAAGGAAAACATCACCCATCCACCCACCCGCCCACTTTAACCACCTCACGTAAACGAGACATCAAACGTCAACTTTCGTACTGGTAAGGAGAAAACGTAAACAAACGATAGGAGCGAAGGTTCGTTCGCATGAATAAAAAGTCGCATCTTCTTATTAGACGATATCAGAATATGTAAATGTTCGATGCGCAAACTTCGCTTGGGGTGTTGTGATAAGAATATGAATTAATTGAATTAATGCGGCATGTGAGGCTTTGTCTGTTATCATAATTTATACGATACTGAAATAATTTATTTTTATTAAATATTTTTTGTGTTGTAATTAATTCGCATCGTAAATTAAATTCTAATCTGTCATATAAGCGGATGCTTGGAACACGCACATGTCCAATACAGTATTCTAAGATAATTAATCAGTGTTACTATTTTGATTAATATATTAATAATTATCACATCATAAAACTCAGCGTTATATAAAGTAAATAAAATTTAAGAAAAAGGTCATAAAACAAAAAAATTGTATATATGAATGTTAAATCCTTCAACGTAATCTTGATATATTACCACGAAAATAACTTTTTCTCACAAAAATATACAACGTTTATATACATATAAATATATATTTTTTAATCAAATTAAAATTTCCACGTTAACTCTGAATCGTTCTATTTGTAAGAAAGCTTTTGCGTTTCCATTTAGTGTTCACATGACCATTTCGTTGTGCCAAAACGCGTATGGGGCCGATATGTGGTTTAATTCGAATTTCGTTCACGAGGTCGCCGGAAGTTAATGATCGGTTTTACGGCGACAGTAAAAAATATAAATGGTAGGACTCACCACCGTAATTGCTGGAGTAGATTCCGATTTTTCCAGCAACCCTGGCGTCTGAAGGTGCCACCAGGGCCGCCACCAAGGTCAGACACAATGAAAGCACTAGTCCTGAAAACAAAATGAAAAACATTATTTTTTATATCATTAGGTTGTTTGTCGCATTATTTTAGATTTTCAGAGGTTTTTGATATTTTTAACACATATTATTATTTTGATTCAAATTTTATATAAAAATGTTTCAATTGAGTACCTGAAATAGTTTGCAAGCACATATTATATAATACATATATATGTAGATGTTTATTAGAACTTCAATAGTACGATGTGGACCAATCAGAGTTTTGCAATTAGTGCTGCGCAGTACAATACAGACTATTCTATGTATTTGTATTCAGAGATTTAGGATGAATCTTTTAATTGAAATACTCATCTAAAACTATTCGAAAAACTACAATTTTTAACTCTGAACTGAATAGATTAATAAATAAATTTTCGTTAAAACAATGCAGCTATTCGAACTCCATTTTGAATCGCGTATACGGCAACATTCGACCATAAATCTACGGACGCTGTAAAAGTTATCGCTGTAAAACTTCGTCTTCAGTTCGAATACCAAACTCCGTTGGTCGATAATACCTCAAAGCGTAATTTAGAGCTTTTCAATAATAATTGAGAGCCATAAGAAGCGCGCCGCTTTCAAGTTTGCATCACTTTGCGAAAATTCGCGTTTTGTATGACACGCACGCGTGGAAAATTTCTCATAATTCATGAGAAACTCGACATTTTCATTCTCGGCATCTTTTACGGGAGACAAATAATCCAATTTCAACATGTGAGTGATATTCATTACGCAAATTTAACATGGAAGATTAAAGTGGCGACATAATTTCAAGTGCTCTAATTAAATGAGATCGATTACACAAATATCAATTTGTAATAATATTAAATATGTAAAATTTATGTATATACGTTTTTTTATTATATATAAAAGAATTTAGACTAAACGAAAAGTCCATTTATTGAGTTATTTATTCGATTGAAGAAACGCTAACTTTTTTATTAAATTATCTAACGTACTTGTTCCAGTATACTTTTATTATTAAACTGAGAAGAATTTCTTTTAGATACTCGGCACAAATAAAGATGAAAATTTTGGCATTAAAAGAATCAGTTTTTATCGATTTTATTTCACCGAAATTCTATCTGATATATTAATAAAAAGGTCGATGCTTCAATGACAAAATCTCTTCATGCGAAAAGCTCCCTTTTGTATGAAGAAGAAAGGTTCTCTCTTTCACTTAACGATCACGTCCGTAATTGAAAGCCGCTCTAGAAAGAGACGTTTTATGATTTTTTTTGCACATAATGCGTATTGTTTCACGATATTTTTGCGCGAATTATACTTTCATGCGACGTTCTGTACGATTTTCAATGGAAATATTCACGCCGCGTTGGAAACAAACGTAGCGTTTCTGAAAAAAAAAATTCAATGGTATTTCACGTATACGTACAATGCGATGATTTATCCCTACTTGCGAAAATGAAAATAAAACATTTACGAGCGTTTCCGCCGACGTGTAAGAGTCTGAAGCTACTGCAAATAATGCATTCATTATGAATCATCGGCTTTTTCAGCACACCCTCTTCTTCCTGTCGAACGTTCAACAACATGACTTTTGTATTTCATTAACTTTCGCAGGATACATGTTGTTTAATTTTATACTATAATAATATGGAGTTTACCAGATATACAGGTGATTTATAAAACGCTATTTTATATGAACGTTATTTTATTTTGCAAACCTTTTATAATAATATAGTAAATGTTTGTCACGCGTAATTTTCACATTTTATCAAAATATCAAAAAAAAGAAAAAAATTATCTTGAATACGTATAAAATTATACAGACGTGTTTCTTTTTTAGAATTATTATTTTTAAAATATAAATGTTTTCATATAAAACTGGAATTTTCAAATCGCTGGTTTTTATGAAAAAACTCTATATAATATAATATTATATCATCTACATACATATCATTATATAAACAGATATGTGAATCGTCAAATATAATACATATTCCCATTTGCGGTTTTCAACTCTTCACGCATCAAATTACGAACACATTCACCATAGACACGTCAAAATCAAATTTAATAATAAATAGCGGAAACTTCGATTCGCACGGCGTGCGCAAATACAATGAATTTTTGACGAGCTCATCTGTCAGACGCAATTCGGGGGACATAATCCAAAAATAAAACCCCCCGACGAAATTTCAGCTGAAATGCAAGTGTGCATCGTGAATAGCAAAGCACTCATTATTCGAGGTGGAACTAACGAACACTTCAAACACCCATCATCCTAGTAATGCAATATTTAAGAGCGCTCCGAAGCACGGGCAGTATACGTGCAGTATGATGAAAATTTCAGCGGAACCCGTCTCTTTGTGGCTGGTTTATATCTCTGTTTCATTAATTTTTCAATCTCGTGCTAGTCGGTTTTCCCGTCTAAGGAAAAGTGTCCTTTTTCTGTTCGAGTTGCGTCAGTCCTCGAGCGCGGTTAACGGCGGTCGTTAACAATTAGCCGAAATTAGCGTTTCGCTTTTAATCTGTGGTTGGTTGTTAAGAAGATTGAAATCGTTTCAGATGTGAGATCCGTTTAATTAGCCGCATTGAAATTTTACATGATTCAGTAAATTAATCGGGTGGTTCCTAAGTCGTTTTATCCAACAAAAACTGTTAATGAGATTAATTTTGTTAAAGTTAATTTTATGTGTTTTAACGAAATTTTAATGCGCAAAATCTTCTTCAAACGAATAATTATATTTTTTTAACTACACTTTGATCTTAACCAACAGGCCGAGAAGCGATGTATTTTTCTAACATATGTATATATAGATAAAACCGTTTTATCACAAAAACATAAAGAGGACTCGTCTGAGAGGACAATATGCGACACGAACGCTTTTCCGAATAAACACAGCCTCGTCTAAGCAGTAGTAAAATAGGATTTCGTGGCGCGTGAAGGTCAGATAAACCCCATCCCTTAAGATCGTACAACAATAAAAATAAATGCTCCTTCGCCCTTAGATGACGCCAAGGGATAAGTGCGAATTTTCCCGACCGACTTACCCTTTGGCGACCTCGTCTCGGTGAAAAATGGCCCTTTGACGACCCCGGCAAAGAAACGTGAAGGGAAAAATGGAGATTAATCCACGTCACTCTAGTGAAAGGGCTTGGGATGCACAATCGTCTTTTTGGTCTATTTTTATACGCTGACCGGTGTAATTTTCCACGAGCCGTAACGATTTTCCGCTCCGAATATAGAATATGAGCTTTGTAGGTTATGGAATTTGAGGAATATACAATATTTGAGATGTATTACCTGTATGGAAGCCGAAATTTGTGAAATTTCTGAGGTGTATAAAAGATTTTAAATTATTTTATCTAAATATTTTTACCGTTAGACAAATCAAATTCATATTGTGAGGTTGAAACTAAGTTTTTTAATAAATTAAAAATATTCCATTAATAGTGTAACCTAAAAAAAATTATATTTGTGTGTTTAATATATTCGATTAAGAATTTAACGATTCACCTGTATGATTCCAATCAACAGTTACTTTCATGACAGTACATAAATGTATTAAATTTTCCGGCAAACCTTATAGAATCAAGTTTGCGTAATACTGAACACATACATAATAGTGTGAAACATAGAATATATGAAATGTGGGATACACTAAAAATTTTCCGATGCAGGTTCCCACCGAAAATCCGATTCTGCGACCTTTCGAAACTCTCTACGTCTCTTTCTTTGTGAGAGGGTTTCCGCTTTTCCACACATTTTCCCCGAGAAAATCGGTCAACCGTGGAATGTGAGAAAATTTCATTCGCTTGCACGTCGAAAACCTATAAAGCAAATAAACTTATTCATTTGGATATAGAATGTGTTTTATCTCGTTCCTTTATTTGATTTTTTTTATTTATCTTATTTGTTCATTTTCTCTGAAGTAAATTATAGGTGTTCTTTATCATTTTATAGTTATCAGATTTGATTATTCAAAATTTTTATTCATGGAAAATAATATATTATATGAATTTGTTAAAATAAAAAAAACACTTACTTTTGAGTCGCTCCATTTCCATAAACATCTTCATTTTTGTTGCTTTAATTAACTTTCAATGCTTTTCCGAATTTGATCATATGAACTTTAAAATTTATTCTGAAACAAGAAAAAATATTGTTTTATTATACATTGCACTCGATTACTCTGTAAAACGGTTCGAAACGAGAAAAAAAAACACTTTTGCGAGAATTTAAAGGGAAATATAATGGGAAAATAGGCATTCGGTCTAAAATGAAATTCATAATGAGCCTCCGAGGCAATTCGGAGGGAAGAAAGTATCTTGAAAGCGAAGAAAAGTTTTCACTTTGGAAACGAAAGCTTCAAAGTACATATTCGGACCAATTAAATATTTATTTATTCCTTCAAAGTCGTCAGCTTAAGGTAGGAAAAACTGAAACAATTAAAATCTTAAACAATTCGAGTATATTGCAGTTGAGTTCACTTTTTTCTGGGATTAATATATAATAAATGGCTACTTGTATGAAAAAGCTCACGCTGTATAAAAAAAGAGAAAATTTATTATTAATAATTGATGATTTCCGAGAAAGCCATGTCGTGACTCATACACCTGCGCATCTTTTTTTCGCTGAAAATATCAGAAAATGTTATTTTTTCAAGGATTTTGTACGCTCCACGTTGCGAAAAACCTCTCTCATTCTATGTATGCTCTGATAAATTATTTTCAAATCGTATACGGATGAGTTCCATTAAAACAGATTATTCATTATTGTTTTCCTTTTTTTTTATAAATTATTTTTCAAAACAATATGAACAATCCACAAAATTAACAACAGGAATGAACACAATATGTACATTTTGCTCAACACAACATCCATACAAAGAAACTTTTAATTAAATTAAATTCTGAAAACTTTTTTAATTTAATTTTTTTCCACCTGAGACTTAAGACCGAGTTTCGACTTAATTTTATATGGTTTTTATAATTGGTATTAAGCATTTATTTTCATAATTTCGAATGAATATAAGCTGAAAAATAACAATCCACTTTTATAAAATACAAATTTTGGAAATACGAATTGTCTATAATTAAAAATTAGTTTTGAAAGCTTGATTTTATCTGAATCATTTTGCAAAAAATATCAGGGCTTTCAACAATATTTTCCAATGAGTGTTTATACATAAAATTTATAATATATAAAGCGTCTATAAAGTTCCGCTTTGAGTTTTATCCTATAATCGGCTTCGCATCGCTGAAAGTCTACACTTGGCAACTTTGTATCTGAAGTTTTCATGAGTTGATGGTCATTTTATTGTAGCTTCAAATCTTTAAAACCGAATTTCAAACTATGGCAAAGAGTAAATTGACGCAAGAAAATATATGTCATATTTTTTCTTATTTTCACACCATTATTAAAATGAAAAAGAATCTTGAATATATTCATAATTTATTATATAATACTTGTCGCGAAAAATCATTGTGGTATTGTGTTTTTCGTTAATTTTACCCCTCCTAAAGTTGTTCGTGTTACGGAAAACTTTTACCTTTTACAAAGAAAATCGACGAGGCGGAACCCCAGTTAATTTTTTTTTAATAATTCGAGGAAACCATAAAAGCAAAAATTTAATGAGACCCACCTAACTCGGTAATTAATTATATTCATGCATATTATTGTTCATTCACTTAAATTTTTGTTATGATTTGATAAAGAAGCTTTTCCAATATTTTTGAATGTTTCATCGTGATTTATGGAAATAGTTAATTGCTTTCATAAAAAGCCGAAATGAAATTTGCCATCATTATGAATTGGTGGCCATTTAAATTCAGGCCTCGCCTTTCGAGGTCGTTCAATTTAACTGACGAATTGCCTTTAAATAATAAGTACAACAAGCGCAATCTTAATCTTTCGAAATTCATTTCGGGAATTTTATATTACAATGTCAATATTACTGCTGTCATCCGTCAACATAATTACTTTTTCAATTTATAACACGTTTCCTTAGTCAATTTTTCAATATAAATGAAAAAGAAATAATTTGTCAAGTACCTCAAATACTTGATTTTTCTTTAATGCCTTTATTAACACACGTACATTCGAAAAGCGTAAAGACCGTCAATGACAACAAACCATACGAAACGGAATTCTGTAGCAAACGGATAAACCGCACTACGTAAAACCACGGTTCCAAATATCATCACAATTGCTTGGAAACATATATGTATTATACAATGGACATGTATCACATACAAAATACATATTCTTGTTTCTGTTATGGCTTTCATGCATTCTATGTTTGAAAATTCTACACAACTAAAAATAATTACAAGTTATATTTTGTCCCATAAATATCTAGTTATTTCATGAAAAAATGTATAATATTGAACACTGTAATATTTTATTTCTTTTTTGTGAGACATGTGTGAAAGCAATAATATTTTATGACTCAATTATCGAAGCAACAAATCTTATTGTTTTGTGGTAGCAAATACTACAATATTTCTTATTTTATACCTCATTAAAAACTTTACGTTTTCTAAAGTATTGATAAGTTCAAATAACAATTTCATTGTCGAAAATTGAAAATATTATACTTTTTACTCACATTATTTCTTACCTGTGATATTCTAATTTATTATAATATAATATATGTTGATCAAGTGAAAATGTCAAAACATAATATATCAAAGAATCTTATAACCTACATATATGGATAATCGCTGACATGTAATTTTAGATAGAACACTACTGAGCCGTGTATAACAATGCAGATGTGTGGGGAAATCGCGACCTTTAAGCTTTCGAACCGTTTAATTATTCGTGGGGTGTAGTTCAATCCCGGCTCTTTTACCTCGATAAGGTCTGATTAATCGTCTTCGGGATTATAATTGATAAATGAGGAAAAGCTTTCGAAAGCTCTTGCGTATGCGAAGCGCGTAATCCGGTGTCATTATCAAAAGCTAAAACGTGCCCGATTTACATTATGTAAAGAGTTCTTCGATTTTTACTTGCAGTTGATGGAAATAAATTTGGAAAATTTACTCAGAATTCATTTCCATTTGAGTATCTACCTTCTGTTGATATTCGAAAGCCTCGTTATGTTTGAGATTGGAATCGATGCAAATACTACCGCTGCAAATAAACCTTTCACTTTATGAGATTTATTCTGAACCTTTATATATTTAGCAACAACTTCTTCCATCAGCAAACATTAGATTTGTCCATCTTACATAATAGTATCAAAAATAAACATTTATTTATAAATATAAATTAGACCTCGTTTTTATGAACTTGTTTCATCCTTTTTTGCATAATAAAATTTGTTTTCTAAAGTAAAATTAAAAAATATTATATATATATACATATATATATATACATACCTATATATATACATATATATATCACTGAAATAAAAATACAATGTATATACAGATACAATTTTTATAGTTTCGAATTATCTTCTTTCGATTAAATTAGAGCACTGACAATTTTCACACTCAATTCTATTATAAAGTTCGACCTAGATTCCACTCTACAAAGCACTTTTGTTCTCGTATTCCGTATTAAACGAAGAAAAATATTAGAGACATATCGTATAACATACACAATTTGTAAAAAGAATATGTATATGAAAATATATAATATACAAAAATGAAATCATCTTTGGAAATTGCGTACCGAGCGAAAAAAATCATTCGCTTCGGTAAAGTTGTAAAAGTTGCTTCGGCAAGCTAGAACTAAATTAACCGAAAGGCCGGCAAATGGGTCTTCGCTAAAATATACCTTAATTTGAACCTCACCTGTTCGAGAGATTGGATCCAATCACGTTCGATGTAAGGAAATCTAATTTATATATATATTTTCTTGTATAAAAAAATATATGTACGTAAATAAAAAAAAGATATCCATCCAATTTGGACACGCGATACTGGCAATTTTCTCTTTTAGGATCAAAGGGATTTATATGGAAAAAATATATCTGGAACATTTCCGATGTATAAAGTACATATTTACATTTTAAAAATATGATTCGAAAATTATTTTCATTACAAAATATAAAATCTTAATGTTAAATGCAAATTTCAAATTTGCATGAAACCCTCAATTGAATTAATCTAATTTTAAATTATTTCCTTGAGACTCTGCCACTCGTGAAACCACATACCTGAAATATATATGATTTAATTATAACTTACAAATTAAAGACATGAAAGATAAAATGTCTTCATTGTGTGAGCACAATAACACGTTCCATACAACTACGTGACTTGATTCATAAACACCGACATCAATTTTAATCAAACAACAATGTTCTCCAATGGGTTCAACCCTACTTTATATTTTTATGTAATAAACATTAATTTCATCAAATTTGTATTCAAGGAATGAAACCATAATACGTTTCAAGCTCATGAATATAATTAAATTCAAAATAACTGCGATTATATTACGCTTTCTACGATTCGATGAATATCAATTAATTAAGTATTCATTATTCAAATTTAAATATTTAACTTAAAATAAATTAATAAAAGAACACGCCGTGGAAAAAAATGATCTTAATTTTTTTTTGTATTAACCAAGATACGTTTTTAATTAAAATCATAAAATTTCCTTTAAAACACATTATTTCCCACATTGATAATTTACGCACATCGAAACACCATTCAATCTAAACGAACAAACGCATTATTAAATTATCCACCATATAAAAGCATACCCGTTTCAAATTCTGGGCCTAAACATTTTAATTGCCAATACTGAAACCTAAAATCACTTCAATTCAAAAACCATAGCGTTCCAACCCAGAAAGGTCGAAGAATTTGAGTCCTCGGGGGTCCGCACCTAATTTTGCGGCATCCCTCCGGCCACTGAGGCCTCCCTCAGCAGGGGTAGAATGAATTATTCGTCTTTGGGGTGTGGGTGGGTAAGTTTATTGCTTGGATGAGCTCAGGTAGAAGTCGTCGTCCGAGTCTGGCTCGTGTGTGTAATTCCGCGAAAACGCCGCTTGTTTATAGCCTCTAGCTGCAAGTGAGCCGTAATTTAAAATAGTTATACGGCGACTTATTGAAATATAAAATTTTATATAAAAAAACGGTTTTTTTTTTACTCAAAAGAATTTGAAATTTTGGCGGTATGGTTCTGAGTCACAGGATAGTCGACTTTCGAAGTGAACTATTATTATAACAATTGTGCAGTAATGATTTAATATCGAGCGATGGTTGGTGTGAAAAATAGTTCTACGTTTGAGCGAAAATATACTTCTTCCTCTCGGAAATTATCTCTCATCCCTTGAGAAATATTGAGCTAGTAATTTCATCTTTAGAACATCTGGTCTAGAAAGGGGTTCAACTCTAATCCAAACTTATATGAAGTACAATTATAAATCAAAACATAAAAAAATTCAATACTGATACTTTTCAACATTGGTTCTTATCAATCCACATTATTTTGTCTATTCAGAAAAGAAATACTTGAAACACATTTTTTTTCACAAAATACTGTGACAGTTCGATCTATCGTTTGTTTTGTACAAGTTGAAGTTTCCCGATATTGCTTCCGGAAACCTACATAGAAACAAAACATTTACCTGAGGCGAGCCGATTCAAATAGAATACATCCAATGTATAAATACATGTAAAATATTCAATATACATATTATATTTGAATACGTATAAACAAGAAAATAATGATAATCGATGCGATATTAACACGCATGATTTATAATATTATAATATTATATTGAATAAGCATTGCTTAAAATGAGTAAAAATTGATCAGAATACGTGAACGATTGTCAATTTTATCATACTCAAAATTCATGAGCGGTATCGACTGATAAAGGATTCGCGTGAATATTTTCCTCGCAAAATATAAATGTATAAAAATTAATAAAATACAAAATTTTAGTTTTACAGTAATAATAAAATTTAGTTTACTATTATTAATACTAAAATAAAAATAGTATTAGCATTAGTAATAATATTATTTATATAATACTAACTTTTTTTACTATTTTTTATTTAAGATGGTATTTTCAAATTCGTTCTTCAAATTTTGTCACGTTTAGTCGTAGAAGATCTTTGCCTTTGCCTTTTCGATACGATCTTAAATAATTTTTTTTTCTGTAATAAAATTAATGCGAACATATTTAAAAAAGCCAGTCACTTGAAAATTAAAAGAAGCGTAACTGCACCAATAGAAATTTTCACAATATTACATTTCAATTCAATTGATACTAAGTACACTCGAATAATTTAATCTTTTAAAAAATATTTATTTTCATATCAATTTTTATACATTCACTCATATCCATAATTTCAGCAAATTAATGAAACATCCGAAAGCTTTCAAACTACATAGCAACATACTCAAATTTACGAGCAATTTTTATGCCGTCACATGATACCTCATTACGTGCCCCCAGAATCGGGTGACCCGAAAAATTTCCATGGAAAACAACCAAACCTTTGAAAAACCTTTATCAAAGAAACCGTACAATTAAACGAATCGAATTAAATTTCCAGCCCAAAAACCGAAACGAACCGCACGCATTGTCAACGGAAAATTTGCACCACTTTGGCACTCGACGGGCCATTCCGAATTTATTCGAAGCGCGTTCTAGAAACGAATTACGTTTATATGAGACCATGTATGACGAATACGTGAACATGCGTAATCGCACGATGAATATTCAATTTTGAACAAAGCCTGCTTTGGATTCGTTTCCGTATGTGCTAAATCGCGAGATGTCCCAGAAATTTATTCTGGAAATCGATTTGGTTGGGTGCTTTTTTGATGCCGTTTAAAAATCGCATTTACGATCACTGACTGATGTTCAAATAAATTTCCATGAGAAAATATAGATATTTCAAATAATAATTTTTCCTGAAAATATTTCGTATTGATTCGATTTTGGTTTTATTCTATATATCGATAACCGTAAATAAATTTCGTTTCAGATTACAAATTATTGGAAATGTGCTATATTAATATAGAAATTCTGTAACGTTTTTGCGAGTATCGTGTGTTGAAGCAATATGGAGGTTTTGTATCACATAAAAAGTCGTCTATCTTCCATACAGAGTTCATACATCTGCGATTTTACGATATAAAACATATCGCATAAAAAATCTAATAAGAAAAACAAAACCTCGTAAGTGTATCAAAACATACTAAACTGTATATATAATATACCATTTTATAAGAATCAATTTGATAAAAAATATACATTTCTTATATACTCATATATTATGAACGTAGCACGTAGTTTTACTTTTCGTGCTGTTTTCTTCAACTTTTGTTTATTTATTTTCTTCCTGTTTGGCTAATATGATATTTCATACACATCAAACGATATATTACACGTTTCTACTCGACTCATTCCAAAAAACGTGTTAATAAAAACGCTCGCCATTGCTCGCATGAAAATATGTATTTCAGTTTTTCGTGAAAAATGTATATCAATTTCCTCAAATGTAACCTATGTACCTCGTCCATTCGTGTCTTGATGATACTCTCTGATCTCTCGCAGTCTCTCGAGTATCGTTTCAGGGATTTTCTTTCAGCGTTTCTCCAAGTTTTCCTAGTTATTATGCTACCGATACGTTTCCGGGCAGCACTTGGATCTCGAGAGACGCTTATTTTATTACATGCTTGTATAATAAGACGGAAAATTTTCAACTACACCAACACTTTCAATAGAACCTTCGTCTCCTGTTCGGGAAGAAACTAATCGAAAAGCGCCCGAAGACTCGTTTTATCCTTTGTTATTCGTAAAACGTTCAAATTTAATTGGAGATTCGCACCAAATTGATTATTCCGAATATTAAAATGACTTCCTCGAAGACTCTATAGGTTGCTTTGTCTAACATTTTCGACGCGAGCGGCAGGGCGCGGTCGAACCGTGAAAAAAATTGAATAAAACATGCCTCTTTACTTATTCCGCTTTGTTTCATGCATAATTGTTTCATTTTAGCACATTTTACATACGTATAGCTTTTATCTTAATCGACTTTTATTTATTCTTAGCACTCTGATAAGATTGGTCGTCTTAAATATTAAAATTATTAGATTCTAGACGTCCAACTGAGTCGATCGATTTTGCGAAAATGAATCCGACAGTTTGAATGTTGTCAGACTACAGTAGTTCAAAAGAATTTTACGAGTTTATTTGAATGTGAAATGTTTTCAAGTAGATTTCTGTGCGGAACATTCGTAATGAAACATGTAACATAATGAAATTTTGAAGCCGTCTTTCTGTCTGGTTGCGAACGCATCTGCATGTGCTAATAGGATTGAAATTTACAATTGAGTTAAAGTGACAAATGCAGATGAGATATTTGAAAACAATCGAGACTGATTGTATAAGTGTAATTTGTAGCTCGTTTATTCGTAACGAGTTTCAATGGTAATTAACGGCACGCGTCAGCTATTTGTACGCGTACCATCAATATTAATATATTTCAACGAAAGCTTTTATTGTCGGGCTTTTGGTTAGTGATATATTTCACATTTAAGTGAATGTTTGCCCGATGTTTCATTGAGGGCTTTAATAATACTTTTTCATGTATGCATTTCACTGCTGGCGTTCATTCGCAAAGGAAAGTAAACACTACATTTTTCCATTGAAATAAATTTTGCATCTGAAAAAATTATTTTTTAATTATTCTGGATTCTCATGAATAAAATAGGTGCACATAAAATAAAATGGTAATGAATATGCTGTAAATATATATTTTTTAATGAAAAAAAGCTCAATCGATCTTTTCGTTTTTTTTATACATACAGTTATATATTATTTTTAAAAAAATTTCGAATTACTTAAGCCATAAAATTATTGAGTATTTTCTATATTATATTCCAAAAATTATGATCGTTTATAAAATTTATGTACAAATATATCATTCTATAAACAAATAAAAAAATACGTAGTATCGCATAATCAATTACTTAGTATGTGACATTCAGAGATAAATGATAACACCGCTGCTGTTTTGCGGATATAGAGGTCAACAAAATATTTTAGTATAACTATCGCAGTTGTCAAATTCGGTTGTGTTGGACAAAATGCTAGAATATATTTTTATATATTTAGCGATTTTTCTTCTGTTAGCTTACGCAATAGATTATGCTATACATAATACGAAGGCTGGAAAAATGTTCGATCAAATTCCAGGACCAAGAACTTTGCCCGTACTCGGAAACATTTTAGATTTTAATTGCAATCCAAGTATTAAATTTTTTAAATCAAATTTTGCCTAGAGTTAATTTTAACTTGTACATACATGTCATTTTCAATTCATTTAAATTAATCGCTTATTTAACCGAAATTTATAATATAATACTTAAGAAAGTAAAATAAATCCGTCATATTTTATCCACAGTACAAATTTTTTATGTGGGAAGAAACCTTGCAAATACATATAAAAAGATTTATAGAGTGTGGGGCTTTGCTGTACATATTGCTAGCGTTCATAATCCTCAAGATGTAGAAGTAATTATTTATAAAATAAATTGTATTTAATATGTGTATGTTACTGACTAATTAATATTATTTTTTTATTGTATTCAAGGTTATATTGTCAAATCAAAAATACATTAAAAAAAGTTACGTTTATGATTTTTTACATCCTTGGTTAAAAGATGGTCTTTTAACTAGTGAAGGTAAGTTTCGTAATGAAAAAAGTTTTTAATTTAAAAAAAATTTTACCTTCTATTAGGAATTTTAATTTTTAAATGCGCTAAAGCATTAAAGGTATTTATTAGGAGATAAATGGCAGAAGCGTAGAAAAATTTTGACACCCGCTTTTCATTTTAACATTTTACGAGATTTTTGCGATGTCTTTGCAAAAAATAGTGAAAGATTAATAAAAAAATTGAACGAAGTAACCAACAAGGAAATTGACATAATACCATATATCACTAATTTTGCTCTCAATTCAATTTGTGGTAAGTTTACTTTTATTTCACTTATATCTTTCAGATGATTAATAAAGGTGACTTTAAATATATTAATATTCGTTATACAATCATTAATTGACCTATTATCGAAACTTTAAAATAAAAAATGATAATTTTACAGACACAGCTATGGGGACCGATCTTGAAACCATTCAAGAAAAACAAAAGAAAAATTATAAGAAGGCTATTTTCGAAATGGGACATCATGTAGTTCATAGGCTTACCCGGGCTTGGCTTCATCCCGCCATATTATTTTGGTTATCACCTTTGGGTCAACGACAAGGTAAAACTTTGTCGGTTCTACACGATTTCTCTACAAATGTTATAAGAAAACGACGAAATGAACGTATATTAGATTTGAAAAAAACGGGCGATGAAAAAATTAACAACGATGATGATATGAAAAGCACGAAAAAAAGGACAGCAATGCTTGATTTATTGCTAACTGCTGAAGAGGATGGAATAATCAATGAGGAAGGCATCAGAGAAGAAGTTGATACTTTCATGTTCGAAGTAAGTTATTTCGAATTACACGTCATTATCTTGTAAAAAAATCGAAAGAAAATAAAAACAATAGTTATTATAAATTTAATATTTAGATAAAATAATGCTTAGACTCAATTTATTAGCATTGATGACATAAATTTAATTTATATATTATTATAGAAATACATATGTATGTATTTAAATATTTTGATATATCACATATTTTATAATTTTTCATAATTAATTAATTATTTATACCTATGTAGTGTTTTTTTTAGATTATTTCATAAATATTTTTAAGCATTTTTTTATACTCATTGTCGATTTTTTTGTAATTAATATTTTAATTTTATCTTTCTTATATTTCAGGGTCATGACACTACAACGATGGCTATTACTTTTTGTCTTATGCAATTAGCTAACAATAAAGACATTCAGGTTTTTATTTTATGAAATACCAAATATATAATATTATAATAATATGAAAAATACGTTATAGGATAGAGCTTACGAAGAGATTAATGAAGTCTTTCTAAATCCTTCAGAATCGTTGACTATTGAAAAACTAAACCAGTTGAAATATTTAGAAAGAGTAATCAAAGAGGCTCTCCGTTTATATCCTAGTGTTACTATGATTGGTAGGATTGTTCATGAAGATGTGCAATTGTGTGAGATTTATAATTTTCGTACTTTAAGCGAATTAAATTAATATACACGAAATAAAAAGTAAAATATTATAAAATTTTTCAGCTAATCACACAATACCAGCCGGTTCCACGTGTCATATTCATATTTTTGATATGCATAGAGTTGCAGAATTATATCCAGATCCTTATAAATTTGATCCGGATAGATTTCTTCCAGATAATTGTGCAAAAAGGCATCCATTTGCTTATATCCCATTCAGTGCAGGGCCAAGAAATTGCATAGGTTAATGTGAAATGCAATCGAATAAAAATATTTCGTTAGATTTCATACTAATGAAATTATTCTAATTAAATAATTTTCAGGTCAAAGGTTTGCGATTTTAGAAGAAAAAGCGATTATATCAGCTATACTACAAAACTTTATACTTGAACCAGTCACTCGTCCTGAAGAAATAATTTTCACGGCCGATTTGGTACTCAGAAGTGCGAATCCAGTCATGATTAAATTAATACCAAGGGCTTAGATTTTACTTTGTTTTACCTTTTTTCTATAAATCTATCAAATATTTTTTTTCAAAAAATAATCTTCATTTTTAATTAAAAGTAAATATTTTGAAAATCCAGATTATAAGAATCAACTATACAGTTTGATTCATTAACATTGATAGAAACGAAAAAATTCGACAACTAATCGCAAAATTTCAGAATCTGATATTTAAAAAACACATTTTATTCGTTCCCAATAACTACATTTCAACAAATGATATTTATTTGAACCATTATTTTATAATAGAAACAAAAAAAATCATTTGGAGACTTCATCTAAAATAAATTTTAACAAATAGAAGAGCTTTTTTTACAATAAACGCCACCCCCCGATTCCCAAAAATGTTTCAAATCCAATCATTCACTCACCGTAAACGAACATCAGATTAAAAGCACACCCTCAATAATCTCAATCAAAGCGACTCGACATCGAAAAAAAAAACGTATATACCATACCATCAAAACGCAGCAGGGATGCACTGCACGCGAACCCAACCGCGCATCGCCGCCCAAAAACCGCGCCCACCCCCCGCATTTTCTCCGAACTCCCAAAATTTTTTTCAAAACCCCAAAGCGGCAACCCCGAATTTTCCACCAGCCGCGAAAAATTCAAAACTTTCGCAGCACAAGATGCCAATAACCACGCACAAAGCGAGCGTTCGCGCCACGAGCGCGCGGCCGACTGTCGGCGCTTTCTGCGCAGGGTGAGGGCCCCCGGGGGCGGAGGCGCTCCTGGGGGCGCGAGGGGCGCAGGGGGAGCCCGGATCACCTCGGGCTCCCGGGGCCCCCGGTAATCACCTTCTCAGCTTCCCATTGTTACGACCGATAACGGCGTTTTAATCTCGGATCCCTGTTTGGGTTCGAATGCGCTCTTGCATGCCGGATTTATTGTAACTGTTTTTTTTTGTGACTGTTTTGTTTTTGTTTCGATCGTTCGATTTTAAAGTGTCGTTTTTTTAACGATTGGGTTTTTTTTTTTTTTTTTTGTGATTGGTGGTTTTGTGTTGTGCGGGTCGGAAGCCGCCATTTTGTTTACGTTGAATCATTTTATTTTCTTTGTGATGCTGGGGGTTGTGTGCGTTTATTGTGTAAATGTCGCACTCTGTATGTATTAGTTTCGTCTTCGATAATCTTGTTGATATTAATTAATCGTAATATAATATAATCATTATTTTACATCTAAATATACAGTGATTAGGTGTACTTTAATTGAACACACTATTCTGTGGTTATAATATCCTGAAGTTTAATTTAAATTTTGATATGGTGAAAATTTACAATTTGACAATGTTTTCAATTTTTAAACCTTCAGATTTTATGTGGTTCAATTAATATAAAATCAAGTTGTTCTCTTCAATTAAATATTGAAAATATTTGTGTAAATTACTAGAGTTTTTTCAAAATTAGCTCAAATAATATATTTAAAAAAATCAGTTTTTGATTTAAAAAAATGTATTTATTTGTAATTTCATTATAAATCTATATATAAAGTCTTCGTTAATTATTATTCAAGCAGTTGACGGGTAGAATTTAATGTCTTAAAGTTTATGTAAGAACTCATAAATAAAAATATTTGATGAAAAGAAAAAAGTTTTTCATAATCACAATCTCGATTATAATTATTCTTTTCACGGTTAAAATTAAAATTGTTTATTTACTTAATTTATCAGAACTAAATAATAACAATCTAAAACTATTGATTGCAAATAATTGGCAGGGTAAAATCTAAAAGTTTCTCATGAAAAGTAATAGATATAGATATCTATTACTTTTCATGAAAAGTAAAATGAACAAAAAACTCAATATTTGAAACGAAATTTGAATAAACATATTAATTATTCATGTTCATTAAATTCCAGACCTTTTTCAACATTCGTTATCATTTCTTAGATTATATTATATAAACAGTACAGAATATAAATTAAATATGAAAACCCCAAATATTTCATATCGATGGTGATACCATCATTCAATCGATTTTACGCTAATTTCTATCATAAATATTGAACAAATTTTAAGTGGCTGGCAAACAAAGTTATTACTTCAAAATTACAATGTTTAAGTACATCTTAAGACTTTAATATTTGAAAATAGAAAATTTGACGACCGTCTCGCCTCGTTGAAGATTAATAATGGATACGATCAATTTCCACGAATAATTTATGTACAGCATAAATTATTATTGAAATTTAATGTCTAAATCCCCGATGCATTGACCTTACTTTCCAAATTTACCACGTATCTGGGTGACGCTTAGTGCGATGAGGCGTAAAATTATGATTTCGTAATGGAGTGACGTGGATAGATGGAGAAAATGAGTCCCATGGGAAAATTGTGGTGGTGGTGTAATTTTTTCAGGACTTTCAGCTACGGCCGCGCCGTTTTGCATAATGGTTTTATAGGAGGTGCCTTTATTTATATATTACAAGAATAAAAAAGAAAAAAAATGCAAATAAATGAGCAATTCTCGACACTGAATATTTTAAGCCTTCTGTTTTAATCTTCGTCGGTTCTGTACAGCTTAATATTCCACGAAAATAAATGCTCGAAGTTTTTTCATGATTAATCTACCTAAATTTGAGAAAAATGTCTTTAACAATTATATTTTCATTAGCGAATTTTTTAGGTTTTTATTTGTTCGGAATATGGAATAAATTTTAAAACCTATTTCATTTTCAAGCTGTTTCGGAAATTTCAAGTGACACTAAAAGCTTTACTCAGCTCCTTCATTAAAACCTCCCCGTTACGGTAATTCGATGAAGGGTTAACTTGATAAGTAAATTTTAAAATATTCAACCGACGTATTCACATAAGTCAAACCCTTACTTATAATATTTCAACCAGATCGTAACACTATAAGCCAAACGCCACGGGAAACTGTTAAGAGCTTGAATATATATCTTTTCCAGATACCGGATGACATTTCGCCAGTAACGAGTCTAGAATAATAAATCAATACACATAAAAAGGCTTGGTTTCGTGACACGACCTACGTCTTCCTAAAGGAAAAACATTTCACGTGGAATCAGGTCGTACGTGCATTTCGTGCAAAATGTTGTTGACAACTTAGACTTGAAGCTGAAAAGTTTCAGACAGTGTTCATAGCATTTGTTTCGTACTAAACTGAACTTATCGAAGTTTGCTTAATTAGCTCGGTATCGTGGTGTCTGAGTAAGACCAGAGTGACGAATTTATAATATTCATCATTGTAACATATGTATATTAAGACATCGGGGTGTGAATTAAATTATATATATTTTGTCTCGAATTTGTATTATATTTATTTTTTTAATAATATGGTTTTCAAAGTCGTATTATATACTGATCGATTTCCGAAATCTCCTCGTAGGCTTATTTTCATAACCGCAAAGTCGAACGCACTAATCCGGATGAGATCTGGGTGCTTTCACTGAGAAAATACCCATTAAGTAGGTTGTCAATACCATCTGGAAACTTCTTAATTGATAACCCTTTCATCGTCCGCCACCCTAATTGACCACTGTTGAAATCAATCTTATATTTTCCCACCGAATATGACGATATTGAAATTATAAAAATGACCGTTAAATTTTCATTCGTGATTTTTAATATTCTTTTAAAATGATACAAAATTTATGGCATTTTAATATTTTGTATTCAATACGTAAATAAAATTTTACTTTTAATTTTTTTATATGTATTATATATTTTTCTGTAAAATTAAAAATATCACTTTCGGCTGAAAATGTCGCTCAAAATCAACCTTCATGCGAAAAGTTTCAAAAGTATGTTTTTACAATATTTTGTCTTATTTTTCTTTGATTACAATTGATTCGGCGATAAACCGTGAAAGTGGGCGGTAGGCGTGTTGTTAACGCTTCACTTTGGCGCGCTCTCACATTTTCCTCCCTTTTCCGGCTTTTCGTCCCTTTCCCTTATTTTTCCCGATATCCCGGGAAGGGCCAGGCTGTCTTTAAGGCTTTCAAGGGAATCTAGGTCGGAAGCTCGAGCGAGTAAAGGCTCTACGAGCGATCGTAAAGCTCGCCGTAGTACACGTGGTGCGAAAGCTAGCGTTCATCCCATACAAAACACCTATGGTGCCTTTTTTCGCACTTTTGTTCGACAATTTTCTGTTTTTTATTTTTATTCTTTTGTTAAAAAAGCTTCCTTAGTTTTATTTTATATGATATTCCGCGCAATTGCTAGACGCTTTACTGTAAAATTTGAGCGTTCTGTACATGAATGTAAATGTAAAGAAATTCCATGAATAAAAAATTGAGTACATATATTTTTTAATTAAACATTCCATCGTGCTTATATATTCTAATAAGAAATAAGGTTAAAATTGTTCAATACGTAAATTTATAAAATAAAACATTCAACCCATGTTTGAAAAAGGTATGTACATACCGATATCGTTTATCGATACGACCCTCCAAAGCGATCCTTTTGTAAAAAAAAATATACAAAATACCATTCCAGGTGCTTAAAAATACCACCATCTCAATTCACATCCCATTTTCGATGAAAAATGTTTCATAAAACAAGCTGTAAATTCTCAAACGAGACGTATCATTTTCGGACGAGTGGCACAATTTATTTCGGCACGTATACCTAGGATATTAATTCGGCTCGTATTCTCTCGTATCTCGTCTGTCCGACGGGAACAAATCGTCCTTTTTCGGGATACAAAGCTCACAGTATTGAATTAAAAGGGCAAAAGCACCTTCAGCCTTGTGTTTCCCGCTCATTTTCGCTGATATCGGATATTTGTAGGCGGGAAAAACGCATTTCTCACACGGAAGCGTACCCTTGACTTTCGAGCTCATTATTACGGATTGTTATGCTGGTTTTTATCTAGCAAATACAGGTCTCGTGTTAATATTAATGATGTTCTTTTATGCGTTGTTTTATGATCAGTTTATGTCTTTTTGGTTATGGCTGAATAATAAAATATTTCGGTTTTCTTTTGTGTTTATGCGATGCTCGGCAATGCGGAAGATGTTTAACTTTGTTTTTTTTTTAGTTATCGTTGAAATATAATATAAGATAATTGTTAGTTATGACTGCTCCGTTTCGTATATATTATATATGCAAATTTATTTTGTATCGTCTTAATTAATAATAATTTGCGTTAAAATTATAATGGACTGTTAAACAGCAAGAGGAACAATATTTATTTTGCCTTTCGGCGTTTGAAGTGAAGAAGTAGAAGTTTTGAAGTTAAATATTCCTTTTTCTCTTTGCTTTCAGTACGAAAAAAACTTGATAATTCTCATGATTTTCATATTTAAGAATATTTCTTCAGTAAAAAATAATTCATAATTTTTATTCGTCTCGGGAAATTACGATGTTGAAATTCATTCCTAAATTCAGAAAAAATAATTAAATTTAATTATTAATCGAGAATTTTTACATTGTATATAAAAATTAGAGATGTGAATTTTTTTATATCATAGTTTTATTCTATTTCAGTGAACTGTGTTTCTATTAGAAAACGAACATGTTGACGGTCCAACGATGGGCAATATCCAGCCACAAATTAAATTCCAACGTTAACAACGAGCTCCAAAGGTATAAAGGAATCGGAATAGCATCGTTTTAATTAATTTTGGAATGTATATTATAGCGACAATACTAAAACTGTTTACATAAAGTTCACTCCATTTTGCAGCAGCCTGAAATGTATTCGCATGAAAGTTTATAAGAAAATATCCTACTTATAGGGGAATTTAAAAATGGAACAGGACATTTTCTATTCACGTTTACGATTATGAGAATTTTTATTTTCGGGTCACTTGAATATTTTTTACTACAAAAATATTAATAGGTGCTAGTTTGTAATTTCATATTCTTTATTCGTCAAACTTGTTCTTTTGTGACTAAAAGTATATTAAAGTGTAAACACGTGTATTTTTGAATAATAGGAAAATAATGGTGTTTTTTTTCTCGTTTATTTTTGCTTTACTTTATAATTCACAACACGTCTTCTACTAAACTTTTTTATTTAAAAACGTAAAACGAACTTGCAATATCATTTTTCAAAAAAAAAAAAATCATCTTTTCGTCTGAAGAAACATGATCTTTCGCAAAGAATCTTCCGTGTCAAAGGAAACTTTTCAATACGAAACTACTAAGATTTTATCTGGAATCGCCTATATTCATTCTATTTTCTATCCCGTTTTTCCTATATTGTCCTTTGATCAATATTTCTCTTCCTTTGTACTTTATTTACAACCTTCTTACAATAGATTACATCCTTTGTATGGTACGCACAATGCGAAATATTTGTATCAAAAGTAAAATTATGGTGTTGGTAGCTAGAATCAATTAATCGTGATTAATCTACTTAACTTGTTTTGTCTATCCATTTACAACTATTCCTATTTTTGTATTAATAAATACTAATATAATAATATAAGCCATGAATATTTTTTTCATTTGCAGTTTAGTCGAATATTACATATTTATAGTTCATAAAAATTTAAATAAATATAAATATAATAGAAAAATGTGATCTCGAAATATGTAAATTTTATAAATTTATAGATCTCTAAAAAGTTTTTATTAATTTCTTATTCATATATATAAAGAGAGGAACCAAGTTTCTTCAATATCGATAAAGTGCTTAGTCTGCTTTAGTTGAGAATATGACGGAAACATCGTACATAATAGAAAATATGAACTCTGTTCTTTTCAATCTAAAGCTCCATGACAAAAAATTTAAATGGTTTATTAATTTTTATTCTTACAATTTTATATTATAATCTAAATTTTTATATTGCACGATAATAAAAGTTCAATAAAATATTCAATGTCACTTTCAGCAAAACAGAAAATTTATGCATATGCATACGATATATTATATTATATAATATTTTACTACAAACACTGTATTTTTTTCACGATTTGTTAATTTTCTTTATTCATATTAGATTTATAAGTAAATATTTAATATCAAAAATAAGCGAAAATATAGAACTTTTATGTTTCAATGTTTTATTAGTCATAAATATGCAAGTATGATTTTATTGTTTTTTAAACAGCAGATCATGATATATATCATGATCATGATATATATTTTTAAATTCAAACAAAGGTTTTTTTTCTCATTTCAAATATATTATAGTAAAGAATTCAAATCATTGTACATATCTGAACAAATGTTTTCTAGAGGCATTCTACTTTACTAAATTCACACCCAAAAAATATCACAAAAATCGAAATCTTGGCAACCAAACATCCAGAAACAACAAACAACACAAGTACATAATAACCTCCATTTCAAGGGTATCAAAAGGCAGACATACGGATACGCCAGAAAACAAATATTAATCCACAGTATATGATATATGAAGCTTAATTGATGGAAGAGCGCCGATGAGTTATTAACCCGTTATGGCAAATTAAAATTAAAATTAACTTAATCTTATCTAACTTCATCTAGCAAACGTCACATATACCTAACCAACCGCAACGCGAAACCCGCATGCAAAAGTTTAACCTAGCATCAAAATCTTGGCAACTAGACGTTTACAAACGACATATAATATAGAAAAACATATTTTTTTTTTTTTTTTTTAGATCAAAATCAATACATTAAATTGTATAAAATGATTATATGTATTTAGTATATGGTATTTAATTTAGATTGAAAACTTTTTGGGTATATAAAAGAAGTTTTATTTTTATTATAAGATTGTGAAGATTTTTTTTTTAAACAAAAATATAACCAGACTCTTTCAAACCAGAAATCTGACAAAAATTTATACATCGAATCAATTATTAACTCAACGTACTATAAAACTAACATAACACAACCTAACTTAACATAATTCAACTTGACACAACTCTCCCCACATCACACGCATCCAGTCAACCGCAAAATCAAATCTACGCACTAAAGACCCATCAAACATAGAAATCTCAACAAGTCAACATCCACAAATACCAAATACATAACAATATCGAGTTCATGTATGTCAAAGAAGGCCAGGCAATCGTGCAGGTCTAGCAGAGAGCGAATATTAATCCGCAGTAGGTGGACCGTGGAGCGTAATTGATGGTGGAGCGCCGATGAGTTATTAACTCGTTACGGCAAATTAAACCGTCGCCGTCGACGGAGGCTTTCGTTAATTGAAATCTAGGGAAAACGGTCCGAAAATTCTCCAAAGGACTCTTTTCGGAACGATCCATCGTCGGAAAATGTCCGGAGACGGTCTGAGGTTTTTTTGATTAATTTCCTCGCTTGAGATGTGTCGCGTAAATAATTAATGTTGATATTGAGCTTCGGAGAATATTCGATTTTGTGTTGTTGATGAGTTCGTCTGGTTATTGATTTATTCGGAATATTATGTTTTGTATAATATATATGAAATGTTACAGGTGTGTTGTTGATTGTTATTAGGTGAATTCGGTGACACGGTCATAATTTGTTCCATTAACCTAAAACTATAATATTCGTATTAAGCACAGTATCATTTCAATACTTAATTTACATAAGAATTTCACATTATCCTTATTATTATTATATTATATAACATAGAAAAATGTCCATTTTAGAACCACGTTTATTATTTTCATATAATTTATTTTTAAAAAAATTTGAATTCGCCGGAAACGCAAAGATATGAATACGTCAAAACATATAAAAAATTAAAACGTTTGCATTCATCAGTGTTTTAAATATAATATTAAAATTTGCGAATATGCAGAACGCAATTTCGACGTCCACTTTGTTATTCGAGCACGTTCCCCAAACAGTAGAACGCTTTTGAAAGAACACTTCCGATGCGTCGAAACGTTAGATTTTTCCCAGCGAGTTGTAAAAAAAATGTAAAAAGGAAGCCCACGCAAACACGTTCCCACTTTTTGGGATGGAAAATGAAATTTTCGTTGGAAAATCGACGGGAAATCAACTTTGCTATGTCGGAAAATTGTCGCGTTAGCTCTACCGATTTTCGGTTGAATAATAACAGACGTGTGGATCGTGATAGGTCGACATGCTAAAATGCGGTTTCAGGATCATAAATCCTTTTCGACGTATTATTTTCTTGTCTCTAGAAAGCTGGTGGTGAAGAATTGAGAGCTTTATCTCGGTCCCTGTATAGTGTGCGGTTAAAAAACGCTTTTCGAGAGCTTTTAAGTGCGGGAACGATAATTTTGCAAAAGTTTTTCAAAAAAAAAAGATAAAAAAATTCAACCCAACAAGAACTTTGAAGTCTAACACGATAGCTATAAACAAAATGACCTTAGAAGATATAAAGTGCTCGAGAAGAAACTTGCATGTGTCTAGTTTAACGGTCAAGGATTTTATCTGTACGGCAATTAGAGTTTATACTTTACCTATATATTTATTCACATATTTTAATTTTTCAAGAAAACACGATTTGAATTTATAATCAGATTTTCCGCGAGAACTTTTATCACTTGCTCAAAGCTGCATAATGTTGAAACAAAAGGATGAACTGCTATACGTTAAATTTGACGCATACCCATAAATGTTGTTTGAGCTTTATGACAAAAGATATTCAATTTTTTTTCGTACGTGTTGAAACCATACAAAAAATTAAGCAATTAAAAATTAATTAACTTTTATGCTTCCATTTAATTAAAAACTTTGTTTCAATTTAAATATTACAAAATTCATATATCTTTATATAATACTTTTCAACTTTTATATACTACCCAAGCAGAATATATGGTATTAAAAAAACCGACAGAGTAAAGTGAAACTTTTGCCACGTATTTTGCAATTTACTAGTCCGTTAATTATTTTAAAGGCGAATTACAGTCTTAATTTATGTTGCAACTTACCGAAAAGTTAATTTTTTTCCAAAAGTCTGCATTAAAAATTTTCTCTTTCAGCTAAAGAATACAGAAAATGCAATTCTCGTACAAAAATATCAAAAAATTACCGAGTGGACAAAATCGAGAGAGTGAAGATCATTTCATTTGACCTTTTGTTCCATGGCTAATTTTTTTTAATGTCGTTTGCAGGGCTTTCCAAATTGCACACGTAATGTGCGTTAATACGCGAACAAAGCGCTAAGGCTGCCGAGTAATTACAAAGTTTACGACAGAACCGTTAAACACACACACCCTACTTACATACATATGAGATATTATTTTATGTATAAATAAACAAAGCGGTTTTTTTTATTAAATTTTTCATGAGTCTAAATTAAGTATACATTAGTATTTTATATTTATTTCCAAAAACATTCAGTATAGCCTTCATAAATCATCAAAATAAAAAATATGTTTTCAAGTTTTTCATTTTTTTTCCGCAAATAATTGCAAAAAAAATGTTATTAGTTCAATATTTTGGAATTGTATTTACCTCAATCTAAAATTCTTACATACAAAAAAAACAGATCGAAAATAATGCTGCATAAATGTAATACAATTTACCAACCCATATCTCTACTGACTCAGCTTTAATCCAACTAACAATAAGATTTTCATAGTACAAATTATTCATATACTTCACGTAAGCCAATAAATATACAATGCTTTTACGTGTTCTTGGAAAATAAATTTAATATTTAAAATATTTTTTCAATACATATTCGATAATACATAATACGCAAAGATTATATTAAATCTCTAGATTTATTTTGAATCACTATCATGAAAATACGATACTATTTGAAGACCCCCGTTATATATTGCAGAATACTGTTATATCCGTAGGCCTATTACTCGAAGAAAATTGCTTTCCGAAAGCTCAGATCACGAATGAGATATCTTCACGATTAGCTTCCTCCAAGAACTTATGTATGTACCTTTTCTGTTCGTCGGTCGTTTGATCCAACATTTCCCAGTTCATTTTATACGCGTCGGATCTTTCAACCTTGTTTACTCTTCGGTTTGAGCCTTCGAAAAAAAAAGTAACTGAAATTCCGTCCGTTAAGTTTATTTATTAAGGCCGAAAGAACGTTTAGTTTAATCTCGACCTTCTTAGTATTTGGAACGGATAGAACCTAGTATGGAAATTTGCCAGAGTCTTTGCATCTTGTCGTCTATTATTTTTTTCTATTTTTGCGCCTCCCTCAATACGGGTCATAAATTTTCATATTTTAAGCATATAAAACTCACTAGCAAAGCTTTCGTAATAAAAATATCGCATATATATTTCGGATGCGACCTCCGATTTGCAAGTCGATAGTCGATATAAAGCTAAAAAGCTCCGTATATGGAAAACATTCAAAATATAGATACGAATTCAGAAAATTTTCGTTTTATTTCCGAACGTGATCCTATAAAGCCAATGTGAAACTATCACGATTTCCCATATTATTTTATTAGATGATATTATCACATAAATCACACCCGTTCGAAGACGATCGTTTTACATCTTCAACATCTTATAGATCGACATTTTTCGTTAAAAACTGATTCAATTTGTAAATATACAGAACCATAAACATTTATATATACGTCTTCAATCTTTAAAGGTATTTGAACTTACGATTTTGTGCTCGATTTTTCTATTTCTTAATGAATTTCTTTACGTTTTCTGTTAAAGAAAAAAGTAAAAAAGACCTTTTCCATCCTTCGTCGTTTAAGAAACTACTCCCGCGGGACCAGAGGGTATTGAAAGCAAATTGCGAAATTTATTTCGCCAGATAATCTTAAGGTTTTGTCCTCGTTTGCCACATCTGAAGAAATTCAAAACGATCGTCTTTACGACCTCTCTTAGACGGACGCACTCCATTAGCGTGTTCGTAATACGACACTGTCGAACATAAAGCTTAGACTTTCAGCGGTCTCATACAAGAAACTTCTTACACAAGAAATATAATATCTTCTCCTATTTCTGTCGAGAAAATCAGGAAAAAAATCGAAGGTTTTCCTGTGTGTTAATGGGGTGTTTTTCCAAGCGTGCGGAAAAGCGAGGTGATGAGACGTTGACGGATACAAATTGGCGGCTGAAACTTGTCTCGTATTTTGTTTTTATAGCCTGAAAAATTGAACCAGAAACTCGGAGAAACGTATATAAATATTCTCGTAAGTAGCCTTGTTGGTATTGAGAATCATGAAATACTTTTTTTACATGGTTTTTGCAAAAGAACGATGTACGTTTGTGGAATTTATATCGGAGGCAAATCAATCGAAATGATTCGATTTCGTTACATGAAAAACAAGACATAAATCATCATTTTAGCATTTCAAATACGAATTCGATTTCCCATGGGAGTTTTTCGCCGTCCACTTTGTGAAATATGATCATAAAATAGAAATAGTTTCAATATGTGGCTTATTTGTAGATGTAAAATAAATTTTAATTGAAATTTAATTCATGATAAAAATAAAAATTTACTATAAATACACAATCTCTGAAAATTATCTGGCAAAAACGTCTTTCGGGTTGTTTTATGACTCTTTTATTCTCTTCAAGGGTCACAATTGTCGCTTTCGTTTCGAATCACAAAAATAGTTTTACACGACCCGAATGGCCAATTTTCAGCCACAGCACGTTTTCGTGTCGTCACCTGTTCATTTGTGAAAAAAAATCGGAAAAGTAGTTCAGAAAACTTTAATAGCTTCCCTTTAAAAACACCAAACTGTGTGCCGAAGTTAAACAAACTCGAAACACCGCAATACCTTTTATATCTTTTTTCGTTTCTGCTTTTTCCATTTCTCTTTATTTTTCGTCAGTTTTTCTTGCGTGGATGTTTTTATTGCTTTTCTTCGGTTTTTTTTCGACATTCGAAAGCTCCAAAATTATTTCAGTGAAATATTTTATGTGTGACTCTGGAGCAGACATGAAATATTGGTATTGACTTTTTTACAACAAAAAAAAAACGATATCTGCAATAAATGAAACCCTTTATCGTTAACGACTTTTCTTACAAAATATATTCATTTTGAACAAAAATTATACGCTTCGTTATATTTATTCAATTGAAAAGTCAAAAGGATAAGAGACGCATACATGAACTCGAGGAAACTACTTTGATATTCAGTTTACTTGGAAACATCCTTTACAATTTCCTTTCATTCTTTATTCATATTTTTACTCGTTTAATTTCATTTCTGTTTTAAAAAACATATTTATACATATATCGAACAAATCATTTTTGAGTTCACGAATTTCCACTCAGAAATATTGGATTATGCTAAACACAAATATTTACGTATTATACGAAATCGGATTTTCATATTATTTTATATAGAATCTCCAAATAAAATTTATGTGATCGTGTCCTCTCCGTTAAACTTAACGTCCGCACTTAACGATGGCGCGCTTTCGAGTTAAATTAGCCGCGAACACGCAAAGTGGCCGAAAATTGCCACCGAAAAATGGATATATTGCACGAAACACTTTTTTTCTGTAACACCCGAAGATGAAATACGCATTTATTCGCCTCTTTATCTAAATAAAAATTCCCGAACTCGTAAAAAAGTTATACGATTTGAAGTGGCCTCGTTTGTGGATACTGACGCGAGTGCCGAGCAAAATCCAACTTTCCACACTGCCAAATGACTTTTGCAAAACATCTAGAGGATTCTAAGATATTGGTGAGTGCTATCTTTTATTTTGAGTTCTTGAAAGTTGATGCAAGTTGAATATTACATACAGAGAGAGAAAGAGAATCTGTTCGCAGATGAGCGCATCTGCGATGCTAATGTGTCCTTTATTAGTAGTATTATATATTGTGTATATTTTGTTCACGAAAGGGGAGCGTCTGTGTATATTCAAAGGCTTTACTATTACAGTTTCCTTCAAAACAGACGTGAAAGTCTGTATAAAACGTTGTTTTTATATTCGACAAAGTCGTTTTTATTACGCCTCGTGCGTTAAAAGGTTGCTTAATGGGCAAACGTTATTATTATTGTAAACGTATGGAAAATTTCATCGAATTGTTTGTGACAGAAACACAAATTTACGTATATTCATTATAAATTACTTTTTAAAATAATTAATGCCTTTCAGAGATGTCTGCAATATTTAATTAAATTTATTGAAAATATATTCCTTCCAGAAATAAATTAATTTTTAGTATAAAATTTGTAATTCAATTATAGATTTCATACTTTTTGTATAATATTATATCGTTCAATTAATTGAAAATTTGTTTGACAATGCCAATATTTCCGTCCATTGAATTTACATTTTGCATGAAACCTCGACATCAAAATCCGCTTGATGAAAATTTCACCAAATACGTTTATTATCCCACATAAAATCATATATTCCGAAAAATATAATAGATCTTTCCGAAATAATTTCGCAGCGGAATAAATCCTTTAAGCATTAACAAGAACAAAACCTACGAGCGATTTTCCACAGACGGTAGAACAAAAAATAAAGATGTAGCCGGCATTTTTATGGTAATTTATCCCAACCCATTATTCACATCCACTTAAAGGTTCGCTCTTGGGGATGAAACGGCGACGATTTTGCTTAATTTAAAACCAACCACCCTGAAAGTCAACTGAAAAATTAAATAATAAAAAAAGGAAATGACACCGACAGATGCGCCAGCAAAGCCGGAATTTTCTCATGCGATATTTTCCAAAATTCACCGCATGCCGCATTTTATTCATCTATATGTAAAATATAATATAATAAGAGATTCTAAAGAATTCGCTTTACGTTATTTTCTGATAATCTACGTCTTTTTCTTGAACAACAAACAAATATTTGATCGATCGAATTACACAATACTCCAACTCTTATCATATCAAAAACAATTTCACGTATCTCTAAATCGATCGATATACTCGTCACATTCGTCATATCACACGAAGAACATCTGTATCTATAAATTTGCAGGCATATTTAGACGTTATTTATATATCGAATTTCGACGAAAGGAGGTCGCCGTTTGTTTGTCGCATTATTGAAGTTGTGCGAAGTATATTACGACGCTCTCGATGTTTGCACGAATGATTGAACGGTAATCAAATTACACAAAGTCGAAGCTCAACATTGCCGCAAATCCACGGCCTTATACTGTAGCCTTATTCGAGAAGGTAGGCTTTGGAATAAATTCGCAATTTTCACTGGCGACCTTCGAGTTTCGAATGGGTGTTGTTGCGAATTGGAGAGTGTCAATAGTGGCGGAGTGAAATAGAATTTGAAAGTTTTCTTTGTATGTTGGGACGTTTTTGTAATGCGAAAGAACGTTACTTATTATTTAAATATGTATTATATAACGGTATTTTTATCGCGTATGATTTGCGTCGAAAATTATGAAAATAAACACAAGATGAATCAATCATCTTGTGATCGACGCTTGTTCAACAACTCTGAGTGTAAATTATAGAAATTTTATGCATTTTGTTTTTGCAGCTGAATTCAATTATGCTTTAGGTGAATTTTTTATTGAAAAATTTGTAAAGTCAATATGAAAAGTTTCGAGCCAGCTCATTTATATTTAAGTCAACTTTATCTTTAGACCAAAATGGAATAATTAATATAGGTGTGTAATTTACATATGCCTTCGTGAGCATTTGACCGAAAATTATAAACACCCATGCATACATTAATTCATAAGCGCTACGTAAATCATGGTAGAATAATTTCCACTAATAGTTTAACGTGTAAGTCACAGAAGTTGCATATTACACAGAATATTGTTCCTATGTAATGTAATTATAATATAGTAATAGCGTATCGGGGAAGTGCTTGATTTCAATTAGTACCTGAATTGCAAGCAAACTCCTCGAGTTCTAAACAAACAAGAATAATACGAAACAAATTCATTTCCTTCGAGTACTAAATTTGCGTACTATTTGTGTTTAGGTTTTACAAATACAACTTCATTAAGGATGAAATGTTTTCCAGTTGTTCAAAATATTTAATAATAAACCTTGAAAAGGGAAAAAAATAAAGGCATATTGCTTTCGAACAACACAAATTGAACTTCGGTTATTTATATGGAACGTCAAACAAAACAGAATTGCGGTTCCGCCTCAAATTTGTTCCGTTCAATTTAAATTCGTGCTTTCTTCATTAGGCCTCGAAAACTCTAGTCCCTATCGCTTTCTGAACATCTGTTGCGAGGGTTAAGCTTAAGTTTTAGATACTATTAAATCGCCCAAGTAGCGAAATTAAATCCGTCAATTGAGTGAGGCAAGGCATACTAATAAATCCAATTATGTTATAACGGGCGTCTTACTTTAATTGTATTAATACATAAAGTTTTTATTATCACCAAAGAATTTAATTACTAAACTTACGAAAGCTGATCTCAACATCATAATGAGATTTATATATAATATATTAATGAAGAATTTCATTAATTATATGATTTATTTTATCAATTTATCCAAACACAAACATAAATTATTTTCAAATAATACGAATTCAGATTCAACCCTAGATTTAGACCAATAATTCAGTTCTTATCATCCAGAATCTTCAGTACATATTCGTGAAATTCCTAGGCAATTTCTCGGGCGCTAACCGCGTAACATATGCCAGGATCGACGTCGAAAGCGAACCTTATTTACAACATGACAACGACAGTGCTTTGCGAGAGGACCTCCAAAGCCTTTGTCGCCATTGGGCAAGGATATTTTCATTGTGCCGGCCGTTGCCAGGATAACTACGACGTCCACAATGGTAGCGCCGCGCACAATACCGGAGGGATCCTTTTGTCGCGTTGAAAGGGTTTTAAGAAACCGGCCACAGACCACAACAAGAGCTTGTGGGTATGAGTGCGTGTGTAGTGTGTTAATTTTTACAGTAGTTTAGAGCTATTTTCTGTTTAAAATTCTCGAATCTGTTGGAAATTCGTTGTGTTGCGAAAAATAAATATTTTAAATTATTTCTCGTTGAATTTAATATGTATGGTACTTTTTTTTTTTTTAATCAGAAATTTTCGTGGTGTTAATAGTCAAATATATTTAATTTCAATATTTTGACAAAAATTTCTGATTTTATTCACATTTTCTTTAAAACGTAAACTCAATCTTCAAATTTCAGTATAATTTTTTCAAATTTTCTTTTTGATCGATTACTTTTATATTCTGAAAAAAAAATGAATTTCAAACCACTCTAATATACCTAGTATAAAGTATTGGAAAAAGTTTTCCTTCTATTCATTTTTTATCAACTATTTTTTTTAACACTATTAGTAATTTAACACTGATGATGTAATACTAACAAAAATTTATCATATAAACATCAAAACATATACATTATATCACACCTTTAAAACCGAAGTTCAAAGAATACGCCCCGTGTAAATAAGTACTAACAAAATCGTTCGATCGAACGTAACACAAACATTCCAACACGAGCCAACAACATCTTCTCGCTAATCCAATTTCACATTATAAAACATAAAACTCGCACGTCGACAATAATTGAATACGACACTCGGAGGTCGAACGTGCTAAGAATGTCCATACACGACGTGTACTTCCGAACAAACGGATCTTGTTGTTAAACCGGAAGCCTGAGACGCGTTTCCGGTTTGTCAATAACGCCAGGCCGTTTCAGCTTACCATAATACGTTTGCAAAGTTTGCGGAAACACGATAAATCTTGTGTGGGCGATGTGTGCTTGTTGGGCTTTGCAGTGGAGATCGTAGGTTCGTGAAGAAGTTTAATCTTAAAATGTGAAGTTTTTCGAAGAATATTTTAATTCTATTATTTAAGAGTATTTTTTAATCAAAAATTCATTATTTTCATTATTTGGTATTATTTTATGGTTTTTCAATGATTGCTGAAGTTTAGCGATTGTTGCAGGTAACATAAAAAATTTAATACATACCGTTGATCATTTGGTAAAAAATAATTTCTGTATTCTATTCATAAAAATGACTATATTGAATAATTTTATTTACAACAACTTCATAAATGAAAATTTAATTTTTATATTGAAAAAGTTGAACAACAAAATTTCATATATAAATGTCGTCGACTGATATTTCCTAAGTAACTCCTACGGTCACTGTTTTATGTGCATGCGGTGGAACTTTCCAGAGCTAGAAAACCGACTATTTCTATCTCGTATTATAAATGAGCTATTTTATGGAGTATCGTATATTCGAGCTTTGAACTATGGAAGCTCCGACTTGTAAGTTCGCCGATGAAAAGTGTTCGGTGCAATTAATGAACTAATTTATTTCGCTCGATTAAGATAAATTTCTCGGCACATACTCACTTAGTATAATAATAGAATATGTTAATTTAATTGTCTTTATTTATTTTTTATAATCTAATTCCATGTTGTACGATCGTAATTTATGTATGTTTTTTCTTATTTCTGTAGTAAATATGTCGAAAAAATTTTTGCTGACATTTTCTTTTGGAGAATTTCCAAAAGAACTGAAAATCTACTAAACTGACTACATATTATCATAATAATTATTTTTTATGTGATATACAAAATTAAATCATTCATATTTACTATTTATTAACAAGTCACAACATTTTTCATTCAAATAATAGCAAAATGTGATATTACAATACTAGCAACAAAAAAAAAATACTAACATCGAACGATATGACAATATCAAATATTATATATTACAATACCAAGATCGCGTGAAGTGGATATCTAAATATAACCAAAATTGAATTTCATCCAAAATGTCGAATTCCCTAACGGCATGTCAAACACACGACATAATATTATACATCGAAAAACCCGACGAACGGCCGATTTATTCATAAACACTACAACTCAAACGATTAAATATTACACGAAATAACACGCACATTCGTAACACTTATCCTCAGTCACCCGAACTGACCATTCCATCTGACCACCATGAATAATTCATTGTTGGACGTTTCCAAGGGTTACTCCTGGGTGGAACTAACCACCCACTTTTGCTAGGAAGGGGGGGATATGTCCCTATGGCTGTCTTTGGTGAAATTTTTCAGCGATAAGCCCGTTTCAGCATGTCTGAAAACTGTGGAAACTTAGCTCATCGATCATCATGTTTTCGTTCGGTTCGGTTTTCATACGCGAAAAGTAAGAAATTAATGTGAAACTTTCATCTGGGAAATAATCTCGAACTAAGTCTTAAGTGTTATTTTTTATGGGTCTCAATTTCTCTTTTTATGGTTATCGTGCAAGAATTATTATTTTTTTTTTTAGTTTCAAAGTTAAATTGAAAATTTTGAAAGAATGTATTTATATATCATATATAACGTATTGGAAAAAATTCCTCAATATAATAAAAGGATAATACCGCAAAACAGCCC